>JAQPPZ010017221.1:4902000-6127500 GCA_028583015.1 Wollemia nobilis
GCGAATGTGCACTGATTCCCGAGCCATTAATAAAATTACCATTAAATATCGCTTTCCATTACCTAGAATGGACGATATAATGGATTGCTTGAGTGGAGCTAAATACTTCACTAAGATTGATTTGAAGAGCGGATATCATCAGATACGTGTTAGAGAGGGTGATGAATGGAAGACAGCCTTTAAAACCAGAGAGGGTTTGTATGAGTGGTTAGTTATGCCATTTGGATTGACTAATGCACCCAGTACATTTATGAGGCTGATGAATGAGGTATTGCGTGACTTCCTAGAAAAGTTCGTGATAGTTTATCTAGATGATATTCTGATTTTTAGTAAAACTTTGGATGAACATTTGTTGCATGTTCGGACAGTTTTTGAAAAACTGCGTGAGGAGCAGTTATTGATAAATATATAGAAGTGCAGTTTTGTACAGAAAGAGTTGATATACCTGGGATTTGTCATCTCAGAGGAGGGTCTGAAAATGGATCCTGAGAAAGTGAAGGCTATCCTTGAATGGCCTGCCCCAAGGAATGTAACAGAGGTAAGATCATTTCACGGTCTTGCAAGTTTCTATAGAAAGTTTATTAGAGACTTTAGCGGTATTTGTGCACCCCTAACAGAAACTATGAGAGGGGATAAGAGAGAATTTAAGTGGATTGCCAAGGCGAGATACCAGCATGAACATATTGAAGAAGAAAGTGACAGAACAGCCCATTTCGGCACTTCCAGATTTTAATAAAGTGTTTCAGGTTGACTGTGATGCCAGTGGCAGTGCCATTGGAGCTGTGTTGAGCCAAGAAGGTAAACCTGTTGCATACTTTAGTGAAAAATTGAATGATGCTAGAAAGAAATACTCTGTTTATGATCAAGAATTCTATGCTATAATTCAGGCTCTTAAGAAATGGAGACATTATTTGCTAACCAAAGAGTTTGTTTTATATACTGACCATCAAGCTTTGCAGTATATAAATAGTCAAGGTAAACTTAACCAACGACATTTGAAGTGGGTTGAATTCCTGCAGAGTTATACCTTTGTACTAAAGCATAGAAGTGGCAAATCTAATAGAGTTGCAGATGCCTTGAGTAGAAGGCATAATTTGTTGATAGAAATGAGAGTGCAGGTTGTTGGGTTTGATGAACTCAAGAGTTTATACCCAGCAGATCCAGATTTTGCAGAGGCATGGACAGCATGTGTGTCTCCTACTACTGTGGATCGCACTAAGTGGTTGGATTTCATGATCCAAGATGGGATGCTATTTTGGAAGAATCAGTTGTGCATTCCACGAAGTTCCATGAGGGAAAATTTGATCAAAGAGAAACATAGCGGAGGACTAGCAGGGCATTTTGGCCGTGATAAGACCATTGCTCTTGTTAGTGAGAATTACCATTGGCCACAGTTGCAGCAGGATGTGACCAGATTTGTGCAGGGTTGTAGAGTGTGCCAGATGGCAAAAGGTGTCGACCAGAATACAGGAATGTACCAGCCATTGCCTATACCAAGGAGACCGTGGGAGGACATCAGCATGGATTTTGTTCTTGGTCTACCAAGAACACAACGTGGAAATGATGCCATTTTTGTTGTTGTTGACAGGTTTTCGAAAATGGCCCATTTTATTCCATGTCAGAAGACAAGTGATGCGGTTCACATTGTCGGCTTGTTCTTCAAGGAGGTAGTCCGACTTCATGGTCTACCCCAAAGCATTGTCTCGGACAGAGATACCAAATTTGTGGGTTATTTTTGGAGAACCCTATGGAAGAAGCTAAAAATAGACTTGAAATTCAGTTCTACGTACCACCCGTAGACTGATGGACAGACCGAAGTAGTCAACAGAAGTTTGGGTAATCTTCTACGATGTCTGGTAGGAGATAAACCTAAGGGATGGGATCTGATTTTACCACAGGTAGAGTTTGCTTACAACAATTCTGTCAATCGTAGTACTGGTAAATCACCATTCCAGATTGTGCATGGGTACAGCCCGAGAAACGCTTCTGAGTTAAGACCGATGGATAAAGCAGACAAGTGCAGTGTTGAAGCTGAAGACTTTGCAGCACACATGAAGACTTTACATGAAGAGGTACAGCAGCATATCAGTCAAATGAATGCTACTTACAAAGCCGGAAGCAGATCAGAAGCGACGTTTCAAAGAATTCCAGGTGGGGGATGAAGTCATGGTTCATTTGCGTAAGGAACGTTTTCCTCGAAAAACATACAATAAGTTGAAGATGAAGAAGTTTGGACCATGTCGGATCATAGGTAAACGAGATTCAGGCAATGCCTATGAAGTTGATCTACCAAGTGAGCTGAATATTTCACCTATCTTCAATATTTCAGACTTGGTTGAATATCATGCGGGGAAGTTGTAGTGAACCACCCAGTCCGGATCTGTGGAACATTCCTGCATCCACTCTAGACAAAGAAGAAATTGAAGACATACTCGACACTCGTGAAGGCAGAAGTACCCGAAACAGGCAATATTCGGAGTATTTGGTCAAGTGGAAGAACCGACCTATCGAAGATGCCACATGGTTGTCCAAATCAGAGGTTGATCATTTGGGTTTTCCTCTGACCGCCCAGAAGTGAGGATCACTTCTAAAAAAATCTACCCGGGTGTCCGATGCGGGGAGCATCCGGGGCAGACACGACAATCTTGCATCACCAAAAAGAAAAAAAGTTCGAAGTTTGCAAAATTTTTCTAAGTATAAAAATGGTCGCGATATCGCGACACAAAAGTCGTCGCGATATCGCGACGTATTTAGAACCATGGCAAGTGCAAAATAAATGGTCGCGATATCGCGACATCAAAGTTGTCGCGATATCGCGACACTTTGGCAGCCAAAGCCAAAAGCCAACGAAGTGTCGCGATATCGCGACACTTTGGCAGCCGAAGTCAAAAGCCAACGAAGTGTCGCGATATCGCGACACTTTGGCAGCCAAAGAAGTGTCGCGAAATCGTGACACTTTGGCAGCAAAGCCAAAAGCCAAAGAAGTGTCGCGAAATCGTGACACTTTGGCAAGCAAAGCCAAAAGCCGAAGAAGTGTCACGATATCGTGACACTTTGGCAGACAAAGCCAAAAGTCGAAGAAGTGTCGCGATATCGTGACACTTTGGCGAAAGAGAGCCAAAAGCAAAAAAGTGTCGCGATATCGTGACACATTGGAGAAAGAGGACCAAAAGCAGAAAAGTGTCGCGATATCGTGACACATTGGAGAAAGAGGACCAAAAGCAAAAAAACGTCGTGATATCGTGACACATTGGAGAAGGAGAGCCAAGGGCAGAAAAGTGTCGTGAAATCGTGACATGTCGCGTTTTCGTGACCTGGCTAAGAAGGAGAAGACGGGTTTTTCGTAGACTATTGCAGAACGACAGGTGGCGATTCCAGAAGCCGTTAAGGCAGTTCCAAGTGGCAGTTCCAGAAGCCGTTAAGGTCGTTCCATGTGGCAGTTCCAGAAGCCGTTAAGACGATTACGAACGGCGGTTGCAGCAAGAAGCCTGGATTATAAAAGGGGATTTTTTCGAAGGATTCGACAGGCTGGAAAGACGTAGATTGAGACTGCATTGTATTTTTCTTCTGTACTTTGTAATCTTTCCATGTTCTCTGAATAAAATTGAGTTTTCTCTTGTTGTTAATATTGGCTCCCCATCAACAAATCTGCTCTCGATCTCTATCGTCAAGCCTTAACTCAAGGCTTGACTCAACTCTACTGGATCTACCCCAAACCTTAACTCAAGGTTTGAACAAATCAATCAACTATGCTCTCAATCCTTCTCAAAGACTTGTCTCAAATCTGTCTTGTAAGCTTCCTCAAAATCTCACACTAATCTGTCCACAAGTCCTCTCTAGAACTTGCTCAAATATGCTCTAAAAGTCCTCTCTAGAACTTGCTCAAATCTGCTCAATAGGTCCACTTAGAACCTGCTCAAATCTGCTCAACAGGTCCACTCAGAACCTGCTCAAATCTGCTCAACAAGCTCACACAAAACTTTTCCAAATCTGCTCAATAAGTCCTCTCTAGGACTTAACCAAATCTGTATTGTAAGCTTCCACAAAAGCTCACACAAAATCAGTCCACAAGTCTTCTCAAAGACTTACCTCAAATCTGCTTAACAAGTCCACACGGAACTTGTCCAATCTCATAGAAGCATAAAGAGAATTGTTAGAGACTCAAAGCTCAATTTCTTTCTCAACTCAAATCAATCTCATAGAAGCATAAAGAGAATTTTTAGAGACTCAATATGTTCTATACTCAAAGCTCAATTTCTTTCTCAACTCAAATCAATCTCATAGAAGCATAAAGAGAATTGTTAGAGACTCAATATGTTCTATACTCAAAGCTCAATCACTTTCTCAACTCAAATCAGAATATAGAATAGTTTGTTTTATGGAACTTGAACAATCACTTCATACATCCACTTGACTAGGTTCAATCAACTCTACTCAACCAATTACTCAAGAACCAACCCTTGCTCACAAACCCTAGTCCAAGTATGTAAACACCAACTCAAAATATTTCCAACAATGCTCAACAACAAATCTCACATAACAATGATACTCATGTTCTTTCCAAACCCTAGTTCAAGTTCTTTGCACAACAACTCACTTCAACAACAATGCTCATAAATCAATATTCACATAAAAATGATACTCATGTTCTTTTCAAAACCCTAACTCAAGTTCTTTGCACAATCCAATGGCTTCAACAACAATGCTTATAAAACAAGGTTTTAATCACAACTCTTAATTCCAGAAAACCTTGAAGCATTAACTCAAATACTTTCGAAAAGGAAACCCTAATCAAATCCTTTTCACTCCAAACTTTATTTTCTAGTAAGCCATTCAATCAACTCAACCAAAGAAGAATTTGCCCATACCTTTTTGCTTGACAAGGAGTTGATCTCACAAATCTGCCACACTCACAATTACTTCTTTGCCAATCTCAATAAGGGTTAGAAGATAATTTTCTCAACAAAACATAACACAAAAATAATATCAAAATTACACCTTATCACTCCAACTTAATTAATAATCAACACCCTCACAATAATCATAAAAACCCTTTATTCAAATTAAAACAATACCCAAAAAGTCTTAATCCTCCAATATACCAATATAGCAATTTAAGACTTTATTAAAAATTAAAACCAAAAATCTTCTTATAACTCCAAGTGATAATTCTCAACTACCACCACTTATCTACTAAGCAACCTTTCTAAACAATTCCACTAAACAATCCTTATACCTCCCAACTTAGGCAAATAATAAAATTTTAATGCAAAATATTTACCTTACCTTTGGAGGGATTCGAACCCTCAACCTTGCCCACAACGTGCACCTTAGCCATGGCCTCAACCATCGCATGAGCTACGCGCTCATTTGAAACCAATGAAGCACCACGTGCTTCAAGTCTTGCTCCCTTTGCCCTTGGCAAAAACAACGTGCGCCTTGGGTGCCTTAACCAACATGACCTCCAATGCACCCATCACATTTTGAATGCAGGCCCTCACACAAGCAAACGTTTTTGTGCTTCCCAACTCACCACTAGGCCACACTGTCCTATGTGCCTTCAAAAATTAATGCTTCCTGTCTTAAACACTTTGTTGTCCATGAAATTCGCAATTCTCACGAGCTCTTATTCTCTTTCGCATGCCAATTAATATTCGAGCAAGGATAATGTTTTAGACTTTGGGCAATGTATTTATATTGCTTCCTCCATACCTTGGGAGACGTCGGTGCTTCCATGATTTCCTTCCATGATGTCGGCGAAGATTTTAAAGGTGCTTCGAATGCCTTTTCTTCCAAACCCAACCTTTGGGTTTATGAAATATAATTAAACTTTATAAAACCCACTTTGATTTATAAAACATTATAATGGAAATTATAAATATTTTATTTGGGGTTTTCACCATATCACTTTAATATTATAATAACAATTATTATAATATTATATCCTTTTGATGCCTTGGATAAATTGCTTCCTTCTCACTTGCATACCATGGTGTAAATAATATTTATTTATAAAATTTAAATTCTTATTGAATTTAAATAATTTATAAAATAAATATTATATCTCCTTTTGAACTTTTAACTTCTGCACTGATTCTCTTGATCTTTGGCCTTCTTCCTGGATATCAAATAACCATTTTTGACAACTTTGTTTCTTGCTGAATTCCTTGATATTAATGACGACTTCATCTGGTGACATCAATGACAACTTTGACTTAGGGACTCAAAATGTCCAACAATCTCCCCCTTTGTCATTGATGGCAACCCATACTCTTCTTACCAAAACTTGACCTTTCTTTTATTCTGCTCCCCCTGGGACATTGCTCCCCCTGGCTCAATGCTCTCTCAAATATCAAATCTCTCCCCATTACACAAATCTCTCCCCCTTTGACATCAATGGCAAAGGGTCACCTTTGGGGCTTGGGGCTAAGAATGAGCCTCTTAGCTTAGCCCCTCCCCCACCTCCTTTTGAGGTGGTTAATTTTGGGGTGGGAGTATTTCTACTCCCCAAAAGCATTGTTCTTTACCTTTATCCTCTTCTCTTATTTTTTGAATTTTTTGATTCTTCTCACTATTTCTATCCATGTCATCATTCATGTTCTTGTTCTTGTTCACATCCATATTTTTATTCCTGATCATGTTCCCATTCATATCCATGTTCATGTTCCTATTCATGTTCCTGTTCACATCCATATTTATGTTCTTGTTCCTGTTCTTGTTCATATCCATGTTCATGTTCTTGTTCCTGTTCATGTTCATGTTCATGTTCTTGTTCCTGTTCATGTTCATGTTCTTGTTCCTATTCATACCTGTTTTTGGAATGTCTGCTCTACACCACTTTGTTGTGTGACCATTATTATTGCACTTATAACACTTAATGATATTATTCCTTGGAGGTGCAAATGTCTTAGGATTTCTCCTAGTGAAGCCATATCCTCTTCTGTCATGAACCCTGCAATTCATTGCCTTGTGACCAAACTGATTACATGAGTAGCAATACCCATTGAAAAGTTATCCATTCCCATATTCCTGTCTTTCATGTGTCCTGCACTGTGAAGCCATGTGCCCAAACCTGTGACATGAAAAACATCTTCCATTGAAGCTTCCTTGTCTTGACCTCATTGGTCTCCTATTCTGATTGTTGTTCCATTTGTATCTTCTTTGTGCATTGTTCCTATCTTTTTTGAACCCTTTATTGTCCAACCCATCCTCTGATGTCTCACTTCCTTTTACACTGTCTTCTTTTGAAGTATCTTCATCTAAAGTTTCTTCTTCTCCAAAACTTGAAGTTGACTCTCCTTCCCATTTCTTTTGAACCTTTTCAAATCCAAGACCTGTATTCCTGGATGTAGTCTTTTGTGTCTTGATGAACTTATCCAAGTTCTTTGAGCTATTTTTAAATCCTTTCATCTTGATCTTGGAGTCCTCTAAATCTTCTTTTAGTAGTGCCACTTCTTGTGCTAACTTCTCACATTCCAAGATCTTTGCTTCTAACTTCTCTTTGAACTTCTTTGTCTTAGCCTTTGACTTTTCTAAATCCTCTATGAGCAATCTTCTTTCTTCATCACATTCTTGAAACTGAATTTCAAGTTTAGAGTGTTGCTTCCTTACCTTCTTTACTGTGTCAAGGGCATAGATAAGTTCTCCCTTGAGATCATAACCATTCTCTACTGAATAATCCTCTATTTGTTTACCTTTGTCCACATCATTACTTTCTTTTGGCTTGTCTTCTATAGGATCACTCACTTCTCCTTCTAATGCCATTAGAAGATTTTCATCTGGTCCTTCAAGTGCATTCTCATACTCATCATCACTGAAACTATAACCATCCCTTGTACAATCATCTTCAAGATGTCCAAATTTACCACATCTAAAACACTTGAGAATAACTGGAGTCTTTTTCTTAACTGGTTCTTTTTCTTCAATCATAAATAGGACTTCATCTCTATCATTGTCTGAAAAACTAGCATCACTATCATTTGAGTACTTACTTGCATTATCCGCATAGTAGCTCCTCTTTTGTCTTTGGAAGAACTTCTTTCCTTGTCTGCTTTGTCCATCCTTGCTTTTCTTTTGGTGCCTATATCTTTTTGATTCCCTGTACCTGTGATCCTGTTTTTCTTCACCATTGTTGTTCTTTGGCTCTTTACAATCTGTTGCAAAATGTCCAAACTTTCCACAATTGAAACACTTAATAGATCTTAGATCTATGGGTCTTCTAGAACCTTTATCTCTTCTACCATAATTAGCTTCTTCATCACTGGATGACTCATTGCTTGATTCTGACTTCTTACCCTTTGTTTTCTTGATTGCTTTGAATGTTGCTTCCTTCTGGGAAATAGGATCTTTTTTTCTTATCTCAAAAGTTGTAAGCATACCAAGCAACTTATCTCTTGTCAAAGCATCACCATCCATTGACACTTCTATAGCAGAAACCTGTTCATTGAATCTTTTTGGAAGAGTTCTTAAGATTTTATCACAAACATCTGATTCATCAATCTTCATTCCAAGTCCTTGCATATCATTAACAACCTCATCAATTCAAATTAGATAAGCACTGATATTTTCCTCATCATTCATTCTCAATGTTTCAAATTGTCCTTTGAGATTTTGTATCTTTGCTTTCTTGACACTTTTATCTCCCTCATATATACCTTGCAATTTATCCCACATTTCTTTTGTAGTTCTACAATTCACAACTTTCATAGACTCTGTTCTACGCAAACCTCTCACAAGTGCATTCATTGCTTTTGAATTATAGTGTTGTAGAAGCTTACCTTCCTTATCTGTAGGAGGATTGACTGCTAGATCATATCCAAATTCCACTGCATCCCAAACTTCATTGCCAAGTGCCATTAGGTAGATTCTCATCATCATACTCCAATATATATAGTCACTTCCATCAAATACTGGTGCTGAGTTATTTGAGGACACATCCTTAGGATCCATTGTGTTCTTGTTAGCTTTTCCTTCAAGCTGTTAAACTCTTATGAAGGCACCCACTCTGATACCAATTGAAGAACACAAGCTTATACTGAGAGGGGGTGAACAATATAAGAGCACTTTTTACTTTTCTTTCCAAATCAATATTATGCAGTGTATAGATAGCAGTATCAATAGCAGTAATCAAAGCAATGCATAAAACACCACACACAATAGAGACACCACAATTTACGTGGTTCACCCAATGTGGGCTACTCCACGGAGAAAATATTTCACTAAAATTTTCTCAATCAATCTCTTGGGAATCCTTCCCAATTACAATGTTTATGGACCTCTTTCCAAAAGAGATGTTGATCCCCTAAATCTAGTTTGTGGATCTCTATCCATAGGAGAACTCCTCCTCTGCTCTAGTTGGTGATCGTCTAGAAGACTACTGCCTCCACTACACTGGCTTGTGGATCTCTCTCCACTGAAGACTCTTATCCCCACTCAGAAGACCTATCCTCACTGCCCTAGCTGATGGATCTCTATCCACTAGAGACTACTATCCTCTCTACTCTATCACCTCCAAAGCTCTATCTCAATTCTATACTAAACACAGTCTAGTTGGTCTAGCACAACTCTTCTCAATAAGCTCACTCAAATATGCACTAAACATAGTCCAGTCGGTCTAGCACAAATCTGCTCAATCTCTATCTCTGGTTTAGCACAAACCTGTCCTCAAATTTGCACCAAACTCTGCTCTCAAATCTGCACTAAACACAATCCAATCGGTCTAGCACAAATCTGCTCTTGATCTCTATCCTCAAGCCTTAACTCAAGGCTTGAATCAACTCTTTTAGATCTGCCCCAAATCTTAACTCAAGGTTTGAACAAATCAATCAACTCTACTCTCAAGTCTTCTCAAAGACTTACCTCAAATCTACTTAACAAGTCCACATAGAACTTGTCCAATCTCATAGAAGCATAAAGAGAATTGTTAGAGACTCAATATATTCTACACTCAAAGCTCAATTTCTTTCTCAACTCAAATCAATCTCATAGAAGCATAAAGAGAATTTTTAGAGACTCAATATGTTCTATACTCAAAGCTCAATTTCTTTCTCAACTCAAATCAATCTCATAGAAGCATAAAGAGAATTGTTAGAGACTCAATATGTTCTATACTCAAAGCTCAATCACTTTCTCAACTCAAATCAGAATATAGAATAGTTTGTTTTATGGAACTTGAACAATCACTTCATACATCCACTTGACTAGGTTCAATCAACTCTACTCAACCAATTACTCAAGAACCAACCCTTGCTCACAAACCCTAGTCCAAGTATGTAAACACCAACTCAAAATATTTCCAACAATGCTCAACAACAAATCTCACATAACAATGATACTCATGTTCTTTTCAAACCCTAGTTCAAGTTCTTTGCACAACAACTCACTTCAACAAAAATGCTCATAAATCAATATTTACATAACAATGATACTCATGTTCTTTCCAAAACCCTAACTCAAGTTCTTTGCACAATCCAATGGCTTCAACAATAATGCTTATAAAACAAGGTTTTAATCACAACTCTTAATTCCAGAAAACCTTGAAGCATTAACTCAAATACTTTCGAAAAGGAAACCCTAATCAAATCCTTTTCACTCCAAACTTTATTTTCTAGTAAGCCATTCAATCAACTCAACCAAAGAAGAATTTTCCCATACCTTTTTGCTTGACAAGGAGTTGATCTCACAAATCTGCCACACTCACAATTACTTCTTTGCCAATCTCAATAAGGGTTAGAAGATAATTTTCTCAACAAAACATAACACAAAAATAATATCAAAATTACACCTTATCACTCCAACTTAATTAATAATCAACACCCTCACAATAATCATAAAAACCCTTTATTCAAATTGAAACAATACCCAAAAAATCTTAATCCTCCAATATACCAATATAGCAATTTAAGACTTTATTAAAAACTAAAACCAAAAATATTCTTATAACTCCAAGTGATAATTCTCAATTACCACCACTTATCTACTAAGCAACCTTTCTAAACAATTCCACTAAACAATCCTTATACCTCCCAACTTAGGCAAATAACAAATTTTAATGCAAAAATATTTACCTCACCTTTGGAGGGATTCGAACCCTCAACCTTGCCCATGATGTGCGCCTTAGTCATGGCCTCAACTGTCGCACGAGCTACGTGCTCATTTGAAATCAATGAAGCACCACGTGCTTCAATACTTGCTCCCCTTTGCCCTTGGAAAAAACAACGTGCGCCTTGGGTGCCTTAACCAACACGACCTCCAATGCAATTGCCATGTTTCGAACGTAGGCCCTCACACTAGAAAACATTTTTGCGCTTCCCAACTCACCACTAGGCCACACTGTCCTATGTGCCTTCGAAATTTAATGCTTCCTATCTTAAACACTTCATTGTCCACAAAATTTGCAATTCTCACGAGCTCTTATTCTCTTTCGCATGCCAATTAATATTTGAGCAAGGATAATGTTTTAGACTTTGGGTAATGTATTTATATTGCTTCCTCCATACCTTGGGAGATGTCGGCACTTCCATGATTTCCTTCCACGACGTCGGTGAAGATTTTAAAGGCGCTTCGAATGCCTTTTCTTCCAAACCCAACCTTTGGGTTTATGAAATATAATTAAACTTTATAAAACCCACTTTGATTTATAAAACATTATAATGGAAATTATAAATATTTTATTTGGGGTTTTCACCATATCACTTTAATATTATAATAACAATTATTATAATATTATATCCTTTTGATGCCTTGGATAAATTGCTTCCTTCTCACTGCATACCATGGTGTAAATAATATTTATTTATAAAATTTAAATTCTTATTGAATTTAAATAATTTATAAAAATAAATATTATATCTCCTTTTGAACTCTTAACTTCTGCACTGATTCTCTTGATCTTTGGCCTTCTTCCTGGATATCAAATAACCATTTTTGACAACTTTGTTTCTTGCTAAATTCCTTGATATTAATGATGACTTCATCTGGTGACATCAATGACAACTTTGACTTAGGGACTCAAAATGTCCAACAGATACTACCTTCAATATTAGTTGATGGACATCACAAATAATGTTAATATTATTTTTATATCCAATCCTCACATCCATTTTTCTTGATAATAGAAAAATAATTTACAAATCCCTCTCAATTGAAATATATTTCCATCCTTCTTCAATAACAATTTTGATCCTTATAAGAATTGTCCTACCCTCTATATAGTTTTTATTTAAAGTTCCATATGATTGTTAGTTAAAATACCACTTTCAACAACTTTTTCCAAATTTATTTGACAAGCACCATCAAAATTAATTTTGATAAATCCAAATTTTAAACATTTCTATTTCACCATAGATCATAGTAGATCTTTTTTGTTAACTCCATTATCATATATGATCCTTCCATATATGTTCAAGTCCTATAACCAAGATACTAGCACCTTTTGTTTTGCACTTGAGCATTCCCATGATGAGCAACATGTCTATAAATTCTACAAGAGAGGCAATAATATGATTCTGAAATTGGGTATGATTTTGAGATTTATGTTATTCATATCAAGAAATAATTTCCCAAAAAAATTGATAGAATAAATCTTCCATAGGATGCACAATGCTTTAGCTTTGAAATAATTAAACCAACATCTCATGAACCGTTTTAATATTGATGGTACTACCTAATATATTCTCTTATTTTTTTAAAAACAACCTTAAATGGTATAAGGGACAATGAAGAAGTAGATGGTGTTTCTATATCCTTCTCACATAAGGTACACATGAAAGATACATGATACCCTCTTCTTTATTAGCAATCACCTATAAGAATATTGATTTGGACTGCTAACAAGGGAATATTGAGGCCTTAGATAGGGTCCCAAGTTACCAAACATTCTTCCAAGGAAAATCTTTAGGAGTAGGAAATTTTTATTGCTTTATATTCTTATATCCCAATTTGAAAAACTATCCATAATCTTTTGATAAATTCCAAACAAACTCATCCTATCAAATAAAATAGGAAAATGAAACTCTTGAAGCATTCTTTAAAGCTCATTTTCTCTTTGTTTGAGGTCCTTTCCTGTAACTAGGTTGTTAATAGAAATCCATGATCTGGAGTTATTGCTCATAGTTATATAATTTTTTACCTTTACAAACTAAACAAGTCCAATCCAATGATTGCTATGTTAGATCATAATAATATGGTAATTCTTCAACCAATCATCATACCAAAAATTTATAAATCCCCCTTATTGATTGACCATCTAATAAATTTATTGATTAAGTGCAAACTATCTGATAAGAAGTTCCCTGCTGTTGAGTCTCTATGTAGTTTTTGTTTCCTGAATAGTTGTATTCCATAAACAAAACCTATGTATTTTTGAAGCAACATTTTTTCTTAACTCTTTCTTTAACATTTAACTAATCTCCGAAATGTTTGCCCCTAATGCCAAACTTGCAAGTCTCCAATTTTGTAGCTTGACCCTCTAATATTCTTCTTTTACAAACCCTATCCCAGTTACCAAGAGGAAACCTAAATTTTTCCTTCGATTTTTTCTAGAGAAAATATCTTTGAATTTTATCAAATTCAGATGCTATACATATTGGATATGTTGAAAATAGTGTTATATAGATGGATATATTGAAAAGTAGTCTTTGTGAGTTGTATCCTTCCATCCATGGTTAAGAACTAACTTCCTAACTTGTCAACCAAGATTGTATTCTATCCAAAGTGGATCCCCTTATTCTTTCCTTTGTGATACAAAGGAATGCCCAAATAATTTGATTGCAATTTTATAAATTTAAATGCTAGAGTATTCACAATAATTTATGGTAAATATAAGAAAATATTAATGAAAAAAATTGGAGGGGGTCCTAATAACCAACCATCCAAAAACCTCTTTATAACATGATAGTAATGGTTTAAACTTCATGACCTTGTTGACTAAGGGTTGGCCCAAAATAAAAGTACATTATTAAATTGCAAATGATATTTGAATGGACCATAAATTGCAAGCTAAATACCTTTGATTTTTTCCTTTGAGAAAGCTCTTCCCAATGCCTCAATAAGAGGAATTGATAGTTAATCAGATAGTGGGTCACCTTGGCAAAGTCCATGAGATGACTCAAAGTATCTAGTGGGGGTTTTAGTAATCAAAATAGAATACTTTAGAGTGCTATATTAACGTCTAATCTATTTACACCAACCTTGATCAAAACCAAATTTTATAAGAATATCATCTAGAAATATTCCATCAAACACTATCATATGCTTTGTTTATATCAAATTTTATAAGCATAATTGACTTTGTCATGGAATGAAGAGAATGCATGACCTTTTGTGCAATGATTACATCATCAAGAATTTATTTATCATGAAGAAAACCACCTTTTTCCTCTAAGATAACACAATCTAGAATGATTTTCAATTTATTTGTATTAACTTTTGAAATTATTTATAAATCATATTGCAAAGGCTTATTAGACAAAAAATATCAAAATATTTCATCTTGTCATCTTGCATTTTCTGGGAACTAATGCAATAAAATTGGGATTAATCTCACTTATTGTAGCATTTCTTATTCCTAGCCTCTTTAATTGCAACCACCATGTGATTTTTCAACAAATCCCACATTTTTTAAAAGAAAATTATAATAAATCCATCATGGCTAGTGCCTTGTTAAGGTGGAATTCTCCATAGAGTTTTTCATTGCAAGCTTTCATTTTATCCTTGTGTGCTAATTAATGGAATATTTTGCAAAAACTTACCTTGAGTTTCTTTATCTTGCCTAAATTCCGATAAAATATCTTTAAAATAATTAATTACTTCCTTTCTAATATCTTCTTCTTCCTTAATACTTCTTCCATCTAGAGTTCAAATATATATATATATATATATATATATATATATATATATATATATATATATATTTTTTTTTTTTTTTTTTTTTTTGTTGGATAATAAGGGGTTGTACTCGGGTCCCCCACTCTTAACAAATTGCATACCTCTTATTTAGGGCTTGAGAGTTTAGAAATAGATACTTCTCATCTTAAATGAGATGTTATAGCTAGAAACCTACATCATTTTACATAAAATGTCTGAATTCTTGATTTTCATTTTATGGATCTTTTCAAATTTTTGTATGAATACAATTAGTTCATAATTTAGCATCTTTCTTGACATTTTCCTATAGCAACCTTCACAATGCCAAAAATTCACGTCTACTTTCTGTGCCTTACATATTAGTAGAGTAATATTTCTAAAACATCGCACTATCATAGTCTACTTTACCAAATCTGGATTGCTAGTTTCCTTCCTAGAACACAAGTGCAACCACAAAAATTATAATAAAAAGTCTAAATTAAAACACACTATTATTACAACATAAAGCAGATATTACCAATGGAAAACATTAAAGAAAATCTCAATCATTAATTTATTCAGGCAATCAACATTTTTTTGTCAGATTCAACTAAACTTTCTACTTCCTCTAACCATGGAAAGGAGAATTTAACTTCATGATCCTCAATCAAAACCCCTTATTGGCTAGCTTATCTGCACATTTGTTTCCTTCCCTTAATATATGTGTAAACCTGATTTCTTCAAACTCTTTAGCAAGATCTTGAATTTCCACAATTATCTCTTGTATGTTCCATGGAGCCTTTACTTTCCTCAAAATTGCATTTATTACTATGAGAGAATCACCTTCCATCCATACTCTATTCCATTTAATTTGTTTACAAATTTTAACCCTTCTAAAGTTCCCCAAGCTTCAGCTTCATTATTTGTCTTAAATCCACTATTGAAAGCATAATGAGATAAAATCTCTCCTCTATTATTTCTAATTATTCCTCCTCTTTTTGGTCCTGGATTTCCTTTATATGCTCCATAAAAATTCAATTTAACCCACTCCACATCTGGTGGTTTCTAATTTATATTCTTTGTCTTCTTTTTGCTTATCTTGTACCCAATATCATAATTCCATTTAATGACTTGACTCCATCTATCAAGGCTCTTTGCTTCCAAATTAGGAACTGGGTGAGTTGGTAGGGTTGGTGTAGAATCCTCTATGGCTAAACATATCTTCTTTTTCATTACTATAAACTGGTTTTCTTTCCTTTAAATATTCTTCTATTCCTTTCTAACCATATAGTCCAAAGTATTGTATCTTTTGATATATCCGATATTGTTTATAAAGCCTCACTTTTATAATTGCTCTACCATTGCTTTAACCAATCTTCAATTATGTTATTCATCACCATGCATTTACCAAACATATTAAGAATCCATTGCCATAGATTATAGGCTATTGAGCAATGTCCCAAGAGAAGGTTTATACTCTCCTCCTCCTTTTTACAAAAAACACATTTAGAGGGGCCATGAAAACCCATTTTCATAAGGTTATCCCAAAATAAAATTCTTCTATGACCTACTAGCCAAACAAACATTTTAACTTTAGGAATGCTTGGGCTATCCCAAATATCTCTTCATATTCTAGTGACATTATTCTAGGCTATTCAACTCCCAAATCAATTTATCCTTGACTCCCCTTGGAATAATCACAGTTGTTATCTTTCTACTCAATTGCCTCATAGCATCAATGTCTTGCATACTTATTTAAAAATATTCTTTCCATTTGTATCTTCCTTTATGATCCTTCTACAAAATGTTTGAAACCCTATCACTATATTTGTCTTGAAGCAATCTCATCCAAGGTTTCAAAATTGGATCTAAAATGAGTGTTTTTTTATCACACCAAGTATCCATCCAAATAGAAATTTTTTCTCTAGTTCCCACCACCCATATTAAACCTTTAATCATAAGATCAATAGATTTTTTTAAACCATTCCAAAGAGTATAACCATTTGGTAGAGAGAATGCAGTAAATATTAAACTTGTATCATTAGGATCAATATACTTACTTAGAAGAATTCTTACCCATTGTCTTTGACTTTCTTTGTATAATATCTATATAAATTTTCCCCTAAGAGCTAATTTTGCATCTATAAGAACTCTTAAACCAAGACCTACCCTAGTTTTATCATCACACAACTTGCTCCATTTCACTAAAAGAAATTTTTTATTATCATGTAAACCTGACCATAAAAAGGATCGCATAATATAGATTGAACTTTTTTCAACTGATTTTGGCATAGAATACAATGACATATAATTTGTTGGAATGGCTTGTAAGAGTGACTTAATTAATTGCACTCTTCCTGCTAATGATAACCATCTACCTTTCAAAGCTGGAATTTTATTCTGAACTTTACTAATAACTGGATTCCATAAGTCTATCCACATTCTCCCCTCAAATAAAGGCATCCCTAGATAAGTTGTTGGTAAATTTGCCTCCTCCATTTGAAGCAACCTGTAAATTCTCACTTTGATATTAGCAGGAGTGTTAAGGAAGAAAATTTTGGATTTAGTCCTATTAACTTTTTGCCCTAAATATATTTCGTACTCTTTTAAAATGTTATTCAAAGCTTTGGCCTCATTTATCCTTGTCCTTCCAAAAAGGGTTGTATCATCTACAAATTGTTTTTGGGTGATGTTATCGATGTTATTAGTAACCTTAAGTCCACTTTTAAGCCCATATTTGTAAGCCTTCTTTAAGTTCCTACTCAAAAATTCTACCATAATAATGAACAAATAAGGAGATAGAGGATCTCCTTATCTAAGGCCTCTCTTGGCTTTAAAAGATTTTTTCACTAACCCATTGACCAACACTAAATACGAATATGTTATGACACAAGCTATAATCCATCTCAACCATTTTTTTCTTGAAATCAAACTTATCTAAAACTACAAAAATAAAATCTCATTTAACCATATCATAGGCTTTACTCATATCAAGTTTTAAGATCATTGATTTCTCTTTTCTTGAAGTTGTTGAATGTATAACTTCATGAGCTACTATGATCCCATCCAAAATTTGTCTCCCTTTCACAAATACTCCTTGCTCTTCTAAAATAATTTTGTCTAACAATGACCTTAATATATTCGCCATCACTTTGGAAATAATATTATATGTCATATTACATAGGCTTATGGGTCTAAAAAAATCAAACAATTTAGCATCCTTCTTTTTTGGAATTAGGGTAAGATATGTTGCATTTATTTTATAAGGTATGTATTGTTTTACCCTAAACTGTTCCATTACCACCAATAAATAATCCTTCACTATATCCCAATTAAGTTGGTAAAAAGCTACAGAGAGCCCATCTGGACCTGGGGATATATTCTTATTAAAAGAGAAAAGAGCTAGCTAAGGTTTTCTAGAGTAATAGGCTCCATCAATTTCCTATTGTTTTAGTACATTATAACTGAAGGAACATCTTGAAGAAGTTTATCATTAACAACTTTGATCTCCTGTGAACTTATAATATTTTGATAAAAAGACTCTACCTCTTTTCTAATTTCACTCTGATCTTCAATTCAAACCCCTTCTATTGATTTAATTCTACTAATTCTAGAAGTTGGTCTCTGTACTATAGCCATCCTATGAAAAAAATTTGTATTTTTATCTCCTTTTAACCAAGTCTCTTTATTTTAATCTTCAAAATTTCTCTTTCTTACTCAAAATATTATGATATTCACTAAGCAATTCCCTTTCCTCTGAGCTTGGATTATTATCATCACATTTTTAGAATTTTAAAAGTTTATCTTTTAGTTCTTTTTTCTTCTCAAAAATGTTTCCAAAGGTGTTCTTGTTCCATTCTTTTAATCTAGATATCATAGATTTAATTTAGTTTGGAAGAGCATACAACCCACCATTACCTAAAGAATTCCACGTTTGAGCTATCATATCAAAAAATTGAGGATGGTCTTCCCACATTTGCTCATATTTAAAATATGATCTTTTTTGAATTCACTTACCACCATTTTAACTCTTATTGTCCAGTGATTTGAACCAATCCTTGTTAAGATATTAATTTTAGAACAAGTTCCTTCATCTAGGAAATGATCTGAGAGAATGCATCTGTCTAATTTTTTTGCTATTAGGTTTTGGCCTCTCATGTTGTTGGTCCAAGTATAATTATCTTCTTTAAACTAAACTTCCCATAGATTATTGTTTTGAATAAAAGTTGAAAAATCTTTCATACTTGGGGTCAATTTCCTAATTTCCCCAAACTTTTCATCTAGCTTAATTATGGTATTAAAATCTCCAATGATCATGAATCAAGTTTCTTGGTCTTTAATTCTCATAAAGGCTTCAATCCCACTCCAAAATTCTAATCTACCTGGTTGAGTTGTAGGTCCATAGCCATTGATAAGGATGAAACGCATATTTGCAAAGTAGCAAGTGACTAAAGAGGCTATCAAATGCCTAGTTTTATGAATGGTTACACAAAAGGTTCTTGAAGGATTCCAACAAGTTAGAATTCTCCTTGTCTCTCCTTTAGAATCTATAACATCCTATTCACATCATGCCCATACTACTTTCATAGTTTTTTAAATTTCTCGTCATTTTAGTTTCCAGGATACAGAGAATATCAGGTTTATTACTTAAATCCCTAATACACCTCTATTTTGAGGGGGTATTAACACCACTTATATTCCATGAGATGATAATCACGTCTCATTAGGGGATTTTGGCCCTGCCTATGTATTACCAATATCATTTTGTTGTTTGGTAAAACGAATTTCAACCAACTTAGTTTGTGTTCCTTTCTCTATGTTTGTTCTTGCTTCCCTAGATCTTGCTTGATAACTTAAGGATTTTTTTGTGTTTGCCTTGCCTATATCAGGAGTAGGTCTTATTATTCTATTCCTCAATATTCTTTCACAAATTTTTTTCATCATATTTATCCTCTCATGGCTCTATTATAGAATATTTTGACTTGTCTTGCTCATTTTCTGGTGATTCCTTATTAATGGCAGAGGTATTAACTTCTAAAACTGCATTTTCTTTACCATTTTTTTCTCTGAATGGTGCATGGTATTTCAAGAGAGTCTTCAAAACCTGATGAGACACATTCCTTAGGTTCATTGAGAATATTCTTCCTTAAATTAGGATCAAACTGAATAGACGATTTCTTGTTAATATATTGAAATTGTTGTACTGTGTCCTCTAAGTTTTGATCAACTTTTTCTTCATAGGTTAAAGCCTCAAAAGAGTTGGTATTTCTTCCAATATCCTTGCTTATTGGTCTCCACTATTTTTTTTTTTTTTTTTAAACTATTTTTGGGAAGTTGAAAACCATCCATAACCATTTGTAAGTTTCTCTTGCGATTTTCTACAAATTATTTTGTTGGGCTTTTCTTAGGGCATGATCTCTCAATAAAACTATTTTTGGGAAGTTGAAAACCATCCATAACCATTCATAAGTTTCTCTTGCGATTTTCTACAAATTATTTTGTTGGGCTTTTCTTAGGGCATGATCTCTCAATATGCCCCACCTCATGACATCTTCTATATCTAAAAAATATATTTTCATAATCTATAGTTTGGGTCCACATCTTATCCCCATACTTAAGAATAATTGATTTCTTATATCAATCATGTGTTAGAGTAAATCACTATATAAAATATATTTATATAGAAAAGCAATTATAGTGTTTCAAACTTTAATAGCAGAATTAACAAAATAAGACAAACACACACAGAAGAAGAGACAACGATTTTAACGTGGTTCACCCAATGTGGGTTACATCCACCGAGAATTTTCAGTCCTTCCTTTCTCAATCCAAGCAATAGAGGGTTACAACCTACAACAAACATCTGCTGTAATTTTCTCTCTATCTTTCCAAGGAATCAACATAGTAATTTTCTTTGTCATAGTCATCTCTGTTTTTCCTCACAACTATATATAAGAAAAAAACAAAAAAAACAAACTGCTTTTCTTAATACATTCCAAGATTAACATTGAGTTCCCAGCATCTAATTTTGGGATAAAAACAAAAAAAACTTTCTCTCGGTCGTCTCGTTGTAAATCCGAAAACTTCCTCTCGGTAGACTAACGACCGTAAATCCGAAAACTTTCCCCGCCTGTCCTACAAAAAATCCAGAAACTTTCTCTCGTTTAGCCTCCTCATAATTAGGCTCCATTCCTAACAATCTCCCACTTGGAGACTAATTCCATTGCACCATACTGCAACCAAGGACTGAAAAATTCTCATCATGGCCTCTTATTCCTTAAGGCCAACTAAAGTTGAGCAAAAGCTCAACTTTTCTCTTGACACCACTTTTGTAAGCATATCAACAAGATTTTGTGATGTGTGAACTTTCCCTAATTTCAAAGATCCATCTTCCACTACTGATCTAATGAAATGATACCTAAGTTTGATGTGTTTAGTTTTTGAATGGAATGCTGAATTCTTCGCAAGGTGTATAGCACTCTAGCTATCACTCCACAACCTATTATCCTCTTGCTTCTTCCCAAGTTCTTCCATTAGTCTTTGCAACCAAACCATCTCTTTGCTTGCTTCTATAGCAACAACATATTCAGCTTCAGTGGTTGAAAGGGCAACTACGTGTTGGAGTTTAGAAATCCAACTAACCACTCCTCCTCCTATAGTAAATATGTAGCCAGTAGTGCTCCTTCCACCATCAAGATCACCTGCCATATCAGAATCTACAAAACCTTTCAAGCATATATTAGAGCCTCCAAAATTCAAAGAATAATTTGAAGTTCCTCTCAAGTACCTGAGTATCCATTTTATCGCTTGCCAATGTCCTTTTCTTGGATTACTCATAAATCTACTCACTACTCCCACTGCATGGGCAATATCTGGTCTTGTACAAACCATTGCATACATCAAGCTTCCAACCGCTGATGCATAGGTAACCTTAGCCATATGCTCTTGTTCCTTTTGTGTCTTGGGACACAAATCTTTGGTGAGTTTGAAATGCTTTGCTAATGGAGTAGCAACAGACTTTGCATTATTCATGTTGAATCTCTTAAGCACTTTTTCAATGTATTTTGCTTGTGATAATTTCATAGTGTGACTCTCCTTGTCTCTTGTTATCCTCATACCAAGGATTTGTTTGGCTTCTCCCAAATCCTTCATGGCAAAGGATTTAGCCAACTTCTTCTTGAGCATGTTTATATCTTGCATATTTGTTCCTGCAACTAACATGTCATCCACATACAATAGCAAAATAACATAGTTACCATTTCCAGCTTGCTTAAAATATACACAAGTAATCACTTTGACATCTTTCAAACCTTTGATTAGCCATGAACTTATAAAATTTTAAATACCACTTGTCTAGGAGCTTGTTTTAACCCATACAAGCTCTTTTTCGGTTTACATACCCAATCCTCTTTACCTTTCACTCGAAAGCCTTCCGGTTGGTGCATATAAATTTCCTCCTCCAAATCACCATGAAGAAATGTCGTCTTCACATCCAATTGCTCAGAAACAAATTTTCTATAGCTACAAGACTCAAAATAGCTCTAATAGAGGTCATTTTTACAACTGGAGAAAAAATCTCATCAAAATCAATACCTTTTTTTTGAGCGAATCCCTTGACCACTAGTCTTGCTTTGTATCTCTTATGCCCTTCATTCTCCTCTTTAATCATGTACACCCATTTATTGGTCAACGCTCTTTTACCTTTGGGTAGCTCAACCAAATCCCAA
Organism: Wollemia nobilis; assembly: GCA_028583015.1. Lineage (NCBI taxonomy): Eukaryota > Viridiplantae > Streptophyta > Pinopsida > Araucariales > Araucariaceae > Wollemia > Wollemia nobilis. Next base: position 4,924,572 of record JAQPPZ010017221.1, read on the forward strand.
GTTTGGTTGTGGAATAAAGAGTCCATTTCTTCATTCATTGCAAGCTCCCACTTATTCCCGGTATCCATCTCGTAATGCTTCCCGAAAACATTCTCGGCTCACCAACATCGGTATACAAAACATAATCGGAGAAACGTTGAGGAATTTTACTTATCCCGGTAGATCGTCTAACAACACTTCTCGGATATTGAGATGCTTGTTGTTGCTCGCTGTACATTTTGATCTTCTACCACTTTTGGAGTTATCTTTTCTATGTGTCCATCAAGGTCTATGTATTCAAGCAATTTCCTCTTTCTGTTTCTTTCCCTGCAACCGATCTTTATACAAGTTTTTTTCATTAAATATGACATCCCTACTTCTAATGACTTTTCAGTTATCACAATCCCATAATCTGTAACCCAAGCCATCAATATCGTAACCAATAAAATAGCACTTTTGGGCCTTAGCATCTAACTTATTTTTGTTCTCTTTGTCTATATGCATAAAAGCCTCACATCCAAATACCTTAAGGAAAGAATAATTTACTGGTTTACCTGTCCAAAGCTCTTCCAAAATTCCTCCATCTAAGGCACTAGACGGTCCTCTATTAATCAGATATACTATAGTATCAACAACATGAGCCCATAAAAATAATGGTAAGCCTCCATGTATTCTCATGCTCCTAGCACGCTCCATGATGGTTCTATTCATTCTTTATGCAACCCCATTTTCTTGAGGTGTTCTTGGAACTACCTTGATTCTTCTAATTCCATTTTTAGAACAAAACACATCAAATTCTCTACTGCAATATTCTCCACCATTATCCGACTTTAGACACTTTAACCTTTTCCAGTTTCATTTTCAACTAATGCTTTCCAATTCTTAAAGGTATTAAAAACATCACTTTTATTCTTAATGCAATATATCCATGTTTTCCTTGTTGCATCATCAATAAAAAATACATAGTAAGAGGAACCTCCAAGAGAAGTTACCTGAGCTAGGCCCCAAACATCTGAGTGCACAAGCTCCAATTTCTCTTTCTTCCTTTCCTTGCCATCCTTGAGAAATCTAACTCTCTTTGCTTTACCATAAACACAATCCTCACAAATTCCAAATCAATCTCTTTTAACTTAGGCAATAACTTTCTTGAATGTAAAATTTCCATACCTTTTCCACTCATATGGCCAAGTCTTTGGTGCCACAAAAATGCACTCTCACCTGTAGAAACTAAATTCATGGAGCAGTGAGAAAAATCAGTAAGTAAATAAAGAGTACCCACCAATTTACCTCTAGCTACTATCAATGAACCTTTAGTAACTTTCTAAGCATTTTCTCCGAATGCAACCGTGTATCCTTCACCATCAAGCTTACTTGCCGATATAATATTTCTCTTTAAATCTGGTATGTGTCTTACCTCTTTAAGAGCCCATTGACATCCATTTGGGGATTTAATCAAAATCTTTCCAATACCCATGATTTTACATGGTTGGTCATTTCCCAACAGAACCCGTCCATAATCTCCGAAACATAATCTATGAAGTATTCCTTATTTGAGGTAGCATGGAATGAAGCACCACTATCAATTACCCAATAATCACTATTTCTATCAAGAGATAAGATTAAAGCATCTTGTAGAATTTGTCCAAGAATATTGGCTTCAAGTGTTACCATTATTATCATTACCTTCATTTCCATCACCCTTTCTTTGCCAACAATCCTTCTTGAGATGACCCTTTTTTCCACAGTGCCAACACTGTAGCTTTCCTTTTCCACGTGATTTGGATCTGCCTTTGGATTTGCCATGATGTGAACTCTTGCCTCTTTCTCTTCCTCTTCCTCTATTCTCAACAGTTAAGGCGATGCGTAGATGATTCTCCTATGGCTTTTCTTCTCATGTCCTCACTGAGTATCACACCAACCACATCATCAAATTCTAATTTATTTGAACTCGAAGCGGAGTTACTTACCGCCATTACCAAACCGTTCCAACTTTTTGGAAGAGAGCATAAGATTAATAAGGCCCTCGACTCATCATCAAAATCCAATCCTACTAAATGCAATTGATTAGTGACAATGATTAAATTCATTTAAATGATCATGCACAGATCCTCCTTCACTCATTTTCATGTTAAATAACCTTTTCATTAAGAATACCTTATTTGATGCTGATGGTTTCTCATACATCTTGGCCAACTTATCCATGACTCCCTTGGTAGTCTTTTCATTAGAGATGTTGAAGGCTACGGTGGCTCCCAAGCACAACCTCACAATACCCAATGCCTTTCTATCAAGGAGACTCCACTCCTCATCAAACATAGATGAAGGTCTCTCTGTTTCCCCCTCAAGAGGTAAGTAAAGATCCTTTTGGTACAAGTAATCCTCCATTTGCATCTTCCAGAATTGAAAATTCTGGCCATTGAATTTTTGAACTCTAAACCTCCCTTCTTCCGCCATTGCTCCCACTTGATTCAGAAATTCTCCTTCTGTCAAGTGCACCCAACAAAACAACTGCGCTGATACCACTTGTTAGAGTAAATCACTATATAAAATATATTTATATAGAAAAGCAATTATAGTGTTTCAAACTTTAATAGTAGAATTAACAAAATAAGACAAACACACACAGAAGAAGAGACAACGATTTTAACGTGGTTCACCCAATGTGGGTTACATCCACTGAGAATTTTTAGTCCTTCCTTTCTCAATCCAAGCAATAGAGGGTTACAACCTACAACAAACATCTGCTGTAATTTCCTCTCTATCTTTCCAAGGAATCAACACAGTAATTTTCTTTGTCATAGTCATCTTTGTTTTTCCTCACAACTATATATAAGAAAAAAACAGAAAAAACAAACTGCTTTTTTTAATACATTCCAAGATTAACATTGAGTTCCTAGCATCTAATTTTGGGATAAAAACAAAAAAAACTTTCTCTGGCTGTCCTATTGTAAATCCGAAAACTTCCTCTGGTAGACTAACAGACTATAAATCTGGAAACTTTCCCTACCCGTCCTACAGTAAATCTAGAAACTTTCTTTGTTTAGCCTCCTCATAATTAGGCTCCATTCCTAACATCATGACCAATATTTGATCATAAATAGCCAAGAATCCATCTTTTTTCGTATCTAAAATCTCAAGGAAATCTCCTAGAGTGTTGCCTATTGCCTTGAAGGTATATATTTTCAAAAATTCAATGGATAACCCAAACATCCTAACCCAAATTGCTACTTGGGATATATTTACATTTTCAGGTGAAAAGCCTTCATACTAGCAGGTAAGGAAAAGTCATGCTCTTCCCATAAACCAAGGACCCCCTTTTAGGATTTTTTCTCTTTCTTTCCTAAAAACAAAAAAAATACTAGGAAGAAAGCTTTGGTAAGAAATTATAGAATCATTCCTGGAGACTTCCAACTCTTATCAATCCATTTTCTCAAGGTTGAAGCCCCTAGCCAATACCCATTAAATTTACCAAAAATAGCTCTATCTTGGAGCAACGAGGATCTCTCTAAGGTGTGCTCAATAACCTCTACCACTAGATATGATTATAATTATTTAACTATAAATAAATCCATGGAAAGGAAACTAAAACTCAAAATCTATAGAAAATTATTTGAATGTCTTATAGCAAATATAATATTTGATAAAAACTTTATAAATTTTTCATGCACAATTTCTAAGATAAAGAAAGGAAAAAAACTTAGCTAAAAAATTCTTTGTCCAAATATAATGTCTTGCCTCACTAAAGTCCTAGCCCTTCATTGCTCTTCCCATCGTTCGAACCCTAGATGACAAATATTTGCAATTTTGTTTTTTACAACTTGAAAAATCTTCACTACCCTTGTTCCAAATGATTGACTTCACAGGGTTGTATCTCCATTAATAGTGTTTGGAATTTTGCATATGACCACTCATTTTAAAGCTATTCAAATTCTGCACAAGTTAGTCCAAGAATCAGCTAAATCAAATAACTCTTCGTGAAGATATGGCTCCTAAAAGATGAGATATTTTTCAAGAAAAACCCTAATCCTTCGCACTTCACACCCTTTCTTCAAATAAATTTATAAAATATTTTTTAATTGTAGCATGAAATAATTTGGTATTTTTGTCCCCTTCATTAAGTCATCTCTATCTAAATATTTGGTACCAATATGACTCTTCTTTTTCCTATGCATTGTGATTATAAGAAAGTAATGGATTTTCTTGATCATAAAAATCTTGGCCCATTCACTTGATTTATGTTATCCCTTGTAAATTTATGAGCTTGAATTTAATTCCCTATTTTTATTAAACATGTTTCTAAAATACTTGGCATTCAAAATTGCATTTTCCCCTTTAGATGTTTCATCTTTTGAACAAACCTATGCACACATAATCCTTTAAACCTTGCTTAATTCCACCATAACATAACCATATGGAATAATTTAGGGTATTGGAGCCACAAAGAATAAAGTGGAAACAAATTTGAACAATTGTTATTGAGTAGATCTCATCCCAAGAGAATGGATTTGTGATGTTATCATGTTCATAATAAAATGTCTAAAGAAATTATATGCTTTGTTTACAACCATATATTCGATAACAAAAATATGTTCAATCTTTTTGTTGTAGGAGTTTACCTAATGCATCTACTATCCCATGTATATTGAAAGATTATAGGAATAGCATTCTAAAGGTCATTTGGATTGATAAATGAAGCAAAATACTCCATGGATTTAGACCATCTAGGAGTACCATCCTTTTTTTATATGATATAGAACTTTATTAAAGTCCCCCAAAGAGTCCAAAGATCATAATTATGAATCATCACTGAATTTGACATGAATAAACTAGGGCACTTTCAACATCTTCCAGGAAGAGTGACTATAGATAAATGACATACATTTATAACCAAACCTTTGATATTTTCTCCTCCTTGTAAAAAATACGAACAACAAAGTAACTTTTTGCTTCTAGTAAATGTTTGTTCCATTTGCACTTGTCTTATAGTGTTACATTACCTCCAAAAGCTTTTATAGAAAAAACTACCAAACAATCACCTATCTTTCTAATATTTTTAAGTGCTTTCTTATACTCCTTACTATTTATTTTTTTCTTGTGTTAATATAAGCTTAAGACTATACCAACCTAGTGATTCCCTAATAGCACTTTTTAAAGGGGTCTTATTCATACACCTAATATTCAAATATATCATTTTTGTCATCAATTTTTATTCTTATTTGTGGGCTTAGCCCTATTTCTTGTTAATACTTTCGATATTTGTTTTTGGTTTCCCATATCAATCTCTTTGAGTTTTTTTTTTCTCTTTGTTCTTGATTTGAGGGTCTTACTTTCCTCTTTCAATTCCCATTAGATTTCATATTTATCAATCTCTTTTATGTTTCCAGTTTGTACATAATTATACTTCTCGTCTATAGGTTTATGTCATCGTAGAGAACCTAAAGTGCAAGGAAGAGCCTAAAAAACATTTTTTTCTTTATGTTGCCTTGGAAACAATAAAGTGCAAGGATGATCCTTCATAGTAGTTACTTTTTTATGCTATCCTAAAAACCCTAATTGCCACATATATCCTCCATACTCACTTCCACATTATGCTCCTCTTGAAACCCTAAAATGTAAGGGATAAACTCCACACAATTTTTATTTTTTATTGCAAGGAGAAGATTTTATACTACCGAAGACAAATGAAGAGAGTTTACTTACATTAAACTTGACCTTTTCCACCTGCTTTGCTTTAAAATTTGTCTACAGATCTTTCTTCGTACCTTTAGTTTTCTTTGAATTTGAACTTGCACATTATACTTCCTCGTCCCTTGTATTCTTCTTTGTTTCTTATAATGGTTGAGTCAAGTGAACCTTGATGGCCTTTACCATTTGACAATGCAAAGGGGCTTTCTACGCTACTTTTGTGGGAGTGAAAATCCTTTATCTATCCTAGGTTATTCTATAATATATTCACCTTGCTTCATCTTTAAGTTTATCTCATGACAAAAAAAATCATCTCTTTTTTCATCAGTTTCACTTTGCACTCTCTTGCCATGTGTCTAGCCTCACAACATTTGAGATAGGAGAATGCAATATTTTTATAACCCACTCGTTAATCCCATTCTCTTGATTTACATTTAATCCTAATGGATCGAGGCAAAGGTTTTGAAACATCTATGGCAACACATATCTTGTATATACAAATTGGTTTTACTCCTTAATGATTGACACCTTTTGGATGAACTCCTCGAGAGTATTTCCAATATTTTTCAAAACCTCTTTATTAATAAACTCATATAGAAGTTCAAAAACAAAACCTTTATTGAAACCCCTTTAATATTCCCTATCTTCATAGAAACATTTTCACTTCTTAATTTTTTTTTTATTACATAGGAGAGTTGGTTACAACCACTATTTTTAGTAATTGGCAAGCGTAGGTTCAAACCATAGGGACTGCTTCCAACAAACTTATTCGTCTCGTTTTTGTTGATCCGGTGTGAGATAGAGACCACCGAGTCCCTCGAGTTTGATACCGTCATCGTTGAATTGATGCGCACTCAAAGAATTCAGAGCAGACTACTACCTTTGCAAAGGGTTGGCTTCCCCCTAAGGTTTGAACCTAGGTCTCTTCTTGGTAAGTGCCCAACCACACCTACACTTACCAATCCACCTATATAGAAGTTCAAAAAAAAAACCTTTATTGAAACCCCTTTAATATTCCCTATCTTCATAGAAACATTTTCACTCAATTTCTTTTTTTTATTACATAGGAGAGTTGGTTACAACCAGTATTTTTAGTAATTGGCAAGTGTAGGTTCAAACCACAAACAATTCGGAGCAGACTACTACCTTTGCAAAGGGTTGGCTTCCCCCTAAGGTTTGAACCTAGGTCTTTTTTGGGTAAGTGCCCAACCACACCTACACTTACCAATCCACCTATATAGAAGTTCAAAAACAAAACCTTTATTGAAACCCCTTTAATATTCCCCATCTTCATAGAAACATTTTCACTCAATTTTTTTTTCTGGTTACATAGGAAAGTTGGTTACAACCACTATTTTTAGTAACTGGCAAGTGTAGGTTCAAACCACAAAGAATTCGGAGCAGACTACTACCTTTGCAAAGGGTTGGCTTCCCCCTAAGGTTTGAACCTAGGTCTCTTCTTGGTAAGTGCCCAACCACACCTACACTTACCAATCCACCTATATAGAAGTTCACAAACAAAACCTTTATTGAAACCCCTTTAATATTCCCTATCTTCATAGAAATATTTTCACTCAATTTTTTTTTATTACATAGGAGAGTTGGTTACAACCACTATTTTTAGTAACTCTCAAGTGTAGGTTCAAACCACAATAACTGCTTCCAACAAACTTATCCGTCTCGTTTTTATTGACCCGGTGTGAGATGGGGACCACTTCCCCATCGGTCCCTCGGATTTCGTACCATCATCGTCGGATTGACGTGCACTCAAAAAATTCGAAGCAGACTACTACCTTTGCAAAGGGTTGGCTTCCACCTAAGGTTTGAACCTAGGTCTCTTCTTGGTAAGTGCCCAACCACACCTGCACTTACCAATCCACCAAGCCCTTGGGGGTCTTTATTTTAAATGTAAATCATCTCCCCTTATACCATGAGCCACCACCCATTATTTTATCATCTACTTTAACGAATGTTAAAGAATATGATGAGAAAAAAATATTTTTGAAAAGAAAGTATTAACCTCAAAAAGAGAGGACTGACTAATATCAATGAAAATTAAATACGTTGTAACTATTTTTTTTTTGTTGGTTATTGTGAGAAACCCTTATGACTGATGTACAGGGTTGAGCAGTCTCTTTCCAACCATGACCCTTCCTAAACCCTCATAAAGTTGAGAGCTATACTTATCAATAGGGAATTTAAACTCTCATAAAGTTGAGAGCTATACTTATCAATAGGGAATTTAACACAAAGCCACCACACACCCACCCTCTCACACACTCACCCACACCACGGTCTGAACCTTGGACCTCTCAAAGAAAACCAAAAACCGAATTGTTGGGCTGTACCATGGAATCCTCCTCTATCATCACTTTTAAGTCTTAGGAGGGATAATGTAGTGGTAATTCCTTGGGTTTTCGACCCAAGTTCAAATCGGTGCAAGGGAACTACAATTCCTTGCTTTTACCCTACCATTCCTTATCTGCAAGGAAAATGCAGTAGTTAGGGTTTATTAACTCTCTTTAGAAAAACCCAGGTTTAAACCATAGAGAAAAGAGGATTGACCAACTGATAAAAGTGTTATGGATTACTTATTTATTAACCAAAAAAAAACATTCAGATAGGCTTAACAAATTCTAATAATTTTCTGTTATTGCTGCAAATGCTGGCTAACTGCAAAAGGCAGACATCACAATGGCATCACATAGCCAATTGCCTCAGACAAAAAATAGCTAAAATCAAATAATTCAAATCATCTTTAACGTTATACTAGATACTCATCAAAGCTTGGGAAAACGAGCTGAAAGCTAATATCGGATGTAGCAGCGCATCGATCAAAATGAAAAATGAAAACTCTGAAAAATCTCAACCACAGACTTCCTGTCCTCAGTCCAATTCTTCAGGCTCAAACTTATTTCTTCAAAACCTATATGACTAACACCATTTCCACTGATGTTCTTCAACGGGAAAGTCCAAGAAGTGGAACCAACCATGAAGAAGCAACCATATTAGATCTATTGCAGGAATGTATCGACACAAGGTCTTTGACAAAGGGCAAGATTGTCCATGCCCACATGATCAAAACAGGAGTTCAAGCAGATGTATCTGCAGCATCCAAGCTTCTGACAGTGTATACCAAATGCAGGAGTTTGGCGCATGCAAAGCGTCTGTTTGACAAAATGCCTGAACGATACCTGTCCACATGGAACACCATACTCGTAGGGTATACCCAGAATGGCAGAGTAGAGGATGCATGTGACGTGTTTGACGAAATGCCTGAACTAAGCATCTTCTCCTGGACCGCCATGATTTCAGGATTGGTGCAGGGGGAAAGGATCCACGATGCTCGCCTGCTGTTTGAAAGGATGCCCGAGAGAAACGTGGTCTCATGGACTGCAATGATTGTTGGGTGTTCTCAGCATGGGCAGGAGAAACAGGCTCTGGAATTGTTTTGCAGAATGCAGAGGTATGGAACGAAGCCCAATCAATTTACGTTCAATAGTGTTATAAGTACTTGTGCGAGTCTTGGAGCTCTGGAGCTCGGCAATGAGGTCTTTGGGCAGATTATCAAATTGGGATTGGAGTCAGACCTATCTGTGGGCAATGCCCTGATAAATTTATATGTTAAGCTGAGTGATATCGACAAAGCAAGCCAAGTGTTTGACAAAATGCCTGAACGAGATGTTTATTCCTGGACTGCAATGCTTACCGGGTATGCGCAGAATGGCAGATTGGTCGATGCCCGTCTATTGTTTGACAAAATGATTGAAAGAAATGTGGTGTCATGGAGTGCAATGATTGCTGGGTATGCGCAGGATGATAGCTGCGAGGAGGCTCTACGATTGTTTCTCCAAATGCAGGAGGCAGGGGTGAAGGCTAACCAGTCAACCTTCGCTAGTGTGATGAGTGCTTGTGCTGGTTTGAAGGCTTTGAGACAGGGTATGCAAATCCATGCTCATATTGTCAAGACAGGTATTGAATTAGATGTCTTTGCTAGAAGTGCCCTTGTTGACATGTATGCCAAATGTGGGAGCATGGAGAGTGCAAAGCAGGGGTTTGACACATTTCCAGGGAGAAATGCGGTGTTATGGAATTCGATGATTGCTGGATATGCTCAGAACAAGAGGGTAGAAGAAGCACTGGAGTTGTTTAATAAAATGCCCGAGCGAAATGTAGTCTCGTGGAATTCGATGATTGCAGCTTATTCCCAAAATGAAAATGCGGAAAAAGCACTTGACCTCTTTCACCAAATGCAAATGGAGGGTTTGATCCCAGATCAGAGAACCTTTACCATTGTTCTTAGTGCATGTGCAAGCATGGCAGCGATGGAACAAGGGAAGCAAACCCATGCCAGAATTATTGAATGCGGATTAGTGTTCAATGTCTTTATGGACAGTGCTCTTGTTGACTTGTATGCCAAATGCGGAAGCATAGAATATGCTCGTCAAGTGTTTAATAAAATGCCTAGGAGAAATGTCGTTTCATGGACTGTGATCATTTTAGGTTATGCCCAGCATGGAGATGGAAATATTGCACTGCAACTGTTTGCTGAAATGCTAATGGCAGGCATTGAGCCAAACCACATCACCTTTGTTGGTGTCCTGACTGCCTGCAGTCATGCTGGCCTAGTGGATGATGGCTGGCATTACTTTAAGTCCATGGCTCGTGACTATGGTGTCACACCAAGGGAGGAACATTATGCATGCATGGTTGACATCCTTTGTCGTGCTGGGCACCTAGATGAAGCAGAGAAATTCATCAACGAGATGCCAGTACAGCCTGATACTGTTGTATGGCTGGCTTTACTTAGTGCTTGCAGGAATTATGTGAATCTAGAGATTGGTGAGCGGACAGCTAAACACCTTTTTGAGTTGGAAGCGGAAAACACTGCAACTTATGTGATGTTGTCAAACATGTATGCTGCAGCTGGTAGGTGGCATGATGTAGCAAAGGTGAGGGAAATGATGAACGGCAGGGGGATAAAGAAGAATCCAGGGTTTAGCTGGATCGAAGTCAAAGGCAAGGTACATGCATTTCATGTTGGAGATAAATTGCACCCCTAAAGGGATAAGATCTATGAAATGCTGAAGACACTATCTGGACGGATGAAGGAAGCAGGTTATGAACCTGAAATGGATCTTGTTCTCCATGATGTAGAGGAGGAGCTGAAGGAACAGATTCTCTCTCACCATAGTTATCTGGACGGATGAAGGAAGCAGGTTATGAACCTGAAATGGATCTTGTTCTCCATGATGTAGAGGAGGAGCTGAAGGAACAGATTCTCTCTCACCATAGTGACAAGCTGGCTCTTGCATTTGGGCTTCTGAACATTCCATTTGGTAAATCAATACGGATAATCAAGAACCTTCGTGTATGTAGTGACTGTCATACTGCAATGAAATTCATTTCAAAGATTGTTGAGCAACAAATAGTTGTCAGGGATGCTAGCTGTTTCCACCATTTCAAGGATGGGATCTGTTCTTGTGGGGACTCTTGGTGATGCTAAGTTGCATGGATAAATAGGCACTGCATCTTTAGAACTTTGCTTACTAAGGCATGGATCAGGTAATTCATTTGCTTTTGCTTTGAAGTCAGAGTATTTGTTACTCAAGCAGTTGTTTAAGTATTTGAAGCTGATTTTGATTTGTTGACCTTTGTATGGTGCCAGAATCTTATCTTACATTATATGTGGTATGCTTTGGGCGTTCAGATAGAATTTGGTGATGGTTATGTCAAAATTTCTTAGAGGATGTTTACATTTACCATTGCACTTTCTTATTACATCTCTCAAAACATTCTGGATGCTTTCTATCTAGCGAAAACATCTTTGATAAATAATAAAATCAACTTCTTAAGCAACATGCTTTTTATTGAATCCTTTGCTAATCTTGTGAAATTTTAGGACATTCATGGACCATATTGAGAATATATTGCAAACCATCTGCATGGTTTATAGCAAGCTTGTCATAATCTTTTTAATGTATAACTATGGTCTTATAAGTTTCATTATGATGATCATCCTAATTGTCTGGCAATAATGCATGTGAATGCAAACTGCAGAATTCAGGCTTCAATTCCCTTCTGAAGAGAAGTGCATGACCTGGTAAGTTTGAATCTTGATAAGAGATAAAATATAGCATGCACTTGAAATTGTTCAACTTTATTGATTCATCAGGATCACCTTAACTGATATAGCCTTACGAGCATCACATGCCGATCAGCAAAAGCCAGTTAAGTAATAATATCAGATTTTGATTTTGATCTGGAGAGGCGTAAGGCTTAAATGCTAATCCATTGTTATTATGATGCTCGAGTTCATAGCTTGGCTGCAGAGAAACGCTCTGGGAGACATTACACACCAAATGGCAGACGGAGGCCATCCTGATGACCTGGGGATTAGACCTATTTATGGGACAAATGACCCTACTTCTCTCAACAGTAAAAGACCAAGAGTCTCAGTTCTGTATATCTGGCAAAATGATTGGGCATTGAGTAGAACCATGGTGTTTAACGGGAAGACGTAAGTAGGAAGAGACAAAGGTCAATTCTAAATTTGTTGGCTAAGTTTTAGAAGTCTAGGTCTGAATTATCTTTCTTTGTCAAAGATTATGCTTCTGTCAAGTTTTTATTTTTCCTCTGGGTACTGATATTCTTTCTCTTTTTGCAGGAAATCCACATTCTATCTGCTTATTGCAGTTGGCTTTCCAAGTGAACATTGAACATGTTGAGAGACTACTGAAGTTCCTTGGTTAAAGTTGTGATACGCAATGCAAATTCAGTGAGTGAACAAGGAATGCCTAAGATTGTTGTGATATTAATTCTGCGATGGGTACAAAGGACAAGAAATAGACATTGGAAAGTATCAACAAAGACTTAATTGAAAGATATGGCAAGGTGAATGCTCATTTAAATGGTGTTAATTATAAAACAGGTCACCGGTAACTTCAAAAGGTAGAATGCTTTATAAAAATAGAAGACGAAGTTTTACATGCTTACAAAACTTTAAAAAACCAAACACCGCTTGGATCGTAGACGTACATTATAGAATCCCATGGAGAGCATCTAAGTTATGGGACTGTCTGGGGTGCCCATTGTGTCCACATCGTGCATATCTGGCATGGACTGAGGTCGATATACAGCAGGGATATGTATTAGCTACTCCAGAAATCCTATGCACTGTGCCATATTTGGGCTGGACCCACCTGAACGTTTAAATCTATGTTGATTACAACTACCATTTTGTGACAAATTAAGCTAGAGTTTTTTTGTCTTAATGCAAATTGTAAACAGAAGATAATGACTCTGCATTATTTTTTAAAGCTTTTGCAGAGTTGTACCCTGTATCGCTCTAAATTTTTCGCACCCTTACCTTCAGGCTATAGGATCCGCGCCCGGAAGGGGGATGTGAAAAGGATGAGACAATACCTCGGACTGAGAGGTCCTTTGAAGGTCCCGCCTCTCGAGGGAGGTGTATAAGGGTGAATTTTCGACGGATGGTGGGTTCACAAGGAAACTTTTGAATGGCAGTTTCCACGCCTAAGTTGATAGTGTGTTTGATGTGTTCATTTTTATGCTTCATCATTCAACTCCTAGGTTTGGCCGATATGAATCTAAACTATTCTATATGTCAATGTCGATTTAAATGAATACAGAAAACAGAAATGGATGCAAATAACAGAGAATATGCTAACTAGAAGGTGTCATACCTGATTCCGGATGTCTGATGAAGATTCTGAGTCTTGTAGCAATTCAGATCGTCTCAATTTGTACGTAATCGTCTGATATTTCTCGGGATCGTCCCAAATCATAGAAGGTCGTCTGAAATCTGACGAATTCATCACACGAATTCGTCAGAAACCTGCAATCACAAAAACAGATGCAAAATACCAAATATGCAAATGCAGAAGCAAGGGATAATGGTAGAAATAACAACAAACATGCCTAAATAATAGATTCTAATAACAAATAAGGAAATGCAATAGATTTAATGATTGATTTTAACTTTATCATGCGATTATGCTAAATGAGGTGAACTCCAAGATGCATAAAACATAATAACTTAAAACAGTGCAGAAATATGATGTGAAAAATGCAAAAAAAGCTAAGAAAATGCAAACTCTAAACTCGGACTGCCCCCAATCTGGACTACAATCAGGATCGCCTCCAATCGTACGAGATCGTCCGAGATCGTCTGCGACGATCCAAGCTAGCTTCGACTGAAAAACAGTAGAGTTCCTGTAATAAAAATACAAAAATATCGAATGCAAGCAAAATAGTGCGAGGGAATAAGGAGTTGACTCTGCAATGAAATCCGTCAACTAAGGGGTTGGGGGTTCAGGGAGAATCAGCCAGCCAGCCAGGGGGATAAACTGAGAAAATCCCAGTTTATATAGGATTAGGAAGAGGTTTGGGAGGTTGGTGATGAGGTTTAATAGACTTTAGGTTTAATATTTATTTATTTTTCCTAAAGTCTTGTATTTGCCGACATTTTATTGTTGGCAGCTTCGTCATGTCGGCAGTTGCCGACATTCCTTGTTTTCATTTGTCGGCAGATTCTTATCTTCTCCTGCCGACTTTCTTTGTTTTAGTTGGCTATTTAAGCCTGTAAATAAAATAATTTGATAGCTTGGCTAATACCACATCAGATTGGTATCAGAGCGCTGGATTTGGTGGTGGTTTTGGGTTATTTCCGACCCCATCGTTTGTTCTGGTTGAAGCTCTATTCTCTTATTGCCTTGCTGCGTACTTACTGTCATTCAGCAATTTTTGCGCCCGAAGTCTGTTTGGCAACCAAAAGATCGTAGCCGTTGTCAACTATTTTTCTGAGGGTATTATTTGCGTGTTTGTTGTCCGCAAACTGTCTTGAGCCAAGAACCGGCCCATCGACCCCCTGCCGATTTGACGATTTGCTGCCGCGACCATCCGCTACTGCGATCGTGCTCGATGTTCTTTGATTTCCTCGCGCTGCGTTTCCATTGTTACATCGCGCCCCAAGCCGACTCTTGCAATCGAAAACAGAAGACTTCTTGTGCTGCGGATAAGCCTGCACTCTGCCACCCGTGAGCGCCGCTGATTAGCCTACACTCTGCCACCCGTGAGCGACGCCATCGCTGTTGAACGATGAAGGACGACTCCTGCAATTCTGACCACGAGTAAGGAGGACGCGTATCGTGCCGTTTTTATGTTTTTCTTCTCCTAGTTGTCGCGTCGATAGCATACGCACAGCGGTCATGGTGGACTGTGTTGTTTTGTTTTGGAGGTCCTAATTGCCTTGTGTGAGGTCTTTGTAATTATTCACACGTTTCTTTTGTTTTTCATTTATTAAAAAAAAAAAAAAAAAGAGAAAAAAAAAAGGAAAAGAAAAGAAACAAAAAGAAAAGTAATTTTATTTTTGATTTAAAATCATTCTTTTTGTAAAATTGCATATTATTTTGCAATTATTATTGGCAATTACTTTTCTATCGACCTCTTATAACCACTTTTTGCTACCATCCTTGCTGGCGCGTACTCGGGCCCAAATGGCTGCCGAGTTGGCTGACAAAATGGCCCAACTCACACAACTGGTGAGTATGTTGGCCGATAAAGTCACCACTCAAGACATTCAACCTCATTGTGATGTTGCCAATTATGACGGTTCGCGGGATCCGGAAGTGCTCAACAGTTGGATTCTTGACATGGATAGTTGGTTCGAGTATACCAAATTGGAGAAGGTCCAACGAGTTGCTTTTGCCAAACTCAAGTTGACGGGCCTTGCTAAAATCCTTGTCACAGATCGCCACCAAACTCAGAATCCCATTGATACATGGGACGAATTGCAACGCGTTTTGAAGAGTAGTTTTTACCCTTCAAATTATGCTGAAGACCTTCAAATTAAGTGGTTACGTCTTCGCCAAACAACTCACATGAGTGTTCATGATTATGTGTTGCAATTTAACAAATTGAGAATTTTGAATTTTGTGCAGGATACCGCAATTCAACTTGTAACCAAGTTTAAAAGTGGACTGCAGGAACCACTTTATCGCAAGTTGAAATACAAAACCATCATGAGCATTGATATGGCTTTCAATCAAGCCATTCTTGCGGAGGAGGAATTACGAGATTCATCGCGCGGGGCTCGCTCTTCGTCATCGGGAGGAACTCCGAAGGCTTCAAATCAGCAATCCAAGGCGGCTAAGTCTTCTTCTTCTTCCTCTTCTCCATCTCCTACTTCTTCTTCTTCTCCAAAATCTTCCAAATCTTCTGTGGAATGTACATATTGTAAGAAGAAGGGTCATCAAAAACATCAATGTTTTAAGTTGAAAAATTTGAAAAAGAAGTCCCTAGTTGTAAAGCCTTCTAATGAGGAACCTCAAGAAGGTCCCATTGAGGCTACAGGGGAACGAAAGACTTACAAAGAGTTGGCTGGGTTGAACAAATTGACCCTCATGAACACTTCACTAGGGGATCGCGAGAACTTGTTTGTGACCACGGTCCACCTTGATGCATCTTTTGTAGTTGATTGTATCATCGATAGCGGCTCGTGAAGAATCTAATTGCGAGGTTCGTTGTCGACAAATTGAAGTTGCCCATGAAACCCCATCCTCATCCGTATCCTTTAGGGTGGAAGGATAATGGGATTTCATCGGACATCACACACACTTGCACTGTGAATTTTGCTTTCAGTCCCTCTTTTGTGGACACCGTGGTGTGTGATGTTACTCCAATGGATTGTTGCGGTTTATTGCTTGGAAGACCCTATCAATATGATAGGAGGTCTATTCATGATGGGTTTAAAAACACATACACCTTGCACAAAGATGATAAAGCCTACATAATACGAAGCACTCAGCAAACTCCTCAAAATCTAATGCTAAGTTGTAGACAAGCACGTAAGGCTGTAAATCAAGCAAGGGAATTGGCACTCATCTTCATCAGACCACATAATGAAAATAAGCAAGCATCCAAGCCAATACAAGACAAGCATGCTTCAGTTAATTCTTTGTTGCAATCATATTCAGGTGTGTTTCAAGAACCCACAAGTCTTCCACCTCAAAGAACAATTAATCATTCTATTGAAATTGTACCTACTGCTTCACTTCCTAATGCTCCAATGTATAGACAATCAATAGTGCAAATGGAGGAAATTAAAAGACAAATTCAAGACTTATTGTCTAAAGGTTTCATTAAACCTAGCACTTCTCCATGTGCTTCACCTATTTTGCTTGTATTGAAGAAAGATGGCACTTGGAGACTATGCATTGATTTTCGAGCATTAAATAAGATCACCATCAAAAATCGTTATCCACTTCCACGAATTGATGATCTCTTGGATCAGCTCCAAGGAGCTAAGTTCTTTTCCAAGATCGATCTCAAAAGTGGATACCATCAAGTCAGGATTGAGGCAGAGGACACTTGGAAGACAACATTCAAGACTAAGATGGGACTCTTTGAGTGGCTTGTCATGCCCTTTGGTCTTACGAATGCTCCAGCCACATTCATGCGGCTAATGAATGAAGTGTTTCGTGATTGTTTGGACAAATTTGTAATTATTTATTTGGATGACATCCTTGTATTCTCTTCCTCTTGGAAAAGTCATCTTGAGCATTTGGAATATGTTCTTCAAACTCTTCGAAGAATCAATTGTATGCCAATCTTTCCAAATGTTCTTTTGGGCAAACTTCCATTGCCTATTTGGGATTTGTAATCAATGAAAAAGGCATTCAAGTGGATCCTACCAAAATTGAAGTCATTGTCAAATGGCCAACTCCTACTTCTGTCACGGAGTTGAGGAGTTTTCTTGGACTTGCTAATTTCTATCGCAAGTTCATTGCAGGATACTCCACTATCGCTGCTCCTCTTCATTTTGTAACCAAGATCAAGATTCAGTTTCAGTGGACACAGGACCAGCAGAAGGCCTTTGACACTTTGAAACAAAAATTGTGTAGTGCACCTGTCCTTGTGTTGCCAGATCTTGCACAACCTTTTGAAATTGAGACAGATGCTTCACAATATGCACTTGGTGCCGTGCTTAAGCAGAATGGCCATCCAGTGGCCTATCATTCTGAAACGTTTTTAGAGGCCAAGAGGAATTATTCCACTTATGATAAGGAGTTGTATGCATTGGTGCAGGCCATAAAATACTGGAGACATTACCTTCTGGGTAAAGAGACTATAGTTCATACTGATCATATGCCCCTTAAGTTTCTTCAATCTCAGTCCAAAATTGAAGAAGCTCGACACATGAAGTGGGCATCCTATTTGCAGCAGTTCCATTTGGTGATCAAATACAAGAAAGGACAAAATAATGTCGTGGCAGATTGTTTGAGTCAACATCCATCAACTCATGCCTTGACTGTAGTGACTATGTCTCATGTTGGTTTTCAGACTTGGCCTTCTCAGTATTCATCAGATCCTGATTTTTCCAAAGTTCTTCAACAACTTTCTCATCCTTCTTCTTCCAACTTGAGAGGTCTTCAAGACTTTCACATGCAGGATGGAATGTTGTATAAGTTGGATAAACTTTGTGTCCCTCATGCGCATAGAGACTCTTTTGAAGGAGGCTCATTCTACACTTTATGGCGGACACTTTGGCAAGCAGAAAACTCTTCATCATCTTCAGAGGTTCTTCTTTTGGCCCCATATGCAGAGAGATGTCCTTCACTTCTTGCGACAATGTGCCATTTGCAACCGTTCTAAATCCACCAACAGGAAATTGGGTATGAGCATGCCTTTGCCCATTCCTTCTCGTCCTTGGGAAAGCATTTCCATGGACTTGTTGAGCGGTTTCCCAATGACAGTCCGACAACATGATTGTGTCTTCGTCATTGTGGATAGATTCAGCAAGATGGCCAAATTCATTCCATGTCGTAAGACGAATACTGCACAGGACTTGGCTCAGCTCTTCTTTGAGATAGTGTGGCGCTCCTTTGGTCTTCCTACCAGCATTGTTTCTGATCGTGACTCCCGATTTGTGGGTCACTTTTGGCGATCCCTTTGGAAGATCTTAGGTGTTTCACTTAACTTCTCTACTGCCTATCATCCACAGTCCGATGGGCAGACTGAGGTAGTTAATCGTACGCTTGTGCAGAGTTTGAGGATTTATCATCATTCCACTCCAGCCAAGTGGGACTTAAGCCTCACTCACATTGAGCACGCGTACAACAGAGTTGTTCATAGTTCGACAGGGCACTCTCCTTTTGAGGTTTGTTTCGGTTTTCAGCCGTTGGCTCCTTATGAGTTGCCTATGTCTTTGCCCTCACCAGCTACTATGCATATTCAGAAGGAGCAAGACAAGGCGAACTCTTTCATCCAGCATCTGCAGAGCCTTCAGTCCAAAGTAGTTCAGATTCTTCAGAAGACTCAGCAAAAACAATGGCAACAGATGGACCGACATCGTATTCCTCATTAGTTGGGGATCATCCCAATCTGGGAGATCTCCAACAGGGAAATCTCCAACTGCGCAGACACGCTTCTGCCCGAGTTGGAGAGGTCATTGAAACAGAAGCTAATTATGAAAATTCGGTTTTGGGACGAAATCGTCCGGACGTTCGTACTGCACGAATTCGTCGATCGGGGATGATTTCGTCTAATCTACGACGATATCGTCCAACGGTCAAAACAAATCCTAAAAACGGCGCAGAAAGCGGGTAAAAGGCGGTTTAACGGGCGATTTGGGGTTGAAATTCAAATTTTAATATTTTATCTTTTTACTAAGGTTTTAACTATGCCAATTTTAGGGTGCTACATTTTGCCCCCTCTTTAGCGAATTTTTTGAAGAAAATGCGTTAAAGACGAGTTTTTCCTGTTTTACGAGAAAGCAAAAAATATACTCAAATTTTTAGATGACGATTCTTGGTCGAATCGTACGAATGCTGACTATGGTGCCCCCTCCGTGTTTTTACCCAAATCGAACGTTTGAGGTAAAAACGCGAAAAGAAAAAAATTTAAAATGTGGATTTTTAAATAAATTAAAGAAAATAGGGAAAACCCTAATTCATTTTTACTATTCACTTTTACTGTTCCAGAGCTCTGCAGAGAAGAAACATGGTGGAGACAGCGCACAGAGCGACAGAGGTCCAGTGCGGGCTACGGGTAAGGATCTAATCCTAGTAGATTAGGTTTAATTTTAACTTTGTGCAATTTTTTTGATTTAAATTTGATTGTTTGGGGCATCACGGCCGTTTTTAGGCCGTCGACGTCGTCGGGACAAAATCGTCCCGATTTCGTCGAAATCGTCCCTATATCGTCGATTTCGTCTGACGGTGAAATCGACGAATTAGGGGCGATTTCATCCAACAAGGGGCGATCCCCAAGTTGCAAAATCGAAGACGATTTCATCCTCACAAAGGACGATTTTGCCCAATTGGGGACGATATCATCCAATGGTGGACGATATCATTTTAAACTTGATTTTAAGTTGTTTAATTTGATGTTAATGATTGGTTTATTAATGATTTTGTTGTTTTATTGTTTATTTTGCAGAAGGGATTACTAAAGAGCCGGGAGTGGAAATACGGTGGGCTAAGAGATGACATAGCCGCGCTTGACCAGGCAGAGCGTGACCGACTTGGACAGGTCGGTCTACAACATGTGGCAGAGATGCCACAAGTACCGACTGACATGGGGCTACTGATGCACCCTAGCAGAGAGGTGGTATCCGGGGTCATCCCGCTTCCGACTACCGACAGGGGAGATGGCTCCCACTCTAGAGGACGTATGGAGGATCATGAGGATCCCCATACAGGGACGACTGATGATGCCTGCGGCCAATCGGGGCCGGGCGATGATGAGGCTCACAGGAGACCCGAGCTTCACCCTGGAGAAGGGCGGAGTGAACATCGAGTCTCTACGGTAGATGCCTGGGGCATCTAGGCTGACTCGGGTTTTGGTAGGAGTTGTCGGTGGCTTACTGCTGTGCCACCGGAGCGGATGCAGACTACCGTGGGTGCTCTCAGACATAGTCTGTGACATGAGAGACCACGGGTACAGATTTGCATGGGGCAGCTTTGTTCTTTGCCGCTTGTATAGGATCCCGTATGGGGTCGTATACAAGGGAGGTCGATGTCCGGTCTTGACATCGTTGCTGCAGGTTTGGTGCTGGGAGCACATTGCGGTGCGGAGGCCGGTAGGGCTCCCATTGATAGGGGTTGACCGGGAGAGGCCCCGGGTTTTCTATTGGTGGCTACAGAGGGGGTCACAGCGGTGGATAGATCTGTCGATGTCACGGAGGTTGCTAGATGACCTCATCCTGGACTCAGATCACCCGGAGGCCGTGGCGAGAGCACCCCGGGTGGGCAGAGGATGGGCAGGAGCTGGCTCGCATCAGGCGAGTCTGCTGGCTGAGGATGGAGCGGGGAGAGGTAGAGCTCCACCGCTATGATCGAGTACTGCGATAGTTCGGTCTACAACAAGGGATCCCTTCTCTCAGGGATTACGAGTACTCCTGAACTATTCGGGATAGTACTACACTGAGCGGGGCTCCAGATATGCAGCGATTCTGGAGTCAGGACGTGGACGATGCCCCCATCCAGCCAGTGGATGGTGACGACGTCGGGGTTGCGGATGGCTACGATGCCTGGTACGTAGGCATCCGCCCTCCTCGGATGACGAGGGCGCAGGGTCCAGTGCACGCTGTGGTGCGCCAGATGGGGAGGCAGTAGCAGGCTGCTATTGAGGCGGTGTGGGGTCGCGGGGGGAGAGAGCAGCGATGGATCCCACAGGAGAGATGCCAGAGGATGGCACGGGCTCCACAGAGGCCGTGGGAGACAGGGCGGAGGGAGGAGAGGCTCCCTTCATAGCAGGGGGAGAGACCACCATCGCCTGATAAGGGCAAGGGTGTTGACACAGGGGAGAGCAGCGAGACAGCGGCTCTCCGGGCTGAGGTTGCCCGCCTCCGGGCTCAGGTGCAGACATTGCAGGATGAGGCTACACGGCTCAGAGCTCGGGGCGGAGGAGCGAGCACTCGGGATCTGGCGTGGTCTATTGCTCAGACCGCATTCTACCAGGGGCTATACTATCACATGGTTCCAGAGAACCAGAGGGTACCACTGCCAGCCCCTATTGCGGAGCCGGTCATGATGGGATCATCGAGGACATCCTCACGATCGACGACGAGGACCCGAGATACAGCCCGGACCTCTATGGGACCACCTCCTCCACGTCAGGGTGGGGGAGGAGATGAGGCTGAGAGCTCGAGGGCTTCTCGAGGCTAGGTGTCTATGGACTATAGATTTTGTAGAGATTGTTGAGAGGATTGAGTATGCCGGGGTATAGATTGTGGCATACCAATCCAGCTTTGATATGATGTATATAATTTTTTGATATATATATATGATCTTGTTTCTGATGATATGACTTGTTCATATGTTTTTATGATGCTTTAATGTTTGAATTGTTTGCTTATTTGATTGAGGATTCATGTAATTATGTCGTGTTGAAATATTATAATTTGATGTCATGCTGTAAGATTTTAAATGAAATAATCTGATGTAAACAATTGGTTGTGGTGGTGTGATTTGATAAAAAAATAAAAGAGAGACTTCTAACAATAATTTCAAAGGACATTGTCGCTGTTATAGACCATTTCATGGAGTCGCCGCTCACTCGGTCGTCAAGCTAATCCCAGTATAGAAATATTGTTAAAAGTAAAAGAGTGCTTAAGAGACTGTCTTAAGACTTTGTGTTGTAATGATGGAGATAATGATGGTTTGATGATTTGTTTTCAGATTTTCATAAAAATAGTATGCATGAGATATGAAAATATGATTTTGCTAGGCATAAATTCCTAAGTGTGATAAAATTTTGAACAATTCCTTAGAATTTATACCATGGTTGCAAAATTGAATTTGAACATAATGACATGAAATAGAATAGGTGTTCGTTTGTTTGTAAAGCATAATTGTGTAACATAATGATGCAAGTCATATGTTTTGATGAATTTGTTTTAAAATAAATGGAAAATAAAATTAGAACAATGGTTTGCGCTAGGCATAGAATTATAGGTATAGACTTATACCATCATCGCGAAATCCAAAGAAGAAAATAGATTGTTGGTTTTATTGCAAGATGAATTTTTGACCTTTGATAAATAGAAAAATAATAATATGAAAATTTTGTTTGAAATTATTTTTAAGATTTTGTGAGAAGATGTATGTAATTGCTCTTATACAAACAACAAATTCTGAAATAAAAGGATAAAATTATTCCGAAAAGAGTTACAGAAATATTTTAAATTATCTCAAAGAGAAATGTAGATTTATAAGGAATCCTCATGTGCAAATGTGAGTTCATTACCGATCTTGATTTATCATAATGATACAAAATCTCTCAAATACAAATGTGTGTGCGATTGTATTGTTCATTCACCAATTTTGAGCAAGATAATTTGATACAAGTAATTTGCCTTGACCAAATGAATGTTCGTTGACCATGATTTATATGCATGTAACCGTACCGGACTACTATGTAAGTTAGGTTATCAAGAGCTAGCTAATCCATAAGCTAACGGAGGTCCTGTACAAAAGAAGGTCGCTAATGTGACAGACATATCGCCACGCTAGGGATTACCCAAGGCCAAGCGGGTTGGGCACAAACCACCTGTTATGGGGCTTACCTCACAGTTTTCGAATAATTGAGAATTCCAGGGATTCAAGCTCATTCACCCTTCTTTTCTTTTCAAGGGGTAGGGAAAGGATTTTATTGCATTTTGCTTTTGCGTTTCTCTTTCTTTCTTTTTTCTTTTTTTTTGTACTTTTGTATTTTTGCTTGATATTTGAGAAAATACTGAAATATTGTTGTGATGATACAAAATAACCTTTTTCTTTTTCTTTTTTCTTGAACTTTTCTTTTTCTTCCTATGCTAGGGATACTTGCTCGGATTAGTTGTAGAGCAAGGGATTTTTATTCTGGGTAGGGGTGAGCTTGTCCTTTTGTCAATTCTCAAAGATTCTAGACCATGTGCATGATAGGATAGCAGGGGAAACTTTTCGCTCAGAAACCATTTCTACTATGTAGCATCATATCGAATTTGCAATGAAATCATTTTAATGTGAAAAGATATACTTGGTTCAAGTAAATAACAAGATCAGTTCTCTATGCTCAAAACTTTATTTAATTCAACTGTGGACTTTGATATAAGAGAGATGAATAATCATACCAAATAAAATCAAGATATTTATACATGTGAATGTGAAAGTGCGGGATTCCAAATAAATGCTAATTTATCCAAAATAACTGAAAATATAACTGCAATACTTCACAATTTGAGAGGTACAAAATAAAAGATGTTTTTGAAGATTTTGATGATTTGGATGTTTTTAATTTTAAGTTATGAATTGAAAGAAATACAAGATAATTGTTTTTTTGAAATGTTTTAAATAAGTGACTAAAAAGGAAATAATATGCAAAACAAATATATACAATGATGAAATGACCAATTTTTATGCATAGTAACGTTTAAGATGCATAATGTTCATAGGTTCTTTAAGTTCTTTACCATCCAAGGTAGATAATTTGTATGCTCCTGATCCAAATTTAGCAGTGATGACATATGGTCCAAGCCGGTTGGGCTCAAATTTACCTTTAAGGTTTTTAGTTGCATTAGTATTTTTTTTATTTTCTTTTAAGACAAGGTCACCGATCTCAAAGGATCGAGGATGAACTTTCTTAAGATATGCTCTCTTAAGCTTGTTTTGGTAGGCGCGAAGATGCTCCAAAGCATTGATGCGCTTTTCATCTAGAAGTTCTAGTTGACTAAATCTGCCAAAGACGATATTCATCCCTTACTTCAGTATCTTGAAGTAGTAGAGCTAAAGAAGGAACTTCTAATTCAAAGGGAAAAACGGCTTCAAGCACCATAAACCAAGACAAAAGGTGAAGTTCCAGTGGGGGTTCGAACACTAGTTCGATAGGCCCACAAAGCAGGATATAACTGAATGTGCCAATCTCGACCGGTTTTATTGACCAATTTTTTGAGAATTTTGATTAAGGTTTTATTAGATGCTTCTGCTTGACCATTACCCCGAGGATAATAGGGAGTGGACCAGCGATGTTGAATTTTATATTTTTGACATAATTTCTTGACATCTTTATTTTTGAAACAAGTTCCATTATCGAAAATGAGATTGGCAAGAATTCCAAACCTACAAATAATTTGATTAAAAATAAACTTGGAAACTTGTGTTCCATGCAAGAAGCTAATGGCATAGCTTCAACCCACTTCGTGAAATACTCAATGGCGGTTATGATGAATTTGTGTCCATCGGATGACACAGGGTTGATTTTTCCAATGATGTCTAGGCCCCATTTTGAAAAGGGCCAAGGAGATGAAATAGCCTGCAGTTCTTGTGCAAGCGCATGGACAAGGTCAGCATGTTTTTGGCACTTGTCGCAATGTCGCACATAATTATGTGCATCATTTTCCATGGTAGGCCAAAAATATCCTATCCGAAGGAGTTTCTTAGCAATGGCGCTACCACTAAAATGTCCCCCACAAGATCCATTGTGGGCTTCATTCAAAGCTGATCTAGATTCTTCTAGATTCAAACATCTCAGTAAGATGCCTTCAAAAGATCTTCTGTACAAGGTATTACCAATAATCACAAAGCGACTTGCTTGTCTACGTAATAACCTACGCTGGTTGCTAGTACAACCATCAGGGAAGGTTCCTTTCTGCAAAAAATTAAATATATCAAGTATACCATGGTTCAGGAGTTGTTTCGTTGATGAGAAACACATCCAAAGGTTCTAAGCATGATTTGCTTGAAGCGGGTTCCTGGAGTCGATGAATAATGATGGTAGCATATTCATCGTCTAACTCCAAGGGTAAAAGAGATGCAGCTGCAGCCATAGCGTCAGCCACACGATTGCTAGTTCGAGGAATAGCTTCCAAAGTAACTTGATCAAACAAGGATAATAACTGCAAAACATATGCTTTATATGGGCATAATTTATCATCTCTGGTCTGATAAACATCATTGATTTGGTTTATGACAAGTTGGGAGTCACCGAAAACCAATAAAATTTTAATTTTCAATGCCAAGGCAGCTCGTAATCCAAGGATAAGAGCTTCATATTCAGCGGTGTTATTGGTGCAAGCAAATGTTAATTTGAAGGACAGAGGTATAAGATGTTTTTGCGGAGATATTAAAATAATACCCGCACCAGACCCCACTCATGCATCGGGCTCCATCAAAGTATAGGGACCATTGCTCCGAATGGTCTCGCCTCTAGTTTAAGGCATTCATCAAGAAACTCAATGATGAGGGGATGAGTAGATTCTAAGGGTGCAGCAGCTAATTGATCTGCTATGATTTGACCCTTAACAGAATTTTGTCCTATGAAGGTGAGTTCAAATTCGCTTAACGCAAGAACCCACTTGGTTGTGCGACCGGATAAATATGGTCGACTCATGAGATATCGCAAAGGGTCGAATTTGGCAATAACATACGTTTTTTGACTGAGCATATAATGTCGTAGTTTTTATGTAGAAAATACGACTGCTAGGCATAATTTCTCTAATATGGTATAACGAGTTTCATAACTAATTAAGGTTCTGCTAATGTAATAATTAGCACGTTCTTTCTTCTCATCGTCAAGCTGAGCTAACATAGCTCCTAAGGCAGAATCAGAAGCAAAAATGTACAAGATAAAAGGACGATCAGATCTAGGTGGGGAAAGCACTCGTGGTTTGAGGAGATATTGCTTAAGGAGTTCAAATGCTTCTTGGCATTCTTCGTCCCAATGAAAAGAGACATCTTTCTTAAGAAGCTTAAGAAAGGGTCCAGTTTTGTCGGCCAACTTGTCGATGAAGCGGCGAATAGCTTGAAGCTTACCTTGTAAACTTCGTAATTCTGATATATTGGTGGGTGCGGGCATATCTGTGATAGCCGCGATCTTGAGAGGGTCAATTTCAATGCCACGTAAAGAAACTATAACCCCTAATAATTTACTGGACTTAACTTCGAATATGCATTTAGCTGGATTTAGTCGGATAAGATATTCCCTTAACCGATCAAATACTTTCCTTAAGTCATTTAAATGATCATCTTCTTTGATGGAACGAGCTATGATATCATCTACATAATCATGTAGGATATCATGCATCATATCGTGAAAAATATAAGTCATAGCTCGTTGATAGGTTGCACCTGCATTCTTTAAGCCAAATGGCATCACTTTCCAACAAAAGGTTCCCCAAGGGGTAATAAAGGTTGTTTTGGCCTGATCTTCGGGAGCTATCCTGATCCGATTATAACCGAAAAATCCATCCATTAAGGATATCATTCCACTTCCAGCAATAAAGTCAATGATCTGATCCATGTTGGGAAGAGGAAAATCATCTTTAGGGCATGCAACATTAATGTCTCTGAAATCGGTGCAAACCCTAACTTTAGTGGCTTCTTTCTTAGTTACTAGAACTACATTTGAGATCCATTCGGCATAATCAATGGCTTGTATAAAAATGACTTTCAACAGCTTTTTCTAGTTCTCCTTTGACTAGTAAGGCCACTTTAGGATGCATTTTTCGAAGTTTCTGTTTAACGGGTTTAGCATCCTGGATGGACTACTAGATGATGCATAACTACAGAAGGGTCCAAACCTGGCATGTCTTCATATGTCCAAGCAAAGACATCTTCATAGTCTTTAAGAAATGAAATGTATTTATCTTGTTTTTCTTGACTCAATTCTGATCCAATATTGATTATGTGAGGGTTATGTTCGGTTCCAATGTTAATTTTTATAACGTTTTCAACTTCCATATGTAAATCTCTCTCAAAATTAGGTGGGGCGGATGAAACACCTAATTCTTGTAATTCTTCCAAGGTTAACTTGGATAATTCGTCTTGAGAAGTCGTAGCTTCAAGCTGGGCTATATTCGGGATAGAGCCATCAAAATAAAATTCATTATATAACAATTCCTCAATGGAAACATCATGAAAGATATCTCCCTCCAACTCGTCGTCGGATTCGGCAATCATTTCGGGGTAGGCTATGGATAGCATATTGCAGGTAAAAGAATTATTCTTTAGACACAAAGAATCTTGTTTATCTAGATAATCTTGATAACATACGAGATGGTCATCATCCTCAAATGGAAAGGGCTAACCTTTACTAGAAAATAGGCCCACACCACAGCGGGCGAGGCCACGGTTCTACCTCAAAAGGTTCTTTCATACCATTTTGGAAAGGTCCCAAACCTTTCCCTTTATATCCCAATTTAAGCATTATGGGCTTAGCTTTAAGATAATCATTAGCAAAATAGCATCTAGCATATCCATCACAATGTGTCTTAATGTTTCGGGTATTCTTCCCCAATCATATCCTTTATAAATAAAAGCACAACTCCCGACTTGGTAGATACTTCCCATAGGTTGTGGGAGGCCCAAGGTATGAGGAGAGGGTGGGAGTTTATTTCAAAGGAGGGAAGTCTGCATGGCGGTGTTGGCTTCTTCTGATATAAGAATTGTAGATAAATTGGGTAAGAGCTCATCGGTAAGAGCATAAGAGGTAGAAGGAACATTTCCTACATCGTCGGGTGTAGAAAGGATGCCAGTAGTGGATGTAGATGTCATAGGGATATTGATGGGTGAGTCTATAGGTATGGAAGATATAGGAGTAAAACAAGAAGCATTGGTTGTAGTTTTAGGATCTTTTCGAGGTCCTAATGTGGTTTGTTCGGAAGATGGTTGAGCTATATGTATAGGTGTAGTTGAAAGAGTAGATGATGTTATGGGTGTGTGTTTCACACATTTGGACGGATGATAAGAATTAGGATGTGTGGATGACAGGGCAGGGCAAAATTGAACTCCAACAGGTTTTTGCCAAAGCGCACATATTAAAGGGTTTAGGATCACCATGAATGGTAACCAAATGGTTTTTAAATTCAAATTTAACACACCGATGTAAAGTGGAGGGAACCGCTCGCATCACATTGATCCAAGGGTGACCCAAAAGTATATTGTACGATGCGGGGAAATGTACAATAAACACGGTCGTATCTAGGGTTCTAGGACCAACTTGCAAGGGTATAGTAATGACTCCACACGTTTCTTGTGTCTCGTCATTGAAGGCTTTTATAATCATATCAGTTCTTTTCATTTCGTCACTTCTAAACCCAAATCGTTGGTAGAAGTCAAAAGTGCAGATGTTTAAAGATGAACCATTATCAATCAAGACTCGTTTAACGGCTACATCTCCAATTAGGGCAGTAATATATAAGGGGTTATCCTTATGTAAACTATGTTGCGGGATATCTTTATCTCGAAAGTCAATACAATCGACTTCTCGAGTGATGATAGTATTGGACATGGCTTTAGGTTGAATATTTTGTGGTACCATCATTTGGCTTAATGTAAGCATTAATTCATCCCTATGGGTAGGAGAAGATCTTAACAGGTCCAAAAGGGAAATTCTAGCCGTAGTATTGGATAATTGTTCATTAATATTGTAAGGAGGTTTAGGTTGAACATTAGACGCATAATTCCCTTTATTGGGATTTTTCAAAACAAATGGGGCTGATCCATCGTTCGAGTTTGATCTTGTTGAGATTTTTGAGCCTCGTTGTCTGGTAACGGCTCCGATGGTTCCTACAATATTATTTTGCAAGTGATGAATAGGTCTTGGTCTAGCATTTATGGCTTGTTCATTAGAAACTATTTGGTGAGAAGATGGTCTAGTAGTGACTCTTCGAGGAAATGGTTCTTCTGGAACCATAGAACTGGTGATAGGTTGAATAGGATCTGATTCATCTTCAGAACTATTCGATTGATTTGAGGTGATTTCCATGTCACTTTCAGTCTCATATTCAGTGTCACTAAGATCAAGTATCCGAATATTATGTAGAGGTCTAGTCGTAACTATGGATAAAGTTGTGTCAAATATTTGAGGATCATGAACAGGTAATTGTCCACTAATAGTCCCTACATATCGGGTAGGAGGAGGAACATTGTGATGCTCAATTTGATTGGCCACCTCTTTACCATGTTTTGGTAAAGGATGTTGAAATATGTCCAATGATTGATTGGCATTCTGATTCTGATTTTGGGGAATGTTCTTTTGAGCGTTATTAGAAGGATTTTGTTTAGGTTGGAAGGCTTGCACCTCCATCTCATTATTATCAATCAAATCTTGTATTTTATGTTTTAATATTTTACAAGAGTTGGTAGCGTGTCCAGGTCCTCTATGAAAATCACAATATAAATCAGCTCTGTATCCGGGTATGGTTGGATCAAGTTCCTGGATAGGTGGTAATTGGATCAAGCCTCGTGCTAGTAATTGCGGGAGAATGGTTGATAAAGGTTGATTTAACCTAGTAAATTCTCGGGGTGGTTTATCAAGAGGTTTCAATATAAACTTCTCTATTGTTTTTGCAGTATTAACATTAGCAATGTTTACGCTATCAATGACTCCGTCACCCACAACTTGTTTATTTTTATATTGATTTCTGGATGTTTTCTCATCATCTTTCTTTTTGAGCTGACCTCTTCTAATGAGAGCATCTTCCACCCTTCGAGCTAAGTCTATAGCTTGATCGAAGGTGGTCAAGGTAGCAGATGATAATTCATAGGATAGTTGTTCTTGTAAATTATTGATAAAAATATCCAACATCTCCCGATAAGGTAACACAAAGTGTAATTTTCCTATCAACTGTCTCCATCGAGCTAAGAAGTCAGCAAAACACTCATCTTTGTCTTGTTTTAGGTTGTACAAATCTTTAATGGTTACATGCCTTTCGATATAGGCACTAAATTGATGCACAAAAGACTCAGCGGTCTCTTCAAAATTTCTCAAAGAATGAGTGGGTAGTTGATAATACCATTCCAATGCCATCCCCCCTAAGCTTTTCGGGAACATTTTTAGTAATAGCAAATCATCATGTGATATGTCATGACATGCTATCCTAAACATACGAAGATGCTCTATGGGATCTTCGGTTCCTTTATATATAGGTAGGACAGGCATAGGAAAGTGTTTGGGATATGGTTGTGCTACAACTATAGGATCTAGAGGTTGACTACACATCTCTCGATAATTGTACGAGGGACGGTAGGGATCTATCCGGTCCATGCGAGAGACTAACTGTTTCACCATGGCTTCCAAATTACCAGTTTGTCCACCATATTGGTTTGGTGGTACATGAGTATGGGATTTGTGACCGTAGGAAGGCGGGACATAAGGATTAGATGCTATATTGTTGTTATGCAAATGGTTGGTAGGAAGAGTATTATGAAGAAGATTTGTTGTAGCATTATGTTGTATCCCAGATTGTTGGAAATTGGTATTTGGTTTTGTTTTAGGCTTTTGTTGATTTGAGGTATATTGATCAATAGCTTGGCGAAATAAAGTAGTGAATGAAGGTTTCTTTTGTGTGGGGATAACCCTTGGCTTGGTAACAGGCACTCTAGGTGGTTGGGTAGCCTGTTGTTGTTGCATGTTTTGGATTATAGCAGCCATGTCCAAATTGGACGGTCCAACTTGATCACTCTCTTGATCAACAAAGGACAAAGGATTAGTGCGTGTGTGATATATATCTTCTAGGGTTGCTTGAGTATCACTAATTTGATCTTTATCCATATGAACTGCTCTATTAAGGGTGCCAATATTATTATTGAGAAATTTCCAAAAATGGTCCATGTTCTCAAAAGTAATAGCTCCTTCTGGAGTTATTTTAGGAGATGAGGATCCTTCCTCTCTATCATTTTCTTTTTGTTCATTTGCATCCACAAATTCTTCTTCTTGTTGGTTTAAGGTTACTTCTTCCTGAATTGGGTCTTCAAGAAGGGCATCTGGTTTATTTGTGGTTTTTCCTAACCAATCTTCTTCTACTTCAATTTGTTTTCCATTCCCGAGTCTAGTCATTGTGTCTAAATTTAGGTTTTAGCAAATATATATTAATATATTTGCAACAGATCTTGGGAGGTATATATTTTAATTATATACCTACTATAATACTTAAAAGAAAATGTTTTGATTTTTTTGTTATGATTTTATTTTGTTTTTGTTTTTTTTTTGTTTTTATGCTTATAAAGACAATAAACAACACACTAAATACAAGAAATAACAATAATAAAATAATAACTTAGTTTTCTATAAATAGTTTATAGATATCATTGATAGGATCAAGTTCATCGAGGAGTCATAAAGTGCTCCTCTTCAAATTGGAAATTGTTTTTCAAGAAGTCAACAAAGTGTGCTATGGTGATATTATCTATTTCAGATTCTGTTTTGTAAAAATAAATCTCATGGCAATATTCTCGATATAACACAGCTCTGGGAACTCTATTCCATCTCTTTCTATCCGTAAGATCAGCTTCTTGGTCCTCTATACGAGCTAGAAATTGATGTACTATGGCTGCATTCTCAAGGTATTCCTCAAAGGTATACAACTCAGAAGACACAAGGGCTCTTTTATCTCCTAACCACCTATGGCAAGCTCTCCGAAGTTCATGATACAAAATCACTTGATCGGGATCCAGGATTCTATCTAGGACAAACCTCTTGATTTGCCTAAGTTCGGTTGCTCTAGATGAAATGAGATCCAATCTCCTATCAAGTTCGTCCCACAAAGGTTGAACCCTATTTGTTTGAGGTACTCTAAGCATAGAAGTAATCTCTATAGCTGCTAATTGATTTTCAACATTAATGGTGACAACTCGTCTTTTATTATAGTCTACCATCTAAATATGACATGCAAATTTTCTTAAGTCTAAATGCATTTATGTTTTGTTTTCTTATTATTTTTATTTTTAGAAAAGGTTTTTGTTTTCAAAAGGTTTTTTGTTTTCACGTCGGGTTCACCAAAATGTATCGCTCCAAATTTTTCGCACCCTTACCTTCAAGCTATAGGATCCGCGCCCGGAAGGGGGATGTGAAAAGGATGGGACAATACCTCGGACTGAGAGGCCCTTTGAAGGTCCCGCCTCTCGGGGGAGGTGTATAAGGGTGAATTTTTGATGGATGGTGGGTTCACCAGGAAACTTTTGAATGGCAGTTTCCACGCCTAGGTTGATAGTGTGTTTGATGTGTTCATTTTTATGCTTGATCATTCAACTCCTAGGTTTGGCCGATATGAATCTAAACTATTCTATATGCCAATGCTGATTTAAATGAATACAAAAAATAGAAATGGATGCAAATAACAGAGAATATGCTAACTAGAAGGTGTCATACCTGATTCCGGATGTCTGATGGAGATTCTGAGTCTTGTAGCAATTCAGATCATCTCAATTTGTACGTAATCATCTGATATTTCTTGGGATCATCCCAAATCATAGAAGGTCGCCTAAAATCGAGACAGAATCGTCTGAAATCTGATGAATTCGTCAAAAACTTGCAATCACAAAAATAGACGCAAAATACCAAATATGCAAATGCAGAAGCAAGGGGTAATGGTAGAAATAACAGCAAACATGCCTAAATAATAGATTCTAATAACAAATAAGGAAATGCAATAGATTTAATGATTGATTTTAACTTTATCATGCGATTATGCTAAATGAGGTGAACTCCAAGATGCATAAAACATAATAACTTAAAACAGTGCAGAGATATGATATAAAAAATGCAGAAAAGCTAAGAAAATGCAAACTCTAAACTCGGATCGCCCCCAATCTGGACTACAGTCAGGATCGCCTCCAATCGTCCGAGATCATCCGCGACGATCCAAGCTAGCTTCGATTGAAAAATAGTAGAGTTCCTGCAATAAAAAATACAAAATACCAAATGCAAGCAAAATAGTGCGAGGGAATAAGGAGCTAACTCTGCAATGAAATCCGTCAACTAAGGGGTTGGGGGTTCAGGGAGAATCGACCACGAGCCAGGGGGATAAACTGAGAAAATCCTAGTTTATATAGGATTAGGAAGAGGTTTGGGAGGTTGGGGATCATCCCAATCCGGGAGATCTCCAACAGGGAAATCTCCAACTGCGCAGACACGCTTCTGCCCGAGTTGGAGAGGTTGTTGAAACAGAAGCTAATTATGAAAATTCGGTTTTGGGACGAAATCGTCTGGACGTTCTGTTCCAGACGAATTCGTCAGATCGGGGACGATTTCGTCTAATCTGAGACGATATCGTCCAACGGTCAAAACAAATCCTAAAAATGGTGCGGAAAATGGGGAAAGCGGGTAAAAGGCGGTTTAATGGGCAGTTTGGGGTTGAAATTCAAATTTTAATATTTTATCTTTTTACTAATGTTTTAACCGTGCCAATTTTAGGGTGCTACATACCCTTATGAATCCTAGCTTGCTTTGTCGAGTGACTTCTTTTTGTTGCTGTCTTCAACTATTTAATAATACGAAGAGATGTTCATAGTGCTTCTTTATGATGTTACTGGACATCCTTTCCCCTCAAGAAGATCCTCTTTTATGTCTCTCAATTTATGATAATATTGAATAAGCATCTCTAGTGGACATGCTCTTTCTAACCATTCTTACTGTGCTAGTAATGAGATGTTTCTATCTGGTCTGTGATTAGGTGATTAATTTAGCTAAGAGCAGGCTTGTATTCGGCGCTTCTCTTAAATATGTTTTTAATTGAAAGATAACATGGTTCATCATAAAAGAAATTTATATATATTGTACTGATGTGCATTTGCACTCATGCTATTTACTTTCAAGTTTTTAACATTACATTTGTAAGAATATGC
The DNA here is from genome assembly GCA_028583015.1 of Wollemia nobilis. Taxonomy (NCBI): domain Eukaryota; kingdom Viridiplantae; phylum Streptophyta; class Pinopsida; order Araucariales; family Araucariaceae; genus Wollemia; species Wollemia nobilis. The sequence continues at coordinate 4,958,858 of JAQPPZ010017221.1, forward strand.
ACAACAATATGTTTTTTTCTGCATACACGTATTATAATTGTTTGGTATATTTTGTGCAGAGACATCCATATTTCGTGGTGTTTGAAAATAATCTTGGATTTTATGGGCAATATGGGTAACACATCAAATTGCAGAATCTCAGTGTTAGTGGCTGTACACAGACAAGTTGGCACATGAGCGTCTCCATGGGCCCGTGGATGCATCTGCCATATCACTGTAATTGGTGACATGTATTAATAGATTTTGCTGTGTCATAAGATTTTTGTCACACGTGTTAGCTCTCTGTGTTTGAACTTTGTAATAAATGTAATGCAATATTATGGAGTATTTTAATATTTCATGTATATGTATAGTTGGTGGTAATTGGGCACATGCCAACTGCCTACCAGTTCTTCATACTTATATGTACGCCATCAACCTTGATAGAGAGGATGATAGTGAAAATGCTTGTTGAGGTATGATGTTGGTCAATATTAGTCAAGGCATATTCGTATGTATGTTGTATACTCAGCTTGACCAAATGTATTGCAGATAATTAGGTTGCTGTAAAATATGCATGTCGCATGTTTGTATTTAAGTTCCTCCAATTAGGAATCTTGATTTATATTAGAGTGTGTTGTATTTTATTTCTTTGGACAGGATTTATACAGTGACAGGAAAGAAGAAGAACAACAAAAGAATATAGGACAATTCATTAAAGGAATAATATCACACAAGAACTGAAACAGAAACTTTATTTATTTGCAAACTTTATTGATAGACCTTTGTGAAGGGATGTAAGCCTTATCGGGCTAAGAAGTTCAAAGTGAAAACAGTATAAACATCAAAGTATCAAGCCCCTTCTAAAACCCATTTACAAGCACAAAGCCCAAAATTTTAAAACATTTCATCATGTAAAAAGGCCTTGTCACTATCACAGAGATCTATCACATCAGGACATAATACAACAACACTTCCCTTGTCCTCAGGAACAGATGCTTTGTCTTGAAAACCAACACTGTTGTTAACATGCCCCATTCTATGACCTGTCTTGGGTGGAACACTTCCAAGGGAAAACACCATGTATTATTGGACGAACAAAATAAACATGCTGATGATGAACATCTTTAGCAGGACTGCAAGCTGAAGTTCCATGATTCAAAACATCTGTGCTCTACGAAACATGTTCTTTCCCCTAATTGTTCAAGAGGAACCAGCAAGAATAATTTTGAGTTGAGAGAGAATTTTGCTGTTATCTCTAGTCTTTTTGGAAACCTCAGACTCAGATGCATTTGTAGGACATTTAGTAGGAGGATCATCCATTTGCAGGTTTGCTGCCAAGTTTTCACAAAACAATGCGTAGCTTTAGAAAGAACAATAGAGAGACTGTCATCTTTGACTGGTACATTTTCATTTTTGTGATACCCTCTCAAGTCCACAGATAGTTGGAACTTGGATCTTCCCAAATTATTAGTCTTTGCATCGGTCTTGTCATAATGTTGATGCTAATCATGTGAATCTGCAGGAGGCTTCTTATGCTGTAAAGGTGCCTGCTCTTCTGTAATCATGTTTTTAGAGCTTCGCATTAGACACATTTCCTGAGCTGTTTGGAATAGTGCCTTTCACATTTGGATCACCAGTGGAAGGTCTTTATAGATCACACTGAGCACTTAAGACAAAATATAACCTTGATAATCCAGTGTCCTGATCCTGGTTCCGACTGGCACCATCTTACCAATACCATTCCAGGCATTTGTTGTATCAATTGAACCTGATGAGGTAGAGCTTGCTATCTTTGATTGGTAAGCATTTAGATTAGGACCTTGAATATTTAAAGAGCTAGAAACAATCGTTGCATTTTTGTTAGGATTCCCATTGCCACTTCCTTTCTTACCAGCTTGAAATTTATTTGGAGTGAAACCTGTCTTGTTTTGGCTGAGGGAATACTTGTATCTGTTGATATTTTGTTGTGTACATAGTCACAACATTAAGATATAGGCTATTTGATAATATTTGTTTAGTCCTTAGTATAATAATATTCTGATTAATTTAGCATTAATAACCTACTAAATGATTATTTTGTAATATAATGAGGGTTTCTTTCTCCCAGCTACAAATGGTAGGAAAATCCTATGCTATGTATCTTTTACCAGTTTATTAGAAAAATCAAAAAACTTCACAACAAAGAATAGCCATCATTGAGCCTGTTATGTTGGTTATTTGGATTTATAAGTGTGAGTCAACTTTGGGTAAGCAAATACCGCTGTTAGTTTTTGTTTATTTGGTATTTGGTTGTTTTTCATAGTATATTGCAAGTGGAATTAGAGCCAAGTCAATCTTTACTTCCTTTTGCAGTACCAAAAAAAAAAATACTGACATACAGAAATCAGCCCAACGTTGTGGGTAGAGAAGAGTAAAGAGATGTTTCAGAGCAACATAAGAGCTTTGTTGCAAATATGAGGCATAATATGTAAGATCTTATCAAATAATTTGGACAAAATAGGAGAACCTCATTACATGGAGGTGAAATTTTTTGAGGAAGCGAAAGATTTTGTAGCAACCCCAATTGTTACTTCTTATTATCCACATAATTTTTTTTTTTTTACATATAAAAATGTTCATCTTCATATGGCAAAAGACCTAATCATGTCCTAGGACAGACATATTCCATTTGGATTGTAACTTTCAAGGCAAAAAGCTTCAAGAGCTATAGAGACTTGATCAAAGTCTTTTTAAGTAGAAGTGATCAGCTTCTACAAAACCTTCATACCCCACTTGGTATAAGTACGATGGCCAAACATTAAGTTTCATCCTTAAAAAAAAGAAATCACCAAATGATCCACCAAGACCAGTGATTGCCTTGAATATGGAAAACCACACCAATGGTAAACCATCATAGATGAAATAACTACACCAATGGTTATTCATAGATCTTAGATCCGATCCACTCCATCTAGAAGGTATTTCTAAGACAACAATATCACTTATCGTGATAAAAATCTATGGAATGTCCTCCTAAACATGATTACATATCTTTAACCCTCTTAAAGCATCGTGGTACACTCTTCGTTTAGGCAACCCTATTTGTTGTACATATTGAGTTTATTACAAAAAGGACATTACTTGTCCATTAAGAGTGCTCCCCTTCCCATTTACACTCAATTCTTTAACTTAGAAGGTAGGGTCTATCTTGGTTTGCAATTCAAGATCATTTTGCCTTCTTGAGAGTTTTATTCCACATTGTGTTCTAAACTAACCATCATGAGTGCATTTGAAGTGTAAATCAATAAAGCCCTTTTAAGATAATATCCTTAGGTTTGAAGCATCACATGAGGAATCTACTTAAGCAAGGTTTATATTCCATTTAAGAATGTTTAGATCAATATAAAACCAGTTGTCCTTAAGAATTAACTTCTATTTGGAATCTACATAAAATAACCAACTTGAATATATTCAATGCATTTTTCATATTTAGGTATCCCACAACATTATAAAAAGTAGATGACATAATTAAATCCCATTGATTCCTCAACACACTTAAGTAAGCATTCATCATTTACATCATTCACGATTAACCATTACATTACATCATTAACCTGCTGAAAATTAGGCAAACATTCTAGTAACAAAGTTTGGTTATACTCAAATCTAGTGCATGAAAGTGACTTTACATCAAGCATTTAACATCTCATTAACATATATCATTTTCTTTTGGAAATAAATGTAACATCCACATATATAATAAAGCAAACCACAAAATAGAGTGACACAGATTTATCCTGGGAACCCTTAGGGGAATAAACTCAGCCTCCAAAATATAATCTTTCCTCATATTCATAAACTTTGAGATGGAATTGTTACAAGTAGATAAGGGCATAAACGGATCCCTCTTTAATCAGTATACACATCCAGGAATGCTACGATTCCTATTCAAACACATGATGCAATTAAGGTTTTATCTTATTCCTTTCTCTAAGACATCATGATGTTATTAACATTTTCGCCATACCAAGAGGAACCCATATGTTCCCTTGTAACTTTAAATGCAATTAAGGAATCTTTGATTCATTTCTCTAAGCTATCCTAGAGTTTATATTATCTCTCGTAAGTTTATGATAATCATTGGATCCATATTTTGGAGAAGACTATTAGAGGAAATATCATGAATTCCCTCAAGAATTACTTCCAAATTTATTCCCACGAGTTGATAAATAATCAACCTTTTTCTTCATAAATCAAGGTCCCATACCCTTAATTTATGAAGCTTCATATTTTTACTAACTCAATAATTTTTCACTATCTTCCTACATATTTGACTTATTATTCACTATTAGATTGAATTCATAACTCTCAAGCTAAATGAAGCATATTACCACATATGGATTCAAAATCATTAATTTTAAACCAAGCCCCTTTTTGTTTTAATTCATAACTCAATTAAAATTAACTTAATATTTAGTTTATGAACCATAGTCCCATTAGAAATAGGGCAGCTATCGCAGAAAGTCAAACTACTAAATCCTTTCAAATTTGATCTTCGAAAACTATACAAGGATAACTTTTATTATAAATCCAAGTGTATTCTCTAGAAGTCCTTTCCCATTTTGCCATTACAAAACTTCTCTTTTCTTTCCAAAAGGTTAAACGTTTCCCATTTTTTCTTCATAAATCAAGGTCCTATACCCTTAATTTATGAAGCTTAATCTTTTTACTGACTCAATAATTTTTCACTATCTTCCTACGTATTTGACTTATTATTCACTATTAGATTGGATTCATAACTCCCAAGCTAAATGAAGCATATTACCACATATGGATTCAAAATCATTAATTTTAAACCAAGCCCCTTTTTGTTTTAATTCATAACTTAATTAAAATTAACTTATTATTTAGTTTATGAACCATAGTCCCATTAGTAATAGGGCAACTATCGCAGGGGTTCAAACTACCAAATCTTTTAAAATTTGATCTTTGAAAACTATACAAGGATAACTTTTATTATAAATGCAAGTGTATTCTCTAGAAATCCTTTCCCATTTGGCCATTACAAAACTTCTCTTTTCTTTCGAAAAAGGATAACTTTTATTATAAATCCAAGTGTATTCTCAAGAAATCCTTTCCCATTTGGCCATTACAAAACTTCCCAAATCATTTCCCATGATACAAACTTCTTTTCTTTTTATCAGTCCATATCAACATAAATTAGAGCATTATATTGGACTAAAAAATATTTGGTTTCAAGATCCCGAGATCAAACACAACAAAAGGACTATCTCGAATCCCGAGATCAAACACAACAAAAGACCAAGTGCATTCCACCACGCCCATTAGACATTGTCGAGGCAGACACTTCATATGGCAAGCACCACCAACCGATGTTGGTGACCATCAACTGGTACTATCTCGACCGCCAAGGGTGGTCAATGAAAACCACTTGGTGGTCAACTACCTTAGTGAGTTAAAATCCTCTTAAGGGACTTTTAATTCTTGAGTCTTTCCCATGTGGGATTATTTTCTTGGGAGGTCCCTGCCTGTACCTTCATCTGCGCAACCAAAACGTAGTCCTGACACCTCTGACCACTCAGGAGCCATCTCCTTAAAACTCTAAACTTAATCGAAACCTTCCCTATCATTACTAACGAATCTTACATGCTACAAATAACATCGTTGAGGATTTTGGTGAGGGTTTATCGTAGATATCACCTGAAGGTTTATGTAGGAAGTTGAAATGGTGACACTCACAGAGCTCGATAACTCACCAATTTAATGTTATATCTGCCACTATGTTTTGAGCTCATCCTTAGCTTCGCTCCCCTACAGATTTTTGACGCTTCGCCAGGGTTAGGGTGTTCATATGTTCTTTGCATTCCCAGTTGGCCCTCAGGGATAGTTGCAGAGAATCAGACCTAGAAGAGGTGATGAATGTAATGCAAATGGTAAGAAGGGGTACCGTCCAGATGGGTATTTTCGTACAGTTAAGCCCCTTTTCGATGTACCCAAACACTTTGTCTACATCCCCTTATCAACTAGAGGAAGCCCTTGGGTTAATGCTCAGGATCATCCGCTTGTAATCAAAAATCTTTTGAGTTAGATTGTTGGCATATCATGGAATACGCTAATGCTTCATTTGATTCGTTTTAGGTTCTATCTCCTCTCCTTTGTTTTGTTCAACCAAACCTCCCTTATAAACAAGCTCATAGATGCTGAAGCGAAAGCACATTGAGGAGGCAAGATAGCGGCACTGGATGTTCAGAGTGGGAAAGGTCGAACGTCCATCCCACATGCATCGCATGGGAGCTTTGCGAGTTCTATAAGGGTTCGAGGCGTAATAAATAAATTGACTACCACCTGATGGTCGATGGTGGCAAAGCACTTAAATGTAGGCGGAGGCAATTTTATTGCGAGGTTGATGTTGACCTGATGGTGGTTTGGTGGGTTGATGTTGACCTGATGGTGGTTTGGTGGTGTTAGGGTTATTTGGTGATTAATTAATTAAAACCACAAAACTTAACTTTGTTAACCTGATGGTGGTTTGGTGGTGTTAGGGTTGTGGTTTGGTGGTTTGGTGGTGTTAGGGTTGTGGTTTAGTGATTAATTAAAACCACAAAACTGATGGTGGTTTGGTGGTGTTAGGGTTACTGATGGTGGTGTTAGGGTTATTTGGGTTAAAACCAAGGTTGTGGTTTGGTTTGGTGGTGTTAGGGTTGTGGTTTGGTGGTGTTAGGGTTGTTTGGTGATTAATTAAAACCATAAAACTGATGGTGATTGATGGTGGTTTGGTGGTGTTAGGGTTACTAAGGGTGGTGTTAGGGTTATTTGGGTTAAAACCAGGGTTGTGGTTTGGTGGTGTTAGGGTTGTTTGGTGATTAATTAAAACCACAAAACTGATGGTGACTAGTGGTGGTTTGGTGGTGATGGTGGTTTGGTGGTGTTAGGGTTACTGATGGTGGTGTTAGGGTTATTTGGGTTAAAACCACAAAACTTAACTTTGTTAGGGTTATTTGGTGATTAATTAAAATCATAAAACTTATTTGGTGATTAATTAAAATCACAAAACTTAACTTTTAAATCGAGGTGTTCTAATTAACTATATAACTCTAATGGATTATAAAGGTGTTCTAATTAACTATATAACTCTGGTGGTTTGGTGGTGTTAGGGTTATTTGGGTTAAAACCACAAAACTTAACTTTGTTAGGGTTATTTGGTGATTAATTAAAATCACAAAACTTATTTGGTGATTAATTAAAATCACAAAACTTAACTTTTAAATCGAGGTGTTCTAATTAACTATATAACTCTGATGGATTATAAAGGTGTTCTAATTAACTATATAACTCTGATGGTGGTTTGGTGGTGTTAGGGTTGATGGATTATAAAGGTGTTCTAATTAACTATATAACTCTGATGGTGGTTTGGTGGGATTATAAAGGTGTTCTAATTAACTATATAACTCTGATGGTGGTTTGGTGGTATTAGGGTTATTTGGTGATTAATTGAAAATCACAGAACTTTTAAATGGAGGTTTGAGATTATAAAGGTGTTCTAATTAACTATATAACTCTAATTAGAAACTTATTCCACCATCCAAACATCATGATTTAAAACCACTAATACACCATGATTTAAATCCAATTAGAAACTTATTCCACCATCCAAGCATCATGATTTAAAACCACTAATACACCATGATTTAAATCGAGGTTTGGGATTATAAAGGTGTTCTAATTAACTATATAACTCTAATTAGAAACTTATTCCACCATCCAAACATCATGATTTAAAACCACTAATACACCATGATTTAAATCCAATTAGAAACTTATTCCACCATCCAAGCATCATGATTTAAAACCACTAATACACCATGATTTAAATCGAGGTTTGGGATTATAAAGGTGTTCTAATTAACTATATAACTCCAATTAGAAACATATTCCACCATCCAAACATCATGATTTAAAACCACTAATACACCATGATTTAAAAGCATTACAATACTATTCATAATGCAAGTAATTTACCCAAGTGTTGTAGGTGAGTTGGAGAGGAGAGGGCAATCCTCCAAGGGAGGTCCCAGGTTTACCACTAATACACCATGATTTAAATCGAGGTTTGGGATTATAAAGGTGTTCTAATTAACTATATAACTCCAATTAGAAACGTATTCCACCATCCAAACATCATGATTTAAAACCACTAATACACCATGATTTAAAAGCATTATAATACTATTCATAATGCAAGTAATTTACCCAGGTGTTGTAGGTGAGTTGGAGAGGAGAGGGAAATCCTCCAAGGGAGGTCCCAGGTTTAAATCTCCACCCTACCAAAAATTTGAAATAGGTATCCAAAATCCAATTGATAATGTTGGTGCGGGTAGGGTTGGGTGCGACCCTTAGGTGACTTTGACGATGTAGAACCCCTTGTTCGTGGTCTCTCAGACCAAGGCGGCTTCGCAAGGGGTTTTTCGCTAAAAAAAAAAAATGCAAGTAATTTAACCACAAAGAATCAAACTATAAAAACGGGAGAAGAAAGCTTCCACCTATTTACTTACGTATCTCCCTCTTGCTTGCTTGCGTATCCTCCTCTTTTCCTTCTACATATTAAGCTACTTCTAGTCTCCCAAGAATACCTCCTTCTTCAATTAGGAAATCCTTCAAACCTTCTAGTTTCTAATCCACCAAGGTGGAGAGCATACTCCCTAGGGTTTTCCAGATTTCCTCCCCTTTTCTTCACAAGGTGCCCTCTATTTACAGAGATATTCTCCACTCATAGGCCAACTAGTGGCTTCATTATTTAATTATTAAAAATATACCTTGGGCCCCTTAAGACTTATCATGTCACTAAAGGGTCCACTAGAGATAAGGTGAATGACCTTATTTTTGTTTTGTGCCCCTTTTATGGGGAACAAGTACAAACCCAATACTATTAAGGCATAGAGTGGATACAAAGCTAGGACTATTATTGATAGGGTAAGAGATTCCTCTCATAATTTCCACCAATATGGGGAAGCCATATGGGTATTTCTCAATAGATAGGATAACCCATATACTATTTTTAAAAAATCCTCTAGTCCTTTTAAGTCCCATCTAAGTTGGGTCCACTAAATTTACACCTAATTTATCATATTGTTATAATTTTGCAAGAGATAATTCCTCAAATTTATCTTTCACAAAACCTCATAATTAATTTCTATGTAATTATCTTCTCCAAAAGATAATTAATATTTTCCTATCCTTCATTCCTTAGGTTCTATGCCCCTTTTATCAGGTATTCCTTTAAATAAGGTAGGAGGGTAACGGGTCATGACATATTTAAATTTTTTAGTACAAGTGGAAAATAATGTTGTTTTGTGTTGGATTTCACAATAAATTGTCAGAACGAATAGAAACAAACATTACACAAATATCATAGTAAAGAGGAAGCCAAAGTGAAATGAAAGAAGGATGAGACATGGCCATTGACGGATGCTCTTAGGCATTCACATAAACGATAATCATAAATATCACGCACCCATACAATGAAAAAGTTCAAGAGGTATTTATATGCCTTGAAAAGTTATAATTAGTTAAATGAACCTAAACCAGTATAACAATAAGGCTAGGGCATAATAAAGCTAACATTATAAAGTCAATTGTAGGCTTGTAAACTAATACATTAAACTTCATTTAATACTATATGATATTAGCTTATTGGCTTGTAAAAAATATTACCTTATACAATTGTTCAAAATTGTGATATTGAATGAGATTAAAAAACAAAACAAGACAAGAATAAGACAAAAAATAGAACATGAAAAAATTAGGGTTGCAAAAGAAAATTTAAAAAAATAAAAGGGAAAAAGCATTCCAACCCAAATTTGGAGAGAAGGTGAAGCACCAAGAGACATTATGTTGTATGTAAATAAATATAGTGCGTTGTATTGAAAGTTGTATTTACAAATTTAAAGATTAATGAAATGTTTTTTTGGAGGGTTTTTGTGCAAATTCATTTTCTCCTTTCTATGTTGTGTTAATCTCTATTTTAGAGTATCACCATGTCACAATGTCTACCTTGACTAATGACGATAGACTACATATTTCAACACCCCTCCATAATATGAATCGAGTTGCTACAAAGAGAAGGTGTTAATGATAATATCTTCTCCCTAAATGGAGGCTCTAATGGGTTTGTTCACTTCAACAAGAGGAGGAGCCATTTGAATCTCCCTCCTTATCTGAAAGACTACCTCTTGTCTTCTTAAAATTTGCTTCAATTTTCTATAATCTCATGAGACAATTTATGGTAGGATGACTTTCCTTTTTATAGTAGTCACAAGTAGGATTTGATTTCTTTGAACCCTTCACCTTGCCCTTGGGCTACTTGATATTTACTTTCACAAATTTGAAATCCTTTGCATGAACCTCTACCCAAAATGAGTCACAACCTTTTTACATAGCTACTTGAGAGTGAAGAAAAGAGACAAAGCATTGAAGGTTAATTGTTCATTCTTATTTAAGAACATAGGAACCACATGAATCATCTGTCCAATTTATCTAAAAATATGAATAGATATTAGAAAGGACAATATTTATACATTTTGCATCATCCTTCTTAATGCCTCTTAAAGATGTAATATCTAAACTTAATATAGCCCTCAATGTTATTAAACTCCGCAATTTTGAGAGAGGCAAGTTGTAGCTCCAATCAATGACTTTCATGGCATTTACATTTTCAAATAAATTGTTCAACTTGGTCCACTCTTTGATGGGATTAATTTTGTCTTTGATATGGAAAAGTAAATTTGGTGTAATCAAAATTGGAAGTAAACCAAGAGTCATGTTCTATTTAACAAGGTCATTTGTCTCATCAAGAACATCTATAGTATCTTTTTTGAATATGCACCAAAGGTTCTTACTTTTCAATAGATCAATTATTTGAGTTGACCAAATATTATAATTTTGTCTATTCAGGCAAGTAACATAAGTGTAAGGATCCATCTCATACAAATTTACATCTTGCAACAAAGTCCAACAAATGCCACCAATGCAAATAACTCAAAACCAAATAATCTCCAAAGTAAAAAGATATATAAGCTTCTCGAACCATATAACTACTGTATCCACTCAAAAATTTATCGCTTGCCATACACAAATTGATAAGAGCTAGTTACAAATTCCTTGTTAGCTATTTGTCATTAGATATACTGAGCAAATGAGGTAAAGCCACTTGTTTTCTCAAAGTCTATAGGATCACCACCTTGGCTACCAAGTTGGCCACTAATACAACCAAGCACCATAAGAAAACAAAGTGACTATAGGGATTTGAACCCAGGCCTGATGGGTCGTAGATGTCATAGGCTAGGTAAGATAACCTAAAGCTCATGCCCTTTCTTATTATTTGGAAGGGCTTCATAACTAGATGAATAAGTGGTACCTCATAAGCCAAAAGGAAGGATGTGTCCAAAATCTACAGAGTACAATGGACCTCATGGCCAACATGAGCCAAGCAACATACTACATCTTCTATAGCCATTGTATCCCATGGTTCCATTAAGAGGGGATTTGTGAGGGCTTCTTAAAGATGTTGACATCATAACCTCAAAGACAATCATTGAAGTTGAGCATAAGGGTTACACTAAGAGAATTAAATATAGAACCTTCACCTTAAATGCCAATGCTTCCATTTGTAGCTTGTGCAACCCTATTGTCTAATAACCACAATAATGATGATGTTCCTTAGGGGCATTGTTGTCTTTGTTGCAAGGAAAAAGAAAAAGAGTCAAGGAGATTTAAATCCATATGTACTTGTATCCAAAAAGACCAAAATACATGGAACTGACCACAAAAATAAACTTATTCATGGAGAAATGAACTAATGGTATGAAATAGAGACAAATAAATATCAAAGAGTGGAACTGAAATAGAGTAACCTCAAACCCATGACAACAATAGAAGAAGAGAACAAACACAAGTGGCATAGCCACAAAGTCAAGGGACCTAGATAGGCATAACTTGCCAAGGACTTGGCCAAGGTTAATGGAATGTCATTCACTTCCCCTAAAAAAATATGCACTTCCCTAAAAGAATCTAAGATGTATAGAAATTTAAAGTAAAATTTTTAATTTTCCATCCAAGCGCTTGAAAAACATTGCTGTATAAAATTTATATGGAACATGAGATAAACAAGGAGATGGATGGATCAAATGAAGCCCTAAAAGGGATTTTAATAACCTTATTGAGGCAATATATTGTAGAGAAACCAAAGCTAGGATGAATCATGATGCCTATCTTATGCAATTGTTCTAAAAATACCTGATAGTTAAAGAGTACATGGATAAATTTCAAGTCTCAAAATCCACAACCAAAATCGCTAGTGCATGAGAACTACATCTTCAATATATTCTCAAAAATTTGCATTGAGGTAAGAAAATAAATTTTAAACCATAAAACTTAGAAGATGCTTTTTTCTTTTCTAGGAGGGCCAAAGTCCATATACAAGCTTTTAAAAGGAAATGTTTTATTGTTAGGAGAAAAACTATACATGTTGATGAAAGGAAGAAATAAGGGGAAAGTTTGAGTCATCACAACTTAGAAATACAATACTATAAATAGACTTATCATGCTTGTCATCGATGTGCCTAACCCAAGAGTAAATGTTATATCTATAATTTCAAAAGGTTATATATGACCAAGGGTATGTCATTGTTTGTGTTAGAATATAAATCAAATAACAGACCCCTAAAACCTATGTCGTCGAGCATGAATAAGAAGACCAAACACATATCATAGTGGAAAAAGGGATCCATATGCATCTATAATGGTAATAACTTGATTGGATCATCTCAAATTTTTTATTTTTTTATGGAATTGAAACAAAATAAAAGGTATATTACATATGGTAGAAGGGTTACCTGGTTCAACAAAGGAAAACCTATAAATTTCTATAGGAGGAGGATATTTACTTCTAAATTCATAGTCAAAGTTTCTTATCTTTGCACCCACTATTTTATTTCTTCTTCCTCCTTTATTGAGGTCTTTCAATGAACAAAAATTGTCTCCCTATTATGCATGCTCTACGAGGGGTTTTAAAAAGTCTAAAGGCTCTAATTTTAGATGAACTACCTTCCATTTTGTGCAAAGTCCCAATTTATAATTCCCTTTTAGAATTAGCAATTGAGATCTAAAAATGGTGTGGGCTAATTTTTGTTTCATGTGATCTCCCTTTATATTTCTAGCCACCAAGGAATAACTATTCTCTCTTCCCTATCCCATTCACCTCCAAAATTGGGGCACTACAAATAAGAAAGGTTCCTATAATATTAGAACAAGACATTTGGGTTTTGATGCTCGATATCTTATATATAGATAGATAGTTTTAATTAAATAGTGGTCTCCTAAATTGATCTCACTTTGAAGGTTTCTCTAGGTGTCTTGTTGACCTAGGGCCTTCTACATGTCAATTACCAACTTAAGGTGTTTAATGAAACAAGTAAGGCTTCCTTGGTTTGCTATCAATTCTTCTTGGTCTATGATCTCCCTTTTAACCCCTATCTCAACCACATGCTCTAAACTCTATGTGCAATATTAGAAATAAAATCTTGACATGTAATGCAACAAAACATTAAATCAACAATAGTGCCTAGTATGCAAATGCAACTAAACGTGTGGTGTGTGCATATTCCATTTTTTTTATCATGCCATTAGTAAGCATCTGAAGTCCTCTCCCTTATGATGCCCTTCCTCTTATTCTTGGTCAAAGGTAGCCCCTGTAAAGCACATTTGTAGTTAGTCTTATTTCATGGTAGTAGCTAATTAAAATTGCATGAATCATAAAATGTAATCATTTTTTTGTTCGATAATAAGGGGTTGTACTGGGGTCCCCCACCCTTGACAAATTACATCTCTCTTCTTTAGAGCTTGAGAGTTTGCAAATAGATACACTTCTCATCTCAATTGAGATGCTATAGCTAGAAACCTACATCATTTTACATAAAATGTTTGAATTCTTTATTTTCATTTTTTGAATCTTTTCAAATTTTTGTATGAATACAATTACTCCAGAATTTAGCATCTTTCTTGACATTTTCCTATAACAACCTTCACAATGTCAAATTTTCACCTCTACTATTTATGCCTTGCATCTTAGTAGAGTAATATTTCCAAAACATCGCACTATCATAGTCTGCTTTACCAAATCTGAATTGCTAGTTTCCTTCCTCACTGAAGTCATAGCCCTTCATTGCTCTTCTCATCGTTCAAACCCTAGTTGGCAAATATTTGCAATTTCATTTTTCACGACTTGAAAAATTGTCACTACCCTTATTTTGAATGGTTGACTTCACAGTGTCGTATCTCCCTCAGTATTGCTTAGATTTTTGTATATATCCACTCATTTTAAATCTATTCAAATTCTACACAAGATGGTCCAAGAATCGATTGAATTGGATAACTCTTCATGAAGATATGTCACCTAAAATATAAGACATTTTTTAGGAAAAAACCCTAATCCTTCGCACTTTGTAATTTTGTTTTTCTCATTGTAAGCAACCTTCCTAACCTTACACTTAGCATCATAGCCTTCTGTTGCAGATCCTTTAGCTAGCCCAACCTTCCACGTGCATTCATCCTTATCAGACTTCTACATTCCTTCAACCATCCCAGCCTTCCACCCAATATCCTAGCCTTTCATTGTAGCTCCTTTAGCTAACCCAGCCTTCCACGCTCTTTCAGCCAACCCAACCTTCCATGCTCCTTTAGCCTTGACACTCCAAAGAAAAAATCATTATTTAGCTTTCCATTCTCCTTCAGCCTCCATCCTTCCACACTCCTTCAACCTCTACCCTTCCACGCTCCTTCAGCCTCCAGCCTTCCACACTCCTTAAGCCTCCAGCCTTCCACGCTCCTTCAGCATTTAGATTTGTTGATCATTAAAGCACCAAACCATTTTCCAATCCCCTTAGAAGGGCCATAAAATGCAATCATCAACATCAACATCCACACTTTAATCAACATAAATGCCATGTAATCCACATTGCCACCTACTTTCATGGTTAAATAAAATTGATAAATTTAAATTGTCATTAATATTTTATAAAAATTCAGGTTGTGACACCTCTCTTCTTCATTTAATTCCTATGGCCTCTCTTCTTCATTAACTTCCTATACATAATTTTGAAGGTGAAGTAATGTTAGCATTACTATTATACTTAGGAGATTCAACATATACAACCTAGTTTCCTTATTATTGTGACCTACCCAATTTACTACAAGACCATGCTTATATCATTACTTGTATGCTAACAAGTAAAATGAGAAGCATGGAATGAACCACCCTTGAGTGTCAATGTTAAGTTCTCTAATATCCAATGACGAAGGTATTTGACTTATACAAAGCAACAAGAATATTTTATAGTCAAGGTTCTTCATTGCTCTATATATGTCAAAAATATTTGTTTATAGTATATACCACCTATGCATGTAATTGCATTGCAATAAATGTGATCACTCATGAAGGCATCTAACAAATAGGTTTTATAAATTTAGATCTCAAACAAAAAGCAATGGTAAATTTTTGAACCTCACAAAAACAATGTTTTGTGTGCTATTTTCAATGATCTTATTTATATTATAAGTTTTAATTATACAATTTAAATACACTTAACGTATACTAAAATGGACATGCAAAATCATACTAATTTAACAATGTTTTTTTCTTTGTACTTGACCATGATATAAAGAAAAGGTAGCACTCAAAAGGAGTAATGTCTAAAGGAGAAAAATATCATTAACTAGTTTATGTGCCTTCAATGGATTATGCTTGAGGTTAGGCTATTTTTTATCCTTATAACATTTCATCTAAATGGCTATTTTAGCATTTTTGTTTTCAATATGCTATATTATAATATTTTTCGTATTTTAGGACATGATTCAACTTGAATTTAATTTCAAAACATAACTTTAACTTGAATTTCATTGTAGCAAAAATATCTTTTTCAATAACTATGCTTTGTGATTATATATATAATCATATACTCTTCTTGTTCTAGATATTTATCTTCTTCTATGTCTTTGAGTACTTGATAACATTCTCTTGTTACTGAAAAATAAATAATGTTTTACAAATTTACATGAAAACATAATCTTTACGGGAGACATTGTCAAAATACAACCTTATTTTTAGGTATTTTTTGCCATTCCTATTTCTATATTATTCCAATAAAAAGGTGCCACTACTATAAAACAAGTATTGCATGTTAGACTAATCCCTGGCATAATATATGCATAAGAGAAGTTCTCATTTGAGTGTTTGTTTAAGCTATAAATTTAGAATTTTAATGTAATACTATATACCTAACCAAAGGCTATAAGCCATTGATTATAAAATTATTTCCTTTACTTTTAGCACATTGTAATGTAAACCCTTGAAAAGCTAAAATCTAAAGAGCTATTACAATTAAGATGTTCATTGTCACATATACAAAACCAACAATATTGTTAGAAAAAAATTGACATGCACATCACATTATATGTCTTTTTGCACCTAAAAATATAAAGAATTTCATAAGGACATAATGAACTAAATGTGAAACACATCTATAGATACCTTCAACATCAACTAATATATGTATTTAATAAATATATGGATGTCATTAAATGCTTGATATTTTTATTTAGTATCTAGGTAAACGTAATTGTTGATAAAGAATCTTATGATATCTCAAAAATTTGTTGATGCCCATTATCTTTCATTCAAATATAAGTTTATGCTTTTATGGTATGAAAATTAGAGTAGGAGAAACACATAAGTGTGCTATGGTACATAGGGATAGGAATGTGAAGATATGATATTATATTGTATATGGGTATTATGAATAGTTTGCATGGGCCAAACATAACCCAAGGATGATTATATTATAATATTATATTATAATAATAAGTGGGATAAGGGTTTAGGAGTCAACTCCCCAAAGTAGCATTAAAATATGGATATATAAAGAAGGGATATTGTCATTGTAATCATCATCAATCATATCAAGTATTCTCTTATAATAGTCTTGGCTTGTGGAGCAGATCTCATTTTGAGAGATATTGTGGAGTGGTCTGTTCCTTAAGGAATAACATTGGTGTTGCCCTACCTAAAGGGTATTATCACATTTTGTCTTGTGTGGATTAATTATTATAGTTGATTTATTTAATATTTAGCATATTATGAATGACTTTATATTTATAAGAAAAGGTTAATAACAAGTGGTATTAGGGCAATTTTAGCAAAGGGAAGAATTTTTGCAAGGATTATAGAGATTATTTCTAGAAAAAATACTAAGAAATTTGTTATAATTTTCAAAGAGCTATATTTTTTCAATCAGTCATATTCAAAATATTCTTACACCATCGTGTAGATCATTTTAATTATTACAAAATTGACTAGTTATATGTTAAATTCTGAGTAATATTGAAGGAATTATAGCTATTTGAATTTGGGCTATCGATAATATTTTTTAGCCACTCAAAAATTTGTCAAAAAGAAAAAATTAATCTCTCTCAACCTAGGAAAGCAAATCACTTGCTTTTTGTTTTATTTTAAAGAAAATATGCAAATCTAATTATTTATTGGAATTAATATATGAGATTTGAGGAATTTTATTTTTGAGAAATCCTAATTTATTAAACAGTAGTTGTTTTGGGTCTTTTTTGGGGGTTGAGATCATGGAGTTGCCAATATTCACTAGAAATGATGATATTGATGCTAAAAAATGGTGAAAATCTTTAAATTCTCCTAATTTTGCATGGAAACGTAAGCTTAGTGATTATTTATGAGAGGAAGCTTTATCTTGGTATATGAACTTTGTTTGTGCCCATAATTTTACATACACACGGGAAGAATTTGAAGCCACATTCTTAAGAAAATGAGAATTTAAGAAAAAGGATAAAAAGATAGCTACTTTGATGGATACACTTAAAGACTATGAAAAAGAAATCAAATGTCTTAAGGAAGAGAAAAAAGGAACAAATTTGGATGATAGTTTGAAGGCTAAGGGAACCACATCTTTGGAGATAGATAAGCAAGAGGATGGTCAGAGGGATCTATTTTCATCTAGAAATTCTATTTTGCAAGTTCATGGTTGCATCCAAAGGAAAAAAAATTAGTCTCCATAAACCCTAGCAACAAGCATAACTTCATTAGCATGGACTTGGCTAACAGTTTACAGGTTCCAACAAAGAGTATCAAAGATGGACACTTTAAGAAGAGAGATTTCAAAATTACAAAGACTTGAAGATTTTTATGGATAAGTATACTTTGCATGCTAAGTTCATGTAATTTTTATGGATGATGTGGATATTCTCTTGGTTATCCTTGGTTGTATTTATGTGCAAAAGAAGTTTGTGAAGTTATGGTACAAGAAAAAGAAGATAACACTACAAAATATTTGCTATTTTAAGGAGCAAGGACCCAAGGAGAAGTAAGAACTATTTATAGCAAGGAAAAAAAATAAAGAACCAATAGAGGAATCAAACGTTAAGTCTCCAACAAAGATAGTGGTAGAGTCCAAGGAAGAAGCAACAATAAAGTCCAAGGAAGCTCTGTTAAAAGAGCATGAGGACACAAAAAACAAAGGGTACATGAGAGAACAACATGCAAAGGAATTTAAAATAGAGGAGCAAAATGTTGAAGATTCAAATAAAATAGAACATCGTTCTAAGGTTGGAACATATCACCATCCACACCGCTAAGAGAGACAATAGACATGGAGACAAAGCATTGGACAATAGAAGAACTACAATGGAAATACATGGAACCATAAGAAAAAAAATTATGGATATGTTACTAGTGGACATTTCAAGCGTGGATAAAAAAGAATGATATTTATGAATAAAAAAAGATCAAACTAATGCAGTCAATACATGGAACCAAAGGATTACTTATAGATATCATAGTGTTACAACAAAAGCTTGGCATTATGATCAAGATTGGTACCAATTATCACCATCGTGTAGAAAATCATATTACCTAGCTTTTTCTCATATTTCAAGGATGAAATATTTGTGAGGATGGAATGTTATGGTATGTAGGGATACGAATATAGGGATATGATATTATATTATACATGGCTATTATGGATAGTTGGCATGGGCTACACATAACCCAAGGTTGATTTTATTATAACAATGAGTGGAATAAGGGTTTTGGAGTCGACTCCCCAAAGTAGCATTAGAATATGGGTATAAAGAAGGGATATTGTCATTATAATCATCATTAATTATATCAAGTATTCTCTTGTAAGAATCTGGGCTTGTAGGCCAATGGGTCCTTGGTTCAATGGTTGGGACAAATAGTTGATGTAGCCCACACCAAGGTTCAAATATCGGTGACACCAAATAGCTCAATGTGACTAAATCAATGTAAAAAGGGAAAAGACAACCCTTTCAAAACCCTACTTTTTCAACAACAAAAAATATAATCTTGGCTTGTAGGGCGGATCTCATTTTAGGAGATATTATGGAGTGGTTTCTTCCTCAAGGAATAACATTGGTGTTGCTCTACTTGAAGGGTAGTACCACATCTTGTCTTATGTGGATTAATTACTATGATTGATTTGTTTAATATTTAACATATTGTGGATGTTTTTATATTTATGAGAAGCAAAGGTTTTTAACAAAGTGTAAGAAAAAGTAGCAAAAATATCAAATATGAATGAAGAAAAGAGATGACCATTATTTAACCCCTAGTTGATCATGTTTATGATTGTTGAACACAATTAATAAATGTAATTTACACATAAATATGTAAATCATGATTTTTTAAAATAATTTTAAGAAGTGACTTTACCATAACTTTTGCATTTTAACTTTTCAACAAAACTTCTATAGTTAAAATATTTGTTGCTTTGAACATAAATGCACGTGGCATGACCAAACTCAATGGAGACATTGCCTCTACCCAAGGTATGATTTCCTCCTTACACCATCATTGAGATCCTTGCTAATTCCAATCATGTCACATTCTAAAAACATATCATATGCTAGTGCTCTCTTTTTACTATAGCTACCTTTAATGTGTGCCCCTATCATACTTTAGTGCTACCACTAGCATGACGTCCCTATGATTGTGTCATAGTTGCAAGTCACTTGTCCATACCAACATACATCAAGCCTAAGCATATCATCCCAAAAAATATATATATTTTTTAATGATGACCAAGCATAGTTGTTAATTTTTCATAATATGGAACTTCAAGGTAGTTTATATCATTTTCATCGGCATAATACAAGGTCATCCTCCTATTGGATACTAAGGTTGACACCAATGGCTCTCTAGCCAAACCTAAAATTGATTTTGTGCAATGCAAATAGTATTTCATTTTCATAAACGATCAATATTTGCAACCACTTGCTATATAGTTTCAAAGTAGCTTTTGTTGGATGTCCATGAGTTCATGGTATAGGCCACATGGACTTACTTTTTGGTCCTTGGAGCTACAACACATGACGAATCATCAAAATAACTTCTCAAATATTATAGAATAATTGATAGTTGGTGGATTGGTAGTTTATTGTTTGGCCAAGCACTTACATAGAAGAAACATGGATTCAAACCTTGGGGTACCAATTTGCAAAGGTAGTAGTCTACTTTGAATCCTTTGAATGCACGCTAGATCGATAATGGTACAAATTTTGAACAATCGATGGTCCCCCTTACATCGGGTCAATAGCAATGAGGTGGAATAGGCTTGTTGGGAGCAGCCCTTGTGGTTTGAATCCTGTGCTTGATAGTTACTAAAAATAGTATGGTTGTAACCAACTCCCCTATGTATATAAAAAACATATCAGAGAATAATTTAGGAATTCAATGGAATACTTTGTGAATGTTTTTTTAATGGGTTATATAGAATTGAAACGGGTCTTAATCGTATTACATAATCACCATATAATGGTATATAACAAAGCTTGTATATTATCCATGTGTTGTTTGGTAAGTTATGAACCTAGGTATAGGGGAGAGGTTATCATGCCTATTCCCCTATGTTTACTTTACCAACCACCACATGGTGTTAGTCAAAATCGCACAGGGTGCCAAGCGAGTACCACAAAAGGAAGTTGAGCATCCATAGTGGGCACCAAAAGAAATAAGGTAGAATGGTAGTATGTCAGGAAGTTCAAGTCCTTGCCAAGTGAATAGGGTGGTAGATTGTATTAACATCATCGTTAGTTCGATGTGACATATGGGATCTGAGGAAGTCTAACTTTGTTAGGCCTGCATGCTTGCGTTGTTAGGGTATGTTCAATCCTAACAAAATTTGTGTCAGTAGGATAGATCCGTGTCAGGGTAAAGTTGCTCAATTGCCTTAGTCAGGAAGTAGGCATCTTAAATTCCAAATGGCAAGTCAAAAAAGGGCTTCCATTGTAAACGTGGTGCATGGGGAACCCATGGGTAGTTAGGGAGTTAAAGCAGTTAGGTGATACATCTTGTCTAAGATGAACATTGGGGTGTGGTATCAAGGTAGATGCAATGTTCCCTACCATGTGTCCCATTTTTGAAATAGAAAAATGTGTGTGTTATTTTGAGTGGTTATCTCGGTCATGGGTATGTAAAGCGCAATGCCCAAATATTTGTGAGATTTATGATTTTATGAATACAAGTATCCTTGGATCCAAAAGTATTGTGTATTAATTGTTTACTTAGATAAGTGTTGAATGTAGGTTAATCGACTGTGAGAACCTGCCATTGTTAAATACCTTATGCTTAGAGAAATGAAGGAGATGTTTGATTTTCCTTAAGAACATGACTGTGAGGCGTATTCCACCTTGCTAAGTTTATCTTAGTATTGAGTGGTGTCACATGTGGTTAGGACTTGATCACCCTAGTCCCATGATAATTGGTATCAGAGTCAAGCATTGTAGAGTTCAATTTAAGCTTGTGTCATTTCTCCATTAGAAAATGTCTATAGGGTAGGTTAGGTCATGTAAAGTGTTGAGTGGTTGTAATCGAAATCGGTGCAATATTGAGGGGAAATTATTTTATAAAGATATGCCTTGTGGTATATTTGAGAAAATAATAGTTGAGCCTGAGTTGGAATACAAGTTGGTTGAAGGTAAAATGGTCGATGCAACGTCAGAGAGACCACCACCTGACCATGGTAGAGGTCATGAGAAAGTGAAACAAGAGCCCCCAGTGGCTGATGTCAAAGTCATTCATGGGTGGTGGGCAAACTTGAACAATGATTGGTGTAGCATATGGCTACACTAGAAGTGGTCATTTCCACGATGGAGTCAACCTTTTATGGGTGGCGATCTCTCATGGATGAATCACTGATGAACTTCAATGAGTGGCACGTGTCCTTAACTAATACACTCATCAAAGTGCAAAAAATATTGGCAGAGAGTTTGCAAGCGTAGACCCAACTAAAAGAGGTCGTATTATGCCATGCTGTAATGATGTCACATGTGGTCCAATCAACATTGACCATAGTGACACCATTTATCACCAAGACATCAAAATCGAAGGAACCAAAGACTTACGATGGAACCATGGATGATCACCTCTTGGATAACTTTATCTGGGACATAAGTGATTACCTGGAGGCTCTCAGTGAAATATTTAACTAGCTCTAAGTAAATATCATCATGTGGTATCTCACGAGAACTACGAAGACTTGATGGTGGACGTTGGTAGCCGACATCAAAGCAATGAATACCGATAAAGATATCACCATATGGGAGGAGTTGAAGATGATTTTGCATGGGCAGTTCAAGCCCAAAAACACCAAGTGGCAAACCAGATGTAAACTTTGAAGGTTGAAGCACATGGGGAGAGTTGGAGATTATGTCCATGCCTTCCAAGAACTCATGGTGGACATAAAAATGATGGGTGAAGAGGATAATTTGTTCAAATTCAAAATGAGCTTACAACATTGGGTCTAGGATGAGTTGAGAAGGCATAAGCCAAATGATGTGGCTTTGACAATTATTGTGGCAAACAATTTCTTTGAATTTTACAAGGAGGGAACATTGAAGAAGGAGACACGATGGTAGTTTAATAAATGAAAACCTCTGCCTAGTGGAAATTTATCACATCAGGAGATGGCAAAGTCGAAGGGCCCAACTTAAAATCAACATAAGGGGATTCCATAGTCCTTTATGGCATCGAAGGCTTCATATCACATGAAAGGAAAGATGCATGTGGGTGAAAGCCAAGAAGAAAATAAGGTTTGGTTATGTTATTTGATGTGCTAAGGTTTGCACCTCTAGAAGGACTATCCACAAAGGCAGTGCGTGGCAACCGTGCAGTAGGCTGAGTTGGATGCAGACTCCATTGAAACCCAAATGAGTGTTGTTCAAGAACTTAACGTAATGGTGATAGCTAGATCCAGCAGAGAAGTGGAGATGGGTGGAGTCAACAATTTGCTCTACATGGATACGCTCATAAACGACAAGTGAATAGTGGTGTTGATAGACACTAGAACTACACACAACTTTTTAAGTGTGCAACGTGCCAAGGAGCTAGCATATACGTATACGAGTGGAGGATAAATATTAAAGTCGATCAATGCGCCAACTCGGGTGATGCTTTGCGTGGCTCAAGAGGTCCCAATCCAGGTGGGAAAATGGTGAGGTCGGTTAAATTTTTCTATTGTCAACATGGATGATTTTGACCTGGTTCTTGATAAAGAATTCATTTGATGGGGTAAGGTAGTGGTAATCCCACATTTAGATTCTTTATTTTTCTTGGACTCATAACAGATTGGTATGATTTGTGTTGTTCACAGGAGGCAAATAGATCACAAACTAGGTTGTGCTACCCAAGCATAAGAATGCTCGATGATGAGCATAAGGAAAATAGTTCCAACAAATGTTTATGGTTGTGATGCTAAGGGGATGGGAAGATGAAGCTCAAGAAGTTATCATTATTTTTGAGGTGGAGGAAGTGCTCAGATGGTACCAAGACCGAATGTCATATACCCTACCACCTCAACTACCACCTTGGATGATCGATCATCATATTGAGATATTGTCAAGGTATCATCTGCCTACCAGGGATCCATATCGACTGAGTGGTTTAGAGATGATCAAACTAAAAAAATAGTTGGATGAGTTGCTCGAGGTCAGGTACCTAAGACCATCGAGATCCTTGTTTAGCACCCTTGTGCTCTTTGTAAGGAAGTTCAATGGTAGTCTAATGCTCTACGTCGATTATAGAGCACTTAATAAGATGACCTTGAAGAATAGTTACCCCCTATTGTGAATTGATAATAGTTTTGATTAATTGGTAGGTGCATGCATCTTCACCAAATTGGATCTCCATTCTAGGTACTACCAAGTGCACATTACATTGAGTGACGAGGAAAATATGGCATCATGTCACGTTATGGCTCATTCAAGTTTTTGGTAATGTTGTTTAGGATGTGTAATACCCCTGCCACCTTCTGCACCCTCGTGAATGACATATTTTGACCACTACTTAATAAGTCCTTGGTCATCTACTCGGATGACATATTGGTCTACTCAAATAACATGGTGAAGCATCATAAACATTTTGTATAGGTATTTGACTTACTTTGTTAGCATGACCTCTATTTCAATAAAGAAAAATACTCGTTCACGTAGGCAAAGGTAAATTTTTTGGAGCACCTGATTGGACATGGTTGCATCATCCCAAACCTTGCCAATCTGGAGGTCATTAAGAACTGGGAGCCACCCTAATACTTGCATGGAATCCATCATTTCCTTAGGTTGGTAAACTTCTACCAAAATTTTGTTAGTCATTACTCAAAGATTGTCACCCCTTTGATGGACCTAAAAAAGAAAGATAGAGATTGGTTGTGGACCCCGAGATGTCAAACAGCCTTCGAGTTACTCAAATAAAATCTAACTAGCAGTTTGATTCTATCATTGGTAAAATTTGTATAACCCTTTAAAGTACACATGGACACGTTTGACTATGCAATTGGAGGAATGATGGTTTAGGAATATCACCTCATGGCATTCAAGTCACAAAAATTGGACAACATAGAGAGGAGATTCCTCATCCATGAAAAGGATATGTTGGCAATTGTGCATTGCCTCAAGATATGGCAATATTACCTATTGGGTACCCACTTCGAGGTTAAAACCACTAACATGGCCAACACCTACTTTTTGACTTAATACAAGCTTACGGGTAAATAGGCTAGGTGGTAAGATTTCCTTATTGAATTTGATATGAATATTGTGCATATGATCAAAAAGTGTAATGTCATGGTTGATGCACTAAGCAAAAAGCAACATCTGGTAGCTATTGAGTCGTTTATAGAAAGTCCCATGGTGGTGCAAGACAAAGTGCAAGTTGAGTTATCTGATGACATGATCGTGCGGGTGAAAGAAGGTCTTAAAAAGGACTTGCAAGCTACCATGTTGGTTTGAGTGGTCCAAGTGGAAAACAAGAGGCATGGGCTGACTAGATTGAAAGTCATGGATGAATAGTTATGGTTCACAAGGAGTGGGTTATTCATGCCATGGTGGAATGGGCTACGACACAAATTTATAAAGGAGTACCACGATAGCCTATGGGCAGGCCATCTAGGGTAGAAAAGAATGTTGGTGTTATTAGAAGAGGATTATTTTGGCCATAGATGTGGTGTGACGTGGATGGTTATGTTCAAACATACCTCATTTGCCAACAAGACAAACATGTCAATGATAAACCCGAATGTTTATTGCAGCCATTGTTTGTCCTTATGCAATGATGGGCGAGTGTTAGCATGGATTTCATCATTGGACTCGCCAAGGCCAAAGGATTTAAAATGATCATGGTCATTGTTGATCAATTTTTAAAAGATGTAGTGTTCATACCTTATCCACATCCCTACCTGATCGAAGTTGCAACATAAAGTTTCTTCACACACATGATGAAATATTTAGGGATGCCTTTAAGTATAGTGTATGATCAAGACGCTCAATTCATGAGTAACTTCTGGTGTGGGTTGTTGAAATATATGGGGACCAAGTTGTAGTTATCACCCCACTTCCACCCATAGATAGATGGGCAAACCAAATAGGTGAATGTAATTTTGGAGGTTTACTCTCAATACTTTGTCTAGAGAAATTTGTAGACACCTAAAACACATCATTTTGAGGAGACTACTTATATGGACACCCTTTTCAGGCCATATGTTGGGTAGCCTTAGGGCTTAACAGCGATTTTCACCACTCAAACAAGAAAAATTTCCCTGTCAACCTAGGCCATCCTACCCTGAGATGACCAACAGTCACGGTCGCCTTACCTTGGGATGGTCGCACCTATATTAAAGAAAAGTCAAGCATTGAGCAATGGTTCGAGCAATCATGCATGCCAACTAGGCACAACAATTTCTTGAAAATGGTTCTCGATAAAGGTTTCTTGATTACTCGAAGAGATTTTATTCTTAATATAACGAAGTGCTGGTAAAATTTGATCATGGAGCTCTCAAGTGTGTAAAGGATTCATATCAAATATTAAAGGTTGAATTTATGCTTCTCGGGTCATCCAATTTCTTGCTTCAGGTGTCAAATCCTGCCAATAAAGTCATTTTTCATGAGTGCAACCCTTGAACATCAATTTTGTAGATCAATCTTGGTGCCTCTCGCATCGACCATGAAGGAATTCATTACAGTTCAACAGACGTCTTGCCCCAAAATTAACTATAGGCACAATCGTCTCACCCTGATATGGTCAACAGGCCAGAGTGCCCTACCTCAAGATGACCTCTTGGAGAGATCTATTTTTACTATTTTTCTTGATTGCAGTAAGCTTAGCAACATTTCATTCTTTCTAACATAGTGTAATTATATTTATCATGCATTTGCTTATCATATTTCAACATTTCTTTCAAGCTTTCCTTTATCATGGATATGGGCCTCATCATGAGAGGCTTTTCATTTGCTACTAATATCTTTTGAGTGTTCTTGTGTGCATAATTTAGGTTTTGGCAAGGATCATACAGAACAAAGATTCATCAATTTCTATTCCATGTAGCGGAGGTCATAAGAAACTCCTCCCAAATCAATTTGAGGGTTGCAAATATTCTGCTTATTACACCTACCATATTTCTTGATTGTAAAATTTGTATCAAATTGGTATTAAATCCCTTAGAGGGATATCATTGTAACCTCCTTTGAAGGACATGATTCAATATTAATGAGAAGGACACCATTTTCTTTACTTCTTGTCTTTATCTTGATGGTTACATGATTATGCTTTCAATTTGGTTTGTTTAATAATTGCATAGGTGTACAATTTTTGCATATCTACAGTGGCGATCACGGTGGGGACTCTTTCCACATTTCACAATATCATTGCTAATTACCTATTTTCTTGGTATTTTTGAATTGCAGGTACCACCATCCTTAGCTAAGACGATCAATAGGTTGAACCGTCTCACCATGAGATGGCCCACAGTCATGGTTATTTTACCCAAAGATAACCCCAAAACAGAGTTGAGAAATATCAGAAACAACACCTTCATAGAACTTAGGCTTCACCTGTAAGTCATTATGTCCCTTCATTTTCCTGCTTTCCAGTAGAGAAAGTTAAGAATATTTATGCTTAAATAGGAAAATTTTGAAGAATTTTCAATTTAAAATAGCTTGTCTGTGACCGTCCTTGGGTCAAATGACCTTTATTTTTGGTCGTCCCTGTCCTATGTCAAGCCTCTATTTTTGATCATCCTTGTGTCAGATGGCCTCTGCTGTAGATCATCCTTCATAGAGATGGCCTCTATCTGCTTGTTGTGTGGACTGTGTGCTTGCTACTTGCTCAAAGGCTGATATCATCTTAGGGTTCTGCATTTTTAGATTTCTGAAATTTAAAATGTTTATTACTTAGGAATCTGAAAATCAAACATCATTTTTATGCATTAGTAAAAAGATATTGAATGCTCTATGCTTGCATTTACTTTTTGCATAAAATAAAATGAACCCACACACACCACGCACTATCTTAAACATCGATGAGTTGGATTTCATCACCAACCATCGATCAAGACCAGCGATGGTGGGTTTCATCTCCACCTCGTTGGCTTGCATGTTGTTATTTCGTACCCCATTTTTGGCCAAGGCTGGTCCAAGAACCTTCATAAGGTGAGGACTGGTAGGACTTGGGCTCCCTCATCGAGTTTGGATTTCATCACCAAGCCCTAGTGGGTTTCACGACTTGGACTTCATCACCAAGTTAGTGTGTGAGAGCATACAAGTGAAAACCCTTAAACTGAGTCAATATCATCAACAAAGGCAAAAACACGAACAAGAAAGAAAGAGCAACAACACATCAAAACACACAAGATAGTGTAGGAACTCACAAAGAAAAACTTAAAAGAGATAAACACCTTGTATGCTTTGATTATTTTCTTTTTATTTTGTGTAATCAAGACAACATGGTAACTACGCATAGCCGAGCTCAACCACGAGCCGATGAGGTGAAAAACTTACAAGGAGATCCTGAACATCTCCGCTATAGTCCTGAGGACCTACTCCTTCCCACGGTACCCTAATAGTCATCGTGAGGCTAACTCCTCACATAGAGGATCAGACCACCAAGGTACCTCTACTAGGAGAACACCTATAGGTTCTCTACATGATCAAATAGATGATCTTGTTAGCCAATGTCGATCTCGTGCTATGACTAGACATGATCCACCCATTGAGGGGCCTACTAGGGGAGTAGCATGAATTCGTATCCCCACTCGATCTACACACCCATATGAGCATGAGCCAGATTACATGCCTTTACCTAGCTCGGATGGGTGAGCTACTCCGCTTGATCAGCCTTGGGCAAGTCGAAAGTTTAACCACTTAGATATATATGGTGATCATGCTACTCGTAGAGCCACCTCTTTCATTCACACTCATTTTGAGGATGAGGAAGATGAAGACCTAGTTCATCCTAATCCCACTCATGGAGAGTGTTCCACGTGAACACGTCATACCCCTGCTCTATCTCAATGTGAAGATCTCACTCCTAGATTTGAACATCATGTTAACATGACTTCCCTTGATCAAGGGAAATGGGTTGCTACTTTTATTGCACCTACAGAATGGGCCAAATCCCCTCGTATCAACATAAGAGCTTGATGACATAACACTACCGATCAGGTAGATCCAACACCTAGGCCAAACACGAGTCAACGAGAGAAACTACACCAACAACGGTTGGATAGGTTGCAAAGAGACCAAGAGCACCTAGAGCAAGAGTGAGAGCACCTAGAATAGGAGCGAGAATGCTTAGAATAAGATCATGTAGAACAACAAAGAATGCACCACCAAAGGTTGCATGAGCAAAGATTGCATGAGAAAAAATTGTGTGAGCAAATATTGCATGAGGAGCAATCGCATAGGGTAGCTTATGAAGAAGTCCCTACGCCTAGTACTTATAGGCAACAAACCAATCAAAGGTGCACTACGCAACATCATGAATTACCTCCTAGGCCAATAAAAAATTACCCTCCACATGCATCCATCCATCATTCTAGGCCACGACAACGTCAACAGCTAGATCATCAAGACTATGAAACCTATGAGGACCTAGAACCTGAGTATCAGGATCAAAGATACCCTGAGTCACTCTACGAAGATGTGGTTGATGAATATGTTCAACCACCTTGGTCTAACAAGAATCTTCCATCTCTTCCTCCATGAAGACCAATCCAAGAAGATGAGATCATATCATCTCAGGCTTATAAGGTCCTTACGGAGCATATCAAATCACTAGAGAAGCAAGGGGTGGGCTATCAAAAGCCTACATTGTATCAACTATGCAATCACCCCTCCACCCATCAGTTTTGTGTCCTCCCTATCCCAAGCATTTTGAGATGCCAAAACTAGACAAGTTTAAGGGAGATGAAGATGCACAAGAGCATGTGACAGGTTTCATGAACCTGTGTTTTTAGCTACAAGAGGATGATGCCTTGTTGCTAAGAACCTTCTTGATTACACTCTTGGGCCCAACCTTAGAGTGGTATAATCACTTACCTAGGCATAGCATCTACAACTTTGAGCAACTGGAAAATGCTTTCTTAGAATGCTTCTCATTCAACATCAAGAAGAAGGCTAATTTATCTGACTTGGCTAACCTTAAGCAATTCGATGATGAGCCAGTCACCGATTACGATAATAGATGGAGGAAGGTAATGTCTAAATTACCCTTCACTATACCTATATCCGAACTAACTCGAATGTTTACGAAAAGTTATTCAAAATAAATATTACTTCTCCTACAATTACAATAGTATCAAACATTCGAAGAGGCTTTGGTGCAAGCCAAAGTCATAGAGGACATAAAGGTCCAAGAGGGGGATATCAAACTCTGAAAGGAGTGGACTAAAAACCCTAGAGGCAACCAAGCATAGCAAAAATCAGCTTTGATTAATCAGGTTGTCCTTAGTGTCCCTCAACCTAAAAAGCAAGTAGCACCATAACAAGCTAACTATCAGGCACAACCCCCTCCTACACAATACAATACTCAAAACCAGTGCAATCAGGCACAAAATCGGCAACATCACATGCCTCGCACTTATACACCATTACCTGAACCTATGGCAACCCTCTTCAATCGACTATGCGAGGCAAAGGCCATTACCTTACCAAAGATTTACAACCCAAACCCTAATAAACCAAAACCTAAAGGGTATAGAGAGGATCAATATTATGCATATCATCAACAAAAGGGTCATGATATCCAAGTGTGCTACGCATTCAAAAATCTAGTACAAGATATGTTGGATAAAAATAAATTACAAATTGATAATCCTCTCACCCTTAACAATCAATAGATGGGTATTTTCAAGGATCCCTTGCCCACCCATGAGGTCAAGGATGATCAAATCAGGCAAGTGAATGAAGTCCATACGGCCCCACCCGATCAGGGTTTCATCGGAATGGTTAACATTGTGATGAGAAATCATAGATATGAGCAAGTTGCACCACCTACAATTCTCATTAATACTCCCTCTACGTCACAACCCTTGCCATCCCAAAACTTGATTCAAGGTCCACCACCTCAGCTAGTGGTGACAATTAGAAGTAGGCTTACTCAAAGCCTACGCACGACATCTACCAAAATATCCATTTACGAGCTCATACAACAATCATCGAGACATCACGAAGCTCTAATGGAGATTTTAAAATCAATTGAGCTACAACCCCAAGACCCAAATGCTTTCACCAACTTTGTGGGGCATATCCAAACATCCAATGATCCTATTATAACCTTTTAGGATCATGAGATCAAACCCATGCCCACCAATATACCATATCCTCCCCTGCACATCATTGCATGCATTAACACGATTCCCTACAAGTGGGTATTGATCGACACGAGCTCATCAATAAATATCATTACCATAATCACCCTTAATCATCTCCATCTCTCAGAGTCACACATCATCATATCCACCTTTACCTTGAGAGCATTCAATGATGCTCTTTGCTCCATAGTTGGCACCATAGTCCTCCCGATCCAGGTTGGACTAAAAATAATCTCAGTATTGTGCCATGTCATACAAGGTGTGATGCAATATAATATATTGCTAGGGTGACCCTAGATCAAGAACATGAGATGTGTTCCATCAATACTACATCGATGTATTAAGTATATCCATGAGGGATAGGTTCACGTAGTCCCTTTAGATTCAGAACCATTTAAATATGTCAACTTGGTCAGTAATCTGCAAGACTTAGTCTTACCTTCCACACACCTGGATATTCAACCTAATGGCCCTACCAAAAATCTAGGAACTTCATCAAAATCATCACCTTCATCCCTTGATCCATCCACATCATCATCACTACCATCTCAACCCTCACCATTAGCTTCATCTGACGTCCCTTCTTCATCATCGAGTCCACCGAGTGAGAAGGAATTGGAAGTGCCAAGTGAGGAAGCTCAACCATCCATCCCCACTATCTCCATAGTAGAGATTCCAACCCCCATGGAGGAGGATGGATTATCTACTATGATAGATGAACCACTTCATGCTACACCTATTTCACCTCCATCTTCTCCATTGCCTTCACCACAAGTCATAATCCACTTGGCCAACCCTAGTCTCGGTGAGTACTTGGTGCAAAATGTTACATTTATGCCACTCATCGAGACCACCCAGGACATGGGTCGACCTCATGTCCCATATTTACCCATTGGTACCATTGTACCCTTGGGGGTCCCCCCAAATCAAACGAATTTCATTTATGGGGGCTTTGATGATCCTACAGAGCAATTTCCCATGAGAAGTCATGATGATGAACCATTCTCGAGAAATATAGGATATATGTCCAATCCTAAAGTTTGCCTTGAGGTACTTCTATCATTGCCATTGGCATGGCAATGGTTTAGGCCTATATGAACAAGGTCTCTGCACACCCTTCCTACCATAGTACCAACTCCCAATGGATAAATTTGGCTTAGGGTACTCCATACGCATGCTAGATGAGCTCCTAGAAGATTCCCTCCAATGCCTGACCCTAGGCTTTGGTGAGGAAATTGATGAGAATGAGTATGTCGATCCAAGCTATCCTCATCTATTGAGAGATCATCTCCCCATCACAATGGTTTATGTCAAACTCCTTGACTCTCACAATGATACATCAGAAGAGTGCGAGGATGAGACTAGAACCATCATACCTTGATTCGCACCATAACGAGCAACCTCATGATCTCATCAATGAAGCACCAAATAAATATGAGGATGCAATAGAGCTTCTTACCTATCCTCCCCCTCCCTAACCAAGAATACGAGGATGAAACAAAACTAGCATATCTAGGTCCTCGCTACCTTCATCACTTTAACAACTATAGAGGAGATATTGACCCTATCAGGCCCCTTGTAAACCTAGATGATATTCATCATAGGGTTTTTCCTCCTCCACCTAACTGGAGGTAGCTCCTACCACTAGAGGACCCCATCATCCTGGCTCCCCATAGGCCCGATCCAATTATCCCATTTCCACCTGAGCCACACCCAACATATTCAAGGCCACACATCATTGACACATCCCTCCCATCCATGAATGGAGATTATCCATCCATCCACATGGTCTCCATTGATTTGACCATGCCACTTCACAATCCTAGTGACCCTTCAAAACCTTTGCACCTCAATCTTGAGGCCATCAATTTTGATCGCATTGTGTTACCCCCATCGCCAAAGGAGTTCTTCCCTTGTGAGGAAATGCTACAACCATTTCATTTCTCGCAAGGGTCATCCGAAGATGTTTGTCAGGTTGAGGTTGAACCTAGATATGATCGACTATCCAAACCTAGTTGACGACATCCATTTGATCCCTACACCTCATCAGCTTGAGGAGGGATCTCATATGTCAATAGAAGAGACCTTTGATGTTAATATTGGTGATGATCCTGAGGCTCCCAAAAATGTGAAATTGGGAGAAAGCTTATCCCTAGAAGAGTGAGCCATTATTACATCTCTATTGATAGAGAAGAAATAAATTTTTTCTTGGTCATACAAGGACATGTTGGGTCTTGACCCAAAGTTGGTTACGCACAATCTTACACTAGACCCTAACATAAAGTCGATCAAGCAAAAACTTTGCAAGATGCATCCAACAATCGCCTTGATGGTAAAGGATGAATTGCAAAAATTGTTGGATGTAGAATTCATCTAACCCATAGATTATCCCCCATGGGTATCCAACATGGTACCCATGAGCAAACCAGATGGGAGAATTCACATATGTACAAACTTCAAAGATCTCAACAAAGTGACTCCCAAGGATGAATTTCCCCTTCCTAGCATCGACATGCTAGTTGATGCCACCATAGGTCATGAGATGTTGTCCCTCATGGATGGTTTTTTAGGCTATAATCAAATTTGGGTCAAACCCGAGGATCAACCAAAAATAACCTTTACCACTCCTTAGGGAACATTCTGCTACAAGGTAATGCCATTTGGCCTTAAAAATATTGGTGCAACCTATCAACGGGCCATGACTTACATATTTCATGACTATATGCATAAAATCCTAGAGGATTACATAGATGATTTGCTAGCCAAATCTCTATTGCATCACGAGCATGTTGACGTGCTTAGGAAAGTCTTTGATCACCTCATCAAACACAATGTCAGACTAAACCCCAAAAAGTGTGTCTTCAAAGTTACATCTAGAAAACTTTTGGGCTTCATAGTCTCCAAGCGAGGGATCGAGGTTGATCCCACAAAGGTCAAAGCTATACTCGAAATGCTCCCTCCCACCAACCTTAAGTAGCTTTGCAGCTTACAAGGTAAAGTAGCATCTATCCGATGCTTCATAGCGCAATTATCGAATAAATATTGACCCATGAATCAACTACTACAAAAGGGGTCCCATTTCATTGGGATGAGGAGTGCCAAAAGGCCTTTGATGAGATTAAGTAAATACTTGGCATCGCCATCAATCCTAGCCCCACCTAGACTAGGTGTGTCATTCCTATTATATATTTTAGCCATCAACTTTGCCTTAGGGACCATGTTGACCCAAAAGAATAAGGTAAACAAGGAACAAGCTATATATTACATTAGTCACACCTTGGTGAGCTACGAGCTCAAATATGCATACGTCGAGAAGCTTTGCCTAGCAGTGGTATTCACCACCAAGAAGCTTCGACATTATATGTTAAATCATATGATGTATATCATTTCTAAAGAAAATCCTTTACGGTACATGATGAGTCACACTTATCATAACACTCATACTGCAAAATGGATTATGTTGCTGATTGAATTTGACCTTGAGTTTATAAGTCAAAAATCTATCAAAGGTCAAGTTATCGTAGATCAGCTAGTAGAGGCTCCTCTATAGGATGACAAGCCTCTCACCATCGAGTTGCTTGATGATGTAGTCTTTGCATTATTCAACTCACCAAAACTCGAAGAGCCTAAAAATAAAGCTGACATGACTTTGTTCTTCGATGGTTCTAAATGCGAGCAAGGGGGTGGTGTCGGAGTCATGTTTTTCACACCATAGGGAGCTCCTATGCCCTTGTCATTCAAACTTGACTTCCCATGCACCAATAACAATGTTGAATATGAGGCTCTCCTTTTGGATCTCCAAACAACCATCGTCATGAAGATCAAAAGACTCAATATCTTTGGTGACTCCTTGCTCATAGTCAACCAAGTAAAGGAAATATATCAATGTCGATGTCCAATCTTGAAATCGTACAAGGAGCTTGTGGATAAGCTATTGACCAAATTGGAATGGTACAACATCGAGGCAATCCCTCACTCATCAAATCATTTTGTGGACACAATGGCCTCTTTGGGGTCTTTAATCTCGTAGAACCCGTCTGACGATATTACAACCATCCAAGTCAAAATACTTTTGCAATCAATGATTTTACATGAAGCTTCAACTGATGAAGAAGTTGTCCACATGATCCAGATTGAACCAAATCAAGAATGGTTCTATCAAGTACACGACTTTCTAAAACAAGCATCCTAGGGGTCCTTAATCCCATAAGGTCCTTCTGATAATGGCACGACCATTCATCTTAAGGTTATCTCCCAATCCGCATTCATGCATGATGAATCACAACGGGAGCAAGTTGTTCATTCAATCAAAACTCAAGCTTATCAAGATTGGCTTACCCAACTAAAGGATTTCCTGAAACTTGGAAGTATCCCATCGAGATTATCGCAAGCCATAAAATGAATATTTAAGCAAAAAGTGACCAAATATGTCTTGTTAGGAGATATCCTTTATCATCGAAGCTACGATGGTCTTCTCCTTCATTGCCTAGAGCCCCAAGAATCTACTTGGGCAATCTTGCAAGCTCACGATGGTACCTATGGTGGCCATTTTAGTGGTATGGCTATCATCAAGTGCATCCTTCGAATGGGTTATTATTGGCCCACTATGGAGAAGGATTGTTGTGCATATGTCAAGAAGTGCGTAAAATATCAGCATCATGCTAATCTCTCACACTTACCTTCTCAAGCCTTACAATCGATTCAATCGACATGGCCTTTTTCCCAATGGGGGTTTGATTTAATAGGGAAAATCTCACCCCCATTATCAAGCCATCACACATTTATCCTAACAACCAATGAATACTTTACTAAATGGGTGGAAGCAATCCCTCTAACCACTATGACTAGAGCTCGTATTACGGAGTTCATACTCCATAACATCATATGTCATTTTGGTATTCCATCCAAAATCATTTTGGATAATGGGCCTCCATTCAAAAACAAATATGTGCATGCTTTAACTTCAAAGTACAACATTCAACACAACTTTGCTACACCCTATTATCCATAGGAAAATGGACAAGCAGAGGCATCCAATAAAATTGTAGTTGCCATCCTTAAGAAAACCATCAAGGAAAACCACAAATATTGGCATCTTCAATTACCTCTAGCATTATGGGCTTATCGCACTAGCATTCGGACACCCACTGGGGCAACCCTATTTTTGCTAGTCTATGGTGTTGAGGCCATTATACCCCTAGAGTTGGAAATCCCTTCATTGTGCATTGCATTGCAAGAGTTCATCGATGATGACACCGCACGACAAGCTCACCTTGACCAATTGACCCTTCTTGATGAACGATGAGTTAATGCTCTCGAGCACCTTCACGTTTATCAAGATCACCTTAAATGAGCTTACAATATGAAGGTCCACCTAAGGGAGTTCAAAATTGGAGACCTTGTGCTAAAGGAAAATCAACAAAACTCCAATTTACCACCGCACTTGCGAGATAAATTCATGGTAAACTGGTTAGGCCCATTTATCATCACATAGAAGATAGGGCCAGGGACTTACCATCTCGCCTCTCTTGAAGGTGTTGAGGAACCTGAACCCCTTAACATTCTTCATTTATGGGTATTTCATGCATGACACAAAATGCATCAAAAAAATAAGAAACAATCAAAATTACAAAAACAACAAAAATTATCAAAAATACCAAACAAATCAAAAAGCACAAAAACAATACAAAACATCAAAAATACAAAAATATTTACATTATATTATCATGCATTTCATTGCATTCATTAATTAGTTGCATTAGGCATCTTCATCCATTGCACTTGCATTAGGACAAGTCGTGTTTACATTCTTATGAATGACACCATGTTTGTATGCCAGTCATGAATCTCAAATCAACCTTATCCATCATCAAAATTGCAATTTTCTTTATGAGATTTTGCTTATTAAGAGGTCCTCATAAGATAGGTTAGATACCGGATAAATATCAACAATGATATTTAGATGGCCACTGACTATTTTATGCACACCTTTTAGTTTGCAATTGAACCTCACATATCATTATCATCCATATTCCCCTTTGTGAGTAACTATGTTTTTCAACACAATTAATAAGTTGCTATAGGGTGTTCACTAGGGTTTTCGATCATTCAGCCATCCCTAGTTATCTTTTCAGATTTTGTAGAAAGCTATCTTGGATTTAGAAGGTAAGGTCTTGCTTTGATAGTACCTTGCATATCTCAAAATCCCAACATAATTTTACACATTAAAATCCAAGTTTGAACAAGGAAAGATGACACTACAAAGTGGTCCTTGTCACCTTAAGTGAAAGGTTTCCCTTGCTCATCCTATCATGCACATGGTCTAGGATGCTGAGCATTGACAAAAGGACAAGCTCCCCCTACCCAAGCAATCTCCTTTGCTCTCCCACAAAATGAGCAAGTTCCCAAAATAAAACAAAAGAAACAGTGATTTTCATCACTAAGCAAATCCCTTGCTCTAAAAAAAAAGTGGTTTTCACCACTATAAATGAGCAAGTATCCCAATCAATCAAAAGAAAATAAGGGGGTAAAGAGCTTGAATCCCTAGAATCCTTAGTTATTCACAAGCCATGGGGCAATCTCCATTACAACAATGGGTTGAATGAAACCCGCCTAGCAATGGAGTAGCCTTACGCATGGTGATATGTCTATCACATTAGCAACCTTATTTTGTACAGACCAATGTCAGCTTATGGTTGAGCTAGCTTTTGGTGGCTTGTATTGCCTAGTAGTCTAGTCTAACTATGTCCAAACTCAGGATTAGGATGACCATAGGGTGATCCTCATTACAACAATGGGTTGCATGAAACCCGCCTAGCAATGAGGTAGTCTTATGCATCATCTAAATACATTCATTGTGCACACACAGGGATATTGAATATCTAGGTCTTCTTAATAGACTTATATCTTTCAGAAGTCTTGTGTAGTCAGTATACAACTTTTGATCAATCAACTAGGGTGTTTGAGTCTCATGAAAAACCTCAAAATCCCCTCATAGCACCTAATCATCTCATCATCATTCACAATTTTCCTTATGAGCTTTTGCTTATTAAGAGGTCCTCATAAGATAGGATAGATATCGGATGAATATCAACAATGATATTTAGATGACCACTGACTATTTTATGCACACCTTTTAGTTTGCAAAAGCTTATGGGGAAAACCCCTACATCTCACATATTTCATCTCACACATTCACATACAAATGTATAACTTTTGTGATAAGGTTAACATTTTAATTCATGATTTTTATACATTCTATGGTGTCTACCATTAGTTTGTTAAACACAATTAGATTCATTCATTATGTTTTAAGCAATTAAAACATACATCCATAATTTGCATTAGAACATCCATATAAAAATTAATGCATCTCATACACATTAGATTTATCATATCAATAACATGAATTCAAATTCATAATCAAATAAACAAATCTAAATCATCCATCTAACATTACACATCTATCCATACATACATCTAGGCATACATCTATGCATCTATACACAACTAAAGCATCCATAATCTAGGCATTTCATTCATCATTGCATCCATAACATAAAATTAAAACACAACATAAATACACGATGAGGCATAAATGATATATCATGTATATATGAAAATGTCAAAGTACATCATGATACAAAATCGCTCGTAGTCTACAATCGTGTAGGTCCTCAGACCTTACACCCAAGAGAAATCAATATACATGCACATATCATGCAGGGCCTGCACCTCTAGAGTCATCTCCGCCCTCAGCCTCATTCCTACGATGTTTTCTAGAACCACTGGCCAATGATCTCGTTGGCCTAGCTAATGACCTGTGACTAGGCCATATATATAAATGCCCAGAATCGTTGCACTGACTCCTTTGGGATCCCCCTGTTGTAGATCGCTCAGGTAACTAAGTGCCAAGTAGTGTTACCTTATCCTTTAACTTTAGAATGTAAGCAATGTTAGACTAGCTTAAAGCATCATACTATCTAAATAAGGTCCGCAGTTTAGCCACATCGGCCTGCAACCCTGCAACATCCCCAACAACCTACATACCTACTACAACCTATCCCTGACATGTAATTGCAATGACCAATTGAACTTGCAGATAATCTCACTTTGCCATATTGGCATCCCTCTTGGTTGTCCTAGTTGCTATTTATGTATGCATGGTGTCTCGCTCTATAGTCACCTTGTCAATCTCCATTTGGATGCTTTCCAAATGAACCTTGAGAATATCTCTCTCCTCAAAGAATACCCTCCACTACTCCTACCCCTACTGAGCTGGCTCTCTAGTATTGTAAGAGTCGTGTCTCGCTCTACCAGCTACCCCTAAAGGATCAGCACTCATGCCCTCAACTAGGCTACCTCATTTGTTAGCTCCTCATAGTCATCCTCCTCATCTTGTGGCTAATCTACCCTCTTAGTAGGTTGGCCCCACTCTCCCTCCGTTCGATGATGTACTCATCGCCCATCCCCACCCACCTCATATTTTGATGTCACACCTATTGCACCCTCTGCTACTACACCCCCAATTAGCATGCTCATAGGTCCCTCTCCCTACCACAACCGAGTAACCCACCATATGTCATACTTTGTTATCGTCCCTAGGTCCTCTAAACTTGGAAGGGCTAGTGGCTCATCCTCCTCATCCTTTGGTGGCACAACTTGTGGCCACTCTACCACCACATCATCTCCTCAACGATGGTATATAGCAGGCTCATCAAGGACACCCTTATGTATCCTGAACAATTGTGTGATGTGAGCCTAGTAGAAGTACTCTTGCTTTATACCATGTCGCCCTATCAGCCATCGCTCATACCTCATGTGCCCTAGATATATTGCTACCTCTACCCAAGGAGGACAATCCATATAGGACATCCAAGTGATCTACCCTGCCCTTAGTCCCTCAAAAGATCTAACGTAATGGGATAACATACCTACATGAGGTCTACTTGGACCTCTCTCCATCGATCACCTCCACCTAGCCACATATCCAATGTCTACATCATCCAAATCTACTCATGGTATAGGTAATCCCTTTGGTCGATCCACTGTGATGTGCTCCCATCCCCAAACCTAAAGTAGGAGACTACAACCTAGTCCACGTCAACCTTGATGTGTAATCTCATACAACTCATTGTACAAGTGCACCAATAAAGTGCTCTCCCATGCCATGATCGATGGGCATTGGATATCACACTCTATCAAGTCCTGTACCATATCGAGGAGGTTCCATGCAAACCTCACC
The DNA here is from genome assembly GCA_028583015.1 of Wollemia nobilis. Taxonomy (NCBI): domain Eukaryota; kingdom Viridiplantae; phylum Streptophyta; class Pinopsida; order Araucariales; family Araucariaceae; genus Wollemia; species Wollemia nobilis. The sequence goes on from JAQPPZ010017221.1 coordinate 4,999,316, forward strand.
CATGAAGAGTCAAGTATCAAAATATTGGATATCATGCACATCAATACCACGTGTCTCCACATGAACACCCATGGTCGATACCATGCATTAATGAGTACTTCGTTGTGGTCTATCTGCTACCTCACAACCTCAGCATCCTTGCTAAAAATCCTTTGAAATACTACCCTCCGTTGTGCTATGGGAGTAGAAATGATCAGGTGTCCATAAATAGGAATGTGAAATATCTTGTAGACATCCTCTAAGGTCACTGTAATATCACTAGTAGGGATATGAAAGGTGTTTTTCTGACTATCCTACTGGTCAACCAAGGCTATCAGGTAGGTCTGATCCGACATAACTATTAGTATCCAATTCACCTGCTTGAGGCCAAGCGCCTCAAGCCACTTCCAATCCTCATCGGTGAGCTTGGTTCACAAATAATCGAACAAAGTAGGCACTCTATATCGAGCCTTCAACATCTAAAGCCCAACAAGCGGTACCAATCAACAAAAATCCAAAAATCCAAAACAAATTGTAAAAATTTCAACCAAAACTCAAAATTTTGCAGCCATCTCGGCCTAAGACGGTTTGCATGTGTGATCGCCTCACCCCTCGATGGTCACCCCAACGACCAGAATTTTGATCATTGGATTTCAAATGAGGCCGCCCCACCCTCGGATGACCCTAATCTGCCAAAGGGGAACCATCCCTGCCTAGGATGGCCTCGTAATGGCACCAAAACAAGGATCCCAGCCCATGCAAAAATTGCAAAAATTCAAATAAAAATAAAAATAATAAAATCTAAGCCTCATCTAGCTTAATCTAATGTGAGGTTCATTGCTAACAATTTAATGTGGTTCATTTACCAAATTACTTAATGAGGTTCATTTTAAATTGAAACACAACAAGAGAGAACTTGAGGTTCATACCTTCCTCTCTCCAGCTCCTCTTCTTGTAGATGCCTCAGGTTGATCCATCACGGTAGTGGGTCAGGTTTTCAACAACGTTCCATGTCATAAAATTGCTCTCCTCCACCTCACCTCTCCCTTTCTCTCACTACCAATTGTGCAAATGACGTCAAAAATTTACAAAAATTGCTTTTATATTTTCCAAATTCTGAGACCATCCTTCTGTGGGGCGGTCGCATTTCAGTGCGACCATCCTACCCCGAGATGGCCCCAAGATTTGCAAAATGCAACCATCCTACCCTAGGATGACCTCAAAATCACATAAAAGTTGCAAGCATCCTATCAACATCTTTAGCACTCACTAGGATATTTAACAACATTTAATGGTCCATTTTCCTCAAAAACTTCCAAAAATATAAAAAACATAATGAAAATCAAACAAAATCCTCAAGTGATCCTTGTATCTAGTAATTTACCCTATATACCTGGTGGTTGCAATGACTAATTCTCCATGCAATCCGATTGGATGAGTAAGTTACCATAAGGCCACTTGAACCAAAAATAGTTCCAACCATAATTGAAATGGTATTATATCAATTCCCTAAGAAAGCCATGTGGTTGGACTGCTCCATGGGATAAAGATATACATTTCATTCCCCATTCCATTTCAAAAGATCATCGAACACAATGATTCACCTCAAAATCAAATCGAATTGTTATCATCTCAATTCCCTAAGAAAGCCATGTGGCTGGACTGTCCCAAGGGATAGAGATATACAATTACCAATAATGGTTGAAATCACAATTGTAATGGGAATTTCCCCTTTCACATTTGTAAAGGTCCTAACAAAACCCAAACAAGTCATCTTGGTCAAGTGACTCATCGCTTTCATCACTTTCCATCTCCTCATCGACTCGTCACTTGAGGAGGTAGTCATACATCACAAAATTTATAATCAAAGTCAATAATCAAACACTCAATCATGCAAATTACGTTCATTCAAGAATCATTGCCAAAGACAATCATGCCCTTGCTTGGGGCAAACAACAAGCAAAAATATCAAACCAAAACCTTAGTCAATGCATGTAGTGAAACAAAGCTACCCGAATACCTTCATATTGCCAAAGTTTACCCAAAATTAAGTCCACCAAAGTGTTGGAGGTAATGATTCAAGGATGCATGCTCTTCCCATGATTGGGGCATCTAACATTGATCAGATTAATGAACACAATCAACCCTCAACTTGACTTTAGGTCATCTATTTTTGCTTTACGTTGTGTTTTCACACAATGCATCCCAAAAAGGGGCATCTGTAGACATCTAAAACATGTCATTTTGAGGAGACTACCTATATGGACACCTTTTCAGGCCATATGACCCACCTTGGGCAGCCTTAAGGCTTAACAATGGTTTTCACCACTCAAACAGGGAAAATTTCCCTTTCAACCTGGGTCGCCCTACCTTGAGATAACCAACAATCATAACTACCTTACCTTGGGATGATCACGCCTGTAACAAAGAAAATTCGAGCACCAAGCAACGGTTCGAGCAATCATGCGCGTCAGCTAGGCACAACGATACTTGGTAACGATTTCTTGATTTCAATTGATTTTTGGCTTATCAATGAAGCTAAGGCTCCCATTGACAGGCTTATTTAAAGGTGCATTGCCTTCATTCAAAACCTTAGAAATTATTCATAATGAAGTGTTGTCGATTTGAATACTCGAAGAGATTTTATTATTAATATAACAAAGTACTAGCAAAATTCGGTCATGGAGCTCTCAAGCGTGCAAATGATTCATATCAAATATTAAAGGTTGAATATATGCTTCACGGGTCATCCAATTCCTTGATTCAGGTGCCAAATCTCACCAATCAAGTTATTCTTCACGAGCACAACCCTTGAAAATCAATTTCGTAGATCAATCTCGATGCCTCTCGCACCAACCATGAAGGAATTCATTGTAGTTTAGTGACCATCTTGTCCTGAGACGGCCCGTAGGCGCAGTCGTCTCACCCTAAGATGGTGAGCAAGCCAGACCGCCCTGCCTTAGGATGACCTCTTAGAGAGATCTGTTTTTACTATTTTCTTGATTGCAGTAGGCTTAACATCATTTCATTTGCTTTCTAACATAGTGTAATTCTGTTTATCATGCATTTGCTTATCGTATTTCAGTATTTATTTCAATTTCTTTGTCATGGATATGGGCCTCATCATAAAAGCCTTTCTTTTGCTACTATGTCTTGAGGTTGTGTTCTAATGTGCGGATCTCGGGTTTTGGCCAGGAGCTATCAACATAAAGATTCTTCAATCTACATCATACCTTACGGAGGTCACAAGAAACTCCTCCCAAATCAGTTTGAGAGTAGCAAAGATTCTGCGTGTTACACCTACCATATTTCTTGATTGTAAAATTTGTATCAAATTGGTATTAAATCCCTCAGAGGGATATCATTGTAACCTCCTTTGAAGGACATGATTCAATATTAATGAGAAGGGCACCATTTATTTACTTCTTATATTTATCTTGATGGTTACATGATTATGCTTTCAATTTGGTTTGTTATAATAATTGCATAGGTGTACAATTTTTGCATACTACATAATCAATTGAATTGGCCAAATCTGTTGGATGTTGTGCAATTCAGTTTTAACTGCCAAAATATTTCTTCCAACCAATACACGCCATTCGAGTGTATGATGGGGTAACAATCATTAACCTTGCATACAGTCATCGCAGGTTACCTAGGAGGTAGCCAATCGGCAACAAAGTTCTTTAGAATGTAGAAGGAACGGGTAAGCATGGCACGGGTTCATCTGTTGAAGGCAATCAAAGTGATGAAGGAAGGGGCTGATGCAAAATGATACCATGTTGAGTTGGTCGTGGGTGATAGGGTTCTGTTGAAAATAGAGCCTAAAGTTTTTAAAGTTTTGAAGGGTAAATCAAAAGCTCTAGTTTACTATTTTGATGGGCCCTTCGAGATCGTTGAACATCTAGGCAAGGTGGCCTACTGACTACAACTACCATAACACCTTGGAGTCCACTCGGTGTTCCACGTTAGTCAACTATGACCTTTCAAGGTTGAAAAAATTGATCTTGATCTCGCTCAGCCCACTCGATTGTTTGCCAATGTGTTAGATCGATCCAAATTAGAACTGGATTGCATATGGGATGTAAGAACAATAAGAAGGGGAAACAAAGTCAAAAGGAATACCTGATGAGTTGGAAGAGAGGTATTTCTAACAATTGGGAGAAGAAAGAGTCCCTATGGTAGTGGAAGTCCAAGTTGGAGGCTTTTAAAAAGCGAAGAGCCTTAGGTGATAGTGCATTTTCTTGAAAGACTGCATTGGTGGTGTACATGTCGAGCTCGGTGATGGTGATAAGTCACGACATCGAGGACATCACTGGGTTTGGTGGGGGAGATTGTAGAGGATAGGTTAGCCTACTTTTTTCCCTACGTTACCTTTACCAATCGCCATGTGGTGTTAGTTAGAATCACATGGGGTGCCAAGCAGGTACCATGAAAGAAAGCTGAGTCATCCACAATGGGTGTCAAACGAAAGAAGGCAGTGTGGTAGTGTGTTATGCGGTTCAAGTCCCTACCAAGTGACTAGGGCAATAGATTGTATTAACGTTGTCATCAATTCAACATGACATATGGGATCCAAGGAAGTTTAACTTTGCCAAACTTGCATGCTTGGGCAAAGCGTTGTCAATGTATGTTTAGTCCTTATGTTTAGTCCTAACAAGAGTTGTGTTAGTAGGACAGAGTCGTGTTAGGGTAAAGCTGCTCGATCACCTTGGTCAAAAAGTAGACAAGTATTAAATTCCAAATGGCAAGCCGAGAAAGGGATTCCATTGTAAGCATGGCGCATGGGGTGCCCACAGGTAGTTAGGGAGTTAAAGCGGCTAGGCAACATGTGTTGCCTAAGACGAATATTAAGGCGTGGAAGTAAGGCGGATGCAATGTGCCCTACCATGTGTCCCATTTTTGAAATGGAAAAAGATGCATGCAGTTTTAAGTGGTCATCTCGATCGTGGGTATGTAAAGCGCATCGCCTGAATATTTGTAAGGTTGATAATTTTATGAATGCAAGTATCCTTGGATCCAAAAGTATTGTGTATTAATTGTTTACTTAGCTAAGTATCATATGTAGGTTAACCGACTGTGAGAACCCGCCATTGTCGAATACCTTATGCTTAGAGAACCGAATAAGACATTCAATTATTCTTAAGAATACGACTATGAGACATAGTCCACCTTGCTTATTTTAGCTTACTATTGAGTGGTGCCACATGTGGTTAGGACTTGATCACCCTAGCCCCACGATATCGGGTCTCCTTCCTAAAATTAAGGAATCTAACCAGTTTAACTAATGCCACCTGATCTTTCATGAATACTTTTGAATAAATAAATATATATATATATATATATATATATATATATATATATATAAAGTACAATGAGTGGCATAATTAGGGGCCACACTCCCTAGTTGCATAATGACATGCGGCCTCCCTCATTGTGTTTTGAACTCAAGTCAAGTCTTCAAGATGAAACACCAATGACATAATGTTAGATGTTCCTATAAAGACATTTCTATTAAAAATTCTTTATAATGTCAATGCTAACAAGAAGACAATGGACAAATGTGGACGAAAATAAAATTATATGATGCAAATGCATATAAAATCATAACTTTTTTTTGTTTGATGATGACTTAATTTGAAGAAAAAATTATTTGTATTGTTTTTTAACTTTAATATATACAATCTAAGCATTGTTCCATTGGATACATCCTTGAATATTATTAGTTAAAATAGCCATGAATGGTTATTTCTAAGGTTATTGGTGACTAAGCATAAGTTTTCAAAAAGATATTGGGTATTCCAATACTATAAGTGAATCTTAATATTTTTATAAAATGACATGAATTTAAGGGGTTAAAAATATAAGTTTTAAAAAATTAAAGTTCAAATTTTTACAAGTAGATTCAAATCTAACTAGGCAATATGTGATATTGTGAATATAATTTGTTGCAGTACTAATATATGGTTATATGGTTTGTCCAAATATCATGGTAATACAATTATGATGATACAAATGTGTCATTTCAATCCCATATAACTAATTAAGAATAAGTATATACATGTAACCAATCATTACTAAAATATGAGGTCAAGAAGCCTCTCCTTTGTAAAGGTAGTAGTCTAATCTGAATCCTCTGAGTGCGCACCAAACCAATGACAACGATACAAATCTCGAGCGACCGACAATCCCCATCTCATAACGGATTACCCAAAACTGAGACGATGGGTTTGTTGGTGCAGTCCGTGTGGTTTAAACCTTGCGTTGTCCAATTACTAAAATAGTGGTTGTTGCCAACTCTCCTATGTACCAAAAAAAGACAATGAGGTCAACAAACTCACTAAAGGATGAACAATAATAGTCATTTGTGTATATAGAGACTTAAACATAAGTTTTTCATAGAATATGATCTATTTTGATTCGTAGAGCTCAACTAAATGAACTGAATAAAACATAGTTGATGATATGGCGTTCACCAAGAGGAGACCTAGGTTCAAACCTTGAAGGCTAGCGTTGTTTGAAGTAGAGGTAGTAGATCATCCTAACTCCATTAAGTGCCTATCGGCCAGATGACAACAGTTCCAATCCTAAGCCACTGAGAATCTCTTTTACTTTAAATTGTGTTACCGAAACAAAATAAAAATTATAATAATAACTCTAAAAATTTAAATCCATATCCAATATTAAAAAATAAAAAAAAACATACAATTCTTTTATATAATTATAAAAAAATAACATAGAACAACAAAACAATTCTTGACCCCTAATTGATAATACCTTACCTTACACACAGGATAACAATAAAAAATTTAAATAACTTTTGTTTTCCTATAAAATGTTCTCACTTGGGATCCTCCAACCTGAGAAGCTATTTTATGTCTACTTTTAACCTTATTTCTATAATTTGAATTGCTTACTTTTTCATGCTAGCCAAATCCACCCACTCTTGAGGTAAAGGTTAGATAAAGAAGTCTTGAATTTAGATATCTATTTTATTTTATTTTGGACAAGTTCGAAACAACGAAGAGGGTTTTTCTTGTTTTTTTTTCCTTATCCATTTTTAAAGAACTAGCACTAACCTGCTTTTTTAAGTTATTATTAAGCTCAAACATCTCATCATGCGTTGAATATTTTAAAGTTGAAATGATATGAAACTTAAAAAAAATTCAAATTTTTTTATATTATTGTATAAACTTTAGTTTGTTAAATTAGACAAAGTTAATAGGACCTTCAATTTTTAGAGACATCAAACGGAGGCAGTTAACTAACAAACACTCAACCACTATCATCCAACCTGTTTTTGTTTGGGCATGTTATGGTTTAAACTTTGGACCTCTTCCAAGAAAGACCAAAGCTTTAACCATTGTGTTGTCCTTGTAGAACCAAAAATTTTAGTTTGCATGAATTTTTTTTTTTGGTTAGTGTGAGAAACTCCTGTGACCAATGCATACGACTGAGCAATTTTTTTTTTTATTTGGTTATTGTGAGAAACTCCTACAACCAACGCACACGACTGAGCAATCTCCTCCCAACCATAACCCCTCAAAAAACCAAGAGCTATGCTTATCAATAAAGAATTTAACACACAACCACCACACACCTACCCCTCACAAACTTGCCCACGCCATAGTTTGAACCTTGGATCTCCTGAAGAAGAGCCAAAGCTCGTACCGTTGTGTTGTGCCCCTGGAACGTTTACATGAGTTTTATAAAAAAGTCTAAGAATTCCAATCCCCTCCTATGGAGATTTGAACTTAAATCTCTTAAATGAAAATCAAACAATAATTGTTAAGGATAAATTTAAAAAAACATAGGTCTCTTGAGTGTAAACCAAACTATAATTATAATAATAATTGTTAATGATAAAATTTAAAAGAACAATATGTATATTATAAGGTTACCAGGTGCGGGCGCATCGGGAATCGTGGGTGCAAGTGTGGGTGTGACCCCGCCAAAATAGGGTTCGTTGGTGCGATTATTGTTAGTTTTTAATTATATATATTAAAAAATAAAATAAATTATATAATTGCGAAATAATTAAATAAATGATAAATCATACACATTGTAAAATATTTTGATATGGCATCATATATATATATATATATATTCATGTAAAAAAATGACAGGATGTCAAGTCATAAACGACATCTTATAAGTATATGTTATATAGTGGACATGTACAAAGATAACATCAAATATATGATATTTGACTCTCATTCGTCATATTCCTCATCATGATCTTAAAAACCCTTTAACAACAAATCTAATTATGTTCTATTTGTATGTTTTATAAGAATGAAACAAGATTAAAAGTTTTGAAAACTCCTTCAACAAAGAATGACTTTAAATTTGCTTTCTACAGGATTTTCTATGTATGTTGTACCGTAAGCATCAAATATTAGTACTTCTAATTTTATAGGAGCATGTGGTCATTGATAGTCAAATTTTGTCATTCACAATGGAAAAGTGGTTCTAGCTTTGGTCTTGGATTAGGTTTGCATGTATCTACTTTGTTTAAAATTATCAATAGTCCTTATTTTAAGTAAGAATTTAATAAAAAAAGTGTTCAACATATACTCACTAAACTTTAAATTATAATTTATAAAAACTTTAAAGTTTAATTTTTTTTTAAATTAAAATGTTTTTAATTTTTTTAATTATTATTATTTTTTTTCCTATGTTAATGTTCAAACTAGGTTTGGTTCGGCTGACTAAACCTTGATTGATCCTAGGGTTTGGCTTAGAAAAACTCTGAGTGACAGAGTTCGATCCAAGTTAAACCCTATCAAACAAGATTCGGATGGGGTTCCCAGGGATCCCTGTTTGGTTGGGGATCCCTTCCCTTTTTCCCTCAGGCTTCCCCCTGGGGTTTTTTGCAGGTTATTTGCATGGATCTGGTCCCCTACGTTTCTTGGTGCGGTGGAGGTGACGGTTTAGGGTTTGGACAGACTTCCCCCTTTTCTTGCGAATCCTCGGTGGGCTCCGTGCTTGTACGAGATTCTTGGTCCCTCGCTCTTTGGGATCCTCTTCTCGTTTTCCCGGGCGGGTTCCTTGTGGTGCAACTCTCTCGGTCACTTCCGATGGGTCGGATCCTCTCTATGCTGGCTGTCGGCTTCCTGCAGGATGGCTCTCGCTGAACGAAATGTTTCCCGGTGGGCGGGATGGTTTCTCCACAGGGCGGGATCCGCCAAATCTGTCGGTTTTCTCGCATGGCGGGATCCTTTCTTTCTCGCTGGTTTCCGGATGGCGGGATTTCCTCGTTGCTTCCCGCTAGGCGGGACTTTTTGTGGTGGTTTTGATCGCTTCCGCGAGGCGGGATTTTATTGTAACGATTTTTTTTTTTTTGCTTCTCGTCGGGCGGGATCTTCTCGATGGTGGTTTTTGGCTACTCCCCGTGGGCGGGATCTCCAAAACTACTTTTTTTCTTATTTGTTTGTTTCCCGTCGAGAGGGATTGTTTCATGCTTACCGTTATCGCAGGCGGGATTTGCATTTTGGTGTTCAGTTTCAAGGGATTGATGCCCTAGGCCCATTTCTTATGTAATCAGGTTTTGGGATCCTTGTTAAAACCCGCTATAAATACAAACACTATAATTAACAAAAAAAAAAAAGATTCGGATGGGGTTCGGCTCAATTGTACCTATTCATAAACCTGTGTACCCGATGCGGGTCGAACCCTGTTACACTGGTATATTGATAACAAAACTTTAATTTTAAATTCAGGTTAAAAATTCTAAATTGTTGGTTTCAGTCTCACGCCTCTCCAAAGTCCCCTCACTTGGAGCAAAAATCTTGACGAGTGGAACAAAAGGTGGTAACTTTCCAAATTCGAACCGTGTACTCTAAAATAATACGACAAAAAATGCTGCCAATTTCTTTATGTTTTATTTTTTTTTAGATATAAAAATACATTAATAAAACTGCTGCCAGTTTCCTTATATTTTAATTTTTTTTTTAAATATAAAAATACATTAATAAAACTACACATGAAAATCAAATACTTTTAAGATAGCCGATAGGCAATTGCCCTAGTGGCTAAAGATGGTGGTTGTTTTTTAAGTGGTCTTGTGTTCAAACCCCTTGAGGGTGGTTGTTGATGTAATTTGTAAACATTCTCCTGAAAAAAAAAATATACTTTCAAGTCTTATTCATATATTTTTTGTCTTATGAAAGCAAAAGAGAAAATCAAGACTAATACATCAGTTATCATGTTTTTTAGGCATTTATTTCCATGGTTATTTCTAGGTCCTTGTGACCCTCTACAACCATTTCTAACACTATTCTTCTACCATCATTTCTATTTATATTTTGAGGTTTATGTTCATGTATAAAAATGAATATGTGGTAGTTTAAAATGTGGGTGGATTGGCAAGTTTTGGGAGTTTATCAAGAATAGATTCAGGTTCAAATTTTGGAGGTAAGTTTTGTTCAAGGTAAAGGCAATGGATTGACTTAATTCTGTTAAGTGTATGTTTGACGAAGACAGTTTCAATTCCAAACCACCAATGGTTTCCCTCACGTCAGGTTGTTAACAACCAGATAAGATAAAAATTAGGGGTTATAGTGACAACACCAAAATTTGAACCTTAATCTAATAGTAGAAAACGAAGGGATGTTACCAATTTCCCTATATAACCTAAAAAAAATATTTAGGAAAGTTGAAACTTTAAGTTTATATTGAAGTATAAAAAAAAAAGAATATGTGGTAGTCTCATAAGTTAGGTGGATTGGTAAATTCTAGGCACTTGCCAAGAGGAATTCAAGTTTAAACTTTGGAGGCAAGCCTTGTTGGAGGTAAAAGTAATAGATTGACTTGATTCCATTGAGTGTGTATCATCCTCACGACGATAGTTTCAATCTCGAACTACCAATAATTTTCCTCATATCGCCTTGTTAATGACAAGGTAAGATACAAGTTATAATAACAACACCAAAATTTAAATTCTGGTGTAATAGTTAAAAATGTTACCAATTTTTTATATAACAAATAAAATATATAGTTAAGTTGAACCTTTGGGAAAATCACCCTTTGAAATGATTTTTTTGAAGACCTATATACTAAACGTTGGTTAAAATAACATACTTCAATTAAAAACATGTTCTATTTTAAATTTTAAATTTTAAATTTTAACCCGGGTGTTGTAGGTGAGTTGGAGAGGAGAGGGCAATCCTCCAAGGGAGGTCCCATGTTCGAATCTCCACCCTACCAAAAAGCTAAATTGGGTACGGGCAGGGCTGGGTGCGACCCCCGGGTGACTTTGACGGTGTAGAACCCTTGTATGTGGTCTCTTAAACCAAGACGGCCCCGCAAGAGATTTTTTGCTTAAAAAAAAAATTAAATTTTAAAATTTTTGGTTCATTTTGAGTAAATCAAAACCTTAACATAAACAATGCGCTTGACAATTTTTTTAATATAATTGGTTGTACCTACATCTACACTTTACTAATAGTGTAATACCTAAATGTCTAAATGTCTTAGTTCTTTGATTAGACTTATTGTCTAACAAGTTGGCATAGTTTACAAATGCATATTAATTTAACAATGTTTTTTTGGTGTAGAACCCCTATTTGTGGTCTCTTAAACCAAGACGGCCCCGCAAGAGATTTTTTGCTTAATTTTTTTTTTTAAATTTTTGGTTTGTTTTGAGTAAATCAAAACCTTAACATAAACAATGCGCTTGACAATTTTTTTTAATATAATTGGTTGTACCTGCATCTACAGTTTACTAATAGTGTGATACCTAAATGTCTAAATGTCTTAGTTATTTGATTAGACTTATTGTATAGTTTACAAATGGATATTAATTTAACAATGTTTTTTAATGAAAAAATTATTATATTAATAAAATAATATTTAAACATAAAAAAGGGCGAGTGGGATTAACACACTCCGTGTACCGTGGTTAAGTATATGAGTGTCGAAAACAGTCTATAAAAAGTTAGATAACAACCGCCAAAACATATCAAATATATCAACTCATAGCGTAGGGCACATTCCCCATGGTCCATGAGGGTACGTAGGAACTGCAATTCCATTTAAATTTAATGAAGGTAAAGTTGCACATAATGTTTTGATGATGAAAATTTAGATTAAAAATAATGTCCACCTATAAATTTTAAAACATCTTTTACTTATTTTTTTTAAATACTTTATATATTTATATGATTCATTTTTAATGAATAATTATAAATATGATTATAAAAACTTTTATTTGGAGTGACATATTCCTATGTTGGAATTTTGTTCCACTTTAATACCTCTTTTTCTTCTTCTGGGATATCATAGTGGTTTGGCTTTGGTCCTTTGGGCTAGAAACCAAGTTTAAACGACGATGAGGTGTATGAAAAAAACTTTTATTTGAATTTATGCGGACATGGAAGCATGCCATGATGTTAGGTATATAAAATTAATTTAATGTAAAACATTTTTAAGGAGAATAATGTGTTATACTCCAATCAGGCCCCACCTTTGACAAATTACAACTCTCAAGAGAATTTACAAATATATTTAATTCTCATCTCAATTTAGTTGCTATATCTAGACACTTGCATCACTTTTCATAAATTGTATGAATTCTTGATTTTTTTTTTAGTTTTTTTGTGTGTATACAAATATTCCATAATCCTTTATTTTTCTTGACATTTTTCTATAACATCCTTTACAATACCAAAACTTTACCTTTATTGTCTATGTATTGCATTTTAGTAGAATAATTTTTTTGAAACATGGTATTATCATAGTTTACTTTATTAGATTTGGATTGTTAGTTTCCTTGTTGGAACATAAGTTCAACCACAAAAATTGTAATATATGAAAACTCATTAGTGTTATAAAATAAAGCAAATACTACCAATGTAAAACATTAAAGTAAATCTTAATAATTATTTAAAAAGTCAAAAAAAAATTGTCACCTTCAACTAAACTTGCTACTTCCTCTAAACATGAAAAAGAGAATTTAATTTCATGATTCTCTATTAAAACCCCTCTATTGGCTAACCTATTTGCACATTTGTTTCCTTCCTTTACTACATGTGTAAACCTAATTTCTTCAAACTCTATGGCAAGGTCTTGTATTTCCACAATTATCTCTTGTATGTTCAATGAAGCCTTTGCTTTCCTCAAATTTGCATTTATTACTACTCGTGAGTCACCTTCCATCCATACTCCGTTCCATTTTATTTGTTTGTATATTTTTAACCCTTCCAAAGCCGCCCAAGTTTCAACTTCATTATTTGTCTTAAATCCACTATTGAAAGTGTAATGAGACATAATCTCCCTTTTGTTATTTCTAATTATTCTTCCTCTCCTTAATGGTCTTGGATTTCCTTTAGATGTTCATCAAAATTCAATTTGACCACAACTTGATCAACTCTACATTTGGTGGTTTCCACTTTATATTTTTTGCCTTACGTTTCTATTGTACCCAACATCATAATTCCATTTGATGACTTGATTCCATCTATCAAGGTTCTCTACTTCTAGATTAAGAATTGGGTGAGTTGGTAGGGTTGGTTTAGACTCCTCTATGGCTAAACAAATATTCTTCTATTCCTTTCTAGTCATACAATCCAAAGTATTGTATCGTGTGATATATCCCAAATTGTTTGTAAGGCTTACCATTGCTTTAACCATTTTTCAATTTTACCATTCATCGCCATGCATTTACCAAACATATTAAGAATCCATTGTCATAGTTTCTAGACTATTGAACAATGTCCCAAGAGATGGTCTATACTCTCATCTTTTTTACAAAAAATACATTGTGAGGAGCCATAAAAACCCTTTTTTATTAAGTTATTCCATAATTAAATTCATCTATGACCTACTAGCCAAACAAACATTAGCTTGGGGCTATGAGAGCCTTGGAGTCTACAGTGAAGGATGGTTATGATAAGATCCTTTAAGAACCTCCTCATGCATATCAGTTGAGGATTGGAGAAAGATTTGGCAATTCAAGGGTTGGTCTAAAGTAAACTTCTTTGCATGGCAGTTCATGTACAATGAAATTCTTACTTTTGATAATCTAAGACGTAGGGGAATTGTTGGTCCATATTAATGTGTTTTATGCTGCAAGAGCGAGGAAACATTTGACCACTTGATGTTTGAGTGCCCATTTACGTGCCAGATATTGGAGCGATGGTTTTTATCTTATAAAATTCGAGCCAATGGTGATTTGAATCAGATTAATATTTGGGAAAGATGGAAGAGGGGTAGATTTAAATCTAAAGCTCTTTGTATCGATTGAAAGCTTGGATTAAACTTCATTTGGTGGCAAGTGTGGTTAGAGAGAAATGACAAAAATTTTAAAGAAACTTTTTCATCCTTAGATGGCGTTTGGCAAGCCATTTGGAGCAAAGTCACATAAATAGTGGCAGTGCATGCTAAAGAGGAATCTCAAGCTGATATAAGGATGATGTAGAAGGAAGTTGAAGTGCAAGAGGGGTAGGACAAAGCTAGTTGGAAACCACCCAAGAAGGTTGGATTAAAATTAATACTGATGGAGCTGCAAAAGGTAATCCGGATAGAGTTGGAATTGGAGTGGTCTGCAAGAATCATGTTGGGACAATGCTCTATTGAGAACTGCAAGGCCTGGGAAGGGCCATGAACAATGAAGCAGAAGCCTTAGCTATCAAATCTGCTTCTATTTGGGCGATAAGACAAGGTTACAGGAGGATAATCCTAGAATCAAATTCTCAAATATTGGTGGGAGCTCTAGATTACATGTAGAACTTTGCTTTGAAGACATAGAGGTTGAGGATTCTTGTCACCCAAATTAAAGAATTGTGGAGGGAAATAGATGATGTGATTCCAATCTATGTAAGTAGAGATCTAAATAAAGTGAAATTTTTTGGTTAAGATGGGTACTGAGAAGGAGGTAGGGGTTCAATGGCATAGTGAAATGACTATTGAGGATGAAAGGATTAGGCAGGTTGGTGAGCAAATCCAATGTTTAGCTAATTTGGACAACCATTGTAGAAATATGGTTTAGGAGATTTGACTCCAATGCAGATTTTTTTTTTTTGAGTAATACTTCTTATGTACATCCACCATGGGGATTGAACTCGGGTCACATCATCGATTTATTATTGTAAACAGGTGTTTTTGTCGACTAAGGCTAGGAGGAGTCTCATCGTAACTTGTAAATGATCTTTGTTTTAATATAAACAATTCAAATTCTTTTTCAAAAAACAAATATTTTAACTTTAAAAATGCTCACACTATCTCAAATATCTTTTTATATTCTTGCAATATTCTTATTTTATGGGTGCTTTGCATTATAACCACTTATTGTTGTGTATTATCGCGAGCTATTCAGCTCAAAAACAACTTATCATCAATTCCCCTTGGAATAATCATTGTTGTTATTTTTTTTGCTCAACTACCTCCTAGCATCAATGTCTTGTATACTTGTCTCGAAGTAATCTCATCCATGGTTTCAAAATTAGATCTAGATTTTTATCATACCAAGCATCAATCTAATAATATTTTTTCCTTCGATTTCAAAACATAAAAAAAATTATATAGTATATTAAAATTTATTATTTTTCATAAATAATATTAATTATTATTATTAATTAAGTGTGTAGATTGAAACTGATTTTATTTGATAAATGTTAAGGTTCAACTAAGAATTTTGAACTAGATCTAAAATATAATTTTTTTTTGTTACATAAGAGAGTTGGTTACATCCACTATTTTTAGTAATTGGTTAGTGTAGGGTTCAAACCATAACGACTGCTCGGGTTCAAATCATAACGATTGCTCCCAACAAACTTATTTGTCTCGTTAACATTGATCCGACATAAGATGAGGACCATCAGTCGCTCGGGGTTCATACCATCGTCGTCGTTAGTCTAGCGCGCACTCAGAAGATTCAGAACAAACTACTACCTTTGCTATTTACTAACTGACACCAATAATGTTTAAACCTAGGTTGACTTCCACTATTTACTCTAAAACCCATAAATAAACATAAGATATATTATTTATTATTATAAATATATATTTTTCAAATAAATTATTTAAAATTAAAATAAACCGATAATCATAGAAAATATTAATTATTATTAAATATATATATTTTTAAATTTTTATATAAAATTGAAATAACCTTTAGTTATATCAAACCTACCAATTAAATTAATAAAATAATAATTTTTATTTTTATTTTTATTTGGTTAGTGTGAAAAACCTCTACAATTAACACATAGGATTGAGCAGACTTTCTCCAACCATAAACCTTACGATCAACTCATAGGGTTGAGCAGGCTCCCCCAACCATAACCCCTTCAGGCCTCCAATTAAACTAACCTCCCAGGTCCATCGCAAGGAAAACGAAAACCAAGATTTGCTTTATCGGGTATTAAGCGAGAGCAAATTTAACACCCATCACATACCCACCCCTCACACTCGCCTATAATACAAAGGGTTGCTGTCCGCGGGGACAACAAAATAATAAAATTCATTTATATTAGATCGCATTTTTGGTTTATTAACAGGCCAAGAGAATTTATTTTAGATTAAACGCAAACGCCCATATATGCACATGAGGCCTTAGTGTTTTTTAAACTCGAATATTTTGTTAGATTAAGTACCTACGACACGAGACTTCATGGTCTTTTAAAACTTTTATAAGCATCAATACCACTGTTGGTAACATTTTGGAAGACAGAACTTTGGTTCTGCAATCAAAGAACCACTAGAGGATTATGACAGTCAGCTCTGCCTTTTCTCCAACCTGGTGAGTTTAGTCTCTCAAAACGAATTCATATAAATATACATTTTATCTGTCATTAATCAACATGTTCCAAAATTTTCAGTAGCAGTTGGGCCAAGAAGAGGGTACCTCTTTTGGGTGGACAGAAATTTTCTCTATGTATCCAAATCAGGCCAAGGCCTATCCACCTAAAATTTAGGTCTATTCAAGCCCATGCCCCCCTCAAGCTGACAGCCCAGAATTTCTCTGCAATCATGAACAACCAATCTACTTGGAGAGAGCAGGACGCGGTGATCATAGTGGACCATGGTTCCAGGCGCCAGGAATCCAATTCTATGCTTCGTGAGTTAATACTTGACATCTTTAATTTTCATCTTATATATCGTTGTAAGTTCGAGTTGTGTATTCTGCCGTATGATGGATAAATTTGGATAATTACATTGTGTTTAAGTTAAAATCTATTTTATTTCACTCGTGGATTTGTTTACTTCAAACTTAGGTCGGTTTAAATAAATCACAGATGCATTTGTGGACATGTACAAGGAGAAGACGGGGCACCCAATTGTTGAACCTGCTCATATGGTAAGGGCCCTTAACCCACTTCTGTCATAAGTTTTTTTTTCATGAAATTGCAATGCAATGTGTGTTTTGGGATGCATTTGACTGCCAAGTATTGACTAGTTTTCTTACCGATTAAATTGGTAAGACTAAAATTTGTGGTGGGTGTGTACTATTGAACTTAGAAGGGCGCTCATTCTGTCAAAATTTACTTGGGACTTACCGGAAGCTTCATTTAGGATGGTCTACATTATCATACCATATTAAAAGAAGAAGCATCTCCAATGGGGTTTGAATGTGGGTTATTATCAAGACAGTTATTTTATTCTGGCCACTCTGGCGATAACTTGCTGGATGATATAACATAGGCGCAATTTTAGAACTCAGTTACGGTTTTTATGTGCATGGAATGACTTTACAGAGATAAGCTTTTGTCCTCATTTATAGTTTTGTAATATATGTTATGTAATTCCATGTCTGAAATCATCGATTTAGCAGTAGTCCAGATCTTCCAAAGGACATTGGCAAACCTATACGGCAAAATCTCTTACCGAGTGTGCATAAGTGAGACTATTGAGTTTTTACCATTTGCAGGGTTGGGCTGATTCTTCTTATAGAGTGGGCGTGATGGTGAATGCTTGGGTACTCCAGATAGGTGATCCAAGGTTCTAATCCGAATAGGGTGGGGTGTAGGGGTAGGGTATGCACACTTTATAGGTGGATAACACAACACAACACGAGTGCCTCCTTCCATGCATAGTTGACAAAGGAAGTACAGGGTGGTCTGATAGGCCTTAAAAACTTATTTAACCGAAAATTAGGCACTTCCTCCACGCATAGTGAACCAAGGCAGTACAGGGTGATCTGATAGACCTTAAAAACTTAACTTATGAGTAGGCATAATCCGTTACCTGGTATCCTGCCAACAGGTGTGTACTGCCTGTTGGAGACTTTCTAAATTGCCAAGCTTTACACTAAGGGATCATAAGAAGCATGGGTTAGCATCTTAGCCTTGAGCCTTGGGAACTTAAGCTTTGAAAAGCATCAAAGAAATACTGGCAGAGGACTACAGTTATTGGCAGAATTGTAAATTAAAATACCAGTCAAAATCGAGAGTTGGTTATGGTGGATTTTGACCAGGTTTTACATTGTTTAGTCTCTCTTGATATTCATGCTCCCCATCAAGTTGAAACCTCAAGCCCCAGGCCTAGCAACCCCCAAATTTAAGATCTGAAGTTCTGAACATTCAACAACCTCAACTAAACCCATTTTGGACATCATATCATCTCTTTTACAAATAAAACCAGTAAGTGCTGATATTTATAAATTTGAGATAAATGTGCAGGTGTATCTATTTGAAATTTGAAGAGAAGATATTATTTTTTTTTGCTAGAGAAAAAGGGGTTGTACTCGGGTTCCCCACCCTTGACAAGTCACAACTCTCTTCTTTAGAGTTTGAGAGTTTACAAACATATTCAATTCTCATATTAATTGAGTTGCGATAGCTAGAAACCTACATCATTTTACATAAAATGTCTGAATTCTTGATTTTAATTTTCTGGATCTTTTTCAATTTTCTGTGAGAATACAAATATTCCAGAATTCAGCATCCTTCTTGAGATTTTCCTACAACATCCTTCACAATACCAAAACTTCACCTCTACTATTCATGCATTACATCTTAGTAGAGTAATATTTCCAAAACATCGCACTATCATAGTCTGCTTTACCAGATCTGGATTGCTAGTTTCCTTCCTGAAGCACAAGTGCAACCACAAAAATTATAATAAATAGTTTATATGAAAGCACATTAATGTTATAAAATAAAACAGATATTATATAAATTTGAGTTTACACAGGATTTTACGAGGGGTCCTGGTCCCTTGTACTTGGGCTTGAACTTGGGTCTCTTTGATGAAAACCCAAAGACTTACCACTACAGTATCCCTCACAGGTCAAAATTGAGTTTACACGGCTTTTTATGAGGGGTCCCAATCCCCTCATACCGGGGCTTGAACTTGGGGTCTTTGGATGAAAATCCAAGGACTTACCACTACGACATCCTTCACAGGTCAAAGCGAAGATATTATAATATTAGAAGAAATAGCAAATATTAAAACACTTACAATAAGGGAAATAATATGTAAATCATAAGTGATGAGAAGCCGTACACCACAGAACTATATTAGGGCTCAATGGCCCACAGTGTAAAATATCAATGTCAGTGAAATTCCTGGTTCCAGTCTTGCATGACACTATTTGGAGACATTGACAACTAAATTTCAGATTCATATCTTTCTGCTGTTCAAGTTGGGCAACAAGAGACACACATCAAGATTCAAAACATATTCCAATATGCCTTCTATATGTGTATGTAATGACAAGGATATGTCCAAGGAAATGTCATTGCCTTGAGCCATAGATTATCACATGTGTTCTTGGTTTAACTTGTTATACTTGCGACTTGCTTTCTAGAATCTTGAATAGCAAAATGTCTGCTTATAGAGTGTTCTTCTCTGCGTGGGTTGCAGCTCTGGTCCTGATCTTTCATACTGTTGAGGGCAAAGACTAGATTCTCTGCTAGTAGCACATGGTAGATCCTTAGTGTTCCAGAAGATCTATTGAGTGGGTTAATACCATAGTTCAAAAAAATCGGCAGGATCCCAATTTGTTGCCGATTTTTTAAAATGCCGATGCAATTGGCAAACTATCGGCGATGCAAAGATTTTTGCTGATTTTTTGAAAAAATTGGCAAAAAATCATCAAAAAATCTGCAAATTTTGTTTAGGCTGCGGCCGATTTAGGGTTTTTTTATGCAAGCTCATTTTCAGCTGTTAATGTTTGAACTTCGAAGTTCAAAGTCTAGGGTTTCGGGTTTAGGTTTTTTTTTTTTCCTCCTCTTTTTAAGTAAATATTGTTGCCTGATAACTATGTATGCAAGCCCATTTTTCAGCTGTTAATGTTTGAAACTTTGAACTTTGAAGTTTAAACCCTAAACCCTAGGCTAGGCCCTAGGGTTTTGGGTTTTGTTTTTTTTCCTCCTCTTTTTAAGTAAATATTGTTGCTTGGTAACTATGTATGCAAGCCCATTTTTCAGCTGTTAATGTTTGAATTTGAAACTTTGAACTTTGAACTTTGAACTTTGAACTTGAAGTTTAAACCCTAAACCCTAGTCTAGGTCCTAGGGTTTTGGGTTCTTTTTTCTTCCTTTTTTTAAGTAAATATTGCTGCCTGATAACTATGTATGCAAGCCCATTTTTCAGCTGTCAATGTTTCAATTTTAAACCTTAAACCCTAGCCTTTTGGTTTAGGGTTTAGGTTCTTTTTCCTTTTTTTTCAAGTGATTGTAACTTTGTTGTTACTTGTTTCCATGTGCATGCATATAAAAAATGAAACCTTTTTTTGCCTTGTTGTTACTTGTAAATTATAAGCAATACAAGATGTGTTTTTGTTAGAAGGTGAAGTCATTATGCAGTTTCTTGCCAGCAGAAACTGCTGCTAGACGTCTAGGCAGCAGACGTCTAGGCAGCACTGCTTGACGTCTAGGCAGCAGTACTAGACGTCTAGGCTGCAGACGTCAAGGCAGCGCTGCAGACGTCAAGGCAGCGTTGCTTGACGTCAAGGCAGCCGACGTCAAGCCAAGTAGACGTCAAGGAGTGGACGTCTAGGTAGACGACAAGAATGCGGAAGACGAACAGTCTTGGGAGCGGAAACGAACAGACTTTGGGAGCTGAAACGAACAGGTTTTGGAGGCTTCCGTTGGAAGAGGAAACGAACAGTTTGGACTCTTCCTTCTGCTCTATAAAAGGGATGTGATCCCTTGCATTTGTGTTGTTGAAAACGTTGAGAACTGTGAATGTAAACTTTGCTGAAAATAATAAATGGAGAAGTTGCCATTGCCCCGTGGTTTTTCCTGCACATTGCAGGTTTCCACGTAAATCTCTGTGTCACTTGTGTTATTGTTTCCGTGTTCTCTTTTTTTGTTATTGTGCTTCCTCTTGTAGGTGATAAATCTGGAATCTGAAGTTTTTCTTAACATCTGGTATCAGAGCTAAGGTTTTGTGCGAGTGGGAGCTGCAAAAATGACAAAAGGTGTAACCAAGTTCGAGATTGAGAAATT
This sequence comes from Wollemia nobilis, assembly GCA_028583015.1. NCBI lineage: Eukaryota > Viridiplantae > Streptophyta > Pinopsida > Araucariales > Araucariaceae > Wollemia > Wollemia nobilis. The sequence goes on from JAQPPZ010017221.1 coordinate 5,020,690, forward strand.
TGATGGTAGGAACTTCGCTCTATGGAATATAAAGGTGGAGGATTTGTTGGTTCAGAATGACCAAGCTAAAGCCTTGAAAGGGGTCGCGAATAAACCGAGCAACATGAAAGATGAGGAGTGGACAACGCTTGATAGGAAGGCGGTTTCTACAATCCGTCTTTGCCTAGCGGACTCCGTCTTGTTCAATGTAGTTGAAGATAAGACCGCGGAAGCCCTTTGGCAAAAGCTTGAAAAGTTGTATGAAACAAAATTAGCAACTAATAAGGTTTTTCTGAAAAAGCAGCTCTATAGCTTAAGGATGAAGGAAAGTTCATCCGTTGTAGATCATTTGAATGAGTTTAATACTCTCATCAATAAACTGGTTTCAGTTAATGTGAAGATGGAGAATGAAGATAGAGCTATCACCCTACTTTGTTCCCTCCCGGACACTTGGGATCATATGGTGATGACCATCATGTAATTCATCATCAAGAACTCTCAATTTTGATGATGTGGTAGCCGCTTTTTTGGTAGAAGAGTTGAGGAAAAAAAATCTTTGGAAACCTTAACCAATGAAGCCCTATCTGTGAGAGGTCGATCTTTCAAGGGGAGTAAACAACGTAGAAAGCGGTCCGGATCTAAGTCTAAAGGACGTAAGCGAAAGGGAAGTGCCGGCATTGTGGGAAGCCAGGACACTCCAAGGACCGTTGGCAATTAAAGAATGGTGAAAAGCAAAATCAGCCATCAGCTGAAGCCGGTGCGATAGATTCGGGAGAGACGACAACATGTGAAGCCTTCTGTATCAGTAACAACAGATCAATTTTATATACCTGGGTTTTGGACTTAGGTGCATCTTTCCGCATATCTCCCCACAAAGACTGGTTTGACAAATATCAGCCATACCGTGGTGGAAAGGTCTATTTGGGTGATGATCACCCTTTAGAAATCGTGGGAAGAGGGGATAAAAGGATCAGGCTGGACGATGGTAGAGAAATGATGTTATGTGATGTGCGACATGTGCTCGATTTGAGGAAGAATTTGCTCTCAATCAAAATGATGGATAAGCTAGGGTATTCTGTCACTTTCAGTAACAATTACTGCAATATTACCAGAGGAGCTCTTGTGGTAGCAAAGGGAGAATCTTATGGGACCTTATACCGTTTATGCGATGATACGGTGACAAACCATGCAGTAGCAACAACTTCTGTTCATGATGCCGTAATGCTATGGCATCAACGCCTAGGCCATATGAGTGAAAAAGGCCTGAAAATTCTGCATGACATAGGTATGCTTTCTGGGATTAAGTCTTGCAATTTAGACTTATGTGAGCACTGTATTTTTGGTAAACGAGAAGAGGGTTCGGTTTCATCGCAAGTCCTGGTAAGAGTTCTGATTTTCTGCAACTTATACATTCGGATATATTTGGACCGAGTCCCCACTCAGTCCTTGAATGGCACCATCTATTTTCCGACTTTTATAGATGATTATTCTAGGAGAGTGTGGGTTTATTTTCTGAAGAAGTCGGAAGCTTTGCAGAAATTTAAGGAGTTCAAAGCACGGGTAGAAAAGAGTTTGGGCAAGTCAATTTTGTGTCTCAGGTCAGATAATGAGGGTGAATATTGCTCCAAGGAATTTGATAAATTTTGTATGCAGGAAGGTATTAAGCACCAGAAGACTGTACCATACACTCCAAAGCAAAATGATGTGGCTGAGCGGATGAATCGCACAATCATGGAACGTGCAAGAAGCATGCTTAGCGCAACCATGTTGGAGAAAAAGTTCTGGGCGGAGGCTGTTAATACAAATGTTTATCTTATTAACAGGTCACCTACAACTGCGTTGGATGGTCAGATTCCGGAGGAGGTTTGGTGTTGTAAGCCAGTTGATTACTCTCATTTGCGCACCTTTGGCTGTGACGCGTTTGCCCATGTACCCAAAGAAAAAAGGTCCAATCTTGACCCAAAGTCAAGCAAATGTGTTTTTCTCGGCTATGGAGATATAGTGAAGGGGTATAGACTGTGGGATTCTACTGTCCACAAGGTAATTATTAGCCGAGATGTAATTGTTGGCGAAAAATCCATGCAAAGGAAGGAGGTACAGCAAAATCCTAATGTGTACTTAATGCTTGAGCCTTGTATGATGTCTTGACATGAATTATTGCTTTTATTGCAGTATTTGATTTGCATAATGTTAATTCGTTGTAATATGCATGAAAAAAACTTTTTTCCAATGAAAATTTCGTTTTCTTTGGTTTTTTTTTTACTGATTCTTTCCCTGATTTTTGCTGATGTTTAAAAATGCTGATTCTGTACTTATTCTGTACCGATTCTGATTTTCTCAACTATGGTAAATACCATACAAATATTGTAAGAAATTGGAGACAATTGCAGGTCAAATTCTTCATTAAACTTTGCATTGACATATAAAATTTGCTGAAATATTGCTATACTCCCACTTAGGTTTGCTTATGGCCTTGCTAAGGGACACCAAGAATTGCTATACTTCCAGTTAGGTTTACTTATTGCCTTGCTTGGGGACACCAAGAATTGCTATACTTCTAGTTAAGTTGTCTTATTGCTTGAATTATTTGCCAACCAATTCCTCTGCATATCCTAAAAATTGGACTATGTGGAAGGCTTGCTGGAAAGAAATACTTTATGGGTTCCTCCCAATTAAGGGTTTGTATTTTGTCCCAAACAATCCACATATTTTTATCACGAGTCTCCCACTTTTATATGAGTTGGATTGTAATGGCATTCATCACAGATAATTCAAGCAAGCATTTGGCAATATTATAACTGAATGGGATTTGGCAATTCAACATATAGAGCAGTAGTGTGCTTAGCTGTGCATCAATCAGGTTCATCCCTCGGACCAATCGTTAGATTATAGAAAGAAAGCCGCGAGAAGAAGATTGACTCGAATATGCTCGGGCAAAACCTCATCAAAACAATCTGGGGGATTTGGCTTTATATTGATCCAACCAGTATAGTAGTGATTATATGAGAGCAGAGAGGGGCAGAAGACTCTGGAAAGTCGATTGAGCTCACTGACTAGGCAAAACTAAGTGATCTCTACATTCGTCTAGAGTTGAGAACCCATGGAATCTAGTGACCCGTAAAAGCAATTCCTTATTGAACTCAATGTAGATGATTTTGCGGAAAGTCGATCCTTGATGACTTGGACCAAATCGACAAAGAAGGAGGCCTGGGGTTAGAATTCCACCAGGTCATCAGAGGATCAGAGACATAGACAATGCCCTTATGAATTGGAAAGCACAACTAATGAGCATGTCTGATGTGGAGCTCTCCTTGGCCTACCACCTAGAACTGAAGTGATTCATCACTTGAGATATGTTCAGGTAGTTTGGCATGTGGAGGAACGAGCATAGCCTTGAGGGCTTGTGGAGATCAAAGTGATCTGGGATGAGCTAGAGGGGTTAAAGCTATTAGGCTTCCCCATCCTGCTTGCATTAGATGGTACATTGATCACCAAGGACGGGTACTTGGAAGGAATAGGGAAGGAGGAAGAAGAGATCGCAGAGGCTCTCGCTAGACAATCCCGATTCAAATCAGGGAATTAATTATGAATAGATATGTGTCCAATCAGTTGGTAGGAAATCTCTGCACAACTTAGCAAGGGTGCCATCTAGCTGGACATAGAAGCTGCCAAATTGGGGCTGCCCAACAGTTGCAATTGCGGGACAAGTGGAAGCAATGGCAAAAAGCTCTGCTTAACCCTCCTAAAAGCGGTCAAAGGAATTTTAAGGTTGCAACTAACTCTTGATCCTAAAGACAGCTGTCAACCCCTCCTTCACACTTCATATTTCAATGCTGCTCGAGCATGCTAAAGTTTAGATCGATTCTCATTTGTGAAGGTGCATTTTCTTGGAGCCCATAGTTCTTGTGCTTCTCCTTTTCCACCACTTTGTCATGTTTACTCATTGTGAAATTCTCCTTTGCTATAGTTGTTGCGATGGAGTCCACTACAAAAGCATTAGAGGAAAAAGGAAAAGACTATGACAATGGTTGCCAACTTGATGTTGACTCATAAAATCTCTTCCTCACTGACTAAAACAGTGTAGATGGATGCCTCTTCTCAACTTTCATCAAGGAAAATTTGGGGCATTTGTAGCTGTTTGATGAACCAACTTTCTGTCAAACGATTCTCAATATGGCAATAACTATTAGTCGTAAATTCAATATGGGCATTAATTCGTATTTTTTCATAAGATTAATTCAAATTTAAATAAAGCGATTCATAAACTATCATCCTCATCATTCATATACCTCCTAAACCTTCTCATCATTTGTTATCTCCATATCCGGCCAACATTGTTTATGTCTTTGATGCTTTGGTGATTGAAGCTAGAAGTGCTAGTGGGAAAAGAGAGGGGTACGGAGGGCCAACAAATATCAAGCACTGGGCACGGTTAATCAATTCACCGGCAGCAAACCAAGCTTCAATTGTCGATGCCCTACTCGCTTTCAGATGGGTTGAAATGATTTAGATGTCCTACCCCTACCTCCTATTGATGGACGACTCCAATAGAACTATGAAAATCAACTATCTCCTCTTGAAGCAGAATGATGTACTAGGGATTTGGGGAAGATGGGGGGTGGCTTAAGCGATGCTGATTGGGCGAAGAATGTTTGGACCTAAAGATTGGGAGATGTGGGCATAGCTTGGCAACTATCTGGTCTTGTATCCATGGGTCCAAAGAGATTGGTTCCATAGAGATGGATGTACCTACCGAAAAAGCCTGTAAAAAAAAAATTAGAGTTGGATAGATCCATCAAGGTGGGCTGTTCGAGTAGGTGGGGAAACTCTACAAAAGACAACTTCGGGGCGCTTTGAAGCGAAAGCAGTTTTGAAAGGCCTGGAACAAAAAGGGAAATGGAATTTTAGAAGTTGCCAAACAAAATGAGAACGATTTGCACTACCTCACAATTTGCTTCCTATCTATAACCGATTCCTTGTGGGATTTTTTTAACATAGTACAAGGGGTATCTCTCTCTCTCTCTATAATTGCAAAGTGAAACAACTTCGAAATGAAAAAAACTCTTGGAATTGTAAGAAGTAATGACCCAAAAAAATCAGAACCCAAATATAGATGAGAATCTTCCCATTTTTTTGAAGACGTATATTTGGATAATTGGAAATGAGAAGATGAATTAGCGCAAAAGTGGATAAAAAATCCCACTGCACTCAACCATATAAGGATTTTCCACCATTGTTCATTTGGTTATGGGGAACTCTTTTCTTCTCAAGATGTGACTTGAAAAGCTTTCTTCACCCTTTTAGGCAGGCAGATCTATTTGGTTTCAAGGGCCATCGTTGAACATTTGTTTTCGATTGGGATTAGACTGATAGGAAAAACCATTCAATCTTGAGTTGCCTCTATTATTTATTCAATTGGGAGAGCATCATTATTGCATACATAATAAGAAAGTGGGTTCCTTCTAATCTTCAAAGCATTTTCTTCCTCTCCCTCATTGAAATAAAGTTATAAATTGAAAACCCTCTCTCTCTCTCTTTCCCCCTCTTCGTAATTAGTAAGCAAGTGCATAAATGACGAAAGTTATTCACCCTTTTAATCTTTAGTTGCTGAGATCTCTTAAGATTTCCGCTTTCCCCCTTGAACCACAAATCTTACCTATTCCTTTTCTTGACAAATTCAACATAATTCACCACCTTGTGACTCTTTGAATCAACTCTCATTGACGTAGAGGTACCAGGTGTAAATATCCTCACCATTTTTCATAACATATTGAACTATGGTTGACCAACACCAATGGAAAGGCATGTGGCATTGAGCACTCTCAAACTCAGAAAATGCCTTACGAAGGCCCTTCTAAGCCTCGTCCTTGGAAAATCTCTTCCTTGGGAGCTCTCCAATTTAAAAGGTTGTTTTATGCACCTATTATAGACTTCCTCGACATTGAAGTTGAACTGAGTTGTTTTATATATGTATTAACAATTGGCTCCTTTTGAGGGCTTTAAAAGAGTGCATTTGACTAATATTTAATATTAATACTTGAGTTGAGGGCTTTGAAAGAGCGCACTTGACCAAGGGGAAATGAAAACCCATTTGTTTCTTAAGTAAGTAGTTTTCTTTCTCTTGGTCAAGTATATATAAGACTCGACTAACCTTAAAGTTTGAAATTGATTAAGTAGTGCTATTTCCCTTAAGATAATGAGCACTTAAGTTCTTAAAGGTAGGTCAACTTTGAGAGGAAAAAATCTTACATTTGATGTTGGCATCTCAGTTTTTTTCTTTTTGTAGGAGATTGAAGGAAATCTCTAAGCAAATTAGTGACCAAATCACAGGCATGTTTTGGAGGGCATCGACATGATTATATACCAATGAGGTCAAGCTAAAATTTTAGGGCAAACTTGATATTTGCATAGTTGTCAACCTTGGACTCAGTGAGGTCCCCTTGAGGCTTGGACTCGGGACTTGGAAAAAAAACTCGGCAAAAAGAAAAAATGAAAAAAAAAAAATTTCATTGAATATTTTTTTTTTTCATGCATATTACTTATTAGTATCTTCTAACACACTTACTCAACATTCAACATTATACAAATAAGAAATTAACAAGAGGAAGGGGCATATTCTTTCTTGTATTCATCAAAATGTTTACAGTACAAAATGTGCTCATGAGCCATGACAAAATACAAAATCAAATAGCAGTAGCACTAAGCAAATACAATCTCTCAAGAGTCAAACTATTTGGGAAATGATTTGCCCTTTGACCTAGAATAAGCTCTAAGTTCCCTCTGCAATGTGGATCCCTGTGCCTCTTCTCGTGCCCTTTGCTCTTCTTGTTCCCTCGCCACTAACTCCTCTGCTAGGTTTTCAAGTTCCTGCAAGGGGATGGTAGGATCTTCTAGAGGCTGCTGCTCCTCCTCTGTGATCCATTCAGAGGATGGATCAATTTGGTCTAGGTCAATGGCCTCATAATCAGAACCTACTATTTGTTTGTGGTGGAGGAGTAGATTGTAATGCACAAACACAAGATCATTCAATTTCTCTTGTGTTAATCTGTTCCTCTTCTTGGAGTGTATGTGCTCAAAAACACTCCAGCTTACATTGCATGGCTGAGATAAAATGCGGATTGCAAAGCGCTGCAGGTTGGGCGTATATGTCCCAAAGTCCTCCCACCATAAATCTGAAAAAAGCCAAGAAAAAAGAGAATTAATACTTCACAAGTTCACATGTAAAATGTGAAATTGAGATTAAAAGATAAAATAACTTACGTGGCAACAAAGTTGAACGTTGTTTGGTGCATTCAAGGGATTTCAGAAGGACGCCCTCGCCTTTCTTATAAGATTGAAGCTCACCCTGTATCTTTGAACGAACTTCTGGATCAACCACTAAGCGGTCAATACATATCCTTAAGCCCGCCATCACCTCATAGTCAGTACAAACTATTTTCCCAAAAAAGAATTGGGGATTAAGGAAGTATGTTGTTGCATGAAGAGGGCTATGAAGTTGGGTTGTCCAACGCCGATCAATGATTTCCCAAATGGGTCTGTATTTGTGTGGCAGATGGTTATAAAAAGAGGCAATTGCCTCTTTGGCCCTTTCCATGGCCTCATACACATAACCCATTGGTGGTTTTTCTCCATCAACAAGATGAAGAACTCTCACCAAAGGCTCTGATACCTGGAAAAAAAAAACATTATTAGCAAATGCCTCCTCTAATAAACATGTAAAATCATCTAATAAACAAAAAATAAAAATAAAAAGCTTAATCTTGTAAGTTGTACCTTGATGGCCTCCTCCATGGCCATCCAGAAGGGCTCCTCAAATATGATGTCATACACTCTCTTCCATTCGGCGGTGTGTTTGTACCTGGTTCCATGCTTCGTGTTCCACTCATTGCCAACAAACATTTTCTTCAATGCCCCCTGTGCATTGAAGAGACTCTGCAATGTAATAAAATTAGTGGCGAATCGTGTCACGCCAGGTCGTACTATCTCCCTCCCGCTAGTGTATTGCCTCATCACATTTAACACCCATGTATGATTGTAAATATATTTTGTCACTGTCCTCGCCTTTTGCACAACCTCCATCACCCAAGGCAATCTCCCAAGGTCTTCCAACAACAAATCGAGACAATGGGCTGCACATGGGGTCCAAATCAACGTGGGAAATCTCTCCTCCAATAGCTTCCCTGCTGCCACATAAGCTGAAGCATTGTCCGTGATGACCTGGACAACATTTTCAGCTCCCACCTCCTCCACTACATCACCCAACAACTGTGCAAGAAGAGTTGCATTCTTCACATGGGCTGATGCATCTATTGATTTAAGGAATACGATGCCATCTGATGAAGCAACCAAAAAATTGAGCAGCGTCCTGCTCCTCCCATCCGTCCACCCATCTGACATAATAGTGCAGCCCTTTACCCTCCAAATTTCACGCTGCTCCTCAAGCAAAGTCTGAATATCCTGCACAGACTCCTGAAGGAGAGGGCCCCTGAGGTCAGCATAGGTGGGCGGCCTAAATCCTGAGCCGCATGCTGCAATGGCATCTACCATGCCTCGCCAATATGGAGACCTTGCCACATTGAATGGCAAGTCTGAAAAATACCAAAAGGAGGCTATTGCCTTCCTAGCTGCCTTGTGTCTCTCCTCGTTCCACGTGGCCATACCCTGCAGCGTGGGTTGTGCCCCTGTCGTGGAACGTGCTACAAAAAAGGAGTCATCGGTGCCACTCCCAGGGTGTGCAATTGAGGGGTTGATGCTAGAGACATTATGTTGTCTAATGCTGCCAAATGGCGATGGCCCAAATGTGCTACCTTTGTCTGTTGCACAAGGGGGGGATGCCATGGCCTCACTCTGTTTCCTTTTCAGCTCCTTCTTCTCACCATAATCAGCAAGAATTGCATTGCATTCTCGCTCAACATCAGTGGGCACATATTTGCAAGGTTTAACATCGTGCCCCCTTTGCCTAGCCAAGTGATACTTGAGGCGGTTTATGCGTCCAGTCATCCTCATATCACAAAAATTGCAAGTTATGTCCCCATTTTTAAACTTTTCCGTTCCATATCTCCAAATAGGATTGGAAACAGGCAACAAGGAAAAATGAAAAACATACAACAATTAGAAACTCCTCAAATTTGCTACTGCTATATGCTAAATGCTACTACTAATTTGCTAAATGCTGAATGCTAAAACTATGTGTGAAAGTTTGTAAATTTAGTACTTTGTAAATGTCAAAGTTTGTAAATACCTAAGTTTGTGGCCACTAATTTGTAAATCGTCCTTTCTAAGTTTGTAAATTCTCCACTAATTTGTAAATCTCCCTTTCTAAGTTTGAAAGTTTGTAAATGTGTAAGTTTGTAAACCCCCAATTTCCAAACTTGTGAAATGCAAAACCCTACTGCCTACTGCTATCAATTTGGAAAGAAAAAATAAACCCCCCAAAACAACATTCAAAGCAAGCAAACTTAAGAATAAACCCCTAAAAAGAAAATAAAAGATGGAGAAATAAATTTACTTACCTCAAATGTTAACTTTGTGGGTGTGCTAGTGGGTGCAAGATTCTTCCAAACTTGAAGAAAAATCGATAGAACCGAGGAAAATCGTGTTTGTTTGCTGTAGAATGTCTTTTGCCCTCCTTGGAAACTCTCTCTCAGCCATTGCAAAGACTCAAAAGTGAAAAATAAAACAAAACAGCTTTTAAATGGCCGTAGGCTCACTTTTCTTGGGTCGGCCGAGTTCCGACATTAGGACTCATGAGTCCCAGTCGGACTTGGACTCGGCTGGACTCACTCAAGTCTAGAAAAAACCGAGTCCGAGTGGACTCGGCGCAGCTGAGTCCACTCTGACTTTGACTCGGCCAAGTCTGACATTTATGATTAAAAGACACATGAGGTACGATACCCACACAATGAATGTAGGGGTATCTAAATAGCAATTTTGGGAGGGGGAGGTAGTTACATAACTACTGAACCAACCTATTGTACCCGCTCTCTTACAACTACCTCGTACATAACAAAACACAAACATGAGACATAATATATCATCATGCAACTCCATGCCATTATGTACAAACATGAAATCAAACTGTAACAATCGAAACATTATTATGCATACTCACCATGCGTATGCATTTGACTCATGCTTTTGGTCGTGCATGTGGCAGCACCACATCAGAACTATTGCCTATAATTTGGAATCATATAAAACTTCAAATAACGACTAGGCAAAGGCTAAGGTGCTTCTTACATGGATCAAGATTTGCATTGCAAAAGGTTAAAAATATATATCAATTGAGGGGTTCACAATTTATTATTAATGCTATGAAGAAAACTGGATGTGGGGATTGGATAAAAATAACATTATTTCTGATGTTGATGAAATATTGTTGGAGGTAGTAACTTGGAAATATTAACATATCTATAGAGAAGGAAATAGGGTGGCAGATAATTCAGCCAATCAGGGTGTTAATGTTTGTCTTGGCAAAATTCAAATTTTAGAAGGCAATTGGCCAAGGAATATTTATCTGATGAAAATGATATCGAGGAGTTCATCACAGAAGCATAGCAATTTGAGAAAGACGAAAAATATCTTTGATAGAAATTTAGATGAAGAATATTTTTGATAGAAAGTGAAGCAAGATTTAGTCTAATTGATCTAACAACAAATGCAATGGTTTGTTATTTTGATGGGAGCAGCGCCCAAGAGAAGCCATATGTAGCTTATTCAATATATATATATATATATATATGATGCTAGATGTGCTCTCTTGCCATACAACACTCTTTTATTGGGAAATTGTAAAACTCATCCTGTTGTCAACTAAACATGGAAAGTGTAATGCCAAGTTTTGAACACCATTTGAAATAGAACACATGGAATTTGTTCACTGGGCTTTAACCTGGGTCATCATCATTGAAACTGGGCTGCTTTACCATGGCCTGCTGTATTCTATACAAATTTTTTAAATACAAACCCTATCATAAAATTCTTGTTCATCTTTGACATTAAGATAATTTCATTCTTTACTAAATCAATTTTATAACAGAAGATGGTAAAATATTAATTGAGAGGAGCACCTCTGTTTACCCTGCAAGCAAGGAGTTGTCGAGGAGGAGACACATGTGATGTTACATTGTCCTGCATAGCAACATTTAAAACAAAAGCACTTATTTTAACATGATGGATTGAGCAGCTTATACAAGTTATTAAGTTTACCATCTACAGGAGAGGGTGGATATCTTAAGGATGTTCTGGAATATCAGAGGATGACCACAGGCAAGAATTTTGTGGATTAATGTAGGGACAGTATTGAAGTGAGTTGCAGCTGAGCTCGAGAAAGAAACAAAAAAGCTTATATATGTACACTCCATTTTTCTCTTTTCTATCCCATGTATCCTACGATGTCTCCCACAGACAAAACTAAAAATATTTCATTTATTCATTCTTAGCTTGTTCTCTGCTTGCTTTCTTGGTTGCAGACAGCTTATCTGTAGGTAGATGTTGAGTCATCTCTTTCTGCATTGCTTGTGGTACCAAAATCAAATTGTTGTTTACTATGTTGAATCTTATAGAGATACATAAGTTGGATTAGAGAAGATAGCTATACCTAACTTTCCTATCTTCCATAAGATTAGCTAGGAGAGGGCGGTTTCAATCAGTACATCCAAACCAGCACTTTGCTCCACACCTCTTGTTGGATATAGAGAATTCTGACTACCATATTCTCCTTTGATGCCTCATACATTTCAAAATGATATATCAATGTGTGTTCACAAGGATTTCTATCAACCAGACTTGAACATCACTTAGACTAATTAATGCAAGCCTCTGTGATCTAGAGTCTGACAGTAGTCCATTATCTATCTGTATATGGGAATAGGCACATTATTATTTCTCACATGGAAGAAGATGCTTTCCACATTAGCTGCGTTCAGAATCATTTACATTCAAAGCATTTTTAGACGTTAATCGACATTGAAAGCTGGATAAAACATCCCTGAAGATTTTGTTGTCAAGAGAGTCCACTTGGAAATTGTAATTTGCAATTGCATGAAAACATGTCTGAATAGTTAATATACAGGGGGTATGTCTTTGATTGTAATTTGCCGAGATAAGCAAGTTATAAGTTAGAATTAGATTTAAATTTTCCTCGTATCCCAGATTTGTCCTACTCCATCGGAATTCTCCCTCGCCATGCTGAAATGTCACCACCTCATGTTAGTCAATCATTGCAAAAAAAAACCCTTTGCTGCTATGTGTAGATGTTATATTTAAATCAATGAATAATAATATCTTTGTATATCCACCTATCTTTTGTAAGTACATCAGCCACATGACTATCATTTGTAAGTGCTGATCCGCATGAATAATTGTTGGATTCACAACTTTTCTTCATCTTTGGCTTCAAAAAATGACCTTATCATGATTGTAATTTTGACAGACTGGAGCATGGGGCAATGAAAGTTGAAATAATTATGCTTCCTTTGGCTTTCTTAGCATTTGGACTACCTTCAATTACATCATATGTTTATTATTCCCGCCTAGAGTATATTTTATGGGCGATGAGTTCCCAGGCATATAAAGATCAATGTTTCCAGCCATTATGAGAAGGAATATTATTATTTAAAATGACGTGTTGGCACATAGATTATAGTGTCTAAAGTGGAACATAAAGTTACATCCATGACTGGCTCCGTAACTACATACATCCATATGAACCAATTAAACCTAAAATGAAGTGAATCTAGGAATTGCACTGTAAGATGTAGTGATGAAGCCAATGAGCTGTAGGAATTGCATTTGGAAAAATTATTAAAAATCCAGGAAATCTTGAAAAATTATGCATTCCAAGATGAACTCTAGTATTTTGACATTTTAGCCCATAAATGTGGAAATGTAATTCAAATAAATATACAAAATAAAAAAAACATTGCTTAAAACATTGTTTGCATTAAACCAAGGAAATTGAAATGACCTTTGCAATGGTGAATAAGAAATCAAAGATGATATGAAAATAGTGAGCCTTCCAATTTGGCAAAAGGCAGCCATCTATTATATTATTATATGGAACAAAGAAGGATAGAATACATGTCACATTTTTTAAAGTATATTTTAATTGTAAAGAGGCAACAATGTATGCGTGCTTTAGCTTGGATTATGAAATGGCTTTTGTAGAAACGTAAAATGGCTTTCACAAAAAATTTTAGGATGGTGAATTTCATCTACTCATTCCATTTTATTTTTTAAATTACAGTATCACCAGTGTGTTTTGTATCTTTCATTTCAAGCCATTTCAAAGCCCATGAAGGTAAATCAATGACAGTATTATGTTTCTCTTTTTTTTTTTATGGATTTTTTTTTTCCTAATTTACAATATTCACCCTTGCTTCACAGCATATTCCTGCAATGTTCTTTCGCGCACTTCTTCTTATAAAAGCCTGATACCTTGAAAAGGTGTCAATGCTAGTCTAATTTATTTATTTTGTTTCGGAATGAAATAACAAAATTTCCACTTTGATACTAGTCCATGCATTTCAAAGGGAGAGAGATTACAGGCCAATCAATTAAAGTGACAACTGAACCTAAGAAGTGAGACACCTAGGAAATTCGTCTACATATTCCTACAGACATTTGCTGTTGTTCACATTGAAGCAAGTCCATGATTGTTTCATTCTGGCCACAAAATAGACAATTTCAAGCTTCCAGATCAAGTATAAATTATATTCTACCATGCTGGTTGTCTTTCCACCATTTTAGCTGTGTTTACCAAAGTTAGTTATAACCTTAGTTATCAAGTTTGAGTTCGTATTCGAGTTCGACATTCTTGAAGTTCGAAAGAAATTCGACATGTTTAAAAATTCGGAATAAAATTCGATATATTATAAATGTACATATATTCTTTAATGCTATGTAAATAAATTAGTAATTAAAAAACTCAAACGGAGACTTTAAACAAACATTAATAATTCCTTGTCATATATTTTCAAGCTTCTAGAGTAGATTTTAGTGGTGCCATTTTAAATAGTTTTTCTGAAAAAAATACCATTTAATTTTACATTCAACATTTCAATATAAAACTTTATTTAAATGTATTAAAAGAATGTAAACCGACTTTCTACATATAAAACTTTTACTCAACTGCACACAGTCTCAGCTATTGCCAAATTTGCAGATTTTTGGATGTTGTAAATGTTTCTAAAAATCAAAATATAAAGGGAAAACAAATCAAATATAAAGGGGAAAACATGCAAAAATAATTTTGCATGCATTTTCTCCTTCCCCATTGCTTTGTCCAATTTTTTTTACTGCGGAATTTAGGGTTGAAAACACACGCCAAAAATTTCCCGCATGCATTTTCCCCTTCTCGCGTGCATTCCCTGCCTGTTTTTTGCCTAATTTTTTTCTTTCTGAATTTAGGGTTTATTCACTGAACTTATTCGTTAGGGTTTTAAATTCGACAAATTTGATAACTAAGGTTATAACATAGTTTATGCTATTGGGACAACTTCTGCTGTGCTCCTATTGCAGGACATAATTTGTTTGCACATTAAATTGAAGATTCTTGGACCAAGAGGAAAATTCTTTTATACATGGAAAGAAAGGCTTTTGGATATTGAGGACAGAGGGTTCAATTTGTACAGTTTTATTATGAGCATTTCAATGGCATCTTTTTTATAACTTTGTAGAAAGGCATTGAAGAGATAGGTAGAATCTATTTACCTTCAGATATAATAAAACTTCTAAAACTGTTAATTAATTTTATAATTGCTACTGGTAGGCTTTCTCGAAGATTTTTAGTATCTAACGAGACCGAGCAATAAAAAAATCTCCGCTCTTACTAGAGACAAATTTGAATTAGCTGCATAATATGGATAGTTTAGGTTAAAGCATAAAATTTACCAAGGAGATTGAACAAGGAATCGTCTTGCCTTTTCTAGATGTTCTTTTTAATCAGAAAATAGATTGCATTATGGGATGCCAAGTTTATAGGAAGTGCACATATACACATCTATATCTATAGGATTCTTCACATCACTTACCAGTTATCATCCCTTCAGAAAGAAGGTATTTTAAAACTGACTACTAGAACACACATGAGGAACATGTGGAACGAGAATTAAGGCATTTTTCAAAGGTGTTTATGGGAAATGATTACAAAAAGCACAGATTTTCAAGGTTCCTAGAGATGCAAGAAGGGGGTCGAGGCAACAAGAAGGGAACAATACTTACCAATGTCAGGTCTACATAACCTTTATTGAAGGGTTATCCTATAAGATTGCAAGAATCTTTAGAAGACATAATATTGGGTCCTTCTTCCAGTGTCACAAAACAATTAGGATGTTACTTAGATCCACAAAAGGCAGATTAGATTCAAAGGAAAAGCACAGCATCTATGATATTCCATGTTCTTGTGGACTATACAAGCAAGAACTAAGGATGCATGGTGTTGATCTCTATTTGAACAGTAAAAGATAATTAGCTGTAGCAGAACACATGGATGACACAGAACACCATGTTTGCATAGAAGAAGCTAAGATAATTGTGAATTGGATGCCATGGCTATTGAAATAGAAAAACAGCTGAATAATATCAAATGGCATGAGCTTAACTGGTTAAATTCGTCAACTTTCATGGACGAGACCACTAGGTTTGAATCTTGCCAAGCCATACATGCATAATTACTAGGTTTTTATAATACCACTATGTGGTCATGATGTAGTACGGGTGGGGCTCGTTTCAATCCCATCTAACCAATTAAGGAAAAAAGAAGAAACAAAAAACAGCTGAACAATATAAATAAAGATGGTGGTTTGCATTTTAGATGTTTTTGGATACTGTGTATTACATGGATTAAGCACTAATTGACATCTCGTAGTATCTGCTACTTATGGTTGTAACTAATTGGTTATCTCTTTCTATTGGGGATTCATTTCATGAAATTGTGTTTTTGCAATGAGTTATCTTTCTAAAGAGCTCACGTCTGTAACTTATTCATCATTGATCCTGATAACAGGTCAAGAAGAGTGATCTTAAACATTGGCTTTCTAAATTTTGCACATAGGTCTCTCTAGAAGCTTTTTCTCCTTCTAGTTGGACTTTGGAATTATCTTATAATTAAAATTCTTGTCTGTTATGAATTCCTTCTTTCAAGTCTACTGGTCAGTACTCAGTAGTAACATACATTGACATTTTCCATCATATGGGGTTCATTTTAATGGATAAGGATCTGAAAAGTTGATTCTTTGTTACGAGACAACAAGACAAGCTATAATGAATCCTATAGTTAAATCTTCTTATTGTTAACTCGTAATATGTATTCTTTTTCTAAGGAACTTGGAGAATGGCCTTGGAACTTAGTAACATTTCTGTGGCTAAATATTCCTGGCAAATTACATTTATTCTATGCCTGTAAATGGATCATTTTGCATTTAAAAAAGCTGTGCTCGTGGGTATACATAGAATCCTTTGGTAGATCGGAATTCTAGGAAACAATCAGTAAAAGAATACTGGACAGAGCTGCTAATGCTCATACATACTCTCCGAGAGCAAAAGTTACTTATGATTTACCTTGTCCTCTTGTACGATTGGGTATAAAATGAAGCCTTAACATTTATGCCAGAAGATTTACTTGTTTGGTTGTTTGTTTGAAAACCAAGAATTAGACACATCTAGATTCTTTGCAAGTCTATGTTTGGCATTTCTTGAGTACATTATGTGGTGTTGAGGCCTCTTCAAGTTATCTTCCATTCATTTTCTTCATTATTATGCTGTTATCAAGAAATTATTGTGGTTCTTCTGATTATTAAAGTGCAACTATCAGCGTTTATTTGGGAGCACCATCTAATGCAAAGATAAAATTTACTTTGACTTTCTACTGTTTCTGTAAACGCTTAATTTCTAATGGTTATAGCGAGTGAAAGTTCAACTCTTTCCCTTTCTGTGCACAACATGCTATTTAATCAAGTCTTTGCAATTTCTGGAAAGCTTACTCATTGGGATGTAAACTATATCCAGAATTACTTCTTTTCAAACTCATTTATTTTGCATTAAATGGTATGAGTTCGAGTGAATAAAAAGGACGACTCGCAATGTGGAGATCCCAGTTCAAATATTGCCAGGCAATATAAGCCTAATCGTCAATTGTTATGCCACTATGTGTTTGATTCAAATACTGCAGTAACATGGACATGATGTACATGTGTGGGATGTGTTTCAATCCCATATAACTAATAAAAAAGAAATTATTTATTTTGCATTTGTCCTTCCAGTACGTGTATGCATTGGCTAGTAAGTTATATTCAGGTGTTATTTTACGAGCATTTCTATTGGTATTATCCAGTTCATATCAAAGAGCTGGTACCCTGTTTAACCAAAACTTTATATTTATCTTCTACTCAATTGATATAGTAAATGACCACCTGGAAATACTTTCAGGAGTTAGCAAAGCCAACAATCAAAGAAGCGTTTGACTCGTGTGTGAAGCAAGGGGCTGCAAGAGTTATTATAAGCCCTTACTTCCTGTCTCCTGGACGTCATTGGAAGCAGGTAGGACTTCAAGTTTGGTTTCCTTTGCAAATAACTGTATACTCTCTTTTCATTTCCTTCCAAGGTTATTTTACATAGAAGAACTGTGTTATCTTGTGGATATATCTATTATCTATGTAGGACATTCAATCATTATTCTTTTCCCAATCTGAAATGAGATATTGCCATTATCTGTGATCAATGCAGAAAGTTGCTTTGAGATGGAAAATGTAGTAAAAGTTATGACATCGTTGCAGGATATCCCAGCTTTGGCTGCAGAAGCAGCAAAGGAGCATCCAGGTATCCCATACATTATTACAGCACCACTTGGTCTGCATGAACATATGGTGGTAAGCAATGGTGTATGCTTATGATCTAAGCAGTTTGCAAGGTTTTATCATGTTGTTATCTAAGCAGTAGTGTCATTTTGCTTTTCCTTTCCTTAGTTTGAAGTTCGTCGACATATTTCAAATTCCTTTTTTTATTTTGTATTTATTCAGATATTTATCTGATTAACTTTGGAAGCAGACTCGATAATATTACCGTCTATAAAAGCTGTGCTAAAATCTAAACCTTCTTGCAAACCGCCTTCACTTTTTAACTCCCTCAAACCTGGCCACCTGAGGATTGCATTTCTTATCTGATTCAAATGTGTGTAGATTCTTGATCCATAAAAGGTGACTGCAGAGTCAGTCTGTTGCCACTCTTGCGCACACAGACAAATAAAGTTCGTAGCTTGTATTGTACTCTGACATTTCACCACTGATTAGAGTTGGCGCTTGGATCCTCTTGAGCTCTTTTCTATTCTTTCTTTTCCCTTGACTGTTGGTTCTCTTGTCTCTTCGTTGTTATTGGCAACATGTTAGGGTCCACCCGTTAAGGATGTGATCAGATATTGTACAATAGTTTAACTTTAGTGAAGTTCACTCTAGTCTCTAGTTTAGTTTATTAATACTTTCTTGGTAACTACAGTGCTTTGTAACAGCTTTTTTACATTGAGTCCCATTGACCTACTTTGGTCATTTGTGGACATTAATAGAATTATCTTATCTAATTTTGCTCAGTGTATTGTAATCAGGTGTAATTTTTGAATCCCAATGACCTACTTTGGTCACCTGTGGACATTAATGTAACTTCTTTCATTCTTTCTTTCTTCGTTCTTTAGGATGGTTTCCTCTCATTTACTTTCTGCTTCATTATGGTCTCATGACTGCTACTCTAGCAATACAATTTTCTTTGATTGTAATATGGTTCTTCCTGAGCTTGATCATTCTTTTGGTAAATTATGTTCATATGACTTGTTCTTTATGGCTTAGGTTTATGTCATTCTCTAGAAAACTTTTTACCCTATTCTTGGTTCTTGCATGTATTTTATCAATACATTTTCTTGATTCTGCTTTTACTCTCTAGTTCTTCATGTAATTCACAATCATTGTTGATGCTAATATATGGCAGGCATTCATAATGTGTGTTTAAATTTCTATTAAGGATATATATGAGGTTCTATTGAAATGCCAGAATGTTTTGGGTTTTCCTGTGTTGGAAACATATTCCAAGGTTAGTCAAAGTAAACACTAAGGATGAATCTGTGGTCCTGCATTTCCCTATACAAAATCACCAAAAATAAAAACTTCTAGAATGCAATAACTTCTGGATCTGTATTTGTTGAGAGTCCTTGCTAAAGAATACAGAAGAAAAGAAAAGCTTTTTAATTTGAATGCTAAGTTTGAAAAGGAAACAATAGAAAAAGCATAGAGGTTGTTAAGGGTACATACTTGGACACACACAGATATACATATATTGAATTGGTGAGTTTTAGTTGGTCTGACTCTGATGTATCTTTGATTTATATTACACCATTGAGGGGTAACTGTTTCATCTATTTTTCCTTGGACTTACAACTGGCCTCATTCATTGTCAACTACTGTTAAATATTTTCTTAAAGCAAAACACTGTAGGACTTCTTGCATGGTAGGCAAACAAAACTACTAAGCTGTACAAATATTGTGCCTGCTAAACACACCAGGCTTTAAACCTGGGTCTTTTCCATGGCAACATACTGTTTAAACCACTCCACCACATTTTGATGAAATATATTTTAAAATATTCCTTGTCATATAAGCTTAATTAATTATAATTGTATATTTATTATTTATTTTGCTAATTTTCTTTACCTTTTTTAGAACAAAATTGTACATTATTCCTTGCGTCTTTCTGTGTTGCCTGATAATAGTATCCTTCTGTTGGATCCTTTTAGTATTTCATCTCATGGGGTAAGCCATATTATGCAATTTAAGAATGAGCAATGCACATGCTGATTAATAGAAAGTAATTAGCTATACGCTTATACATCAGTATTTTTAGATATGGACTTTTAAGTAACAAATTATCATCATGGGTACATTCAATATACATACACAAATTCAAGTTTCAAACATATTAAGATTAAATTATCATAAACATTGAATCATAAACAAGAATGAGGTCACTTCTCTTAGCTATCTTTTGTTGTGTGAGAATCTTCTTGCAACTGCCTAAACTTGTAAGTCTTTGCTAGTCATGATTCTTCTTTAGAAAAAATTTAGCATGTTTTTCATGATTTCCGAATTTCCCTTTATTTTCTTTGCTTGAATAAGTGGAAAAGGGCTTGGGTGTTGTCTTTCAACATTTTAGGGCTTAATAATATTTTTGTAGTAGACCTAATACCTACCTCATTTTTTTTTCAATGGGTTATATGGGATTGAAACGAGCCCCACCCGTATTACATCATGACCACATAGTGGTATTATTACAACTTGGCAATTATGCATGTATCGTTTGACAAGATTCAAACCTCGGTCTCCTCCTTGAAAGTTAAGGAATCTAACCAATTGAACTAATGCCATTTGATAATACCTACCATAGTTAGAAAAATTACTGGTTCCCCGCGATTTCTTGGAAAACTCATGAGAAATTGTGAGCTGCGAGTTCTTTTTAATTTTCTTGGTGTTGAGAAAATCACCAACTTGCAGCAATATTTCTCGTGATTCCTCACTGTTTTCTTGTGAGAAACTCGGCAAGCCTCGAGTAGTTAGCAAAAAATGGTAGGAAAAATAAATTTTTAAAAGGCCATTTGGCCTTATTTTTGCATTTTTTCTTCTCTCTGACTGTGAACAATTTTTTATAGAGTTTTATCATTAATAAATTTGAAAATAATGTGTTTTCTATATTTAAAGGATTTTCAAAATTTCAATTATATCCACATAAATCTCTAAGAAAGTTACCATGGTATTTATGGTAAGCTTAAGTTCTTAAATGCAATAGAAATACAGAGATCTCTTAATAGTTCCATGTACTCTTGTGGCAAGAGACTAATTGATGAAATAGGCAAAATTGTAACTGCATTTGATTAAATATCTAGAATGTTCAATGTTGATCACCATTCTTTTATTATTATACCAAACAGATTTTATTTGTCACCACTTACGAATATAATACTATTAGAATTTAAATTTGGGAAAATTGAAAGAAAATGGATGATAACAAAGAAAGGGAAATCGAAGCTAAGAGCAGTAGTAAGTTTCATTGAAAGCTTGTTCATTTTTTGAGGCACTTGAGGAGGAAGCGGAACATTTGAGAGGATTGGAGGAGATATACCATGATGATCCTGCACTTGAGGAGCCTCCAATTTGACCACCCGTTCAGAGCCAAGGCCAACCATCTAGTTCAAGGGGGAGGAGGGGAAAACAAAAAATAGTTTAAAAACTGCTTTATATTTTTGAAATTTTGCATTTGTATGATACTATGATGTATTTGGTTGGATTTGATGATCATGAATTGTAATTGTGCTCTTTTTTATGAATATCTAATATAAAATTACTAAATTAGCTTTTTGGCTCTCCAGTTGTTTAAAATATATATATTTTTTAATTGAAAAATTTTCTTCGTTTTTTTTTTTTTTGGGCTAAGTTTTCCTGAGTTGCCGATAAAATCTTCATAATAGGGGTGTCGAGTTTATCGCTAGTTTTCCAACTATGATCCCTACCTTGTTTTACCTTATATATATGTATTTTATTTTTCTAATTGGTTATATGGGATTGAAATGGGCCCAATCTGTCTTACATCACCATGTTACCATGGTATTTTAACAGACCACATAATGGTATTAAAACAACATTTTTGACCATTATGTGTATATTGCTTGGCAAGATTTGAACATGGGTCTTTGCATTCAAAGTCCACAGTTTTTATCCACTTGAGCTCATGTCATTTGGTTTATTACCTTACATAATTGATATGAACGTTTTTTTTTTAAATTCTAAATATTTATAAATTGGTATATCCCCCCTAGATGAGGGTGGCCTTTGTCTTATTTGCTAGGGCCGTTGGGTATCTCTTTGACCAAATTCGCTGACGACTTGCTCTTGGCCATATCCATTGGGATTAGTCGCATCTAGCCTTGGATGTGGTAGTTCTACCTGAACAACACTTGAACTTCCATGACAACTATATAGTTCTGCTTCTTAGTTCACATGTTGCTTGGGAATTGAACTTGGGTCTCTACTTTGAAATTCATTCGTTTTAACTCCTTGATCTCATCCTATTTGACATATATAAATCCACTTTATTAGTAAGTTATTTTAAATTTACTTAGTAAGAGGTGGGTAGAAGGTACTCCATAGATGCTATGACCATCTGTTATTTGGTAGAGGGTATCCATTGATTTCAATTTTTTTTTTTAATAGGTTATATGGGATTTAAACGGGCCCCACCCGTATTACATCATGATGACATAATGGTATTACAACTTGGCAATTATGCATGTATCGCTTGGTGAGATTTAAACCTTGATCTCCCCCTTGAAATTCAAGGAATTTAATTGGTCGAGATAAGGGCATTTGATATTGGTCTCTAGTTTTTTCCAATCACAGACAAAAACTCTTTTCCAGGTCTCTAGTTTTTTCGAATCAAAGGTCTCTATGTTCACCTTTTTCCACCTACGTAAGCTCTTTTGAATATAGAAGAGGGTGCTTAACTCCACACACACATCTAAAAAATCCAGTGTAACAACTGCATAACTTTGAAGAGCATATAGGTTGGCTTGGCATCTTGATCATTGTGGCTGTGAGCAGTCCAACTTACCATTTAGACCATAGATCAAGAGGCAGATCAGTGACACTTTTTTAATTCATTGAAAAGATGCATGTTAGCATAGTCTTATATTATTACATTATTCGCTTAACATCATATTCAAGGTGGTTAGGTTAAGCTCTTCTCTAGGTGGTTAGAGAAGGTAGGGGAACTATAAGTTCGTTTCGCTCGGCATGTATTATATATTGTTTTTTCTCAATGCAATAGTTAATGCTCACCTTACTCCTATATGGTATCAGAGCAGGAGCAGCAGGCTATGCACGATTCCTGAGGTGGAGCAGCGGAGTTGGGCGCAGGCAGACATGGCACAAATCTCGGAGCGGGCACAAATCCCAGAGCGAGACCCCTGGACATTGCTCAAATTGAGGCATCAGCTGACGTGGACCCCTGTAGGCGGACACGTGGATCGGGGCATTGGTGATGTGGTAGCTGATGTGGCGCATATGACGTGGCGGTGGTGATGTGGCAGTTGACGTGGCGCGACTTGATTTGTTGGTGACGTGGCAATTTGGTGCTGAGGTGGCGCGCATCGATTGGTTGTCGTGGTCGACAAAACCTTCGTCGATCTCTGATTACCCATAGGCAATCAAAGTTGAAGGTGCATGTGGGGCTAAAGTCCCAACATGGTGCATGGCCCTCACTTCCCTTATCGTCGGGAGCAGTAGCCCGATTGGTTGGCAGGCCCGTGCTAGGGCTTCGTGCGGGAGGTCAGGGGTTCAAACCTCGCGGAGGAATTTTTTTTTTAATGACTCCGCTCCTCGGACGTCTTTAAATACAAAGGGTTACCCCTTTGTTCCTGTCTGGAGCGGCAACCGAGATGGTCGGCAAGCCAGCGCTAAGGCGCTTTGCAGGAGGTTAGGGGTTCAAACCCCGCGCAGAGCAGAAAGGCATTTTTTTTGCTACAGGAGGCAATTTTTTTGCTAAAGGAGAGGCTTTTTTTTGCTAAAGGCAAGGTATTTTTGCTAAAGGAAGAGAAGTTTTTAACTACTTGGCATCATTTTTTTTGCAAATCAATCCTAGGAGCATCGATTTTTGCAAATTACAAAAACAAATAGTGCATTTGTTTTCCACAAGGAGGGATACAAAACAAGAATTGCACATTGTTTCTTTTGCAAACTGAAAGGGTTCTAAAAATTCCTTCAAAACTTGTTTATTTTGCAAACAAAAGGGGGGACAAAACAATATTCTTTTTTGCAAAATTATAACACAAGGGGGAATTGTGAATATCAATTTTTGCAAACACAAAAATTGATATTCACAATTCCCCCCAAATTATTGTAAAAAGGTGCATTTTCGATTGCATTCGATACCTTAAAATTGGCATATTCATTGTAGAATAGGTGCATTTTCTGTGGAATCAGACACCTATGCTTTAAAATTTGTGGGCACTTTTGATTGTATGTTGCATTTAATTTCTTGTTTTTTTCACTTACATCATAAGTTAAAATTCAAAAGCACATAAGACCCCAAATTTTAAACCTTTTGTGCAATTTATTGCACAACAGTGTTCAGTATTTACGGTACCTTTGGCCCACACTTACAAGTAAAGCTGTCATGCTTTGAGCTACTGTATCTAACGCCTAATATAGCTGCAACAACGACGTTGAGCTATTGTTCTCTATAAATCGTCGGGGAGAAATAAGGACAACCAATTTTATTTTGATATTCACTCCATCAAATACCCTAATTCATGTTAGGAGGTGAAGTCAATATCCAGATCTCCAATGTTCTTCAGTAGAGAGGTGCATGGTGGTGCAGCTTATGGAGAGGAAACAAACAGTTTTTTGGAGTCTTCCTTTGGAAGAGGAATGACCCCTTGCATGTCAAAAGTTGATTGAATGTAATTATGCCGAAATCAATAAAAGATCAAGTTGCCATTGCCCCGTGGTTTTTCCTGCACATTGCAGGTTTTCCACGTAAAATCTGTGTTATTGTTTTTTTTTCCTGTGTTATTGTGTTTTTTTGCTTGCACATAATTTTGCTATATTTTTTAACATCTGGTATTAGAGTCTAGGGTTTTGTGCGAGTGGGAGCTGCAACAATGATTGGAAGTGTAACTAAGTTTGAGATTGAAAAGTTTGATGGCAGGAACTTCGCCCTATGGAAGATGAAGGTGGAGGATTTGTTGGTTCAAAATGACCAAGCCCTAGCCTTGAAAGGGGTCGCGAGTAAACCAAGCAGCATGAAAGATGAGGAGTTGGCAACGCTGGATAGGAAGGCGGTTTCTACAATCCGTCTATGCCTAGCGGACTTCGTCTTGTTCAATGTTGTTGAAGAAAAGACCGCGAAAGCCCTTTGGAAGAAGCTTGAAAAGTTGTATGAGACGAAATCTGCAACAAATAAGGTTTTTGTGAAAAAACAACTTTACAGCCTAAGGATGAAGGAGGGTTCATCTGTGGCAGATCACCTGAATGAGTTTAATACCCTTATCAAAGAACCTGGTTTCAGTTAATGTGAAGATGGAGGATGAGGACAGAGCTATCACCCTACTTTGTTCCCTCTCGGAGACTTGGTATCATCTGGTGATAACCATCAGCAATTCATCATCAGGAGCTCTAACTTTTGATGATGTGGAAGACACTTTGTTGGCAGAAGAGTTGAGGCGGAAAACGTCTTTGGAACCCTCAACCAATGAAGTCCTAGCTGTGAGAGGTCGATCTTTCGAGAAGAGTCAACAAAGTAGATCACAGTCCAGATCTAGGTCGAAAGGACACAAGCTGAAAGGGAAGTGCTGGCATTGCGGGAAGCCAAGGCACTCAAAGAAGGATTGTTGGCAGTTAAAAAAGGAAAAAAATGGTGAAAAGCAATTTCAGCCATCAATTGAGGCCAGTACAATAAATTTTGGAGAGACGACAACATGTGAGGCTTTTTGTATCAATAACAACAGATCTGTTTTATATACCTGGGTTTTGGACTCGGCTGCATCTTTCCACATGTCTCCTCACAGAGACTGGTTTGACAAATATCAGCCATATAGTGGTGGGAAGGTCTACTTGGGTGATGATCACTCTTTAGAAATTGTGGGAAGAGGGGACATAAGGATTAGGCTGGACGATGGTAGAGAAAGGATGTTATGTGATGTACGACATGTGCCAGATTTGCGGAAGAATTTGCTCTCAATCAAGATGATGGATAAGCTAGGGTATTTTATCACTTTCGGTAACAACTATTGCAAAATTACCAGAGGTGCTATTGTAGTAGCAAAGGAGAATATTATGGGACCCTATATCGTTTATACGGTGATACAGTGACAAACCATGCAACAACATCAACTTCTGTTCAGGATGCAGTAATGCTATGGCATCAACGCCTAGGCCATTTGAGTTAAAAAGGTCTGAAAATTCTGCATGACAGAGGTATGCTTTCTGGGATTAAGTCTTGCAATTTAGGCTTGTGTGAGCACAATATTTTTGGTGAACAATAGAGGGTTCAGTTTACTTCAAGCCCTGGTAAGAGTTTTGATTTTCTGTAACTTATACAT
Organism: Wollemia nobilis; assembly: GCA_028583015.1. NCBI lineage: Eukaryota > Viridiplantae > Streptophyta > Pinopsida > Araucariales > Araucariaceae > Wollemia > Wollemia nobilis. Next base: position 5,046,797 of record JAQPPZ010017221.1, read on the forward strand.
TCGGATATATTTGGACCAGTCCCCACTCAGTCCTTAAATGGTGCCATCTATTTTCTGACTTTTATAGATGATTATTCTAGGAGAGTGTGGGTTTATTTTCTGAAGAAGTCGTCGGAAGCTTTGCAGAAATTTAAAGAGTTCAAAACTTGAGTAGAGAAAAGTTTGGGCAAGCCTGTTTTATGTCTTAGGTTAGTTAATGGGGGTGAATATTGCTCCAAGGAATTTGATAAATTTTGTACGCATGAAGGAATTAAGCACCAAAAGACTGTACTATATACTCCACAACAAAATGGTGTGGCTGAGCGGATGAATCGCACAATCATGGAACGTGCAAGAAGCATGCTCAGCGCGTCCATGTTGGATAAAAGGTTCTGGGCAAAGGCTGTTAACACAACTGTTTACCTCATTAACAGGTCACCTGCAACTACGTTGGATGGACAGATTCCAGAGGAGGTTTGGTGTGGTAAGCCATTTGATTACTCTCATTTGCGTACCTTTGGTTGTGATGCATTTGCCCATGTGCCTAAAGAAAAAAGGTCCAAACTTGACCCGAAGTCAAGCAAATGTGTTTTTCTCGGCTATGGAGATGCAATAAAGGGGTATAGACTGTGGGATCCTATTGCCCACAAGGTAATTATTAGCCGAGATGTTATTTTTGATGAAAAATCCATGCAAAGGAAGGAGGTACAACAAACACCTAATGTTGTACCTGTTGAAGTAGACATGAACGAAGATGAAAATGAAAATCAACATGCTGAAATTTTTGAACAGCATGCTGAATTTTTTGACCAGCATGCCGAACACCAAGTAGAACAGCAAGTAGAGCAGCCACAACAGTCACAAGACCGAGAGTCACAATCAACAGATCATTGGGTTAGAAGATCTACACGTCCACAAAAGTGTCCGGAAAGGTATTCTCATGTTTATCAGTCCTCTTTTGCTTTGTTAACTGATGATGGTGAGCCTAGTTCATTTCAGGAAGCTAGAGAGTTTGAGAATGCAAAAAAGTGGAGGAAATCCATGGAGGAGGAAATCGAGGCACTTCACAAGAATAAAACGTGGGAACTTGTGGATCTCCCACCTGGAAGAAAGGCTGTTGGAAACAAACGGGTTTACAAGGTAAAGAAAAACAACGATGGGTTGTTGGAACGCTATAAAGCTCGCTTGGTTTCTAAAGGCTATGTGCAAAAGTCAGGTATAGACTTTAATGAATTTTTTTCTCCAGTTGTGAAGATGACTACTGTTAGAGTTTTACTTGTACTTGTAGCAGCACGGGATTTAGAACTGGAGCAGCTTGATGTAAAGACTGCTTTCTTGCATGGTGAGCTTGAGGAGGAGATTTATATGGATCAGCCTAAGGGCTATGAAGAAAGAGGCAAAGAGCATTTGGTTTGCAGACGGAAGAAATATCTGTATGGGTTGAAACAGGCGCCAAGGATGTGGTACAGATAATTTGACACCTTCATGAAGAGCCAAGGTTTCAGCAGGAGTGAAGCTGACCATTGTGCATACTATAAGAGGTTTAATGATGGCAGTTTTATAATTTTGCTGTTGTATGTTGATGATATGCTGGTTGCAGGCCCCAACATGAAGAAAATCATTGATCTTAAGGCTCAATTGGCTAGGACATTTGAAATGAAGGATTTAGGAGCAGCAAACCAAATTTTAGGGATGAAGATACACAGGGACAGAAAAGGAAGAAAGATCTGGTTAAGTCAAAAGTCATATATAGAAAAGATTTTGCAACGCTTCAATATGCAAAATGCAAAACTAGTTAGTACCCCACTTCTTTTACACTTAAAGTTGTCTTCCAACTAGTGTCCTAGATCAGAAGCAGAGAAGACAAGCATGTCTCGTGTACCGTATTCATCAACTGTAGGAAGCCTCATGTATGCTATGGTGAGCACCAGACCGGATATTGCCCAAGCAGTGGGAGTAGTCAGCCAATACATGGCAAATCCTGGTAAGGAGCATTGGAATGCGGTGAAGTGGATATTCGGATATTTAAGAGGCACTTCAGATGCTGCTATTTACTACGGATCGAATAGTTTGCAAGTTAAAGGTTTTGTGGATTCTGATTATGGTGGAGATAGAGATGGGAGAAAGTCCACTATAGGATATACTTTCACTCTTGCTGGTGGAGCTGTGAGTTGGGCTTCTAAGTTGCAGTCTGTGGTGGCTTTATCAACCACTGAAGCAAAATATATTGCAGCGACTCATGCCAGCAAAGAGGCAATTTGGCTAGAGCGACTATTGGGTGACTTAAAGGTAATGTAGGGGAAAATTACGTTGCATTGTGATAGCCAAAGTGCTATTCATCTAGTGAAGAACCCAACATTCCATGATTGCACGAAACACATTGATGTCAAGTACCACTTTATAAGAAATGTGGTGGAAGAAGGTAGGATCCTGTTGCAGAAAATTGACACTGAAGTGAATCCTGCAGATATGCTTACTAATCCGGTCAAGACAGAGAAGTTTGAGTGGTGCAGAACTTCTTTGGGCTTGCTAAAAATGTGATAAGGGCAGCATTGGGCAATTGGCACTTGGATGGAAAAACATAGGCAAAGAATTCCTGTATATCGACTTCAAGTGGGAGAATGTTAGGAGGTGAAGTCAATATCTAGATCTCCAATGTTCTTCAACAAAGAGGTGCATGGTGGTGCAGCTTATGGAGAGGAAACAAACAGTTTTCTGGAGTCTTCCTTTGCGAGAGGAAAAAAACAGTTTTTTGGAGTCTTCCTTTGGAAGAGGAAACGAATAGTTTTTTGGACTTTTCCTTTGGCAGAGGAAACAAACAGTTTTTTGGACTCTTCCTTTGGGAGAGGAAACGAACAGTTTGTTTTTTCTATAAAAGGGGAATGACCCCTTCTATGTAAAAATTTGATTGAATGTAATTATGTCGAAATCAATAAAAGATCAAGCTGCCACTGCCCTATGGTTTTTCCTGCACATTGCAGGTTTTCCATGTAAAATCTGTGTTACTGTTATTTTTCTTGTATTATTGTGTTTTTCTGCTTGCACATAATTTTGCTATATTTTCTAACAATTCATTCCTATTGTTTGGCTTAATTTCCTCCAACTAATCATCCTTTTTTGGAAGGGTTTTTTGGCAGGTGCCATCAATTTGAGTGAATTCTCTTTCAATACTCATTTGTGGTATATTGAAAGAGAGACCATTTTGGTGATATAAGGAACCTTCACATTAGAACATATTTTTGCAGAAAGAGGGAACAAACCTTGTAAAAATAGTGTTTGGAACAAGGGGATACTTATTTTTTCCGTCAAAGCATTTTTTTGCAAAAAGGGGGGATACACTTGTAAGGGTGCATTTTCGGTAGCGACCGACACCTTAGCCTCCTTATCAATTTTTTTTGCAAAATCACTTTGTAAAAGGTGCATTTTCGGCAGAGACCAACACCTTAAGAAAATGGGCAAATCAAAGAAAAAGAATACCCCAAAACAAACTGCATCAGTTAAAGATCCTTACTTTCCAGCATGGTGGGAAGGAATGGATTTTTTTGAGGATGGAAAATATCTCACACTATGCAGTGGTGTAAAATCCATTCTCAGAGTTATTGAAGAATCTGAAGACCTTCAGATAAATGGTGCTCAAATCCCTATAGGCGTTGTAAGGGCAGTCTACATGACATTGATTTCAGTTGACCTTGCCCAGCGTCAAAAGAAAAGGGACATCAGTGAGGAATCAGAGGTCATGATTCTAATGGTCGATGCTTGTTGTGACACAAATGATCTTCAGCCCATGATGGTGAATGCTTGTTGTAGCACAAGTGACCTAAAGCCCACTGTGGCCAATGCTTGTTGTGATACATGCGACCTCTTACCTTCAATGGTAGATATCATTGTAGCACAGGTGATCTCGTCACAAGAGCAGATTTTGCTTGCAACACCAGTGACTTAACATCTGAACCTCCTCAAAATGAGCTCCATAATCTCATCAATTGTGACAAATGCAATATTGTTACCAACAAAAACATTGATGAAGATGAAGAACTTGGGTGTTTTGAAAAACACACCAAAGGCATTGGATCCAAACTGATGAACAAAATGGGATTCAATGGTAAAAGATTTGGTAAACATGGACAAGGTATTAAAACTCCTATAATGCCAAATGGCAGGCCAAAGAATGAAGGCCTTGGCTATGATGGACAAGCAAGTACTAGTCAAACCATGTTTGTAAAACCTAAATCTCCTACTAAATCTCCTACAACTCCTACAAAGCATTGTTGTAGTCATTGTGGAAGAACAGGACATGTAGCAGCTAGGTGTTGGAAACTACATCCTTGTGACTCATGTGGATGTACAAATCACTCCTCTATAAATTGTTGGTACAAAGTGAAAATGGCCAATAAGGTTCATATCGATTGTGGATGGACAAATCTCATACAATGGACCAAAATGAAAGAAATGTTGTATGGCTTCTACAGAAAAGGTAAAACCTATGGTAGACCCAGAGGCAGATCCAGTGACAGATCGAGTGGCAGTCCCAGAGGCAATGACCCAGTGATAGACCTAAAGGCAGACCCAACGACAATGATCCAAAGGCAGACCTACAGGCAGATCCAGAGGCAAATCCACAGGTAGATCCAGTAGCAGTTCCAGAGGTACTATTCCAACGATAACCTTAGAGCCAGAGCCATGAGCCAGAGCCAGAGCCAAAGACAGAACTAGCACAAAAGCATCTTTTATTTTTATCTCCTTCATATTAAGGGGGGAGTTATCTATGTTATCCCAAATAATGTAATAAGGGGGGATGTTAGCATAGTCTTATATTATTACATTATTCACTTAACATCATATTCAAGGTGGTTAGGTTAAGCGCTTCTCTAGGTGGTTAGAGAAGTTAGGGGAACTATAAGTTTGTTCCGCTCGGCATGTATTATATATTGTTTTTTCTCAATGCAATAGTTAATGCTCACCTTACTCCTATATGCTCATGGAATTATAATATTGACAGTTGAAATTTGAAAAAATTGGACTAGATCCTAAGGATAAATATCATGTAAACACTTACATATCTTCTGGACCTGCTTGTACTTAATGAAATCTTGAAAGATGCATGTGGAAGAGAGCCATGACTGGAAGTTGTTACTCTTATTTTGACCTTTTTAACCTATGTCAATTTTATACTCATTTTTACTAAATAAGGTTTAGAGACAGAAAAATTTAGTTACATATTTTAAAGAGATCCCTTGTAAGAAATTTCTAATCTTGTAAAAACGTCCTGCAAGGTTTGTGATAAAGATTTGAAAATACATTTTGAACAAACTATATACTGTTCAAAATGCCGTAAATATTGGATTATACATTTCCAGGTCAGAACATGTATTCGTCATGAATTCACTGCTGTTTTATTTACCATATCCAATATTAGTGTTTCGATTCATATGCTCCTATTAAAATTTACATGCCAATTTACCTCTGCTATTGATAAAGGCACAGACTGTAAGACAGAGTAGAAAATCTGGGAAACAAAATGGAATTTTCATTTCCTTCTAAAACAACTCCTGTATAAAGTTAAAACATGATATGTATCTTACAAATTTTAGCAACTTTTAAAATGTTGCAACTCAAGATAACAATTGTCTTTTGTGTGGGATGCTTTTAGGCCATTTCATATTAGTGTTCGTGATTGTGTTTATTTCAACTTACTGTTTTCTTCTAATTGATTTTTGTCTTTGCAGAATGTGGTAGAAGATCGAATCAAACACTGTTTAAGTAAAGTTGCTGGGGATTCAGAAGAATGTGAAATATGTTCAGGATCTGGACAATGTCAACAGCGGGTAGCTTAGAAATAGGATAATCAAATAGCCCTCGAATCATCTTTTATGTTGCTAACTATGAGATCATTTTGGAGTGTGATTTTGAAAATCGTTGTTACTATCCACTTTTGACATGTTTAGCTTATTGAAGTGGTTATTGTTTTTCAAAAAGCCAGCTTCCCCACATTGATTCATTCAAGTGCAATATTTACAGTTAGAAGGAAAGATTTGGATCATATACTCGAGATCCTTCGGTTTTCATTTTGTATTATCTGAAGACATCTCTTTGATATTTGAAATGTGTGTTGGGTTTACATTGGACCTCTACTAAGTACATGATGGTGATCATCAATTTCCAATTGGATGAATGAGTGTATTTAGATTAGTATATATGAGCAGTATTAACACTAAGAACCTTTGTTTGTCATTGAATAGAGATCAACTTTATGTCCAACCCAGTTGTCTTCGAAGGCCAAAACATGGGCACAGAATGAAACGAAGTCATACAATATTACCCATCAAATATTCACAAAATTTTATGGCCAATTGAATTTTGCTTTTAAGCATAGTAAAAATGACAAACATGAAGAGTATTTAACTATATCAAGATTCGACATCCACAAAAAACATCACCAACTCCTGATCACATGGATGGTGGAAGTGGCTTGTATTGTATATTCTTGGGATCAATACCTGAAAGGTATATTGATCAAATGAAAGATCAAGCAATAGTGAATTGTCCAGTAATAAAAAGTACAAATCTCAATTGGCATCTTGGTATTGTATGAAGTCTCAACCTGCAGTACTCTGATGGTACAAATTACTTAATATTTTGTGTTGAAATAAACATAGATTCTATTTTTATTTAATGGCTTTACTTGCTTTCTAAATACAATCCTGAATTAAAGTCACAGTAAAGATAGTTGTATTAGTGTAAACATGGGACAAACTCAGACTGAATATCTACCTGGTAGTTATGGTTGTTATGCAAGTCAAATGAGTGAAGTGACTCTTACAGCATTGGTTGTTATGCAAGTCAAATGAGTGAAGTGACTCCTGGTGTTTTTGAATGACAAAAAATGTAAGTAAAATAAGTCAATATAATGGAGACCAAGGTTCAAATAATGGAGACCAAGGTTCAAATCTTGCCAAGTGATATGTGGATAATATTCAAGCCTTGTTGTAATACCACTATGTGGTGATGATGCAATATGGGTGGGGCCTGTTTCAATCTCATATAATCAATTAAAAAAAATTGGCGAATATTTTTGTTTTTTCATTTAATTTATTATAAGGAATGTAATTTTCAACATACATATTGTTTGATTAGGCAACTAGGAGGCACTTACAGCATTGGTTGTTATGCAAGTCAAATGAGTGAAGTGACTCTTCGCGTTTTTGAATGACCAAAAATCTTAAGTAAAATGAGTCAATATAATGGAGACCAAGGTTCAAATCTTGCCAAGCGATACATGGATAATATTCAAACCTTGTTGTAATACCACTATGTGGTGATGATGCAATATGGGTAGGGCCTGTTTCAATCCCATATAATCAATTGAAACAAAATTGGAGAATATTTTTGTTTTTTCATTTAATTTATTATAAGGAATGTAATTTTTAACATCGAGGGGGCCATATGGGATGATCCTCATTAGAATGTGGTCTCCAACTATGCTCCACTCAGTTTGAATATTGTCTAGAGTGATAAAACATTATGTGCAAACCTACCCCTTAGGATTTGAACTTTGAACCTTCTATTCAAAGTTCTAATGTCTTTTAATGTTTGGTCCACTCATGTTGTTAGATTCAAATTTTGGACTTAAAAAAATTGAAGGTAATTTTGTAGGTTATAACCTATTCAACATATCTGATTAATATTTTGGACATCTTTGTGGAATCAATGACCACCTGCATGTACTCAATACATCTTCAACAAGTGATACTTCAATAGTTACTAATACATCTTCAACAAGTGATACTTCAATAGTTACTAAGAGTGAAAGCCTTTTGTCCTTCCGTAAATAAAATATAAATAACAAATTAAAGAATTAAATGTTTAAAAGGACAGAATAATAATTAAAGACAAGACAATAGATGTTTCATAATTTTATAAGGTTCTCTTAATTTTTCAAACCTTTTATTTTCTTGTGTGTATAAAAGAATAGATGATATAATGTTATTATGTCTATTGTAGGTAAGTAATATATTGATGTCCATTTTTTTCATGTCATAATTCTTTAATTATTTATAATGGATTGGAGAAGGCACCACCTATATTACATCAAGATTGTGTTACCATAGTATTTCAACAAACTATGGTATTATTTGGTACTTACATATTTTGACAAGATTTAAACTTGGTCTCCACATTTAGAGTCCATTTTTTTAACTACTTGAGCTCATACCATTTAATTCAAGTCATATTATTAGTCAATTACAATGTCAAATTGGAGGAGAGGGTGAGGGACCTGCTCTCCCTCCCCTGGTTCTTACTCAGTTCTTGACTCATCTCGGGTCATCCCACTTCGGGAATGCTTTGTAGCAGATGATCTCCTTGGGGGGAGATCCTTGCCCCCTTTCTTCTCCTTTCCTAGTAGTTTCAGGGTTTCCCTGTTTGAGTCCTGAGCCTGGTGCATCCCATAGTTCTTCTAGGGTTTCTTGGCTGTTTTCGGGATCCTTTGCCTGATCTCCCTCAGGCTTCCCCTAGGGTTTTTTGCAGGGTTTTTACTTGGATCTGGTTCCTAGGGCTTTCTCAGTCTGTGGTGGTTGCAGGTTGGGTTTTCAACTGCTTCCTGCTGCATCCTGTGAGGTCCTCACGTCATCGGGGTTGGTTTGGGAGGGCTAGTTTCCTCTTTTTTGTGACTCTTCTCTGGGATGCCTTTGGTTGTTGGCGGTCCCGTTCCACCAAGAGGCTTTTTTTGCTTGGTGGACGCTCAGGGCATTTGCTTGGCCTTGGGGGGGCCTCTTCCTGTTCTTGAGTTGTTCCCAGTCCTAGTCCCAGTTCCCTGAAGCTGTTCGTGAGCAAGGATGGGGGGTTCCTGGTCCTTTCTGTTGGGGTGCTTAGGGTTTTCAGCTGCATGTCTTGATCTTGGGGAGGGGAGCTATGATCTATGCATGCAGATCCCTGGTTCCCTCGGTTTAGGCTTTTGTGGATCCCATCTTTGTGCCTGCTGTCGCTTTCCACCTGGGCTTCGTAGGTTTTTCGTTTCGGTTTCCTGTTCGGGGGCTTCTGCTTTCTGGTCCTGCTTCTCGGTGGACTCTCAGAGCATGCTCTTGGCCTTGGGGGCAGGCCTCATCCTGTTTCTGAGTTGTTCTCAGTCCTAGTTTCAATTCCTTGGAACAAATTCGTGAGCAAGGATGGTGGGTTCCTGGTCATTTTTGCTGGTTTGCTTGGAGTTTTCTTCTGCATTTTCTGGTCTTGGGGTGGAGATCAATGCGCTTGCAGTTGTGTCACTCCTTCCTCATTCAATTTTGGCTTTCGGGGATCCTTTATTTGCGCCTGCTACTGTTGTCCCTAGCTCCTTCCGGCTTCCTCGTAGTTCAACTTGGTTTGCATGGGGATATCTTGGCTTGTAGATAACCCCAGTAGTGTTGTTCCATTTCACAAGCTCAAGCGGAGGCTTCCCGCTATTGTTTCTTTGAGGGTCCTGATGCCATTTCCCAAGCTGTCCCATTGCTGTGCCCTGGACTGTATCTCGTTGTTGTTGGTTGCTTTGCTCGCGCGACTGCTTGCTGCTCTGCTACACTCTGGGGTGCATCCCGAGCCGTCCCTGGGCGGGGATCCTCTCCAAATATCTAAAGTCAAATTTCCAGCTTCTAGTTTTTGGGTAGGATATCGGGTTTCAGGTCAAACCTATTTTTTTGCTGGTTTTCCCGCTGGGCAGGATTTTTCAAATTCATTTTTTACTAGTTTTCCCGTTGGACGAGGTTCTCCAACGCTGCTGGTTTTCTCGCTGGGAAGAATTTTCCAAACTTGCTAGTTTTCTTGTTGGGCAGGATTTACAATTTGGTGGTTTTCGGCTGCTTCCCACTGGGCGGGATTTTCAAATTTGTCATCCTGCATGTTTTCCCGCTAGGCGGGATTTTTCAAAATTGGTGGTTTCCCACTAGGCAGGATTTTTCAAATTTACCTGTTCTCGTTGGGCGGGTTTTCCCAAACTGCTTGTTTCTTGCTGGGCGGGATTTTCAAATTGATTGTTTTTGACTTTTGGTATGGTCGATTAACCTGCTGTAAAAAGGTTTTGGGATCCTTTCAAAACCTGCTTTTAATATAATTTTAACCTACCAAAAAAAATTACAATGTCAAATTAAATTTATTTAATATAATCTTTAAGGTTAAGGGTTAGTTTATATTATCTTTTTGAAAAAGGCAAAGAAAGATCATGAAATATTTGCATAATCTTACTCTATTTTTTAGATATTAGATAAAACTTATTATTAAGTTATTTATTAAATACTAAGATTGAATTAGCACTACTATGCAACCCCAATATATACTACATTTGGTATTTAATAATACCAAGTGATATTAATATTGTTCTTAAGTGTATTTGGATATATGATGTGTTCTTCAATTTGTTTAAGTGGAAATTTAATAATACAATTTAATAACACAATGCGACACATGCACGATTTGGTTATGTGAAAATTTAAAAATAAAAAATTTCATATGTTTATTAATTTGTTTTATTTCTTCTTCTCCATGAATGGAGAATGCCATGTATTCCTATGTTGGAATTCCGTTCCACTTTAATACTTCTTCTTCTATCAATGCTAGGTATTTAATTTATATATAAAAATGATAATGTGTCTTTCTTTCTCCATAAAGAATAGGAGAAAGTGTAATCCTCATTTTAACATGTATAAATGCAAGATTGTGAAGTTTATAGATTATGGAATATAACATGAGCAATACTAGCTACATAAATGCATGTCAGATTGAGAATTTTCTTATTAAAAAATGTGTTTTATGTAGTAAGTTGTAAATGCTGCTACTCATCTAATTTAAATCAAATATTTTTATTCGCATTTATGAAAAGTATTAATGAAAATTTAATTTTAGTTTTTTATTTTTAATTTGGTTACAATGGAGTAATATTTTGTGCAAAGGACTCCATGAAGAGGTAAAAGGGGATTTTGAGCTTGATGAGTGATGACATTCTCTCAAGAACTTTGGAAGCTTTACAAAATTTGACAAATGGGAAGTCATTGTTACCAATTGAAGGTAATGTCTAAGGTTAGGTATCAAATGACATTAGCTCAACCGATTATATTCCTCAAATTTCAAAGAGGAAACCTAAGTTCAAATCATGTCAATCGACAAATGCATAATTGCCAAGATGTTATAAGACCAATGTGTGGCCATGATATTGTAAGGGTGGGGCCAATTTTAATTCCATATAATTGATTTAAAATAATGTCTAAGGTTAGGCTACACCTCGCAAGGGAAAATGTGCTACCAAGGATCTTATAAAAGTATGCGAACTTGCAACATGAATTTGTCTGTATGTCTTAGATCATCGATGTCTGCTTGGAACAAATGGCCATGTTATTTTGTGCCTACTTGCACTCTATTCGTTCTCCAATGGTTACCAAGCCAGGGCTTTGTGGGTATCATGGCCTACACTTGGATCCAAAAACCAATGTTGAAGTGGTTGTCCAACGATATCGACTAGTTTTCCATTCCCATGGGGTATTTTGGCTCTGGCACCATAACGTTCATGGCTTGCACTAGGCACAATTAATAGATATGGAAGATGCCTATTTAATCCTAGCTCTGTGTCAATAATGATAATAAGGGTGTATAGATGAAGTTTGAAAGGGTTGAAGATCACCTCTTTCTGGAGCATCCAGTCATCTTCCTCGTATAATTAGGGAATCAAAGCTAGTTGCTTGTTGCAATTAGGAAAAGCTCGAGTGCTTGGAACACATTATGCTTGCATTATTGTATACCTTGAATACCCCTCTAAACTTGTATACTCGTGTGGACTCTAAGGATGAAATGGCTTCCTTCCTTACCTTTGAAGCATTGCATCTTGTTTAAGTAGATAATTATACGCATACATGGAATTTTAATTTTTGCTTTTTGTATTTTTGATTTTGAGTTGCATGTTGGTTGATTCGTTGGAATGGCCTAGATACCTTTGGATGACATGGCTTCCTTCCTTACCTTTGAAGCATTGTATCATGTTTAAGTAGATAATATGCATACATGGAATTTTAATTTTTACTTTTGTATTTTTGATTGAGTTACCTATTGGTTGATTTGTTGGAATGGCCTAGCTACCTTTATGCATGTTTGTCTAGAAAGTGAAAAGGACTAACCTTTGCCATAATAATATTTGATCATATGTAACTTGGAATTAAGTCTACTATTTATGGTTCTCTTATATTCGTTTAGAAAAAAAACATTTAAAAATATTTTTAAATTTGAAATTATTGTCAAGAATAATAAAAAGTGAAATTGTTTAAAAACCGTTTATTTAATTTAGCTGAGAGATAATATTGTGGATATTATGATTAATATTAGCTTATGCTAATTGCAAGCTTATTATAGTGGTAAGGGATTTGACCTCTCTTTAAGAGGTCCAAGGTTCAAACCCCACTCAATATGAGGGGACCGAGATCCCTCATAAAAACCTAGTGCAAACTCATTGGAAAAAAATTAGCTTATGCTAAATCAAGGCATTTGTTCCGAAAACCAACCACTTAAAATATTAAAGACTATTAAAAATTTGAGATTTTCTTTGAAGACCACACATTTAAAATACTACAATTAACTTAAAAAGTATAGCTTCACTCATTCTAATGTACATCCCTTTATTGTGCTTTCTCTATGTGAGCAATATATATATATATATATATATATATATATATATATATATATATATATATATATAATTTTATTTTATTTGATTTGGTTGGTGCGAGAAATCTCTGCCATGGATGCTCAGGGCTCGGTATCCTCATCCCACCATGACTCTCACGAGGGAGAGTTGTCCTTATTAATAGGAGATCTAATACATAGCCACACACGCCGCAGTTTGAACTTGAACCTTTCGAAGAAGAGCCAAAGCTTGAAATGTTGAGTTGTTCCCCTGTGACCGAGCAACTAATATAGTTATTACCATGGTTTGCCTTTCTAGTCATATTTTAAAAGCAAACTAATTAATATAAAATCAAATTAATTAAGTAGACGAAATAAGTTTTTGATGATGCATTAAATTATGGTCTTATTCAATTAAAATAAAACAAAACAACAAATAACATATACATTTTATGTTAAATATCATGTTTATTAAAAGCTTTATTATATTACTATTATTTTTAATAAGTTATATATGGCTTTGGTTGGGGACCAATCTCATTAAAATACAAAAATATTACATTTGTTGTTAGGTCATAACTAGCTTGTACTTTTATTAAAGATATTTTTCATTTGATTTTCAATCAAATACGTTCTTCATAATGTTTCTACAATATTTTTTTATATCATTTTTTTTTGCCTTCTAAAATTTGAATTTCACCAAGATGAAGATCAAATTGTGATTAGCTAAATTATCTATTACTCGATTTCCTTCTCTATAAATATGCTCACATTTCGAAGAGATTACCTCCAACAATAGATGATGGACATCAACAATAATATTATTTTTTATCCAATCCCCACATCCATTTTGGTTGATACCATTAACGATAATTTGTGAATCCCCTTCAAAATATATGTCCATCCATTTTTCAATTGTGTTTTAAATTCTTGTAAGAAGTACCCTAGCCTTTGCAAAGTTGGTAGTTTGAGTTCCATATAATTATGAGTAAGAGAGAAGCATTTTTCCTTCACTATCTCAAAAAACACCATCTCCACTGACTTTTCTTGGATTTCCTTTGGAAGCACCATCAAAATTAATTTTGATAAACCTAATTTTTGGACATTTTTATTTTACCATAGATCAAAGCAAGTCCTTTGTTTTAATGCCATTGACACAAATGCCTCTTCCATATATATTCAAATCGTGTAGCCAAGTGTGTAGCACTGATTTTTTTGCACTCGAGACTTCTCATGATGAGCACCTGTAAATTTTTACAAGAGAATCAATAATACGGTTCCAACCTTGGGCATGATTTTGAAATATATTTTTAATTTTTTTTTATTCCTTTCAAGCTATAAATTCCAACAAATAATGGCAAAGACCAATCCTCCATAGAATACATAATGCTTTAGATTTGATATAATTAATCCATAATTTCATCATATCTTTCAATGTTGATGGAGCTACCTAATACATTCTTATATTTTTGAAAAAATAACCTCAAATGGTATGAGCGAAGGAACAATGAAGAAGTAAAAGGTATGAAGGTTTATAATCCTTCTCACAAGTCACATTTGAAAGGTCCATGAGATCATCTTTGTAGATTCTCTCTTGTAAGAATCTTACTTTGAATTTCTAACCAAAGAAATGTTGAGGCCTTAAGGACAACCTCTAATGACCAAGCATTCTTCCAAGGGACATTATATTTAGGGGTAAGAAATTTTGATTGATCTAAATCCTCATCCCAACTTGATCGAGTATCCACCATATTTTGATAGATTCCAAACTAACTCATCCTTTCATGTAAAAATAGGTAAATAAAACACTTACAACATCTTTTGGAGCTCATTTGCTATTTGTTTGAGTTCCTTTCCTTCAATTAGGTTGCTAATAGAAATCCATGAATGTAGTTTTTTTGTTTACATTAATGTAGTCTTTGACCTTTGGACCTTTACAAACTAGACATGCCAAAGCCAATGGTTGCCATCTTGAATAAGAATTAAGAAGATAAGGCTTCAACTAAGCACTAGACCAAAAATTTGCATAATTCTCGTCATTGACTAGCCGTCTATTATGTTTCTTGATCAATTACTATCTGATATGAAGTTCTATGTTAGTGACCCTCTGGGTAGAGTTTGTTTCTTGAATAATTTCATTATATCAACAAAACCTATATATTTTCTAAGTAATATTTTTGCTCAACTTTTTCCTTGACCTTTCAATAATCTCCATCCAAGTTTTGTCCCTAAGGCCAAAATCATAATTTTGTAATTCCACAAGCCCACCCCTTCAATATTATTTCCTTTACAAATCCTATCCCACTTACAAAGAGAAAACCTAAATTTTTTCTCACATCCTTTACAAAGAAAATCTCTTAGAATTTTATCGATTTATGATGCTAGAACTTGCAATATTGAAAGTGACATCATATAAATAAGGGGGATTTCACTATAGTCTTTATAAGTTGTAGCCTTCTAGTCATGGTTAAGAACTTACCTTTCCAACTTGCCAAACAATATTTCATTCTATCCAAACATAAGTCCCAAAGCTCCTTTTTATTTCCTTTGATGGAATTTATTAATTTTAAACCCTAAAATATCCACAATAATTTGTTGTAAATATAAGACATTGTTAAAAGAAAAAATCCTAGATTTTGTAGTATTAACCATCTATCTAGTAGCATTCTCATAAAATGATAATATTTATTTAAACTCCACGCCTCACTAACTAGGGGATGACCCAAAAGAAAAGCATCATCAACAATTGTAGATGAGAGGGACCATTTGTTGTAGCCTAAATAAATTTTATATTTTCTTCCATTTTTACCTTTAAGAAAGCTCTCCTTAATGCCTTATAAGAATAATAAATAGATAAAAAGATAGATCACCTTGATGCATGATGACTTAACGTGTCTAGCAAGGGAATTATTTATCAAAATAGAATATTTTAGAGTGTTATAACATCTAATCCCTTGATCAAAACCAAATTTTTTAAGAATATCATTGAGAAAACTCCAACAAACCCTATCATATGCTTTGTCCATATCTAATTTCATTAGCATACCTAGATTTTTCATGGAATGAAAAGAATGTACGACCGCTTGTGCAATGATTACATCAAGATTTTTTTACCTCAAACAAAACCACCTTGTTTCTATAAGATAACACAATCGAGAATGCTTTTCAATCCGTTTGCCATTATTTTTAAATGATATTATAAATTATTATTATTATTATTATTTTGGTGTGTAGGGAACCTCTATAATCCCAATCCCATTAGGTAAATATGAAGTCAATGAGACCCATGACCCTCTAGGGAATCGAATCAGGGTAGCCTATTGGCAAGCACTTGATCACTACTAATCGACCTATACCTTTTTTGAGCATGATCGTATACATTATATTGCAAAGCCTTATTGGATGAAAATTATCAGAATGTCTCATCTCTTCTTTCTTGGGAACCAATATAATAAATGTGACATTAATTTTACTTATTGTAGCCTTCCTTTTTCGAGGCTCTTCAACCACAACCAACATATCACTCTTCAATAAATCCCAAAATATTTGACAAAAAATTGTCAGAAATCCATTAGGACCTGGTGGCTTGTTAGGATGGAAAGAGAAAACTACTTCACAAAGCTCCTTCATATATATCTTCTTCATCAAGCTTTTATTTTGTCCCTATGTGATAATTGATGGAATATCTTGTAAAAGCTTACATTGTGCTTCCTTCTTATGGGCAACATCTAACAAAATAACTTTGAAACAATCAATTGCTTCCTTCATATTATCTTCTTCCTCAATATTCTTCCATCTAGAGTTAAAAATATTTTTGATGCAACAAAAATAATTGTTTTTACCATAGCATGATTCCTTGAGCCCTTTCTCCCTAGATTTGTAGAACCAATATGACTCCCATTTGAAAACAATATGATAATAAAAAAGTTATTTTCTTTCTTGCACATAAGAATCTTGGTCCATTTCATTGATTTCTACCATCTCTTGTAAATTTTTGAGTTTAGATTCAATTTTTTTATTTTCTTTAAAAATGTTACCAAAATATTTCGCAATCCAAATCTTCATTTGTCCTTTTAGATATTTCATCTTTTGAACAAACCAATACATACATGATCCTTTACAATTTCTTTCATCCCACCATGACATAACATTTAGAAGAAATCAAAGTCTTGAAGCCACATAGATAGGAAGCAAAATGGATTTGGATGACCATTTGAGTAAATCACAATTTAAAAGATTAGGCTTGTGATATGATCTTGCTTGCAATAAAGTATTTGAAGATATTTTATATTTTATTTGTAACCATGTTTTAGAAACAAAAATCTATCCAATATTTCTACTATGTAAGTTTACCCAATGAATCCATTATCCCATTTATATTGACAATTAAAAGGAATAACATCCTCATAATCATTTGAATTGACAAATGAAGCAAAATCTTGCATTGGTTTAGACCATAAAGGAGATAGAATTGTGTTGAAGTCATCCCCAAGAATCCGTAGATAAAATTATGAATCACATTGTTTTTGATAAAAGTATGCTAAGTTCCTTGCAACATCTTTCACAAGGAGTAATTATAGTTGGAGTATAAACATTTTTTAACCAACTTTAATGTTTTCCTCTTTTGCACAAAATAGTCCAACAATCAAATTCCTTTTTGCTTCTAACAATTGTCCATTCGATTTTGTATTTGTTCCATGTTGTTGTAATACCACCAAGAGCTCCTATAGAAGATATTGCCAGACAATCCCTCATTTTCCAAATATTTTTAAAAGTATATTTTGTTAGAAATAGATTATATTACATCATTTAGGTCATGTAAATGTACCTTCCTAGGTACATACTTAGGACATTAGATTACTTTAGGGGGAAGTTATCTAGTTACTTCATGCAATGTAATAAATGCACAAGTGTCAATGTGCAAGCTGTATATGTGCAAGGTGTCCCTTGCACAACTAGGTAGAGTGTTGGCCAAGGAATCTATCTTCCTATATAAAAAGGGCCTCATTGTAACAAGTAGGATATAGAAGCTCAAAGCATATTCGTAGGTAGTAGCATAGTGTTGTGTAGATCACCATATATTGGTGATGGGTGCAATGTAGTCCAATAGCTTTATTCATGGAGTGTCCATTTCCTCCATAGCTACATTGTATTCATTTTTATCATTTCTATTTATAGCATATTTCAATCATCTCGTAGATTTACTTTCTTTCATATTATTCTGCATCTTGTGATTGCTATCTCCCATTGCACACTGCATAAAAATCTAACAGTGGTATCAGAGCCACGATAGATCTAGCCATAATAGATCAATAGGAAAACCACCATTATCATTGAGCTCAAGTTTTTTGTCAACCTGACGTGTTTTGGGCCAACCACTGTCAAAAACTCTCAGAAGAGTCTAGGTGGTAGAATTAGGGAGAGCCACAAGTGAGGACTGAAAGAAATCTCAGTTCTAAAAATATTGAGATTACATTTGGCTAGAGTCTTTCCACAGAGTTGTAGGAAAAACTCGTGAAGACTAGGACTCAACATTCAATCCACTAGATTGACAAATCAACTAGTGAAGATCATTCAGGATATCTGGAATTTGTTAACTATTACCCAAAGTTTCTTTTGTTGCAGAAAATTAATTCTCAGATGATTGGGACACCTCCTACAACAGAAATCTAGGAGACTTCAACTTCATTGCCCGAAGGTCGACGTGCCTTCATAGTGCAGAGATTAGTTCCTTGTGCAAGAAAATAATACTGTGGAAGAAGACTTCTGGAGAAGAGTCATGGTGAAGTTAGGAGACTGGAGATCTCCATTGCTAGATTGAGAACTTCACAATAGAAGAAAAGGCCATAGAAGCCTTGATCCAGAAGAAAAGGCCATAGAAGCCTTGATCTAGAAGAAAAGGCCATAAAAGCCTTGATACTGAAGAAAAGGCCACATAAGCCTTGATATTGAAGAAAAGGCCATAGAAGCCTTGATATTGAAGAAAAGGCCACAGAAGCCTTGATACTAAAAAAAAAGCCATAGAAGCCTTGATCTTAAAGAAGACTCCAGAAGAGAGTATCTGATTCAAAAGCAGATTAAGATTTTAGTACTAATACTTTGTTGTAGGGAAAGGAGATTCAGTGAGTTGGGAAACTTCCTACAAGAAAGTTAGGAAGAGTATCTTCTTCAGAATCAATCCAACACCTGAAGCAAAATTGAAGGTAAAGAGATCAGGAGAAGATCTCATTGAAGAACTTCCAGTCTTGGAAGAAGGACTAGGAGAGTCCTGCTCGAATCCAGAAGTAGAAGAATTAGAGATCCAGAAGAAGATCTCACCACCAACACTTCCAGGAGCAGAAGGTTGAAGAAAAGGTCTCAAGGAAGACCAGAAGAAGTTGCAAGATCAAAGACCTTGGGGAGGTCTCAATGAGCATCCAATAAAAGGCTTGGAGAGCCTTACTAAAGAAATCATCAAAGGAGAACTCATTGGAGAAATTCACTACCAAGGAGAAGCCCTGATAGTGAAGGACTTGGGATAATTATCACCATCCGACAACAAGCCCAAGAGAAGAAGAATTTGGCAAGGAGTGCCAAATCCTGAAGAAGAATCCAGTGAAGACCTCAAGATATTCAAAATCTTGAGAAGAAGATCCTACTTGAAGTCAGAATTCGACAAGAAGACTTGAAGACAGGAGAAGCCCACCAAATCCAAGAGATTTGAAGATTACCTCTCACAACAAGAAGGCACCATTTCAGAGACAAAGACTTCTTCAAATCTACAACAAAAGGAGGAGACTACAAGAGGAGAACAAGCCATCAAATCCTAGGCTCATGAAAGAAAGTTCAAGATCATATTTTGGTGAAGGAGTTATTTAGGACAACCTACTCAAAGCAACAACTTGGTGATCTTAGACACCAAGATCTACATCCTCTACAAAAGCGAAAAAAGAGCTACAAAATATTTCAAAAAGGTAAGCAACTATTGGTGCAAGTAGATTCATTAATTGGATTACTTATCAAATTTATTAAAGCATTCATTAATTTGGATTATAGTCTTCAAAAGTGCAAAAAGAGAAAGGTTCCTTTTAAGGTTCATTTGCACATTAGGAGTTGATTAGATTTCTGAATTACAACTATCTATCAACTACCTATCATCTACTTTGGAAAGCAAAAGAAGACTAGCCCCTACAACTTTATTTGTAAGGAAATTGTAGAATAATTCTTGAAGATTCATTTCAGATTATTCTTGATTAGTTGTAGTAAATTGATTAAGTGCATTATTTTGAGAGTTGATTGGAGTGATAAGGTGAAATTTTTAGTGCATTAAAAGTGAAATATTATTAGATTCATTTACACTATTCTATTTCTCTCAAAAATATTATTGTTTGTGTTCTTGAGAAGGGCACAAAATCAGAATTTGACAAAGTGTCTAAAGACACTATTAGTGCACAAAAATCTGCAACACATAGTGGCCAAGTGAAGCCACCAAAATAGGTTAGAATCCTCCAAAAATTGGAGAAGAAGATAACTAACCAAAATCAGAAATAGAAGCTTCAAATATTGAGACTTGGTGAGTCTCAAATCCAAAGCATTACAGAGTTAGTTGCAAGGAGAAAAGTGCAGAAAATTGCATCAAATAAGGAGCTTCTATCTACTTCTATCTAAGCTTGGATTTGTCATCAAAGTATCCAAGCAAAAATGGGAAGGTGTCTAATAAAAGAGACAACCTCAAAACCCCTACATTGCATTCAAAAATTCTGCCACAAAACCAGAAATTCAGACCTTAAAAAAGGAGTGCAAAAGAGGGTGCAATAAAGGTTATTTTATACATAAATTTGTTACATTGTATTGCACTATCCTAATCTGGTTTATACAGGAAAGAGGGCAGATTTGAAGGTGCCTCAAAGGCACAATATCTGCTGGATAAACTAGCCAAAGGTGGTAAAACGCTAGCACTCTCCAAGCATAGCAAAAGGAGCCACTCTAAGGGCTCATACTCCTCATATCTTGGATAGTCGAACCTGCAAAAGACAAGGCACAAAACAAAGGGAGAAACAACATTATATTCAAGAGCAACATTGTCTACAAAAGGAGGACATATAACAGGTGTGAAAAGAAGAAGAATAAGGCACCATTGGAGTGTTTCAAACTCCACATTTGCATTGCTCAAAATCGGTGCTCAAGCCTCCAAATCATTGCTCCTCATTCCAGCTGGAAACAACTCACAAGCAAGTGCCATTGAATGAAGGAGGAGCTAGAAATTTTATAGGGTTTAAAGAACCTCCAAAGGGTACATTGAAGAAGTGTTAGAGAAGACATCCATGCACAAGGAGGGAGTGACACTTGTCACTTGAGGCAAAACCCTAACGCTCCTCACATGAGCGCTCATCTTGACCAAGAAAGGAGTTACTAACAACAGGTTGGTGCATTGAGAATATGAGAGACACTTGTCCACAAAGAGACCAAGCGCTCCACTAAAGAATGTAACATTCATACATTACTCAAAGGAAGATACAAGTATTTTCTAGCACCTTCTACTCCTCAAGTGCTCAAGAAGAAAATGGACGTGCCACTTGGCACTTAATACAAGATTCTCCTCCATTTTAAGGGTATCAAAGACCAAACATTTAGCAGCATTCACGTATCGATATTCAACACTCCAGATTCTTCGTGTACAGGGCTGAGTTGCAGTGTGGAAGCAAGGTGGAAGAGCCTTTAATGCTCTGGTCAAGGAAGGTCAAAGGCAGAGATTAAAGATACCATATTTGGAGCATTAAATCCAAGGAAGGTTCCAAGCATTCTATTGGAGGGAATGACCAAAGCAGAGACATTAATATTGCAGCCCTTGCACACCCAAAATCAGCACCGATTATTGTGGTCTTTGTATAGTGCAAGGTAAGATTTATTCCCATTTTAAATGTGCTTTCATTTCTTGGGAGTTATAAGGTTGATAAATCAAGGTTAAACTTAGAAGAATTTAACCATATTGAAAGCCATATCTCAAAGGGAATAATTTATCAAATCAATATAATATTTGCAATATTAAACTTAGGAGTAATAAGGGTTTCTACTGGAAATTGATTTTAAAAATATTTGCAAATATTATTGTGGTCTAATTTTCCAAAATTTGGGAGTTATAAGGGTTACTACATCAAATTAATTTATTGGAAATTAGATACACTAAAATTAAATCCTAAAGGGATATTAAAAGAGGTTATTAAGGTTTTTGCTAAGGTTGGAAATTTATAATATTCTTGTCTCAAAATTTCACAAAAAGGGACAAAAGAGATCCAACATTAAACCTCTTCAAATTTGGGAAAAGTGCTTAGTTCAATAGGAGCAATAAGGGATAATAGAAGTTGATTTTTGATATTTACAAAACTTTACAAAATCAACCAAAAATTGAACTACAATTTACAAAAGCACTATATTCATCTTATATACTCTCATTACTAGGGAGACATAAGGAAGTCCACAAAATCTAAGGATTGATATTAGGGAATTTAAATGGCATCAAACAAATTCTTCCTAGCAGAATCTCAACTACTCAAGGGTCCTAATTATTTCTCCTGGAAGAATAAAGTGAAAGCAATCTTGGTATATGAAAAACTTTGGGATATTGTCAAAGGGAAAACACAGAGACCTGCCACAAGTGATACTGAAATCCTAAAGTTTGAGGAAAATGATTCAAAGGCTCTAATGATAATAACCTTTGCTATCACTGATGAGATACAACCCTATATCAGTTCAACAAAAACATCTTCAGATGCATGGACAAGCCTAGAGAAAATATTTGAAGGAAAGAATAAGGTAACTATTCTTCATCTTCAAACTCAACTTCACTCATTAAAGATGAATAGTGGAGAAAGCATAGAACTGTTCCTAAGGAAGGTAGCAGATATTAAAGGGAAATTATTGACCTTAGGAGAAATAGTTAAGGATGAACTTCTTACTCAAGTAACCATGAGAGCACTTCCAGACAACTATAAGCATTTGGTAACATCTTTACAAGTCCTAAGTAAAGATACCTCTTTTGATGACCTAGTCAATATTCTACAGGAATATGAGGTGGAAAATATAGTTAAAGATGAAATGACTAACACTGCATTGGCATCTAAAGATAATCCACAGGGAAATATTGCTTCTTCATCAAAAGGATGAAAACCATGGTACAACAGGTATTGTCAGATATGCAAGAGAAAAGGCCATAGTACCAGCTATTGCAGGTTCAATCCCAAAAATCAGAGTCGAGGAAATCAGATGAACAATGGGAACCAATTTTAGCCACGACAATATCAAAATCCTCATCAACAACAATTTCAGCATCCAACCAATTATCCCCAATTGGAGTATCGAAAAAGAAATAAAAAAGGACATCTAGCTCAGAGGATAGAAGAAATCGAAGAACTGGAAGAATCTACAGATGATTATGAAGTCAAAGCTCTTTCAACAAGAATGACAAGTTATGAAGACACTAACTACTTGCTTGAACAGGTTACAGAAAATAGAGAAGAAGAATCTGAATCTCAAGATCAAGAAGAAGATCCACATTGAAGACTAAAGTCTTCAATACCCAAATAATGTAATACAGGGGGGTGTTAGAAATAGATTATATTACATCATTTGGGTCATGTAAATGTACCTTCCTAGGTACATACTTAGGACATTAGATTACTTTAGGGGGAAGTTATCTAGTTACTTCATGCAATGTAATAAATGCACAAGTGTCAATGTGCAAGTTGTATATGTGCAAGGTGTCCCTTGCACAACTAGGTAGAGTGTTGGCCAAGGAATCTATATTCCTATATAAAAAGGGCCTCATTGTAACAAGTAGAATAGAGAAGCTCAGAGCATATTCGTAGGTAGTAGCATAGTGATGTGTAGATCACCATATATTGGTGATGGGTGCAATGTAGTCCAGTAGCTTTATTCATGGAGTGTCCATTTCCTCCATAGCTACATTGTATTCATTTTCGTCATTTCTATTTATAGCATATTTTAGTCATCTCGCAGATTTACTTTCTTTCATATTATTCTGCATCTTGTGATTGCTATCTCCCATTGCACACTGCATCAAAAGCTAACATATTTACATTCCTCAATACATAATTTTGCTTATTGTATTAAAATAAACTCGACTATAAAATCCATTATTTTCTTAATATATGTTTTTGTAGGGTCTTATTCATATCCCTAATATTCCACGATACCATTTTCATCATTATTTTTATTTTTATTAGAAGGCTTATACCCACTTCTAATTAACACTTGAGATATTTGTTTTTGGCTTCCCAAATTGACTTCTCTTCGAGTTTCCATTTCTCTTTGTTCTTTCTTTGATGACCATCCTCTTCTTTCTCCATTCCCCCAACACTTTGATCTTCATCAGTTTCTTCTATTTTTCCATATTGTTCACAGTGAGGCTTATCTTTTAAAGATTTACGCAATCCTACATAATCTAAAATGCAAGGAATAACCTCATAAACACTTTCTTCTTTATGTTGCCCTTAAAACCCTAAAGTATACAAATGACCCTCCATAGTAATTACTTTCTTATGATGTCTTGAAAACCCTAAATTTATGTGGACATCCTCAATATTCATTTCTTCATCATGTTGTTCTTGAAACCCTAAAGTGCAACAAATACACTCTATACTAATTTCATTTTTATTGCAAGGAGATAATTTTATGCTAGTTTAGAAAATGAATATGATTCACCTACATTAACCTTGACCTCCTTTGCTTCATTCACTCTAAAATTTGTCTCCCCATATTCCTTCGCACCTTTAACTCCTAAATTGGAAGTTGTGCATTGTACTTCATCATACATTATATCAAAATTTCCTTTTGATAGTTGATTCAAGTCAAGTGTAATGACCTTTGTCATTTAATGATGTAGAAGTACTTTTTTGCCACTTTCTTGAGAGTGAAAAATTCTTGATTTGACCCCACTTCTATTATGTTATGATCTTCTTGCTTCATTTTTAAGTATGTCTCATGCCCACATTTTTCCATCTCTTTCTTCATCTTTTTCACTTTGCAATCTCCTGTCATGTGTGTGTTCTCATAACATTTGCAACATCGACATATGATGTTTTCATTTTCCACTTGTTGATCTCATTCACTTGATTAATATTTAATCCTAATGAACTGCGATAAAGCTTTTGAAATATTCATGGTAACACATGTTTGAATGTATATATCATGCCTTCTTTCCTTAGTAGTTGGTCCCTCTTGGATGAACTCCCTTAAAGTGTCGATGTTCTTCAATACCTCCTTATTGATAAGCTAATAAGGAAGTCAAAGAAACCTAGTCCACATTGAAAGCCTTTTAAATGTCTTTGTCTCCACAATTTTTTTCACTCCATAGTCTTAAATATAATGCATCTTTGTCCATGAACCAAGGACCACCATCCATTATTTTATTCCTGATATATGAACAGGAGAAGATGACAAGGACAAATTATTTTGAAAAAGAAGTCATTGAGTCATTTGAATTCAATCTCCACTTCCACTTGTCCAATTTTGAATCTTCGAAAAACGTGATCAAAATCCCTAGAACTTACATAGTAACCCTTTGCTTTTAAAAACTATTATATCATGCTCAATCATCTCATCCTTGATAATCATGTTTGGTGTAGCATATACTACTTAGATACAATTCTTCCTCTTATCCCTACCTAGGGCATCCATACTTCTAGGAAGGACTTTCAAAAATGACTTTCCTACCATGTGACCTAGATTTTCTCAATAAGAATCTTTTAGTTTTTCACTTTCTTCAAAGATCTAGAAAAAAAGTGGTATATACTCCTTGTTTGCACTTTGCTTTATGCTTGCTCTACAAGATTCTTTTAGTTTTTGAGTTTTTTCTAAGATTAAGAACTAGAAAAAGTGGCGTTCGTCATTACATGTAACTTGCTTCCTATTAACACTTGCTTTTTGCTTGCACTTACAACATTTGCTTGCTTTCTAAAAAAGAAAAAATAGGCTCACTCTTGACTAGTTTTTACTACTTCTTTTAATATTAAGTTTTATTATTTAGTATTTTAAAATTCAATAAAATTTAAACCAATTTATAAATATAAAACTTTTATTTTTATTTTTTAAGATATGTTAAATAAGAATGGAATACAAGACTTGAGACTATAAAAGATATTCTTGACTATCCAAAGAAGTCTACAAGAAACACTCATGAATACCAAATGAAATCAAACCATTGACCTCTTTATAGCTATTGCACTCGACATAACACTTCAAAAAACCTCAACAAGAAATCAAACTCTTGACCTCTTTACAACTATTGTATTACAAAAACTCAAGTTATAAATATAATTTTTTGGCCTCGAAGGGCTAGGTGGATTGGTAATTGCCTGTCTACCAGACACTTACCAAAAAGAGACCTAGGTTCAAACCTTGGGGGCATGCTTGTTTGTTTGCAAAGTAGTAATCTGATCTGAATCCTCTAAGTGCACATTAAATCGATAATGACGGTATGAATCACAATCAACTGGTGGTCCCCTCACGGCGGGTCAAGAGTAACGAGGTGGTATAGGCTTATTGGGAGCAACCCTTGTGGTTTGAGCCCTACACTTGGCAGTTACTAAAAATAATTTGAATGTAACCAACTTCCCTATGTATCCACACAAAAAAAAATAAAAAATTTGAAGCTTATAACTGTTAAAATTAAGGCATTTAAAAGCTTATAAGGCATTAAAAAATAAGAGTGAAAGAATATAATTTTTTTTTTTAAATAACTTGAAATATAACAACGGTATTAAATTCTCGTAGCAAAGATCGAAGTTCAATTCATAGCAGCTTTTCAGCCTATTCAAAAAGAAAACTTAAAATATAATGGGTGACACAATTAGAGGCCTCCTTTCCCTATAAATTGAACTCAAGATAAAACACCAACAACTCCCAAAAATTGCAAATTTCATCTTTACCTTACATCCTTATAGAAAGGCAAAGAAAACAAAACACATGAAAAGCCCATTTACCACGGCAAGAACACACATGGAAAGCCCTTTTACCACGGCACATGAAAAGCCCTTTTACCATGGCACATGAAAACATATTTAAAGTTTCTTCGCCTATCATAAATGTAAATGTACGTTGCAGAAAAGAAAAAAAGTTGGAACCTTCTTATTAACATCTTGTTTTCTTTCGGACAAAGAAAGTTTAAATTAAAAAGTTAAAAAATTGGAGGCACGGCGAAGTACGAGCCGGGATTAACGTTGATAATACTTTTCATCGTCTTAAGTTTCATGTTCATATATAACTTCTCCTTAAAAGAATATGGGGTTTTTAAGGGATAAGGGGCTGCTAACATTCAGCCCCTCCACCTGGTAGCAAAGACAAAGACATTCACGCCCATCTCAGCCAAATTTGGAGAAACCTATCAGCTTATTTGACATCTCAGGTATGCAATTCCATTCAATCGTTTCATCATTTTTTACTTTCATTTTTCAATTTGGATATTGTTGGAATAGGATCCCATGATCTCTAATTGCTGAGATAATAACAGTGGGTGCAAGCATTTCGTCTTATATTAGAGGAATTTGTTTTACTCAATGGCCCAGAACCAACCTAAAATCAGCCCAGATTTATCTGGTCTCTGGCTTGATTACGAAAATTTAATGTATTCCTAGCTCACAGGTTTCAATTTCGGATTTTGGTTCCTTCCACCTCAACGTGAGAGTTCATCATTATTTTTCCCATTCCAGACTTATAATGCGGGGTCTTCTCACATTTTTGTCACATACTGTATTGAAATTTTATCCTAAATATGCGTTTTAAACTCTATACAGATACATTAGACCCATACCATAGATGGTAGCATAACAAAACTCGAAAACGTTTAGTAGTTGACATGATTGGATGATTTACCCTTTTGTCCTAGTGAAGATTCATGTATAATAATGCGAGATTTTAATTTTTTGGTAGAACACTTAGGATGCAGTGAAGCACCATAGGTCTATTGAGGACGCAATGTTTATTGCTAGGGTTGTTCATCAATCATATAAAGTGATGATTGAACATAGTTTTGAAGAATCAATAATAAATTAAATTGACGGAGAAAATCATAGTTTATTGCTCATCAATATGCAAGTTAAAGGTGAGTGTTTAGGTCACATTCAACATGCCTCTTACAGAGAATTGTCAATCTGTTTGAGCCGGACTGTATATTTCTTGGGGTTTCAAAGCTTTGACCAACCTTTGGTAAATAGAGACTTGTCAATCTGTCTCGTTCCAAAGTATGATATTCAAATTTTTCTACTTTCTGGGTTTTAATGCTTTAACCACGCTTCACCAAAATGTAAACCAACTTGTATATGGAAAGTTCGATAAATATGTTTGAATTTTTTTTCCAATATTATTATTTTTGGATTAGTTTATATCAATTAAATTATTAATTATTTTTTATTTATTTTTTCAATGATTTTTATTGAGCCTTGCGGATATATATGTTTTTTAAATCAGGCCTTGTTGAAAAATTGCTGATAACATTTTTACAGCTTCATGTTTGAGGAAAAGGCCCAGAAATTAAAAAATGCATCAAACAAGCTAAGGAGAAATGATGGTTGAACCCTAAGCCAATCTTGGGGATCCATCATCCATAAATTCAACAATGAAGTTGGTCTATAAAACAATCAATTTTAGGAAGTTAAATTTCTACATTCCAGTAATTACAGACGTTGATGATGGATTAAGAACCTTCACCAGAGATGATGGTGTTATTGATTGTTACTGAATTTTTCCATAAACTTTACCAAGACAGCAATGCATATTGCAAATTTGAAATAATTTACACTACCCACTTTCTTCAGGATATTTTTTTTACAATTTGGGGCAATTGATGGGAGGCATGTACAATTGAAATGCTTTCATCCTCTTTTGTATCTTTGGGTACATTCTCATGAATGTAAATGTGCCTCTTGGCATAAATAAAAAAATTTATTAGGATTAGTTCTTCAGAAAACCTCAAGATAGTTGCCTCTTGCCCTATTTTATCCTCAAATTTACCTTGGGTTATCCCTCGAACAGTTTCATTCCGTCCTGCATATTGCCCTTTAGCAAGACATTTAAATCTCTGCTTGAGCCATCTTATGCTAGCAATTTGTGCTGCATTCTTTGCAGAGTACATAAGGCTACATTCATATGTGGTATAAATTTTGGTTCTGTATTTCATATAATTGTAACTTCTATTGAGCAACAGTTGCTGTCAAAGTTTTGTGCATTTGAGTACACATTGGAAAGGGCTGTGTAATAGTGTTCTCAGTTCAGTCAATCTCTAGATGCTGCATTGCCTGTATCTAATTCAATATTTGTGGTATCTTGAACATGATTGTGAATGTATTTCATGTATAAAATGTGTAAAGACAATCGATGCTTCTTGCTAAGAGTGTGATAAGGAAATAATACATTAATAATTTCAAAATGGGGTTAACTGTACATGAACAAATGGCAGATATGTAAATATTGTTTTTGCTTATTTATGACAGGAAATACTAGTATGGAAATTGTTCATTTGAGGGCACCTGTTTAAGAAAGAAAACCTACCATGAAATATCTACATGATATTCTGATGCAAGAGGTTTTATGTGCCAAATATAAGATTATATTGTATTCAACATTTCAAGAATTATTGTTCGTCTTGGGAAGACATGTCAAAAGGTGAAAAAAGATAAAAATAAAGTTCCTGAATCAAGTTTGAAAAATCAATAGAAGTTTATGCTGTAATTTTCTAGCATTTCTCAGCGTCTTCACCACTTTCAGGATTTTCAAGTTTAACTTATCTATCGGCATTTTCATGTTTCCTGATTGATTCTCCATGGCTAGACCATGGAAGGGCAAGTGGTCTACCTCCTGGTTTATGTCCCCAAGAGTTTCAACATATTCTACAAACAATCCCAATGAAAATGATTTATCATTTGGAATTGAAACAGGGTTGTTTCAAATAAAACATTCATCTCTGCACTTTGAAAGAAAAACGATTTTGAAGGAAAAGGTGGCAGTTACAACAGTATCCCCATATGGAACATGGATAAAACTAGGTTCAGGATTTGTGCTTATGTTACTATTTCTGGGTATTATTTATTTAAGATCTGAATGGAAAGGAATTTCCTCAACTCAAGAGCAGTCATATTTCTCAATAATTTTCGACTGTGGAAGCACAGGCACTCGAGTCCATGTGTATGAGTGGTCACATGATAAGGGGAAAGGTGGAGAAAACTTTCCGATAGTTATACATTCAAGATCTGAAGAATCCGCTGAGAATTCTAGTCAGCAAAATGGCCATGAATATCCTATGATGCAAACTGAACCTGGGCTTGATAAATATCTGCACAATGAATCTGGATTAAGGGCCTCGTTAGAGCCTCTTCTGCATTGGGTGGAACATCAAGTACCTTCTTATGCACATAAAAGGACTCCTGTTTTCCTTCTGGCTACAGCAGGGCTCCGCAGGTTGCCAGTTTCAGACACAGAATGGATTTTGGATAAGATATGGGCTATATTGGCGCTGTCCCCATTCAAATGTGAGAAGAGCTGGGTGAGAGTTATTAGTGGAGTAGAAGAAGCTTATTATGGATGGGTAGCTCTGAATTATGAGATGGATAAATTGCATAATGTCCCTGGGAAGGCAACTTTTGGTGCAATTGATTTGGGGGGTTCCTCCGTAGAAGTCACTTTTGAATCAGGGAAAGAGGATAAAGGTGAATATGCTGTACACTTGAGCATTGGATCAATGGAGCGCCACCTTTATGCATATTCTCTTCCAGCTTATGGTCTGAATGATGCCTTTGAGAAGTCAGTTGTACTTCTATATAAAAGACATTCAGAGAGGAACAGCAATGAAACATCAGCTGCCAGCTCTCAGTTGCAGCTCAAACATCCTTGTCTGCATTCTGGATACAAAAACCCATATTATTGTCCCAAATGCTATACTCTAAATCCTGCTGTAAGTCCTCAAAATGGTGGAACAAGCACAGGGAATGGAAACTTTCTACTGGAGTTTGAGTTGGTTGGTGAACCCAACTGGGTGGAATGCCAAGCGCTTGCTAGATCCACAGTTAATTTCTCTTCCTGGTCAGATTCAACTGTAGCTATGAATTGTGATCGGTACCCTTGTGCTCTTCACAAGCATCAGCCAGCACCTCATGGGAGTTTCTATGCACTGTCAGGATTCTACTTTGTCTACAAATTTTTTAATCTGACTTCTACTGCTACCTACGATGAAATCTTAGACAAAGGTCGGCATTTCTGTACACAAACATGGCAAGATGCTTCGAGAAGTAGAGTTCGACAGCCTTTTGTAGAACAATACTGTTTTCGTGCACCATATGTGGTAGCCCTTCTTAGAGATGGTTTGCATTTGAGAGATAAGCAAGTAATTATAGGATCTGGGAGCCTTACGTGGACATTGGGTGCTGCATTGCTGGAAGCTGCAAACTTATTGTCAAGTGCTGAGGGATTGGAAGGTCAACACCAGTCTATGTCTCATATCATAAATATTGGGAATTTTAACCTAGATGTAGTTACTTGTACAATTATGCTCTTTATGCTTCTGACACTTGGAATATTTATTGTGTCATGCATCGGAAAATCTAATGTGTGGTCCTGGTCAAAGCATCAACTGCCTTTTTTCCGGCCGATCACTGCAAGCAGCTGTGCTCTCTCCAAGGTTCCATTATCTTCTGGTTCCAGAATACACAACTCCATCAGTAATGGATCTATTACAGATTAGTTGGGCATGGTACAATTCTTTATATCTAATAGTTAACCATAAACATCAAGATTTTGATGTTTACTATTTTTTTAAGCAACATATCCTGAAAAGCAGCTTTCAGGAGAGGAGTGATGTTTACTGTCTCACTATTGTTCTACAGCCAGTTGCACAAGTTTCAGGCATATGATGCACACGGTTTTTTTTCTTTTTGAATTCCAGCATGTACTTACCCAAATTCCTTCTTTAGTTGCAAACTTCCAATGATCGTTGTTTGTTAAATTATGTTGCATGAATATATGTTCTGTAAAGACCGTCACAGACTTGCAACATATAACTTGTATGGACTTGACACAATTTTTTGCTTTTGAAGCAATAAAATTTTTAATGGAAATGTTAGAAACAGTTTGCTTGTCATTTTAGGTATAGGGGTGACTGTTTTCTTTCATGAACAGAAATTGCTAGTGATTTTCTTCACTATTCAACATGTACTTGAGTTTATGCATTCTTCCTCTTCTAGAGAGTGAGGGAAAAGGAGAATAATAAATTCTCTATGATTATAGATATTCCATTGACTTCAGCAACAACATTATGTCAATTGACAAACATGGTATATCATTTCTTCGGATTGAAGGCCAAAACGAACCACTTGGCTAATTCACTTTGTAAGTATGTATCAATGTGAGGATTTTTTTTTTTTAAATTGGTTATATTGGATTGAAACAGGCCCCACCCCTATTACATCATGACCAGTGGTATTACAACAGATTGGTTATTATGCATCTATTGCTTGGCAAGATTTGTACCTAGGTATCCTCCTTGAAAGTCTATGAATTTAATCGGTTGAACTAATGCCATTTGATGTCCAATGCGACAATTAGAAATACTGGAGATACAAAATTTCTTCAACCAGCACACAAAAGTCTACCATTGGGATGTAGGCTTATCATGTGAAGCAGTAAGTAGTTGCAGATTAAATCCATTAAATTGTCTTAAACAAGAAAGATAATATATTGAAAAAAAAAACCTAATCTTCTCAAATGAGGTAACTGCTTTTACAAATAGAATTTTTCAAAACTCAAAACACTTGGACATCTGGATGGAAATAAACTATAAACATGTATGGACCCATGGCAAATAATTGCTGTGCTTGTTTTGAGGGGATACTGTATATGCATATTGTGGTGTGGGTGTTAGGAGGGGGTGGAATTGAATTAGATGAACGTAGGTGCATTCTGCATGATTGGTTGGTTGGGTGAAGGAGTGGGTGTAAAGAATAGTTGGAATGTTCTTTTGCTTTTTGTTTTTATTCCTTTTTTCTTTTGTTTTTGGGTATGTGTATGGTCGGGTTAATGATATCATTCGAGGAAATGTTTAGGTGTAGAAAACAATCCATAGTACATAATATTTTATAGTTTAAATAACTGTTTGATATAAAACATATTGTTTTAGCTTTATATTCAGAATTGGGGATTCAGACCTCTACCAATCTGTAAATGTTGTCGAGCTGTCTCATTTTTATAGGCAGCGCTTTTTGGAGGATAAATACTAAGCAAAGCAAGGCATCTTAAAACTAAATCCTAGTCACAGGTTAAGTGAGCACATGCTCAAGAGGGTCAACTGGCATGCTAGCTTTAAATTATAGACTAAAAGTTGGATTATCTTTTTCATGTTTGCGAAAATTTAGATTTATCTGTCTATCTATATGTATGTATATTTAGATAAGGGTGAAGCAAATAGCTATATTAACATTAAAAACAGATGTACTGTTGCTAGTTCTAGGAACCACAATATTTTTCTTACTGGCCTTTACATACCCTTACTATTCTACCATTAGATCTTCTCAAGATAACCTAAGCTAAGACAAAATAACTGAAAATTTTCAGGGCTTGCTTGAACAATATTTATATTCCTCTTATCTCCTACACTGAAAATAACTTGTTTTTGTAGTTCAAGTAAGCAGATATGAACATTAGCCTATAAACTAAAACTACTCATTTCTAGAAGTAATGCATCACATCAGTACCACCACAGAAGTTAAAACTGCTGTTTGCTGCATATGTTTATCGATACACAATGTTTGCATTTGGATTTTTACATGTTTTGAGACCTCCCAAAGGACTTATTCTCAGGAAAGCAAGACAAACTCAGTAGAAGTATTGCCCAAGGGAAGAAGTTAATGGATATACGGATATTAATATCTTAATCTTCCCTTTAGGTACATGTAAATTTATGTGTTGGCCTTCACTAGTTTTAGGTTTGGGATGTATTAAGAAACTATGTCAAGGGTAAGTTAATCAGCTGATTATATAAATTTGTCTTGTGTAATATTAAGTTTTTGTTAAGAGTTTATACTTATTTCCCATTTCTCCTTTATGTGTTGGATTATTGGTCTCCATGAGGCACTTAACTTGAATCTATCTTCTCTATTCAAGTTTAATGGTCCTTTTTCTATTTCTATGGCTTCCTTCACTTTCTTTTTTATACCGTGGTTCCCTCTGTTCAGCATCTTTGCTTCTGCTATACAAATATGATGACCCCATTTGTAAGAGCGTTCTGCTAATGCTAACTTTGCAAGCTTATTATAATGGATATCAGCACAGTGTTCGTTCAATCTAGTTTTTATGGACCTTTTATGTTTTTCCTATGTATGGGAGTCCAGCTGGGCAATTAATGATGTAGACTTTCTTGTATAATTTAGGATCTACATCATCTTTTGCTCTTGCCTGGTATGCATCTTAGTGTGTTCATTGGTGTAAAGGTTGTTCCTATCTTATGTTTTTTTAAGGCTTCTAGCTATCTATTCGAGGTTACTCCAGCTATTAGGAATTGCAATCTGTATACTTATATTATTCTTTTTTGGTTTTCTTTTGGGTTTTCCTGGATTAAACTACTGTGTAAAATATGTCAGTGAAAGCCATAATAGTCTTTGGACAAATGCAAAGTGCAGATAGCTAAATATACAATCGTAAAGACAAAACTAGGCCTTTTCAAAATCTAAATCACAGGCCTAAAAATCAAAGAATAACATGCAACCTCAATTATGAATCTAAATTGTATTTTATGGTCTCTAATTAACTTGCATCAGCGACTTTTCTGTTGCTTCATTATGCTGTTAGCAATTTCCATATGCTGAAGAAAGGGTAGGGCATAATAGGCCTTATACATTCTAGGGGTCTATGTTTCCCATACCTGCCTTGGATGAGACCATTATCTATCATATGGAGAATCGATCAAGTAGCTTAAGAATGTGCAATTCTTTTCGACTCCTTTGTATGTATCATTGGCTGTCAATGCATGCATCCACAATTAGTGAAATGAAATGAATGGAATATTTTTAATTTTGTCTATGGGATATCCAATATGATTTACGGGACAGGAAAGGCAAAAAAAAACATTGCATAAATAAGCTTTTTCCTTTTTTTTTTTGATCTCAGCTGCAATTTACTTCAATATGGTCGTTACATTAATCCACAAGATCTTGTCTGTGTTCTTTCTGCAATGTTCGAAAATCTCTTTAGGTATCCACCCAAACTTATTGATGGTAAAATTAATAACTTGTATAAGCTGGTCAAGTTTGTCACGACCCTAAAATCAGAAATACGATCACAAAATTAGAAAGAAACTTTTTTTTAGACCAAGGAGAGGGATTCATAAATCCCTAACCAACCTTAGGTTAACTTAATGTTTAATAAAACCTCTAAGTTTTCTCAAGAACTATACCACACAAGATTCCCCTCACATAAGTCCCTTTTGCGTAGGCATATCTCATGTTATGCACATAAGTCCATCCATCTCATTATTCTTAATGAGCTAATCACCTTCAACCATTAGGTGTACACACATCTCCATATCATACGCAAGCCATTATGCGTAGGTATGCTATGTATACTGTGAGTTAAGCTATCAATCTTGTCCTCTGACAAGCTATCTTAACTCAAGTGATCTTCTATAAACCTAGTTACCATGCTCCCTAAGGGGGTCGCAAGCCCTTAAGTTAACCTCTAAGTTCAACCTAGAACTTACTACTCAATTCTTATGAAAAGTTATTCAAACAAGAAAATAAAAGATAGATCTAGATACTAAATCTAACAAAACATAATTCATTAACATGCAAAAGATAACTAGAAACATGGAACAATAATTAAAGAATAAACATGCAATAGAAAGGATTTAAATACATTCATAACAACTCAATTAGAATACAAAGGTACATTTGCCACATTGATCATTTATTACATAAGAGTATGGTAAAACCTCCATACCCTAAAACAATACATTACATCAATAATATCAGGGAAATCTCCCCACAAGTCTAATCTAATAGCATAAATAAACAAGATGTAAAGTAGAGAGTAAACTTGAGCATTGGTCCATCTGTAACTTTGGTCCTCCCACTTGATCAAGTGAGGATAGTAGGGGATTAGGACACTCATAGTTTAGGATAAACATGCCTTTAAATGCATTTACTTTCTTTACTTTGCCAAATTGCAACTATATAATTTACTCAAGTCTTTAAACATTAATAGCATAGTTGATATCATAAAAGAATCATTACTTTTATTATCTTCCTTCAAATTCCTTTCGAGAGTTTTTCAACATGCACCATTTAAATCATGGTTATTACTCAAATCAAATCTAGACTTGTCTTAAAGCATTAAAACCCAATACCTTTAATCTTTAAACCAATCCTTTCGTTTATTCACTAAATTAAAGCCCCATAACTTTAATTTAAAATAAACCCTTTTCTCGTTCATTCATAAACTAAAGTCCCATATCTCCAGTTTATAAACAACTAATACATTTCCTTTTATTTCCAATAAACTAAAGCCCATAACTTTAATTTACGAAAACAATACATTTCCATTTATTTTCAATAAACTAAAGCCCCATAACTTTAATTTACGAAAACAATACATTTCCATTTATTTTCAATAAACTAAAGTCCCATAACTTTAATTTACGAAAACAATACATTTCCATTTATTTCCAATAAACTAAAGCCCCATAACTTTAATTTATGAAAATAATACATTTCCATTTATTTCCAATAAACTAAAGTCCACACTTATTAACAAAATAAACTAAATTATATTTATTTACAATTTAAAGTCAACTACTAAAATCATAAATAAACCTTTCCTTAATTTATCAACAAACCATAAATTAAAACGTTTCAAACTTGAAACAAATGAGAACTTGTTGAGCACGACGCTTTCACACGACGCACGCTTGACTCGATAATCTACAACAAGGGCGAGCAACCTTCCTACAGACCAAACTACCCTATCAAACATGGCCGAGACTAAGACAAAATGATAGAGGAGTTTTCAGGTGGTTTCGAATGCACAACAATGGTTGTCACTTTGAGAACGACGATGCCCTTTCAACGCAAGCTTGAGGATGGCAGTCTATTGGGAGGGACGAAGTCCACCCAACATTTGCAAGTTTTCTAATGGAGGGAATGAACAACGCATCGCCCAACAACAACGCACAGGTAACAAAAACACACAACTTTCCTAGAGAGCAACAAAAGAATACAAATTGCCCTCCCTTAACATTCGGGAGTCCCCACAATCAACATAACAACCTAAGGGAGAATACCCTCAACTCCTATCTAGGGAACACAACCAACGCCACGATGACAATGCAGAAACAAAACCCATACGTAGGCATAAACAAGGTTTAACATGAGACGATGTCTCATTAGCACAACCAACAAGTTGGCGAAGGTAAACCAATGAAACACAAGCCACCATAACAACCATATGCATCACAACAGCCATTGCTCTGGCGAAGGTAAACCAGCAAAACACAGGGCAACATAATAACCATATACGTCACAACAGCCAATGCTTTGGCGAAGGTAAACCAACGAAACACAGGCCAACATAACAACCATATGCGTTACAATAGCCAACGCTCTGGCGAAGGTAAACTAGCAAAACACAGGCCAACATAACAACCATATGTGTCACAAAGAAACAATGGTAATAGGCCCAACCTGGTGTTAATCGCTCCCTTGACGTCGACGCGGTGGTATCACTCTCGTCCGGTGCTTCCCAAGGTTCTCTTTTCTTTCACTGTTCTCTGCATCTCTTTCCCAGTTCGTTCTCTTCTTCTCCTCGCTCCCCAATGTTTGGATATTTTTCTTCCTCTTGTCCTCATCGACCCACCGCCCCTCATAACTCCTCTAGCTACCTTGATGCGGCAATCGATAGAGAAAAGCATTTTTTAATCGTTTGGATAAGCTCCATCATAAATGGTGCCCATCCCTTTAACGTTGACAGACTTCTCCCATCAACTCGAACGTCCACTCAAAGTTTGTCCGAATTACAAAATATCTTGCGTTGGATTAATATGGAGCTTGATTATTATGCTAATAATATTCTATTAACTAATGGTTATAAATGAGATTCTCATGTTATTATATAATCATTAGTTAAAGAAAATCCCCAAAACCATTTCAGATATTTAGACTTAATTGTCTTTTAAAACAATTCTAAGATATTATTTATAAATGAAACTCAATTATCATTTAAAATAATTCCAACATATTATTTATAAAAGAACTCAATTATCTTTTAAAATAATTCCAACATGTTATTTATAAAAGAACTCAATTATCTTTTAAAATAATTCCAACATGTTATTTATAAAAGATACAAAGTTTTTTATTAAGCATTATCATCATGCTACTCTTTTGCAAAGTTCAAGAAAACAAGGAGTCTTTCCAAAACAATTAGGTTATGCTTGCTCTTTTCCTAAACCAGTGATGCAGATAATGATGAAGTAAAATACAATCAAACATATGCAATAAACAAAGAGAGGATTCTTTCCATCAATTTAGTCACCTGTCTCGGCCTCTAGAACTTATGATAGCTACTAGGCTATCAGTCTGGAGCTCATGGTGGCTAACTATTGACGATTATCCCTAACCGAATGCATGCCTACATGAAGATATCCATCCATGTTACCTTCGAGTTGTCTTATCATCACTTCCCCAACCCCAAGTACCCTCACCTTCGGTGGATGACTCAACTTATTCCACTTACGAGTGTACCTGATCCTACATATTGATAATTTGTTAGCAGTATCATGCTCAATAATCATAACTAACATCACATAGTTGTTTAATTGCACAAAATCGAGTATTAAAGCACCATCAATTTAATACATTGTTTTCCATGTCGAAAGGTCCATCTTAGAGGGTCATGACAAAGTCATAATGTTGCAACAAGTGCTTTTGTGTTAGATGTCAAAAGCTTTTGTTATCTATTTTCATAAGAAGTAAATCCATTTCCAATATGCTTAAAGAATAAATTGATATGTTTACCTTATAATTATACACTTAGTTATCAAATTCGTCAAATTTTTTAGATAAAGTTCGAAATTCGTTGAATTCAAAACCCTAACGCATAAATTCGAAGAATTGTTGCCATTTCGGTAACATGATGTACTTTTACCTTTCCATTGTTTTGTTTACTCGCCTTGCAAGGAAATCTCCCCAGCATTTTGGTGTTTTGTGCCGAGTTTCGGGTGCAAGGGTTTCGTTCCAGAGATAGGCAGATGTTCCACGACGATGAGGCGGGGCGATGGATTGACAAGTTCGGAGCTTCTGTGTACCCATTTCAGTCCTTTGCCAAAAGTTAAGCAATTCTCGATGGAGTAGTACTCGGATGGGTGACCTTCTGGGAACTGTCCCGGTTGGTGCACAACGAGGTGCATTTTTGTCAAAGGAAGGAGAAGGCGGCAAAGACTGCACTTAGCTCCGGTAATTGGTGTTTTGAGTACACCCAGGTTGGGCGCATAGTCTGGAGTGCTCAAGGTTGTTCCGTGACCTCCTGTCAGTTGACCTTGACCTTGGCATCGGTTTTTAATAGTTTCATTCCACCTTCAGTAGTGCGCCCAAGCTGGGCGCACCAAGGCCGTGCACCCAAGGCTGGGCACACCTTCAGCAGTGCGCCCAAGCTGGACGCACCCAGGATGTGCGCCAAAGGCTAGGCGCACCTTCAGCAGTGCGTCCAAGCTAGGGGCACCCAGGCCATGCGCCCAAGGCTAGGCACACCTTCAGTCGTGCGCCCAAGATGGGTGCACCTAGGCCGTGCGCCCAAGGTTAGGCACACCTTCAACAATGCACCCAAGGTTGGGCGCACCTTCAGCAGTGCGCCAAGGTCGAGCGCACCCAGGCAGTGCACCCAAGGCTAGGCGCACCAACAGTGCGCCCAAGCCGGGCACACCTAGGCAATGCGCCCAAGGTTGGGCACACCTTCAGCAGTGCGCCCAGGCTGGGCGCACCCAGGCAGTGCACCCAAGGCCGGGTGCACAGGAGCAGTGCGCAAAGGATGGGCACACCTTCAGTAGTGTGCCTAGGCCGGGCGCACCAAGGCAGTGCACCAGTTGACTCGTTTGACCATCATACCATCACCTTACGAAGGCCCTCCACATCAACAATCTGAAGAACATCCTTATCCAATCAGGTGCAGCCTTTATGAGAAGCTTCCAGACTGGACGTTTCGGGATTTCAAGCATATCTTCCACGGAAGCGGTCCCCACGAGTAAGGAGACAGCGCCAGCGAGCTGGA
The DNA here is from genome assembly GCA_028583015.1 of Wollemia nobilis. Lineage (NCBI taxonomy): Eukaryota > Viridiplantae > Streptophyta > Pinopsida > Araucariales > Araucariaceae > Wollemia > Wollemia nobilis. Next base: position 5,086,700 of record JAQPPZ010017221.1, read on the forward strand.
TCTGTCAGAGCATTGAAGGGGTTCAATGGTATTTTTGAGGAGTCACTAGTCTCTGCCATGCCTGGTTAATACATTGTGACTGTACCTCCTTGTAATCCTTATCTTGGCTTCCACCGCCATATTTTGTTAATCAACATTTATTGTTCAAGCGACAAAATTCTCTATATAAGCCTGCTCTTTTATTGTAAAATGGATGGATGTTTGCTAGAGGCTAAATGAAAACCTGAATTCTGCTATCAATACAGTTGATGTCTGGCTCTAGACCTGGACTTCTATTTTCATGTGTATGTCTTCTATTGCTTATCTTCTATTATTCCATGCTTTAATTGTAAACTTGAATTCTATTATCTAGATTTAGTTTCTGATAAGGTAGGGACTCTGGAGTAGCCCTGGAGATTATGCATTCTAGATGTTTTGGTTTAATTTCTGTTAGTTATTTGTATTTGAGGGCTATTTGGTTCGGAATGCAATAGAGTTATCGTGTTGTTAGTCCATCACCCCTGTTCTATCTGGCTTGTGGCCATATTTCCCATCCCTTTAAGTCATTTCCCATTTCTTTCCTGTTCCTTTATCTCAAAACCCCCAGTTAGAATAGCAAGGGAACCAACCCATCTCTGGAGATTGGCACGGGAGGCATTTCTTCCTCTCGGCCTTTCAATGTTGGTCGGGTCTAAGGCGCACTAAAATACCAAATCCTTACCTAAGGCAGATCTCTGACCAACAGTTTCTGGCACGCCCGATGGGACGAATAGTCTCCATGTTTTAAGGAAGCTTGAGTTTGGTGAATCTCTAGCTTGCCTTCATCTGGCAAAATCACCTGGCGACTCTGTTAAGCGGAAGATCCGGGTCTCATGACCGGTGGATCCCTTTTATGCTGAAATAAGACACCCCGGAGGAATCAAGGTTTGGTGAGCAACCTTGACCTCACAAGCGGAGAAAAGAATGTTCACCTGGCGACTCCGACTCAGCGGCAAGGACCGTGATCTCTGAAGACCACTGCTATAATGGCACAGGTATGCTATCCCAGCTGGGATGATCCTAGCCCTTTGAATCTCCAAAGTTGGCATGAGATTCCCAAAAGTGCCCTGAAGACCCTAACAAAATACAATGGCACTGAGGGAATGGCCCGAGAGCACCTTGAAGATGTTGTTGCTCTAGCGACCCTCCATGGCATAACCCACGAAGATGTCATGATCAGACTTTTGGTCTTGTCTCTGGAAGGAAGGGCGTTGCAGTGGTACAAAATGCTCGGGCGTAAGAGCATCTGCTCATGGGAAGACTTGGCAGGAGCACTAGTCGACACATTTGATGGCTCTCAGGATCCCTTTCAACTCTTGATGCACCTCTCCACCATCACGAGAGCACCTCTAGAGAGCATCACGAACTTCAATGTCCGATTTTGGAGGAGTTGGAGGAGAATTCCAGAGAAAATCCAGCCGACACCCGCCCAGGCCCACCTCTATTATGTTTGGGCTTTCCACCCGGACATAGGCCTCCTCCTGCTGCAATCTGGGGAACAAAGGTTCCCTCAAATATTTCAAGAAGCAGTACAAGCGGAGCAGCTTCTGCTCCTATCAGGAAAAATACAGTGGGGAGAAACTGCCTTTCCATCACTTTCTCCGATAGTTGTTGCTCCCGTCTATCCCACGTAGTATTTTCAATGGTAGATCCCTCAAACTGTGCAGAGACCTGGAATGCAGCTGTGTGGAGCTCAAGAGGCGGATCTCGTCCAAGGCCAACGATGGGAATATGCAAGCACTGCTCAAGCAATGGATAATATGGTTGCTTGTAGTTTCCATCAGGAGATGGACCAAGAAGGGGAACAACCTCAAGTGGTAGATTCTGAGAGCGAAGAAGACACAATTTTGCACCCTTTTTGTGTCCCAGGGCATAGCACGCAAGTATTTAGCCAAAACCCAATAAGCATGCCTCTTCAGGAAGCTGGTCCTGGGGAGATCCTGACAGTAGGGCTATCACCGAAAAAATCCTGCTGTCACATCAAGGAGTTAGAGGAACCCGTACTCAAGAGCCCGCAACCAGTGGACTCTCTAAAGTGGTGGTATTGGCTCCAGCCATCACTGCAACTGGTACTCGAAGAAGGCTCTCATATGGTAAATCTCTTTGACACGCTAATCATTAATGGCATGAGTACCGACATGCATGATAACCTGCCATGTTGCATCCTGTTCGCAACCTGGCAAACTTTGGGAGACCAATCGGACTTCAAAGATCAACTGAAGTACAATCAGATCTGGTCCGGACACTGCAGATTCACTGGATAGGCGCCCGAAGCTAGATTTGTGGTGACGGCATGCCAATCATGTCGTAAAATTTTGTGTAAATAATGTAAGTCTCTTCGCCCCTTTTCACGCTATCGGTGGCGCAGTTTTGGCCAGGGTCGAGCTGGCAGAGAAATGGTGCGGATGAGTTTGATTTTAAGTTTTTTAGTTTAGTTTGTGTGTTTCTTTTTAGCGCTCCAAGAAAGAAAAAAAGGAGATAGCAGTTTTCAGGTACCATTTTTAGCATCACCTGGCACAACAGTTCAGTTCCATATAAGGCGCCCTGGAGAGGGGAAGTTTTGCTCTCCTTTAGGGGCGAAGCCTCGTTTCGGCACTCTGTGGAGCGAAAGGTCAAGTCGAAATTGAAGGGCAAATCAAAAGGTCAAATTCAAAGTCAGTTTCGCCCTCGAGAGGAAGAGCATTTCCATTCCGAGCTTTTGCAGGGCGAGATCCCCTATGACCCGCCCTCAAGGCCCGTGTGCTCCACTCCAAGCAGATGACATCGCAAGTGGGGCCCACGACCATCACTGCGCCCCATTTTCACTCAAAGAAATTATCGAAGGTTTTGCTGCAACATTATTTTTCGGAGTTCAGAGAGTGAATATTGCTGAGAAGAAGCGGAGCACTAGGGTTTGACATGGCGCTGTCATTTTCAGATTGAGAGGTGGTACAAGATTTCCCTGTGCAGTTATATATATTGTCTTATGCATTTCAATTTTTCTGTTTGGAGTGTCCTTTCACTCCTTCCCGTGCTGGCAGAATTGCAGTTTTCAGGTCCAGGGCTATAATTGGCAGGAGGAAGTCGTTGGATGCACTCCCTTTATATATATATATATATATAAATATATATATATATATATATATATATATATATTTTAAGCGGTTCAAGCGGGGTTCCGCGACGGCACGGGCCCCCCGTCATTCGATGTCAGGAGTGGCTCAACTATAAAAAAAAAGGCAGTCGGGCGCACATGGAGAGTGTGCACAAGGCCGGGCGCACATGGAGAGTGCGCCCGAGACTTAAAAAAAAAAACTAGCCTAATGCTGGGCGCACATGGAGAGTGTGCGCCTAAGCGACTGGGTTTGAAAAAAAAAATCAGCCCAAGGTTGGGCACACATGGAGAGTACACCCAAGCTGGGTGCACATGGAGAGTGTGCGCCCAAGCGGCTAGGCGCACATGGAGAGTGTGCGCCCAAGCGGCTAGGCGCACATGGAGAGTGCGCCCAAGGCCGGGCGCACATTTTGAGTGCGCCCAAGGTCGGGCGCACACGGAGAGTGTGCCCAAGGCCGGGCACACATAAAGAGTGCGCCCAAGGCCGGGCACACATGGAGAGTGCACCCAAGGTTGGGTGCACATGGAAAGTGCACCCAAGCCCGAGCGCACATTGAAGAGTGTGCCCGAGATGGGCACCCATGGTGAAGTGCGTCCAACCTGGGCACACCCGAAAAGTTACACCCAGACAAGATGCATCTCGAACATCGGGTGGGGCGCGCGCTCACGGTGCAAAGATCAAGGGTGATTGCACCCATTCCAAGGAGCGCCCGAAGAGCCCAAGGAAGCATAGCAGTTTTTGCCCGCCGAGTTGCCGAAGTGCAAGGGTTTCGTCCCAGAGATAGGCAGATGTTCCACGGCGATGAGGCAAGGCGATGGATTGACAAGTTCGGAGCTTCTGTGTACCCATTTCAGTCCTTTGCCGAAAGTTAAGCAATTCTCGGTGGAGTAGTACTCGGATGGGTGACCTTCTGGGAACTGTCCCGGTTGGTGCACAACGAGATTTGCGTTGATAGAAGCTTGCCTTGTCAACCTCAGCGACATAGTTGATTTTGTTGAGGTGAGCCATCTCGAAAGGTTCAGGTACCTGATTAAGGAGCTCGAGAAGTGCGACGTAGCAAGCGAGGACGAATGGGGCCGGGTCCAAGCGACCTATGACCACATTCAGCAGGAGCTCACGCCACCCGAGCCCCCTCAACAACAAGAACAGATCCCGACGCAAGAGGAGGTTAAGGCACAGGGAGAAATCCATGCAGAAGTCCCCGCTCAGCAAGCAGACCAAGGCGAAAGTCGTGCACCCCCGCATGATGCAGGCCAAGGCCCCCAGGTTGAAGAAGATGAGCGCCATGACGAAGTGCCAGGGCGCGATGAAGAACAACATAGTGAGCACCCGGAAGAAGAGCGAGAAGCAGAAGGAGAGGAATCAGAGGAAGAGTCTGCTGCTACCAGTGAGCACCCAGAAAGTGAAAGCGATGATGACTCTGAGCCCAGTGGATAAGGCCTGGGATATCGACATTGAGGCGAGCTCAATTTCCCCGCGAGCCGCCAGAGATGTTGCCATTCCGGTAACATGATATACTTTTAACTTTCCATTGTTTTGTTTACTCGCCTTGCAAGGAAATCTCCCCAGCATTTTGGTGTTTTGTGCCGAGTTCCGGGTGCAAGGGTTTCATTCCAGAGATAGGCAGATGTTCCACGACGATGAGGCGGGGTGATGGATTGACAAGTTTGGAGCTTCTATGTACCCATTTCAGTCCTTTGCCGAAAGTTAAGCAATTCCCGGTGGAGTAGTACTCGGATGGGTGACCTTTTGGGAACTGTCCCGGTTGGTGCACAACGAGGTGCATTTTTGTCAAAGGAAGGAGAAGGCGGAAAAGACTGCACTTAGCTCCGGTAATTGGTGTTTTGAGTGTGCCCAGGTTGGGCGCACAGTTTGGAGTGCTCAAGATTGTTCTATGACCTCCTGTCAGTTGACCTTGATCATTGACCTTAACCCTGGCACCGGTTTTTAACAGTTTCATTCCATCTTCAGTAGTGCGCCCAAGCAAGGCGCACCAAGGCCGTGCGCCCAAGGCTGGGCGCACCTTCAACAGTGCACCCAAGGCTAGGCGCACCTTCAACAGTGCACCCAAGGCTGGGTGCACCTTCAACAATGCGCCCAAGCCGGGCGCACCTAGGCAGTGCGCCTAAGTCCAGGCGCACCTTTAGCAGTGCGCCCAAGGTCGGGCGCACCCAGGCAGTGCGCCAGTTGACTCATTTGACCATCGTACCATCACCTTCCGGAGGCCCTCCACATCAACAATCTGAAGAACATCCTTATCCGATTAGGTGTGGACCTTTTGAGAAGCTTCCAGGCGGGATGTTCCAAGATTTCAAGCATATCTTCCATAGAAGCGGTCCCCACGAGTAAGAAGACAACACCAACAAGCTGGATCTATCAGAGAATTGAAGGGGTTCAACGGTATTTCTGAGGAGTCGCTAGTCTCTGCCATGCCTGGTTAATACATTGTGACTGTACCTCTTTGTAATCCTTATCTTGGCTTCCACCACCATATTTTGTTAATCAACATTTATTGTTCAAGCGATAAAATTCTTTATATAAGCCCGCTCTTTTATTGTAAAATGGATGGATGTTTGCTAGAGGCTAAATGAAAACTTGAATTCTGCTATCAATACAGTTGATGTCAGGCTCTAGGTCTGGAATTCTATTTTCATGTGTATGTCTTCTATTGCTTATCTTCTATTATTCAATGCTTTAACTGTAAACTTGAATTCTATTATCTAGATTTAGTTTCTGATAAGGTAGGGACTCTGGAGTAGCCCTAGAGATTATGCATGCTAGTTTTTTTTGTTTAATTTTTGTTAGTTATCTGTATTTGAGGGCTATTTGGTTCAGAATGCAATAGAGTTTTCGTGTTGTTAGTCCATCACCCCTATTCTATCTGGCTTGTGGCCATATTTCCCATCTCTTTTAGTCATTTCCCATTTCTTTCCTGTTCCTTTATCTCAAAACCCTCAGTTAGAATAGCAAGAGAACCAACCATCTCTGAAGATTGGCACGGGAGACATTTCTTCCTCTCGACATTTCAATGCTAAAATACCAAATCCTTACCTAAGGCAAATCTCTAACCAAAAAGAATAAACTTTAAATTCGACAACAAAAAAATTGGAAGAAAGAGACTCCATATATTCTGCAAACAAACCCTATATTCTGTTTAGTTTGTAAATCTTCCTCAAAAACTCCAACGATCAATGGCTTCATGGTCCTCTCTGGAGTGGGGGAGACGACGTTTGTTTCTTCTTCATCGCATCTACCGATCAATGGCTCTGTGGACCTCTCTGGAGCAATGGAGACTACATTCATTTCTTCTTCACCGCATCTGCCACACATGGCCTCCTTCGTACAACTCTAGTAGTTTCCTATGCCTAATGTGAAAACTAAAAATAAAAGATAAAATGATATGTGAATAAACAAAATTTTCTGCTCAAACACTCATTTTCAATAGGCTTTCTCCATTCACAAATGCAAATTGCAAGATCAAATGCCTTTCATGCAGAAATGGTACACCACAACCCTTTTATGTATATTTACTTCGTTTTTTCTTTGGATAGGTAAATGATTTGTCCCTACATTGCTCGAAAGAAAGTACCATGACCCAACTCTTTTCACTTGTATCTCAATAATTGGAGATAATGGAGGTAGTGTGCCACTTATAAGTCTTTGTACGAAGGCAAAAGTTAAAATATTTATTTATTCTTTTAAATTAAAAGATTAAGTTCTTCCCTTGTTTTTTAATTATAATTTAAATAAATTTTTGTTGAGACATCTAATAGTATATTTTTATTAAAAATTTAATTTTAATCATTAAAAAATAGTTCACACATTTTTTAAATTCAAACAATCATATAAAAAACATATATTTTTATATTGAAAAATAATTGTATATATAAAATGATATTATGTCGAATTTTATTTTAAATTTTTAAACATATCAAATTTTTTTAATTTTTTTTTTTTGAACTTTAAAAATGTATAAACGAACTCGATAACTAAGATTATAGGTATGAACATGAAAAAAATGCAATGAGTGAGAATTTGTGATAATTCACAAGAAGCAGATGAAGTATAAAGGAACCATGCCACAACTCATGAAAGCGTAAAGTAGTTTTTCTCAATAATTATGTGTCCTAATTATAGTACATAGCAACTTGCATTCACAAATAAAAGCAAGGAAAGAACTTACAGCTCATTCTTACAAGTTATTAAAGCATTTTAGATTTAGAGTTCTAAGACTGAGGAAGCTTGAGGTGTACGATGGATTTGAAATTTTAATGACCAGATAACCCTTCAAACATTTACCAGTGTAACTTTTCCATGCTATATTGTAATTTATATTGTGAGAAACTTTCAAACTAGCTGAGAAGAAACTTATACGAGCATTCAGCTGAGATATACAGATGAAACAAGAAGTAGCATAGTCATTATATTTTGAAGACACTAAAAACCAATTAAATTTGATTGAGTTTATGGTTATAACGGGAATGACTCATTAGCCTATATAAAGATACAGAAACTAAATGCAATGCCCAATGAAATACCAGGTTTCTGGTCCCTGGCATGTGAATAATCAGAGATAATAGTGGAATATGAACATCCAGTAGTGCCTAGCGATTCCAAAAACTATGCACTGTGGAGCAAAAAAAAATTACAAGCTATTGTAGATAAATCAATTTGCCTAACTAGTGTTAAAACATTTGGTCTCAAGGGTTAGGTGGATTGGTAATTGTTTGTTTAGTCAGGTATTTACTCGAGAAATTAAACCTTGGATGCATACCTTTTGTAAAGGTAGTAATCTGCTCTGAATCTTTGAGTGGGTGTTAGAGGGACAATGAGTGTACAAATCTCTCGAACTTGTTGGGGATAGCTTCTATAATTTAAACCATGCACTTAACAATTACTAAGTGAATATAACCAACAACCCTATGTATATAAAAAAATGTTAAAACATTAAAATGCAATGAAAAGCTGGTGGGATTGGGAAATGGAGGGATGCAAAAAGGATGTCCAGAAGACACTTCTAAAATTTGACAAAAAGGGAAAGGCAAAGGGGACGGCTATATAAAATAATAAAATAATAAAATAATATAAAAATTACAAATGAAAAAAACACTTGAGAATATATGTATATAAAAGAGTTAATCATTGTTTTTTCATCACTAATAAGGCAAAATGAAAATACAATGATTTATTAGTTGGAGAGTATAGTAACTGGTTCAATAGGAGTTGGCCATTATACTATTCTTCAAACTATTGTGTTAATCTTCTTGCTTTTGATGTTTTTTTTTCCATTTCTTCCTATATCTGTCCCAAAACATTCAAAAATATTATATATGTGACAATGTCGTGCATTCATTGTATGTACATAAATGGACTGCAGAGCTTCTTTTGAGATGTTAGGATTAACTTTAAGAGAAGCTATGCATGCACCCGTACAATTGCATTCTTTTCTTATTAAAAAGTTTATAAGTTTTGGAATATAGGGGGTTATAAATTTCCAGATTTCAGTTGTTTATATGATGTGATAACTCTCTATGTTACACAACAATTCTCCATATTTCGGTTGTACATGCACCCATCCATTTGTATTATTTTTTCTCCATATCAGGTTTCAAGATTTAGGTTGTGAATCACTGTAAACTACATCCCTCAAGGGGATGTCTATGGATGGTTGGGGGACGTCTTCACTGTATCCCAAGTCCCCATCCCTTGGGAGAGATGTTGCTGCAGGTATACAACCCTACGGACATGCCCCCATGTAACATAGAAAAGACATGGACATCAACCATCTTGGATGAGGTGAAAAATAAAATACTCAATCTGGAACACAGTCGATACATTTGTTCCATGCAGAGAAAAATATACAGATTAAGATTCCTGCTCAACATCCTATTAAAATATTATTTTTTTTGTTTTAAAGAGGGTATACGCCTTCAAGTTTGTTAATAACTTGTAGTCTGGTGTCTTCGAATTGCTTATGATTTTACTGCTTGAATGTTGGTTCATCGGGATAGGGAACATCATGGAAGTCTGTAGCCCTTGCATTTGAAGAGTAAATACGAGAACCTTTGATTTGGGAGCTTGTATGTAAATTTTCTGATAATTTGTTGTCCTTAATGTCACAGAACCCAATGCCTCTTGTACTCCTATGGCACGTTGTATAAAGGAAAAAGCTAGAACTAAACTATTTTCAAATTCTGGTTTATAATTATTTTTGTAATTTTTTTTCCAATTTCTTTTGCCTGAAATGAAGTTTACTGCTTTTGAACTATGTGACAAACTACATAAGATTAATTTAGAAAACCATGTTAATAAAGAGCACAATACTGTCATCTTGTGCTGTTTGCCAATGCTGTGCAGAGTCTGTATGAAGAATAAGTGAAAGAGTTTGCAATATTGCATACGAAAGCACCAAAACAAGTGGATGAAATTAACAATGATTTCATGGTGATTTTATATGGACCCATCTAATATCATCACTTACACTCCACATATTTACTGACCAGAAATTTAGATATTGAAGCCTCTCTATAAAGTACAATGCAGATATGAGCTTCAGAATGGCCAGGCTAAAAATTGTGGCCCAGAAGCTTTATCCTATCAGTCCACAATTCTTAAGATAAAGATTTGACAATAGCAATTTAAAACATGACGTAAGATGGCTTATTATGTGGTCATTGTGACCTCAAAACGACCTCCTTTTCTTTAATAGCAGTGTGGTTGAATTTCTATGATCCATGATTATTGAGACCTGAAAAAATTGAGTGTATGAAAAAATTGAGTGTATTTCTTAGTGATGCTTATTCATTAATATTTAAATTTGGTTATTTATTTATTTTTAAATTATAAATTTTTTTATGTGAGATTGAAACATGTTTCATTTATACTAGATCATTATCATACAATGGTATCATCAATTTGATAATAATACATATAACATTTAATAAGATTTAAACCTTAACCTTACCATCAAAAATTAAATTTTAACCAATTTGATAAACTTGGTTTGTTTCATACAGCCTATCTATTAAATTCTAGAGGATGGGCAGGAATAGAGTGAAGTGCACCTTTGATTCATATTTACATAGTTTTCTTATCTTTCTTGATCATTCCTACATGTTGATGTTACATTGCTCTTAAATCTGCTTTGGCAGGGAATTAAAAGGGAATTGGTGAATGGAAAATATTATTGGTTCATAAGAATTTTTTTGATGGGCAATCTTTGAAATTAAAAGTGAGGCAAAATTAGAAAAGGAAAATGAAACCTTGAAAATATTTTTTGAAAGAAAAGAAAATTCAAATAAGAAAAAATATTCAATTAGGGAGACAAATGGTTTTAAATTTGATAAGTAAAAGATTTTTTAGCCATCATCTAAGCAAATTACATAAGAATTGATACAAAGGAAAAATGGAAATTAATTAAGAGATTCTACATTCATTAAGAGGATTGGAAAACAATCAAAGATTTGTTTTCGAGAATACTAATTATGTCTTCATCAAAATTTTCTCTTACAAAAAGAACAAAACTTAATTAGAAGAGGAACTCAAAAAAAGGAAAATTCTATCATAAAAAAGAACATGGTCAAATGGGTCAAACTTCCGCATTCTTTCAACACAAAAATGGGCAATCAAATTTAGAACAAAAATTTAAAATGGGATATGGAATAGAAAAATTATAGGATAATTATTGGTATATTGATTCAGCACAAGTAATTACATGAGAGGTATATACATTGGTGTGATTCCCTTCAAGTAAAACAAAGCATACCTATCAAAATTGTAGATGATAAAATTTATTAGGTTCAAGGAATAGGTAATGTTTCACACAACCTACCTTTTATTGATTTGACATTAAAAAATATACTTTATGTGCTTAGATCAGCTAACAACTTGATATAGTGTCACAATTGTTGGATAAAGGTAGAATAATTGAATTCAAGATTATCAATGGAAGTAAAAAACATTTTATTAAAAACAAAGGAAAACTTGAAGCTACTAGATTATTCAAAAATGGTTTTTTTACCCTCGATAACATTTCATCTATTTAATATTAATCAAGTGAACAAACACGATAAAGAGGAAGTCAAATTCATGAGGGGTATATTAATAAAAAATTATGAAGATCAAATTTTGAAGAAGAGTAAGCACACAAGGTTGACTAAGAAAATATCCAAATCTAAAAGGGATTGTAAAGAAATCAAGAAAGAAGAATTAAATCAAAGTTGTTTGGCATCAAAAGATAGCAAAAATAAAGAATCTTGTTCATGAAATAATATTAAAAAGTATGCATCATCAAAGTTAGTAAAGAAAAACAAGTAGAATTTTAAATGTGTGAGTCATAAAAAACTAGTGAAGGTGAAGAAGAGTAAACTAGAGATTTTTACAAAAAATAAAATAATAAATTCTTAGAACAATTCATGCTTACATTCCATTATAAAAAATGCTCAAAATTATATAGAAGTAGAATTAATGTGGCACTTACAATATTCACAAATAATATGAAAGAGACTTCTCAACACTTAATGACTATATAAGTCTTATTCTCAAAGAAACTCATGATTGCTCTAAATTTTTTGTTACATTATCTACTGAAGTAGGGAAGATAATATACATAACATTACTCACTCTTAATGTTCTTAAGGGAAGTACAAAAAGAAATATGAAATAATTGAAAAGTTCAATAATAACCCCAAGGTCAAAGATGTGGGTAAGGACACTAGTGATCTTTGTCAAAAGAAAAATGTGAATTGTGATGCAAATGATTTGGAGCCTATGAAGGCTCATGTAAGTTATGATACAAATAATTTTAGACCCATAATGATAGATGCATATTGTAATACTTGTAATATTGTATATAAAATAGATATCACATGTGACACTATGGATTGAGCATTGTCCATTAGTATAAAGAACAAGAATGTATTGAAAGTGTATATATTAATTGTGTTGATTGCATAGGGAATATTTGTGTAGGCCATGATAGACATAACAATGATGATGTAGAAAATTATTATGGCAGTCATGATAAAATCCATGTTGTCATTACTAATTGTGATAGTAATAGGGATAGTGGCAATGACACTTTAAAGTGTGTGGAAAGACATTGTTAAAAAGATAATACAAATCAGAGCAGTGATGCAAAATATTGTTATTTTAAAAGGTATAATAAATGGATTGGTTCAAACTTATTAAATAAAATATAATATAAAGGTATGGGTTTTAAAAAATATGAGCAAGGCATGAAAGAGCATAGAAAACCAGAAATAAGGCCAAAATATGAAGACCTTTGATATACAAGACAAGCTAGTGAAATTGTGACAGGTGTCACTAATACCAATTTTGTGTCAGGTAACAATGAAGTAAAAATAGGTAACAGTCAATCAAGGAATGGTAAAATTAAACCAAATGTGTATTAGATATTAGTAAGAAAAAAATTGTTAAAATGAACATAGATAAAGGGAAAAAAATTTATATTGTGAACAATGTCGAATGCCTTAGGCATCTACAATATGTAATTTTTTTTCCTTTTTGGAATAGAAATTATGATTTTTTCTTTGGAAAAAAAAATATTAGGAGACTAAGTATGATAAAATTTTATTGAATAATTGGTGATTTCCTAGAGGTGATGACTGCTCTAGAGGAAGAGCTAGAGTGAGTACCAAAAATTGGTATTAAAACCAAAGTTGGAAAGAAAGCAAAGAGCCAAAGTCAATCCCAGAGTTAGAGCTAGAAAATTATAACTTGAGTTAGAGAACAATAATAGAACAAATAATTTAATATAGGGGGTGTTTGAGTTTATTACATTATTTGGTACCTTGCAAATATCTTGCAAGTACCTTGTAAATATTTTATAAATACTTTGTAAATAGTTAGAGTTTAGAGTCTTGTAAATATTTTTCATTTAGTAATAATTAGGTGTGTGTGTATCATTATTATGGATTCAATAAATATATTTACCCTATGAGAAATACTAGGAGTCATATCTCTCTAAGAGTTTGAGGATATGAAAAGATAGGTGAAGATGAAATATCAAAAGTCTCCTTATGAAGGCTATTTGTAGAAGTAACATATGAGATGCATATATTAGGAAATTGCAATAATACATGTAAATATTGCTATCTATGTGAATAGAGTGTGTTCATTTTACTTTGAGTGATGGATTGAATATATGAGTTGTGTTCTATTTTTTTTGTGAGAAATATATAACCTCTTTATCCAAAGTATTTGTTGAATATTGTATAATTGTTAACATCTAATGACATCCTTCTATTGTTTAACATCAACCACTCTTTCCTTTCACTCTCTAATATTTTATTTATGATTTAATTTGATCAATTACTTTTATTCATTTTGATAAATTACTATAAAATCCAACATAACATTAGAGTGGGTATGGAGTGTCATTGCTTACAAATATTTTTCACAAAGCCTTCCCTAGTTTATTTAATAATAAGGAAACATTAATTTCTAAAACTTCACATGCATATCTAGAATAAAGGGAAAAAATAATAATTCACTCCAAATATCAAGCTCATTTTATACAAAGGAAATTAAGGATTTTAATTTTAATTTTTTTTGTATTCAATGTCATCATTTTTTGATATGTGGAATAATTCATGTGCATACTTATTCTTGAGATATTTTTTGATCCTAGAAGAGTGATAAACATGTGAGAATAGTGATTTGCTAATACAGGTATCAGAGCTACGTTGGAAAGAATATTGAGCTACATTCATAGTTCTTGGGAGGAATAGATAGTATGAGAAAGAGATAGTGTTTTAAGAAAGCTAAGGTGAAAGAGAAACGTTGGAGTGACAACAAATTTATTTTGGAACAAAGAAGCAATATCTAGAGTTTAAGCACTGAAGAGAAGTCATCTGAGCCTATAGAGATCCCAACAGACATTGTGTCTAGAGAAGGGTGTTATAAAAGCTGAGTAGAAGTTGATGTAGGTCCGAGAGGAAAGTGCATATGTTGATCCATAGAATGTCCATTGTAGAGAGAAATATCGGTTCAAAGAGAAATGCAGGTCCATGTATGAACAAAGAGTGTAGAGATAATTGCTGGTCTAAAAGAAAGTGTAGGTCTAGAGAATGCCTGAAGAGCTTAACATAGAGAATAGAGGGAAACATCTAGAACAAAGAATGCAAATTTTGGTGCAATAAAGTTGAAACATATGCAGAAGAAAGGCATAACATTGAAGTAGAAGGTGATAAAAATATTAATGAGAATATCTCAAAGTTTCTAAGGTATCATAATTCTTTCCTTCATGATTTTTTTGATTGTGTGCACATATTAAATTTGGAAGGATTATAATTTAAAAAAAAATGTTATATGAGGAAGTTAATTTCCAAAAGATAGAGAATTAATGAAACAAAAGAAAAAGGTTTATTAAATGAAAATATAGTGAAGAAAAAATATTAATTCAAGAAAAATATTGAAGAAAATTTATTAAAAGTTATAAGAAGAATCTAATAGATATGTAAGAATATTATTGTTAATGGCTTCAATACAAGCTCCTTCAGAGCCCTGTGTCACACTTGAGTGCAATCCTGATGTCTTGTGGAGCTTTCATTTGAGGCTGGTGAACCACATTTAGGAAAAGAAGATCATGAAAATTCCAACTTTCCTATATAAATATTTGGAGAGAATGGTCTTTAAAATTTGATAAGGTAATTCTTCCTTTTCCAATCATTAGGGGTTGTTCAAATTGATCTTCAATTATGTTTCTCTAAAGAAAAATGCTATTGCTATGGGAAAAAGAAGTGTTGGTCCTATATGCCTTTGGATGTCTCTTCCTATAGAAAAGATATGGATAAGTGGTTTGTAGTTAATTATTTATTTGGGGACAAGATTGATAATTCTTATTTAGCAAAGGTTTATCAAGGAGGTACTTTTGAGCCCCCTTGTATTATGATAATGGTAATAATGACCCTTATAAATCAATTGGTAAAATTGTTGTTGATGAAACCATGGCCGTAAAGATTAGGGATGATAGTTTATAAGCTAGAAATAAGTTGTGGGCCCTCAAATATTGGATCACAATAATGTCAATGCCCTTTGCCTATTTTGGTTGGGTTGAAAGAAATTGGTGTTTTATCCTCCTCGAAGGATGAAAAACTTTCTAGGAAGAAGTCTAAGTCATTGAAGAAGTCAAATATTGATCCAAAATGCAGGGATAAATTCATTTGAACTCTAAATTTAAGAGGAAGTTGAAGACCTCACAAGCCTTATAGGATTCAGATGACTATGAGGACACAAGCCTGACACCTCTTTCTAAGAAGAGCTTGAAGACTTCTAGAACCCTAGATATTTGTGAAAATTACTATCTTCTATGCTAACAAAATATCTTGGATACTAAAGCAAGACCAAAATATTCTTGAGATGGATGTTGACCTTTTTTATGATAACTCTCATGACTAATGAGACTTGCTAGTTTTTTGGTTGATTTTTCTCTTTGGTGTTGGTTGGTCTATTGGGCTCTCTCTTGGCTCTATTTGGTTTTGGAGGTCTCCTCCTAGATTTTTATGCCTTCTTGTTGATCATTTTGTTTTCCTTTCTTTGCTCTGCTTTTGATTGATATCTAATGTAAAAGGTTTGGGGGTCCTTTCAAAACCCTCTATTTTTCAATCTAATAAAAAAGGAAGATTAAAGAAAGAGAATTTTATTATTGAAGAGTGAAGTATAAAATTTTAAGAAGAATGATTGAAGGGAGTTATAAGAAGATAATTAATGAATTAAAGTGAAATAAATATTATTGATTGAAAAAACTATTATATTGAAAAATAATTGAAGTTGAAGAAAATTGAAACTGAAGAAAAAGATTAATTGAAAGAAGAAAGAAGAAGAATATTAGAGTTTAAGAATATTAATTATTGAAGAAGAAATATTTAGTGAAGATAAGAAGGATATTAAAGAATTGAAGAAGAAGAATATTAAAGAGAAGTGAAATTATTTGAAGGAAGAATATTAAATTGAAGAGAAAAATTAAAATTGAAGATAGAAAAAAAGTGAAATTGAAGGTGAAGAAAATTAAGAAGAATATTGAAGATACAAGATTAAGAAAGTTGAAAAAAAAAATCTTTAAGTGAAGAAGAGTTATTAAATAATAAAGAAGTATTAAATTTGGAGATAAAAGGATTTCAACAAGAAAGGAATTAATTATTGTTGAAGAAGAATATTTGAAAATTGAAGAAATGAAAGAGAAGAGAATTATATTAAAGAAAAGAAAAGAATAATTATTAAAGAAAGAAAAAAATTAATATTTAACTTAAGAGTAAAAAAGAATTCTGCAACAAAGGAAATTAATTGCAAATTAAAACTGAAGAGAAAACTTGAACAAATTTGTATTGCAGATTTATTGTTGAAAGAACAAAAATGAGTGCATCAAAAAGGTATTTTTCAAAATCACATATGTTAAAAGAGGCAAATATCATGAAGAAATGTTTTCAAAAATAGAAAACATACTGTCACAAACACATTGTACGATACAATAAATTACCAAAACTTCAAATAGAACCATAAATTGAATATAAAGATAATTCTTGGTGCATTTATTTAGGAGCTAACCATCATATGATAGGAAACCTATATTGGTTTGATTCCATTAAAGTAAAACCAAGTGTACCACTTAATATAGTAGATGATACAATTTATCACGTACAAGGGTTAGAAAATGTTACACTTAGTATACCATATTCAAAATGCACACTGGAAAATATGCTTTATGTTCTTAGAATAACAAATAATTAATTTTTAGTGTCATAACTATTGGATAGTGGAAGAAGGGTAAATTTCAAAATTATCAATGGTAATAAAATATGTCTTATCAAAAGACTAAACAAAATCGAAGCTCTTGGGTCCTTCAAAAGTGGTATATTTGCTTTGGATGTAATAGCACTTGCACAAAAACATTTAGACCAACTTCTACCAAAAGAATGATATCAGAAGAAGTATTTTATTGAACACAAAAATCTTATGTCAAAGGAACATAATAGAATATCAACAAATGAAAAATATACACTTTAATGACTTACTCAAAAGTACAGGTGATAGTTGTAGTGATAAATCACTATAACTCTGATAGATTGCACCCTAAAAGAATATGAGGAGCTTGAATTTGAAATCAAGGGAGCATAATCCATGTTGGGATAAAAGGATGCCATGTCAAATTTCACCAGACATATATCTCCAAAAGGTAGATATAGGAGTGAAAATTCTCCTTCTATGTGGGCAAGCTACTGCTTAATAAGAAGGCCCACAATGAGTAGTCTATAGTATTTTTTGATGATATCTAATATGAACCTCTTTCCTAACTAAAGTTGATGAGCCTTTTTGATTATATATAAAAATATTCTATTATGGGAGAAGGACCAATCCAAATATCATATATGGAAAAATCAATACAACTCATCATAGTATGCATCATTTTGGTAAGCAACCTCTGGCAACTCATGCATCATATGTCCACTAGGCATGCAAGAATATATTTGACAATGGGAGATGGAAAGGGAAAACTAGCAAGTGGAAAAAGAAGAGGAGACCTTGTGATCACTCTATGAGAATAGAAATTTAAAGATATATACTTCCCCACATTCAAAAGGAATGTCGCTACAGTGAAAGCTTCTAAGCAGCAACAAAATAATCGATCAAGTCATAAAAAAAGTAGATAGACATGGAAGAACCCTATGAAAAAGTTTGGCATGAAGAAAGAAAAGGGGAAAGCTTAAAATAAAACAAGGGAAGAAACGAGGAAGTTATGAAGGCAATAAGGAGTTTTAGTGAAGACTAATAAAAAGGGAGGATCCGATGAATAGGACTGACATAAAACTTGTTGAAACTTTTAAAAGTTCTAAAGAATGGAACCAAGAAGTGATGAGGCCTGGAAATGCCTCAATCATAGCATGTTTTGAACATTGAAACTGCCTAAAAACTCTTATGTTTAACCTGATATGCTAGTTAAGTTGATTTAATATGCTGTGTATTAACTGTTTGCATGATCAATGTGTTAGAAATACTATATTCTGATTTTTTACAGTTTTTGCATAGTTTTATGTTACTTTGTCATGACTTACTAAATGAGAAATATGCTTAGGTTGATAGCAACATTTCACTAGTTTTGTTTTGATATGTCTCAAGCATTTATTTTATCTATATATAGCAAACAATGCAAGCAAACTGTTACTGTGTAGCAGAAACTAGTTTTACAATGTAAATTCTAGCCTCCGCCAATGAATGGCAAGGCATGGAATTCACACATGGAAAGAGATGAAGGCCATTGAAATTTGATCCTGAGAGCTAACTCACATGAGAAATGCAGATGAAATAATTTGAAGAGCACACAGTTGTTCATTTCGAAGATCTTCGAAATGAATAGACATCTTCAGAATGAGAAACACAGTCTCTTCGAAATGAGCGGACATCTTCAGAATGAGAAATGCAGTCTCTTCAGAATGAGCCACTTATCTTCAGAATGAGAACATAAAGTGCTTTTTGACTTGTTGAATGATTTATAACGATGGAAAAAGGGAAAGAAAGATTAAAAAGGTTAAGGGAAAATATCTCCCATCTGACTTTGCCGTCCTTGCCGACTAAAGCCACCATTTATGAAAAAGATCAACTTTGATAATCTTTTAGGATAAACCCAGGAAATGCTACAACATAATAGGAATAGATCTATAAGATAGGAATGAGATATTCTCAGTTTGTAAGTAGATTTTAGGATATCTATAAATATATAGCTCCCGTCCAGGTTGAGCTAAGAAGAATGGTAGAGGAAAAGTAAGCAAGTAGTATAATAATAAGAAAAGTGGATCATTACAATCCTATAACAGGGTTTTTAGCAGCAACACTGTAATTATGTTCTTGAATCAATAAAGTGCACTATTTTTATTCATGTTGTAAATGAGTGTGAGTAAGATCTAGAGAGAGAAAGACTCATACCTTCTTCTGGACAAGGAGGCTGGCCACTTCCAGACCTAGGAGGAGGACTAATAACAAGTTTTTATTCTGATTTTGCTGCAGCAGAATAAGTTTTAAAACTTGTCATTTCATTTCTTTGTAAAAAACTAACAGTGTTTGCAATCTTAGTTTATTTCATGATTAGGATAATATTGTGATTAATTATAAGTTTGGTTGTAATCTCAATTTTCAGCAAAGCTTTCAAATTATTGCAGATTGTCATTTCCAGAATTTACTGTTTTTTGCAATTTACTGCATTTTGTGTTTTGCTGTCAACCCCTACACGTAAGATTGACAACCTTCTCATTACAGAGCATTGACATGATTTAATTTCCATGTTATAATCAGGTTTCCATTGCTGCAAAAGTAAATAGATTTCCTTTCTCGCAATCATAATTAGACTTCTAATTCTCAGAATCGTAACTAGGGAGTTATTTCTGCAACATAATTAGATTTTATTCTGTAATTGTAATTAGGATTTTATTTCTACAGTTAGTAATTAGTTTCCATTCCTGCAATTAGATTAAAGTTTAATTTATGCAATTTAGAGATAAAAATGTCGTAAATCCCCCACACCCAATAAGACCTGTTGCTCCCAAATGACCTAAGTTATAGCCCTGTTCACTCATTCTTCTACAAATAGCCTTGTACACTGCCCTAGATTGACAAATTCATTGAGAATTAATGATGTGCATAATGAAAATGCATCATTTTGGCATCGTTGCTAGGGAATAGTGTTTTTAGAAGGTGACAACAGTCTAATAACTGTTAATTATACCGAGTTGTAAAAATTTAGGATAAAATCTAAATATAACAACTGGTTAAAGTAACAACTATTGACCTATAATTTATGTCATTCAAGAGTAAACATGGATGAGTAAGCCTAGGGATGAAAATGTAGAATTACTCAAAAAGATCCCTGGATTGTTCTATTAAGAAGATCTTCATGCCTAAGGGATGAATCACCTGTGTTTGAACTACCAAAAATATTGAAACAAAAATCACTAGCTTCATCATCATTAGAACATCCTGAGAAAGAAAAATCACCAGTCTCATCATCATTAGAACATCCTAAGAAAGAAAAATCATCAGAATCATCACCAACAGAGGATTTTGGACCTCTTGAGAGTGAAATTTGGATAGGTTTAACCTGTTCCCAAGGAACAAGAAACTATGGCAGAGGGAGGCAATCTAGATAGGGATGGCCAACATGGCTATGTCCATAATGAAGGAGATGATCAGGATATGCCCCAACCTTCCGAACATTTGAATATCCTATCTGTTTGAATCCAACACAAAACTCCCCCATGAAAACCATTTCACCTTCAGTACTTCTAACATTTTGAGGTGTTGTATCTGAAGATCCTGATCAGTTTTTGTTTGAATTCAAAGTAGTGTGTCAAACCTATGACTATGTAAATGACAATCAGAAACTTAAGGTTTTTTCCTCAACACTCAAGGACTCAGCATTACGCTGGTTCATGAGCTTAGAGCCAATTTCCATTCGAACCTGGGATCAAATGGAAACTGTGTTTTTAGACAAATATCAAGAGTATTTCTGTGTAAGGAATATGAAAGATGAGCTATTTAGGATTAAGCAGGAAGATGATAAAACATTAGAAGACTATCTTGATAGGTTCTCCTTTGTTCAAAGGAGATGTGGACTTGTAGAACCTGAGTTATGCAAAACCATATTTTTGAGAGGATTACAAGATGAATCCAGAGAAGTATTGGATTTGATGGGAAAAGGGGATGTAAATACTCTCAAAAATGATGAAATTATGGGTCTCTATAGGAATTACTCTCGCACTAAGCAAGGAAGAAGAAAAAAGAGTACAAATGGCACTGATGTGAAGGACCTATTAGAGGAACTTGTAAATTTTAAAACTGATATTCTGGTGCAATTGAACACAACTTTGGGGGAAATATCTGCAAAAGCAAAAACCATAGAAACTTTGGCAATTTATTGCCCAAGATGTAGAAATAAACATGCTTTGCAGGAGTGTCCTTTGAATAAAATATCTATCTTAGCTATTTGTAGTATCTGTTCGAAGAAGCATTTGACTGATAAATGCCACCTGCTACCACAACTCAAAACTATGTTAGAGAGTCAGACTGAGGAACTCAACTATGTTGGACCAAAAAAAGAGGGAAATTTCTCTTAGAACCAAAATCCCCCTCATTTTTCTACAAATTGGGGGCATAATCCTTGGACTATGCCTTGGGGACAATCAAAACCACCCCAACGCCCTTGGAATTATTCTCAATGGAAAAATTCCCAAGAATGGCCACAAATAAGTTGGAGTAATCCAGCCTAGAATCAAAATTAGAATAACCCATCATGGAATCAAAACAACCCATCATGGAATCAGAATCAGACTAATCCACATTGGATGCAAAATAAACCATAGTGGAGTCAACAATACCAGTCCTAACCAAGGCAGCAAAGAAATCAAGGTCAAACTCAGCATTTGTCGCCTTGCACCTAATCAAAATTTTCAAGAAAAACAGAACCAACCATAGCAAACACAACAGGTGAAAGCAGCCTCAACTTCCAGCTCAACCGATCACTAATCCAAACAACATGAGACATGCATCCCTTGTCTATGTGGCTGAAGCTGAAGAAAATGCTGAAATAAATGTTCTTGATTGTAGTAACATCCAACTTCGTTCAGGAAAAGTTTTATCTGAACCTATTTCAACTAAAATCAAGGAAAATGAAAAAAAAGAACCTTTGGAACCAGTTAGAGTTAAACCAACAACAAAGAAAGAAGAAAAAATAGAATCACAAGTAGAACAATTACCTTCATCAAGGATAATTCCATATCCTGAAAGATTCAATACCACAATAGAAAATTCTAAGTCAAACCTGGTCAAGGAACTTAGAAAGTTAACTATATCATTGCCTTTATTGCAAGCCATTAAGGATATACCAATGATTAAAAGTACTATCCGAGATTTATGCATTAGAAGAGTAGGAAGAAAAAAAAAGCATTTCCCAAGACTGTTTAGGTTGAAGGAAAGATAACTGATCTCTTATCTAGAAAACTAGTACCTCCAAAGTATAGTGACCCAGGGAGTCTAGTTATCACAGTTACCATAGGCTCAGTACCAATATAAAATGTCTTAGTAGATCTAGGAGCTACAATAAATATCATGACCAAGGATATAATGAAACAATTACAGCTCAAACATCTCAGTCCCACATTTACAGTTTTAGAATTGGATGATAGGTTAGTTGCAAAACCTGAAGGTATCATTGAAGATGTCCCTTTAGAAGTCTCTTGGGAATTCCCTATAGATTTTTTGGTTTTACAGCCAAGAAATTCAGCACATGGATATCCCATCATTCTAGGAAGACCTTGGCTTGCAACTGCAACAACCTTCATAGAATGCAGATCTAGAAAAATGACCATTTCAAATGGTATTGATCTAAAACAGATCTCTCTGTATCCTCCTGCGAGACCCTCTAGCAATTTTTTAGGCCAGTTATGGTTTCCTGACTCAGATGAAGAACTAGAATAGGTTATTTCCACACTAGCTACCTTGGTAGTAAGGGAACACACAGAAGACCTCCATGACATAGAAAATTTAGAGAAATAAACTATCCTAATGAATGTTCAACATGAACAAGGGTTAGAAGAAGAAGCAGTAAATATCCATAAGTTGTTAGGGAATGAGGAGAACCAAAATTTTGAAAGTGAGCCATCTGTACTATCACAAGAAACATCAATTTCACTACCACATGGGTGGCACCATCACCCAATTTTTCCTTCTCACTGTTCCATACAGGATATACTTCCATTAGAAATCAATGAAACATAAACTTCTTATTTCCTCCCATATCATCATTGCCCTCTTAACTCCCTAATCACCAAGTATGAAGAAGTGAATTCAATCCTTCCAAATACAAAATAAATAGAAGTCCAGCCAGGCAAATTACTGAACATTAACAGCTGGATTACTAGGGAAGAGGAAGAAAATTTGATATTTTGTAGAAGCATGTTCATGCTTTTGCTTGGGACTACAAGGATATGTCAGGAATTCACCCTGATATATGCACCCACAAGATTTATACTGAAGAAGTCAAGCCAATAAGACAACCCCAGAGAAGACTGAATCCTACCTTGAGGGATATTGTAAAGGAAGAAATTGAAAAACTTCTGGAGGTAGGATTCATTTACCTAATTTCTGATAGCCATTGGGTCTCTCCAGTGGTTATAGTTCCTAAGAAAAATGGAAAAATGAGAGTATGTGTAGACTATAGAGAGCTGAACAAAGTGACATACAAAGACCATTTTCTATTACCTTTCATAGATCAGGTGTTAGATACCCTTGTTGGAAAGAAATACTTTTGTTTTCTTGATGGATTTAGTGGGTATAATCAAATTCAGGTTGCACCTAAAGATCAAGAGAAAACAACCTTTACCTGTCCATGGGGAACATTTGCCTATAGGGTTTTACCTTTTGGTTTGTGTAATGCCCCAAAAACATTTCAGCGAGCGGTCTTAGCAATTTTTTTTTATCTGACTACCAACAGTGTTGAGATATACATGGATGATTTCATAGTATGTGGATAGACTTTTGACTTTACATTAGAAAACCTTGACAGAGTTTTAACTCGCTATGAAACATACCAGTTATCCTTGAATCTAGACAAATATTTTATGATGATGGAGGAAGGAATAGTTCTTGGTCATAACATCTCTCTTCAAGGGATCCAGTTTGATCCAAAGAAGGTGGAAAGGATATTCTTCTTCCTAAAACTCAGACTGATGTCAAAAACTTCCTAGGACACATTGGTTTTTATCACAAGTTTATTCCCAGCTTTAGCACAATAGCGAATCCCATGTTTGCCCTATTGACTAAAGATTCTGAATTCTCCTGGACTGCAAGGTGTCAGGAATAATTTGAAGCTTTGAAAGAGAAATTAGTAACCCCACCTATGTTAAGAGGACATAATTGGGCATTACCATGTCATATCCAGACTGATGCTTCCAACACTATAATTGGAGCAACATTAGGACAAATTGACAATGGTGAACATTATGCCATCTACTACATTAGCAAGAATTTGATAGGAGCTCGAGAAAAATTATACCACAAGCGAGAAGGAATTCTTGGCGATGAATTTATGCCATCAACAAATTTAGGCATTACATCACGAGGTTATCAAATATTCATTCACACGGATCACACAACCATTAAGTATTTGATGAATAAGCCTATGGTAAGTACAAGAATTATTCGTTGGTTACTGTTGCTGCAAAAATTTGATATCACAATAATCAACAAACCAGGAAAAGCTAATGTTGTAGCAGATTTCTTGTCCAGGTTGCAAAAAATAGAGGAAGGAGAATTAGTTGAGGACACTTTTCCTGATGAAAAATTATTTGCTATATCTATCCAATCACCTTGGTTTGCGGATATAGCCAATTATTTGGTCACAGGGAAAGTTCCTCCATATTTCACTTCAAAACAGAAAAACAATTAATCAAACAGAGTTCTTCCTTTGAGTGGATTAAGGGTATACTTTTTAAGTGTAGTCCTGACCATGTGTTACGCAGGTGCATCCGAAAGGATGAGGTATATGATATCCTTAGGGCTTGTCATGATGAACCCTTAGGTGGACACTATTATGTAAAAAGCACAATTAGAAAAAATTTAGGGACATGATATTATTGGCCATCTCTTCACAAGGATGTGAAAAAGTACATCAGGCATTGTGATGCATGCCAAATAATGGGAAAACCCACTCATACAAATGAAATGCCACTATAGCATCAATTGGTTTTAAAGCCATTTGAGAGGTGTGGGCTTGATTTTGTAGGACCTATTGATCCACCTTCTCAAGGAAAGATGCATATTCTAGTATGCACTGATTACCTAACAAAGTGGGTAGAGGTGCGTGCTTTCAAACATGCTCGTGAAGAGAAGGTCATCGATTTCTTGTATACTCAGATTTTTCAGATATTTGGAGCTCCACGGTCTATCACCATAGACCAAGGACCCCAATTTGCATCTAAAGTCATTGAGGCTTTTACAGAATTATATGAAATCAAACATAGGAAATCATCACCTTACCACCCACAAGCAAATGTCCAGGTTGAGGTAACAAACAGGGAACTAGAACGAATCTTGACAAAAATAGTAGCTTTTCATAGGAGAAACTGGCTAGATAAATTACCTGAAGCAGTTTGGGTTTACAATACTACTTGGAAATCCACTACTAGATTCACACCTTATGAACTAGTTTTTGGTAAAAAGCCCTTCCTACATATTGAATTTGAGCTACTAACATTGCACACAACATTGGAAATTGAGATTGAATTGTCACAGGCATAGACGGACAAGATTCTACAGTTGAATGCATTGGATGATTTTTGGTTGGATGCTCTACACCAAACTGAAGTAATTCAGGAGCAGAGGAAGTTGTGGCATGACAGTCACATTCAGTAGAGGAAATTTTAGCAAGGATATTGGGATTTGCTATTTGATTCTCGCTATGAAAACTTCCTTGGAAAGATGAGAACTAGATGGCTTGGACCTTACTAGATTGAAGAGGTATTTGACAATGGAGCAGCTTATCTATCTCCTATTGATGGGTCACAGAGAAAGTTGGTAGTAAATGGACATCGCCTCAGGGTGTACCATACACCTCTGACTAAAGAGGAATTCTTACAATAGCTTGAAAATTTGGATGCACAACAGGTGGAAGAGATTCCCTCTTCCACTTCAATAAAATCAGCATGATCATGGATTTCAAGAAAAAAAACAAAAAAATAAAAAAATAAAAAAAAAGTAGAAAACAAAAATATGAATAAATTCTGATCGTGAATTCCTTCATGGGCATGATTTCAAGGAAATCATGAATTCCTTCACGGGAATAATCAAAATAAAAAAAAAAACAGAGAGAAAAGGAGAGGTAAAAAAAAAAAAAAAAAAAAGGAGAAAAATGAATAGCTCAGCAGTGAAAACCTTTCCTAAGGCACTACTGAGTTAATATGCATGAAAACCAATTTTTTGGTATGCATAACCTTGAAATTTTTTGAATTATCATTGTACAAATTCACCAACTACACTTGTTTTGAAATATTGTAGAAAATCTCAGCAGAACATCAACAAAAGCAGTCATTCTTAAAAACTTGCATTAACTTGTTTTAATCAGGTAAATATTTCTTATATTTCTTCATTGTAAATGATTGGTATGTAGTATATAACAATTAACCATTAGCATAAAAGGTATCCATAAGAGTTGGCATACTTAAAACATGTTTTGAGAAGGAGAATATTGGTTTCTGCTTAAATCTTCGAAACACGAATGCCAAAAATAGTGCCTGCTATCTTCTTCAGATTAATTGTTGTATTGTCTTCGGATTGAAATTGTCTTTGGAATGACAGCAGAATGAATGTTGCACTTTATCTTCAGAATAAAGCTTTGTCTTCGGAATGAGGATTTGTCTTCGAAATGAAGCTTTGTCTTTGGAATGAGGATTTGCCTTCGCAATGAAGCATGATCTTTGAAATGAGGATTTATCTTCGGAATGAAGCTTTGTCTTCGAAATGAGGATTTGCCTTCGCAATGAAGCACGATATTTGAAATGAGGATTTATCTTCGAAATGAAGCTTTGTATTCGAAATGAGGATTTACCTTCACAACGAAGCATGATCTTCGGAATGAAGACTTGTATTTGAAATAAATTTTTTTCTTCAAAATGAGGTATTATTTTTGCAATAAATCATAATCTTCAGAATGAACATTCAACATAATATTTCCACATGGCATCCAAGGAAGGGAAAATATATGATCAAGAAAAAATCTTTGACTACATACGATAAATAAACACGTGTCAGTTGAGATGTGGTTTGTTTTATCTTTCACCCATTAAGGAAGTACCAAAATCACAGGGACATGACAAACAATATGCCACCATTATTTGATGCTAATAATCATGCACGTGAAAATCTATGGGTGAAATAGAGGAGCTAAAAACAAGTGAGGTCGATCTGACGACAAGGACATCTACACAATAATTAATGGACAGGTGTTCGGAGCAAAAATAGAAACACGTGCCACCCTTCATTTCGAAGACACATTTGCTAACACAAAATGATTACGAGGTACAATGATGATATTGCAGTTCATTTCAAAGAAGAAAAATAGGGCAATTGAAAACCTAGAAACAAACCCTGCAAGTCTGTAAAATCTAGAAACCAGTAATCCAGCGAAAGAGTAGCAACAGAAGTGAGTAGTTTTTAACATACAAAAATAGGAAAATGGGGCGAAAGACAAAGATAGAACCAACATATACCACCCACCTCTGAGAAAATCTAGAAGTGCTACAAATTTTTGAAGATGGAGGGCTTATGCCATTTTTGGACAAATTTAATGGGTCCTCTGAAGATTTGGTCGGCATGTTCGCTCACACATTCAGAAATAACCAGGCACACATTAACGACATGAAAATTGAGGTAACCCCTAAAGTTTTAAGTCAAATTACTAAGCTTCCATTAGAGGGTCTTCCAATTTCTAGATATGGCAAAAATACACTGGAAAATGTAGTTAATCAATTTTTGAAAGAAAACGATAGGGATCCAAAATACTTAATACACAACACATGCAAGGGGGTAAAAAGGGCTAGCCTATAAGAACCCTGGGATGAAGTGGCCACATGGGTAGTAAAATTTTTAACCTGTGAAGGGCAGTATGTACTTTTATCAAGGCATCATCTCAAAATTTTGAACCACCTAAGACATGGTAGGCAACAACCAAAAGTTAGGGTAAATCTTCCCTTGTATCCGCACCAGGAGTTGAAAAATATGGCAAAAAGATATCGGGGAAGGAAAAGGGAGCCCTCGCCACCATGGTATTATTAAATTAGTCTGCCAACATCATTTTAGAGGAAACCCTAGAAGTTTTGATAGGTTTTACTCTACTCTGAATGATGTAGTTTTTGGAGATGAGGATGAGGAGGAAGAATAAATAGATGCTGTTGCATAAGAAGAAATAGATACTAGAGTAGATGCTATTGCAGATGAGGAATCACATCCAGCATAAGTAACATATCACCTTTCTCCAGAACCTTGAACCTCACGAGCTAAGAAACAAAATAAGACAGGGCCTGGAACTAGCAGTCAAAAAGAAAAATAGAAGAAAGTTTGTTTTTCTAAATTTGTTACTGATCTGTCAGAACAGGGGAGTGAAGTGCCTAGAAAAATAGGGGAAGAAACAACAAGGGAAACATAAGCACTCCCACTAGAATCTGAAACTGTCCCCACAGCCCCTGCTATCACCATAAAACAAAGCAAAAAAAAAATTTGCATCAGGAACTAGGAGGTCTATAAGACTCCACTTGAGAGAAATAGCAAAACAGGTGATAGAAGTAGAAGGTGGACAAGGTAGTCCAGATGTTACGAAAGTGCAACCAACCCTTGAATACTTTTTAGAATTCCCTAAACAGATAATTGAGGAAGAGACTGGACAAGACAGTTTTGAAGTTGCTACAGTTCAACAGGCCATAGAAAATGTAGATGCAATCATAGATAGTTTCATGGAACCTCTTGAACAAGAGTAGAAAAATGAAGTAGAAGATGATATAGTTTTTGAGAAGCCAACTGTAGATGATTTGTCTACATCAAATTATGAATCAGAAACAGAGGAGGTAGACATCACAGAATAGCTAAGAGCAACAAGAAGTGTTGTCAAAACATAAACTAAATGGATTGAAGAAAAAGAAAATATCATTGAAATGCAAGACAAGAAGATTACAAAATTATAGCAGGAAGTGGCAGAATTGAGGAAGAGATTGTCACAGTCTAAAAAACAACCAACTATATCTATTGATGAGGATGATTTGGCTTAATTACTTATGGATTTATCTAGGGCAGATGACTCTGTGCTCATTCTAAAGCAGTGCCCTTTCATTATGAAGAAGTGCCCTTCCATTCTGAAGCATTGCATTATCATTCTGAAGATGCTCCAAAATTGGTAAAGAGAATAGAAAAGAATATTGGAGATGAGTCACAGTAGGAAACACCAGCATAGGAACAGTTTAAATAGCAGCATGAAATTGTTCAAGTAAGTACTCCTTCAAATGTGGTTTCTATATTTCAAATTGTTACACCTTCAATAAAAGTAGAAGATAAGGGGGTACAAGTGGAATTATTGTCTAATGACCAACCAATAGAAATAAAAGAAAAGGGGGTACAAGTAGAATTATTATCAGATGACCAACCAGTAGAAGTAGTAGAAAAAGGGGTTTAGGTAGATCTGTTACCCAGATTTCCACCTATAGTTAGACCACCCAATACTATATCCCTAGAGCAATATAATGCAGGCATAGCCATTTGGATGATCAGATATGAGAAACTTGCTACTAAGGTTGAAAAATTCAAATTGGAAGGTAAATAGTTAGAAGCAAAAGAAACATAAATCAACAAATTAAAGAAAAAAGTGACTGATTTATGTCAGATTGCTAAGTTTTTGGTCCAATTCAGACGACCAACCAGATTTTACAGTCTCATTCTGAAGGAGAAATATCTCAGATGGTAGGTCATGAGGATTAGCTCAGGTCTCCCATACAAATTGGACACAACTGCAGATTTCTTAGAAGCATATTTTGACAACCCTGTAGAACATAAAAATCTTCTATGTGAATTGTTTTTACATAGCTTCTTTATTCTAGAAGAGGTAGAATTTCACCCTCAAATTTACATAGGATATTTTCAACTAAGAGCATTCATGTCCACTTTACAAAATTAGTTTTACTGGGACCATGAGAAAAGATAAAATAAAGAAATTGAATTAAGAGCTGAATTGTTAGTTAGAGCAGTTCAGCCAAATCACCCAATTATCACTAGACAACATTTCACCATGATGAATAGGGAAGATGTAAAAAGGATGTACTTGAGAAATTTGAGGGACTGTGTGACCAAATTTTAGAATTTTTGTAATGACAATTTTGTTCCAGCATTATCAATTTGCAAAAATAGATGGGAAGAACTTTCCATGTCTTTACAGAAAAGGGAACCTATCTCCCCCATTAACCTAGAATGGTCCAGAAGAAGGGTAGAAGGAGTGATACAAGCCGATTGAAATCATGCAACATCACCTGGATAGGTCTTAGATTTAGGCCTCCAACCATCATTACTCTAGTTCCCTTCTACTTTGAAGAAGATTCTCAACCTGATGATCAGTTTGAAGAATGGCTCAGAAACCTTCAAGAGAATAGGGGATATTATATAGGCACCAAATTGTTCTACAGATCATGGAATTTGAATATGGATATATGTGATTCCATAGCCCAACAGAATGCATGAGGACATTCATTAATATAAGTTGGGGGGAAAATGATGAGGCCTGGAAATGCCTCAATCATAGCATGTTTTGAACATTGAAACTGCCTAAAAACTCTTATTTTTAATTTGATATGCTAGTTAAGTTGATTTAATATGCTGTGTATTAACTGTTTGCATGATCAATGTGTTAGAAATACTATATTCTGATTTTTTATAGTTTTTGCATAGTTTTATGTTACTTTGTCATGACTTGCTAAATGAGAAATATGCTTAGGTTGATAGCAGCATTTCACTAGTTTTGTTTTGATATATCTCAAGCATTTATTTTATCTAAATCTAGAAAACAGTGCAAGCAAACTGTTACTGTGCAGCAAAAACTAGTTTTTCAATGTAAATTCCAGCCAGCTGCCAATGAATGACAAAGCATGGAATTCACACATGGAAAGAGATGAAGGCCATTGAAATATGATTCTGAGAGCTAACCCACCTGAGAAATGTAGATGAAATAATTTGAAGAGCACACAATTGTTCATTTTGATGTTCTTCAGAATGAACAGACATCTTTGAAATGAGAAACACAGTCTCTTTAGAATGAGCGGACATCTTCGGAATGAGAAATGCAGTCTCTTCAGAATGAGCCACTTATCTTTGAAATGAGAACAAAAAGTGCTTTTTGACTTGTTGACTAATTTTTGATGATGGAAAAAGGAAAAGAAAGATTGAAAAGGTTAAGGGAAATATCTCCCATCTGACTTTTCCGTCCTTGCCGACCAAAGCCACCATTTATGGAAAAGATCAACTTTGATCCTCTTCTAGGATAAACCCAGGAAATGCTGCAGCATAATAGGAATATATCTGTAAGATAGGAATGATATATTCTCAGTTTGTAAGTATATTTTAGGATATCTATAAATATATAGCTCCCGTCCAGGTTGAGCTAAGAAGAATGGTAGAGGAAAAGTAAGCAAGTAGTATAATAATAAGAAAAGTGACTGTTACAGTCCTGTAACAGGGTTTTTAGCAACAACACTGTAATTATGTTCTTGAATCAATAAAGTGCACTATTTTTATTCATGTTGTTGTAAATGAGTGTGAGTAAGATCTAGAGAGAGAGAAAGACTCATACC
Source organism: Wollemia nobilis (assembly GCA_028583015.1). Lineage (NCBI taxonomy): Eukaryota > Viridiplantae > Streptophyta > Pinopsida > Araucariales > Araucariaceae > Wollemia > Wollemia nobilis. The sequence goes on from JAQPPZ010017221.1 coordinate 5,118,195, forward strand.
TTATTTTGGACAAGGATGCTGGCCACTTCTAGACCTAGGAGGAGGACTAACAACAGGTTTTTATTTTGATTTTGTTGTAGTAGAATAAGTTGTAAAACTTGTCATTTCATTTTTTTGTAAAAAGCTAACAGTATTTGCAATCTTAGTTTATTTCATGATCAGGATAATCTTGTGATTAATGATAAGTTTGGTTGTAATCTCAATTTTTAGCAAAGCTTTCAAATTACTGCAGATTGTCATTTCTAGAATTTACTGTTTTCTATAATTTATTGCATTTTGTGTTTTGCTGTCAACCCCTGCAAAGAATATTGAAAACCTTATGTTACAGAGCATTGACAATATTTAATTTCCATGTTATAATTAGGTTTCCATTGCTACAAAAGTAAATAGACTTCCTTTCTGCAATCATAATTAGACTTCTAATTCTGCAACTGTAACTAGGGAGTTATTTCTACAACATAATTAGATTTCATTCTGTAATTGTAATTAGGATTTTATTTTTGTAGTTAGTAATTAGTTTCCATTCCTGCAATTAGATTAAAGTTCAATTTATGCAATTTAGAGATAAAAATGTCCTAAATCCCCCACACAATCGGTTTCACCAATAAGACCTGTTGCTCCCAAATGACCTAAGTTATAGCCCTATTCACTCCTTCTTCCGCAAATAGCCTTGTACACTGCATTGGATTAAAAAATTCATTGAGAATTAATGATGTGCATAACGCCAACGCATCAAGAAGAAGTATCAATTAAAGAAGATTTTGATCATGTGGATAAAAGAAGCTGAAAAGTTTCAAAATGGAAAACAATTTCAAAGATATATGCGAACACCAGAACCAAGTAAGAGGTAGGTGAGCACAATTACCTAAGAAGCAAAACTATAGTATGCTATTACTAAGGAAATATAGCTATCCACCAAAAATACTTTGGCTTTACGAATCAGGAGGTACATAAACCATTAAAGGTGAAGGAAGAGGAACTATAGAAATGACAAATATATACTGACAAGAACGATAACTAAGGACCACTCCATTAAATATTTAGAATCCCCAAGATATGGGTAGATAAAAATTCAAATCATCCTACAAATTTTGGAGGGAAAAACCTCCTTTGTAAATCTAAGCAAGATTTGTGCTCTAGTAGGTTTCTACAATTGCAAATTAAATTTTTAATTTTTGGGTGCGAAATATGTGGCTTAAAAAAATATGTCATTAGGGAGATTCACAACTCAATGTATTCACTCTACTAATTCTTAGAGGTCAAAATGGGTGGTCAAGGGGGAATTTTGAACTTTGTGAATATACCAAGGCTAAAAGCATATTTACTCCAGGGTAGATTGGCTTTAAGTTAGAAGATTTACCCCTATTGGGTTTTATTTGCAAATTCTAATTTTGAGTGATTTGTTATGATTAATTGGGCTAATTTGTTAGTTTACGTCAAAAATTGATGCAAGATAGATGATCTTATTTTAGGTATCTGCATGATCTTATTTTAGGTATCTACATTTATCCCCTTTTATGTATTTTAAAATTTGATAAATGCATTAAAAATAGATGTAGATGCCTATGTTTTTGAGAAAAAACATAGTGATTAGGATTTTATTGAACAATATAGGGCAAAATGATGTCAAGGAGCTGATTGTGGAAACATAACACTTTGAGGAAGTTAAAGAATATATGTAATAGAAAAAGAAATGAAAAAACAATGAAAGCAAAAATGTGATAAAAAGGCATGTTGTCTATGGTTTAATTGACATAAAAAAATGTAATTTTATAGTAGTTTGATGAAAGTGGCCCCCAATAGAAGCTAGATATAACTTATTAAAACAAAATCATTCCAGTTGAATACATACTAGAAGATGCAATTATTTGAAGATCACATGATCAAAAAAATGTTCAGTTTGAGCAAGGTCATTTATATGATTCATTTAAAAAATTGAACATAGAGTGCATTGTCTACTAGAGATAGTGCTTCATTTGAGAGAAGAGGAGACCTACCCTAATGGTTATTTTATATATAGCAGAGTTTATTTCTATTTGCATATATTTCTACCTAGTCAAACCATTATTTCATAGATTGTAGAATGTGCTCATACTTGGATAAATATCTTGTAAATAGTTTTGTTCCCCTATTTAGAAGAGTAATGTACCTGTGTTTGGTTTAGAAAAGTCATAATGTAGTTGTGATATGGTAAGCTCAAAACCCTTTCTTAAGGGAAGTATATTTTGGTATTTTCTTATTTGTTTAAAATAATAAAAATATGTTAAAGAAAAAAATATCTTCATATGTGACTATTATTGAGGTTAAGAAATATTTGATGAAAATAAGAGAAAAAAGTATACAAGAGGTATAAAATCTGTGCAAAAAAAACTAAATTAGCTTGCAACAGGTTTCTACAACACACATATTTGAAAGAACCAAATCAATACAAGTGATATTAGATAAAGATCCATATGAAGATGAAAAGACACCACAAATAATATGGGATGAGGCTTTGAATCAAGATGAATATCAAGAAGCTTTATGATATGAAGATCTTGATGAAGAAGAGAACAAAGTAAATGGTAAGGATTATCAAGGCAATCAAGATCACCAAGTGGAAAATGATTTTAAATATATCAAAAGTATATAATAGGGTCCCTACCCCTTATACTTAATACTCACATAGTGCTTTTACATGAACAACTTTTAGATAGGGGAGAGATATATTGTTTTATTTTCCACAATGCCCTTATTTAGAAAACTGCTTACTTTACATCAATCAATCAAAAAGAGACATCAAAACAATAACATGAACAAGATTGACACCTTATATTAATTTATAACATTGGATGATTGATGAATTGAAAGAAGGCACATGGTAGAGATTCTTCATGATCCCAAGATTTGGGGACTAAGCATTCCAAGAGGAAGAGAATGTTATCTACCTCAACATAACATAGTTAGAAAATTTAATATAATAATCTATTTTGACATACAACTCATATTTCATGCTATGTTATCAAGTTCATTATATTTAATCAAGTTTAATATCTTGTAATAGTGGAAACAACATAGAATATTTTAGTAGTGATGGTAGGTAAAACCATCTTTCTTGTAATACCGTGGGTACAATATTATCATAAATTTGGAGTACATTCAACTATAGAAGGGATTCATTTTCTATTTTGTACTTAAATTATTACTCTTATTTAATATACTATATGTTTAAACATGTATTTTATAAATAAGTTATATAAATATCCATAGGTGATTCCATCTCTTAATTTTGAGTGGGTGCTCCTTGTGATTACTAGCATGATATAGGTAATACTAGAGCTAATTATGTACTTGTGTCTCTCTATAGTTGTAAGCATGTTTTTTTGTCCTACAACTCATATCTCATGCTATAATATCAATTTTATTGTAGTTAGTCAAATTTAGAATATTATAGTAGAAGCAGAATCCTAGAAAAATCTAGTTACTAGTAGGTAGGTGAAGACCACATTTCTTATAATATCATGGGTATAATAATATTAGTTATTTGTTGCTTTTAAATATATAGAGGGAATACATCCTTCAATTTGTAATCAATTTATTTTCCATTATTATACTACATGTTTGAAATTTATTTCTAGAAAAAAGTTGTTCCTCTCACCTAGGGCTCATGGTTGTAAATGCAATCTATTTCTTGGGTGTGTAACTGCCCTAATTTATCTCAATTTTATGTGGTTGTCTTCCTATGGTTGTAGGTATTCTATAGATGGTATTAGAGCCAATTTTTAGTTGTCTCTCTATGGTTATAACTTATAGGCACATGTCATATTAACAAATGTTAGGATCAAGGAAATATCAAGACACTAAACTAAAGAATGGTATTTTTATTATTCCTTGTTATCATGAAATATGTTTTAATAAAATAATAAGAAAAGCTATACAGATAATGATTTAAAAAAATATTCCACATGTAGGTTTTAAGTATTCACATCATTGTTATCAAATGACATTAGCTCAATTGATTATATTCCTTATTTTTCAAGGAGGGGACCCAAGTTTAAATCTTGCCAAGATACAGGAATAATTGCCAAGCTATTGTAATACAATTATATGGTCATAATAATATAATGCACATGGAGTCTATTGCAATATCATATAACTAATTTTAAAAAGTATTGAAATTATTGTTGCATATAAAATTGGTTCATACTAACCACCTAGTCTAAAACCAATAAAGAAACCATATGGTTTACATTGAAAATATCAAGGTCAAACTAAAGAAGACCACTCTTTAACAAGAAAAAATAAATATTGAAAAAAACTAAAAATGCATCAACAAGGAGGATGGAATACACACAAAACCTTCTTGAATACTTGAAAATAATCAAAGGAATCGATTTAAAAAATATATATGAACATTTAAGTAAAATTTTAAATTAAAAATGATTTTTAAATAAGAGAATTCTTGATAAATTTAATGTTTGTATTGTATTGAGTATTATAATTATCAAGTGTATTTTTATGAGCAACAATTTATCAGTGTTAGGGCAAGAGCAAATATGGACACCAATTGAGTAGTGTTAGCACAAGGGCAAAGGTGAGCAACCATTGAGCAATGTTAGGGCAAAAACGAAGGTGAGAAGTAGTTGAGCAATGTTAGGACAAGGGAAAATGTAGGTAATATTTGAGTAATATTAGAAAAAGAGCATAGGAAAGCAATAATTGAGTAGTTTTAGGGCAAGAGCAGGGGCAAGAAAAAATTGAGCAGTGCTAGGAAAAAATTTTGGGAAGTGTTTTTCAAAATATGCGAGAGCAAGAATGAAAGTGGGAGTCAGACCTATGGTGAGATGGTGTTCTGCTACAAGTGGTTAAGCGCATGGTGAGATTGATATATTTGGGGCTAGTAATACTCAACATAAACCTCCATGTGGGCATGGAGACTCTTCAAGCTTCCCTTGGGATTCAAACCTCCCTAAGAGTCCATTGAGCCTATCCTTTCCATTTAATCCTAGTGCAGGATCCTTAGTGTAGGGTCCTTCATAGATGTTGTCAATTTCTCCAGGAAAGTAGTAGGACTCTATGATCTCTCTTCTTCTAAATGATCCCTAAGGGTACCTCATGATCTCATGGATGTAAATAAGGATGAAGGTACCTTTAACCTGCTAGGCAAGTTATTAGGAGCTCGACCTAATACTGATGCCTTTAAAATATGGGCCTCAGCTAAATGGCATACCAAAGGTTTGTTAGAGATTGTGGCCCTTCCTAAGGGCTTCTTCTTTATTAATATCAATGAAGAAGAAAACATGAATCATATCCTGGGTGGTAGACCATGGTTATTTGGTAAAAAAAACTTATTTATAAGGATATGAGGGATGGATTTTAAACTTAACATGAAAAAAATTAACTCTTCCCCCATATGGATGAGGCTTTCGGTCCTACCATTTTAGTTATAGCATGAGGACATTCTTAAGGGAATTATCCACATGATTGGAGAGTTGGTGATGATTGATGCCACCACCAGAGCCAAATATCAAATGGTGTATGAAAGAATGTACCTTAATGTGGACCTATCTTTTGAGCTCCTAGATTTGATTGAGCTAATTTTTTATTATGTCTCGTACTCAAGTCATCGAGTATGAGAGCATACCAATGTACTGCTTGAATTACAAGAAGACTAAACACCATGTAAATAATTGCCTGAATAAGGCTCCCTAGCCTAGAAATATTTGGACAGAAAAGGAGAAAAATAAAATTGACATCCCAAGTTCCAGCCTGCAAGAGAAATCTATTGATGCTGGTATGGGTGCAAAAGAGGTCCTCATGGCTAAAGCTCTTGATGTTATTTGAGAACAAGATATTCAAATGGTTGATGGTGCTACTATGGTTGAATCATCTGATTTCATTCTAAACTCTCTCACTTAGGTATGTAAGCCTACCTCTAAGCCTCTTCCCTCCAAGCCTTTTGTAAAAAATCAATTTAAATGCTTATCCTCTATTTTGGAAACCGATCTTTCCATGGTGGAAATGATCCAATCCTAACCTGATAAGTTAGGGCCATCCTCCCTAGATTTATTAGTTGACCAACCCTAGCCTCTGGATTATCCTTCCAAGAGCTTAATAAATAGTTATGGACGCTCCTATGGCAAGGTGTTCATCTTAATTAAGGCCTTGAACTCCCCCTCTAGAGGTAAAAATACTTTGGAAACTAGCTTAGGCCCAATTACAAGAACTCATAAGAAAGTCTCCATGGATATTGGTGTGGAAAAAAAAAGTGGGAAGCGTGTGATAGAAGAATATAGTGGAGATGGTTCTCAATTGAATATGTCAATGCATGGCTTTAAAATCCAAGAGGATTCTTTTCTCAGCTTAGCAGAGTTAAAGAAACATATGCCAACTATTTCAGGCAAAGGTAGAATATATTCCAAAAATTGTAAAGAAGATCCTATCATAGAATTTCAAAGGTCTTAATGGCCTCACCAAAAAAATATTTCTTACTTCTATGAGAAGAGATTTATCCCCTCACATTATACTCCTTTAGGAGACTAAGCTTATGGAAAATAATTTACTCAGAGTTAAGAATATTATTTGGAAGGAAGCTCTTTTTATAGCCATCCATGCTCATGGTGCCTCTCGTGAAATTCTCTATTCATGGAACCCCCTGAAGGTTGATGGTTTTCTGATTTTATCTTCTAACAGAATTATTAACATCCTCTTTTCTCACAAATCTTCCAATTAGAGATCAATTTTTTTCCAACATTTATGCTCCCAAGTCCATTTTTGAAGGATGCTACCTCTAGGCTCTTCTTAACTAGATGATACTCTCTCTTTTGAATGAATATTGGATGCTTTCAGGTGGCTTCAACACTCCTTTGTATCCATATAAAAAAAAGGGTAGGAATCCTATCTTGTCTAAGGGTATGAATGATTTCTCTAATTTTTATAACCAACTTGAACTGTTTGATTTGAAGCTTCGAGGTAAGAAATTTGCCAAGAGTAATAGATGGTCTTGTTCCCTTCTCATTCAATGTAGATTGGATAGAGTCTTAATATCCAAAGACGACCTAGAATTTTTAGGATGTTCCTCCCCCATATTATTAAAGGCTTGAATTATAACCCCCTAGTTCTTGAGTTTCTCCCTTGTCTCTCAAACTTCAAAAGACCCTTCAAATTTAAGTCTATGTGGACCCTTCACTATGACCTAGAACTAAGAATTGTGGAGTGGTTGTCAAGACCCTCTAATTTTTTATATATCCAAAAAACTAAAATTTATTAATACCAATCTAAAAAGCTAGAATAAAGAGATTTTTGGGTACTTTAGCAAGAAAAAAGATCTGAAAGTGCAATTGTAGGATTTAGGGATCCCTTACCAGTGTGGAACTCTTTAGTTTAACCTAAAATTTCAAGAAAAATATGCTATCTAAATTTCATAACACTCTAAAGAGAGGAATTTTTTTGGAGGTAAAGATCCAAGGTTCAATGGCTAAAAAATAGGGACAAGAATACATTTTTTTTTCACATGACAACCGTGAAGCATAGAAGTTATAACAAAATTAAATAGATTATCAAAGAATATGGATCCAAGCTGGTTGACCTGTTGGGTGAATCATAATTCTCTATTGAACCTTTTTTAATAGTGGTCCTTTTCTCCTTTTCATTCCCCCTTTTATCATGCATTGTGGAAATTTTGTCTTTCCTATTTTTTGGGGGAGTGTTTGGAAAGATCATAAAAATAGGGCCTTCAAAAATATTTCTAGAAACCCAACCCAGGTTCTAAAATTTGTTATGCTCTTTTTGAAAATATTTCCAATATCCTCTTTGGCCCTTCTCACACTTCTTTTGAAGCTTCCTTAATTGCTAGCCTGTGCCTATCTATCCCGAAAGGCCCACAAGCCAATCCTCCTATATGAAAAACCTCGTGCACTCCTCCTCTGAGGAATTGCATCAAATTTAATTTTTATGGAGCTTCTAAAGGCACTAATGGTCTAGAAGGGGCTAGATGTCTCATTAGAAAGGAGAGAGGTAAGATAATTGTCACCTTTGCTGAAAATATTAGAACTCAAACTAGACATTTTGCTGAGGCGAGAGTGCTCTTCCAAGGTTTGGACCTTCTTGCTAGGATGGATGTCAGAAAAATCCTTATAGAAGAAGATTCACTTAATATCATCAACAAAATAAATGGTAGATCCTCCACCAGTTGTAATGTAGCTAATATTTTGGATGAATCAAAGAGGGTCCTAAGCAACATTGAAAGCTTCAATATCAATATATTTACAGAGAAGGCAACTCATTTGTAGACCTTCTTGCTAACTTGGGTACCCAAATTGAAGGACTAAAGGTGTGGAAAGAGAACTTTTTGCATGAACTCATTATGGCAACAAGAAAAGACTATGAGCTTCTCAATGAAGGTTTATAATATGAATTTTTCTAGGAGTCTTTGGATCTCCTCTACCTCTACTTGAGAAGGTGGTTTCTTTGGACTTGGTTATTATTCTCATTGTGTTCTGCTTTGTCCTATCTCTTTTCGACAGTAATGTATTTATGTAAAATATTTAGGGATCCTTGCAAAACTCCTATCCATCTTATCAAAAAAAGTTATAAATTTTTAATACTATTAATTTTAATTAAATTGATTAAAAATAAATTAAAAACTTAAATATTAAAAAAATTATAATATAATAAAAACACATTTAATTTTTAAAAAATTTAATATAAACATCATCACTCAATTTTATAATATTTAACCAAATGAATCACGAGCATATATCACGGCCAACATATCAAATTCATAACAATATAACCATAATATTGTGCTTATTTCAATAGCGTGCTTACAATAGTAAATTTGACATATCTCAATAGTAAATGTGTATAGCTTTATAATTTTTCACCATTCATTTTTAGGACCCCTAAATATCAACCACTTTTTTTTTTTGGATGAAAAAGCCATTATATTAATAAAATAATGTTTAATCATACAAAAAAGGGTGGGTGGGATTAGCACACCCCGTAAACCAATACATTAACCACTGTGGTTAAGAGTATACAAGAGTGTTAGAAATAGCCCACAAACTGCCAATAACAACTGCCAAAATAGTATTAAATATGCATTCGGAAAGAAAGAAGCCGAGAAATTACTACCACCTAGAAGGGGAAGGAAGATGCACATGACTCATAATGCAGGGTGCATTCCCCCAATGATCCATGAGGGTACGCAAGTACTGCAGCTCCACCTATACTTTTTTAACCTGTACTTGAATCTATAACCAGCAATCAAAGAATATATCATATTTATTAGCAACATAGAAGACATGTCCAACATCTTGCTGAGAAAAAACAACTCTATTTTGAGACTTCCATAGATAAAACAAGGTACCAATTCTAAAAATATTCCAAACAACATCCAAGTTGAAGGAAAAAGCAATAGGGTCACCCAAAATAGCATGCACCCAAGTAAAATCCTCCTACATAAAAGGTCTAAAAAATTCAAGAAGCCACTCCCAAGCTGACTGAGCCCGATCACAAGACCAAAAAACATGCAGTAAATCTTTCGCTTGTCCACAAACCGGGAAAATGAGATTATGAACACCCAGATGCTTGAGCCTACTGCCAATAGGTAACCCTTGATGTAAGAGACTCCAAGAAAAAAAAATCTGTTTAGGTTCAATATAAGTAGCCCAAGCAATCCAAAACCTCTTATTCCATTGGGAGGGAAGAGAGACTAAATTCCATCTCAGAGTGAGCTTATCAACCATTGGAACTTGTGGGGTGAGCAATTTGTAATCAATATGAGCTTTATATTGCAAATCAGGAAGCTCCCCAGGCCAACACCAATCTGACCACCAGGGTTTTTGAAAATGCTTATGTAGTTTGCTCCAAATAGAAAATGGAATAATATCAATAACCACCTCATAAGTGTCTCTATCACTAGGATTTAAATTGTGAATTTGACAAAAAATTTCCCAGGGTATCCAACACTTGGCATGTCGGGAGAAGAAATAAAAAATGGAAGCAATACCACGCTTATAGAACCTTTGCGCTCTGACCCACTGCACCAGAGCTAAGGGAGAACCTTGCCAAGTGATAACAAGAGACCACCAAATATTCATGGAAGACAAAGAGGCACTTGCTTTACAAAAACTCTCTTTCCAACTAAGCCAAGTTTTGAAGGCCTCCCAAGATTTCCAAATGCTCTGAATGACAAAATAAACTTTAACTTTAATAGGGACAGGGGCAGTAAGAATGGATTGTAATCCCACCCCTTTCCAAATTTTCTTCCCCTAAAGCAAACCAGAAGAAATGCAATGCCTAACCAACACTTTCCAAGATTCATCCCCAATTAAATATCGGGTGATCCATTTAGAACAAAGGGCAAGACCTTGTCAGTGACAATCAAACAAACCCATGCCTCCACAATCCTTGGGCAAACAACAAATTTCCCAGGCTACCCGATGAAAACTTTGCTTGACAGTATTTGGCCCACAAGAAGTCTCTCAGAAACTTATCCAGTTTTTTATAACAAGATTTGGATGGAACCCAACAAGATGAATAATAGACATGGGTGGTGGCTAAAACCTTAGAACAAATCTAAAATTTTCTTGCCGGAGAAAGTTTCTTACTAGTCCAAGAAGAAAGCTTCTTTTCCACTTTATCAATAACATACTGCCACAATTGAGTAGAGGAACCATGAAATGCAAAAGGAATTCCAAGAAATTTAAACACCTCACCTGGATGAATCCAAGTCCATTGGAATTGATGTAACTAGTGTGGCAGTTGAGATTGAGATTGCCAAAAATAAGATGTTTTTTTCCATTGTATAGAAGAACCAGAGGCTAAAAAAAATACCTCTAAGCAACTAATAGCCGAGGAAAGGGATTGCTCATCTTCTTGAAGCGTTAAGAAGGAATCATCTACAAAATGACCATTGACCAACTGACGGTCAAAATTAGGGAGAGCAATACCCTTGATTAATCCTTGATCCATCTTATGGGCCAAAAAATAGCCAAAAGCCTTTGTAGCAAGAATGAAAAGAGATGGAGCAAGAGGGCACCCCTGTCTCACAAAGTGACCAAGAGAAATTGACTGATATTCACTATTATTCAAGGTAAGAACAACTGAAGCATCTTGAAATAACATAATAATGGTGCTCACAAATACTGGCCCAAAACCTAGAGCCTGAAGCATGGACGTTATGAAGTACAACTCCATATTATCATAGGATTTCTCAAAGTCTATCTTAATGAATAAAGCATATTTTTTAGAATTTCTTGCCCACTCCATACCTTCCCAAACAACAAGAACATTATCAAGAATGTATCTTCTCTTAACAAAGCCAGTTTGTTCAGGTCTGACAATCAAAGGCAGAATAGATTTAAGCTTAAGCGCAAGGGCTTTAGCAATAATCTTGTAGCTCACATTAAGCAGGGTGATCAGCCTCAAATTGGTGATGAGCTTAGGATCTCCAGACTTAGGAATAAATTTAACATTGCCTTTGTTAATAATGGAACCCAGTGAACCACATTGCAGGGCTTCAAGATAAACTTTTTGGAGATCAGAACCAAGCATATCCCAAAATTCTTTATAGAATTCACATGGGAAGCCATCAAGCCCAGGTGCCTTATCATTGGCCATAAGTGACAAGGCAGTTTTTAGATATTCTAGAGAAAGAGGAGTGTCACAAAATAACATTTTCTTAGGAGAAATCTTGTTGGGGACAACAACGATACAATCAACAAGAGCTTGCCTTCTAGCATCATCAAGGGGTTGAGAAGCAAAAACACCTTGATAATGTGAAATAAATACTTTGAAAATGTCTGAAATATTTGTAAATCTCTGACCATCAAATTGAATGGCTTGAAAATGAGAATGTTGAGCAGGAGGTCTAAGGCGCTGAAAAAATTCTTTGGTTATTTTGTCCCCCACTTTGAGCTAATGCATTCGAGCATATAATTGAGCCCCCTTGGCTTCATACAAATTAACCTTTTTAGCTCATGTCGAATGAAAGAAACTTGGGATTGAGCAATAGAGTTGAAAGGAGAGGCTTCAAGCCTGAGACAGGCTTTGGATAGCTCACTTTGCAAGGCAGACTTAGCCTATTTTCGTCATTTTGCAACTTCAACACCTAGAGTTCGCAACACCTTAGTGGTTCATTGAATGGCAACATTCCACCATTCAATCCTTCCAAAAATACCATCAAGTCTAGGAATCAAATTCCAAATGCGGTATATATGAGCTTTCATGCTAAAGCTATGCAAAAAAGAAATATTTAGGTAAAACTGTGAAGAATGCACTCTAGGTTGAAAGTTTAACATTGCCATCGAGAATAAAATAGGTGAATGATTAGACGGTGTAGTACTAGGCAAAGTCAAAACATACGATGAAGAAGGAAAAATACGGGAGAACTAAAAGTTGTCACATTCAAAAATCATGACTCTGTCAAATCTTACCAAAACCCTAGAAGAAGTAGCCTAAAAATTGGACCAGGTGTACCAAAGAGCCTACGGGAAGTCAAAAGGCGAGAAGCAGGAATTAGGGTCATAAAGGCGAAGCTTGTTTTTCATAAAAAACCAAGCTTCTCTTTCACCTAAACACCACCGCATCGGGACATGACTGACCTTATCAGAAGATTTCTACACCATATTAAAATCTCCATAGAGCACCCAAGTGGTAAATGGCAGATTCATGGCAAGCCATCTCCACAACTCGCATCTATTAGAAGCAACATTTGAGGCATACACATTAACCACCCCAAGCGATTTTCCATATATCTCGATCAAAATCCAGACAACTTGATTGGATGGGTCAACACCCCAAGTCACAACATTCTTCTGTAATTGAGGCCCAAGGATAGTGACAACTCCTCCTTTTCTCGAGGAATGCTTTGTGGCAAAAGAGGTACTTTGTGGCCACAAAAAATCACATGCACACTGTAGATTGAAATCAAAAATCTTAACTTCTTGTAGACATAAAATATCAAGGCTTCCATGCATTCGAGAAACATTTGACATCTCATTTCGGACCAAATATTTTTTGATCGGGTCCGTCAGTCCTCGAACATTCCATGATAAAAAAATCATTGGGATTTGTTAGGATGCATGATCTCCATGATATCCTCTGCATCACCCAAACCTGTAAGTGAGCCAAAATAGTTAGAAGTCGCATGGAAAGCATCACTATTTAGTTTTTGACGTTTATCATCTGAATAGGGCTATGAGAGTGACGGACCTTCAAGGCCCGACCCTCCTCCACTAAAGAATTATCTGGAGCTGCCATCACTGAGGCCAAAGAAGGGCCCGACCAAAGAAGTTGAGACACTGGTGGAACTGGGGGTTGCATGTCAACAACCAAAGGGGCCATATCAATAGGATTCTAAACAACTTCAATAGAAGCTTGCATGTCTTGAGAAGGATAAGGGGCAGGTTGTGCAGCAGAAATCGAAGCTTCTTGTTGCTTAGTACCACGAGATTTATTGCTAGAGACAGTAGTCCATTCTTCAGTGTTTCCCCGCAAGTCATTTGTAGGAGTCACAGGAGTGGGCGAGGGATTTACCTTATATTTCCATTCCATCAAAGGGCACTCCCAAATTTTGTGAGCTACAGATTGACATTGATAACAGGTATTGGGTAAATTGATATAGGCAACTCTTTGCCTTATGGATTGGTCCTCGATTTTAATATCAATAAAATCCTACAAATCCATAGTAAGGTTAACTTTGATACAAACCCTTCTAGTGGGTCGAGCGGAGAAAAAATTTTCTGGCTCAAGGCAAACAAACTTACCTAAGGGGGCAGCTAAAGTCTGCAAAAAACCCCAAAGAGGAACAAGAAGACCAGGGAATTCAACCCACACTGGGACTTCCAGTGCAGCTTAATCACTGATTTGGAAATTTTGAGAGTAGGGTTGCAAAATCAACAAAGAATAACAGACAGTACATGGACCCCTAGATAGAACCTTCTATGCTTGAGTTGGATCTGAAAAGTGAAAAAGGAAATACCCTTTTGTAAGGTTTTGTACATTCTCCACTTTGACTCCATATGGGCCCCAAACTTGCTAGACCCATGAACGAATAAGGGTATCATATGGGATATGACCCAAAAAATAACCCACCAAGGTATGATTCTCAAACCATTCACAAGCTGTATGGAATTCATGCAAAGGAATAACAGCTTTAGGGACAAGGTCTTTACCTTGTGATACATTGTTAAAATGAACTTGCACAGATGCTTCCTCAATACCATTGAGCTCTCCAACAGACTCAGAATAAATGGAGCCGATTGCATGAGCGGCAACCATTAAAAAAGGTGAATTAACATCGCCTCAAGGCGGTGTTAATGCAGCAGACAAGATTTTCCCATTGAAACCCTTACGAAAAACGCATAACCATTCTTGCATCAAAGTCTTTGGCCTCCATATCAACCACTTTTTTCAAGTGAAGAGCTTCAAATTTTGCACCTCCGGTAGAAGTTGAAAAGGAGATTAATATAAAAACGACCAAAATGAGGATGGCACACTCTAAACGGCAGGAGATGAAAAGTATATATTGTTATGCATTTTTTAGCATTATGGAAAATCACATATATATTTATTATTATTATTATTCATTTTTATTAAGAACAATTGTTTATATTGTTATTATATTATTATTATCTAATTATATTTTATTTTATTTTATCATTAGTTTATATAATATTTTTTTTTTATTCTTGTGCTAATTTTATCACATGTTATATTTTTTTTGTGGTTTTTGTTTGTGTTTTCTTGTCACAATGACAACTCATAACATAATAAACCCCTTCTAAACTTTATTTTTTGTATTTTCATGGCATGCTCATCTCATTATATGTTAAATCCCTTTTGCTCTTTGTTTTTGCATTGTTATGGTGTGTTCATCACTTAATATTACATATTAATTTGAGAACATCTAAATTTACATGTTAAACTTAAAAAGCCTTTCTTATACCATTATTATGATTTTTTTATTTTTTTAAAATCATAATAATGGTATAAGAAATGCTTTTTAAGTTTAACATGTAAATTTGGATGTTCTCAAATTAATATGTAAGATTAAGTGATGAACACACCATAAAAATGCAAAAACAAAGAGCAAAAAGGGTTTAACATATAATGAGATGAGCATGCCATGACAATACAAAAAATAAAGTTTAGAAGGGGTTTATTATGTTATGAGTTGTCATTGTGACAATAATATATATATATATATATATATATATATATATATATATATATATATATATATATATATATATATATATGGTTTTTTAATTTGTGTTTTCATTTTTTGTTTTTGTATCTTTGTTACTTAAATATTGTCACATTTGTTCACTCTTTTGTGACATTAGTCTCACAACAATAATTTTTGTAACCATATTGCCTTGTGGTCTTCACATTCAAAGCACATATATCAGCCTATTTTTTTAGACAGTTGTTTTAGTTATGTTTTGTTGGGCATTGTAAGTAATTATCTAAACAGTTGTATCATTGTTGTTGTGATTAAGTTCACCGTTACAAAATTTGTTATGGTCATTTCTTTTATTAATTATTCCTATTAGTGAGAATTTCAATGGTTTAAATATTTGATTGACAAGATTTATATTTACTATATTTACTATAATAATAACTATAAAATTTATTATCAAATGACATTAGTTCAACTAGTTATATTCCTTAACTTTCAATGAGAAAACCTAGGTTAAAATCTTGCTAAGAGATATATGCATACTTTTTAAACTGCTGTAATACCAATATTTGGCCATGATATAATATGGGTGGGGTCCATTTCAATATCATATAACCAATTAGAAAAATTATGATTTTTATTATTATATTCTTGTATTGTTAGTATTTGCTTCCTTGAGCTAATGTCTTTTGTTTTTGAAAATTTTAATCTTAAATTTTCGAAAATAAGTTATATTTGCACTTTTTATGTTGAAAGTTGTGTAGTTATATTAGAAAATATTGACATTATATGATGTAATCATGTGTAAGCCTACAAAAAATCATTATGTCATATACTTATTATTAATTATTGTAATTACTTACTCACCCTATTGTTTAACCTTGTCATGATTAATCTTCATTAACCCTTTATGACTAATGTTTTATAAGAAAGGTTCTAGTAACTTGTAACTATTATTAGTGATATTATCATGAGCATTTGTGTGGGTGCCTAATGCTGAAGGTTATTACATCATTTTTTATCTTGCAAATATCTTGCAAGTACCTTGTAAATATTTTTAAATACTTTGTAAATAGTTGAAGTCTAGAATTTTATAAATATTTTTCATTTAGTAATCATTAGGTGTATGTGTGTGTCTCATTATTATGGATTCAATAAATATATTTCTCCTATGAGAAATATGAAGAGTCATATCTTTCTGAGAGTTTGAAAAGATGAAGAGATAGGTAAATATGAAATGTCAAAAGTCTCTTTGTAAAAGCTATTTGTAGGAGTAGCATATGAGACACATCTAATAGAAAATTGTAGTGCATATCTTTGTACTATAATACTTGGAAATATTGTTATCTATGTGAATAAAGTGTGTTCATTTTACTTTGAGTGATGGATTGAATATATGTGAGTTGTGTTCTATTTTTCCTATGAGAAATATATAACCTTTGTGTCCAAAGTATTTGTTGAATATTGCATAATTCTTAACAATGGTATCAAGCCAAAATTGAGAGAATTAAGGTTGAAAGAAGCCACAACTAAGAGAAGTTATGATTTAAAAATCCAAGTTGAGAGAAAGTTAAGGTTGAAAGAAGCCACATTCATCAAAATATTTACATTGAGACTACCTTGATGAGGAAACAACAACAAGAAAGCCTAAGGAAGCCATATATGGAAGCAAAGGTGAGAACACATTGGTGAGATCCATAGTGATAGCAACATGGTAAAAACACTACATTGAGAGGAGCGGATTGGAAGTAGAACCCTGAATCTGTGAGGAAATATCCTTAAGCACCAAAGTTGAAGTGTGCACTACAACTAGATTGAAGAAATCAAATGCTAGTTGGATAAATTGAAGAAGTGAGTAGGGGACAAGAGAGTTGAGCAAATGTTCAAGTTGGATAGAAACAAGAAAGAACCTGTTGGGTGACTCATAATTCTCTGTTGGACCTTTTTGAATAGTGGTTCTTTTCTCCTTTTCATTCTCCCTTTTATCATGCATTGTGGAAATTTTGCCTTTCCTATTTTTGGGGGAGTGTTTGGAAAGAGCATAACAATAGGGCCTTCAACAATCTTTCTAGAAACCCAACCCAGGTTCTAAAATTTGTTATGCTTTTTTTGAAAATATTTCCAATATCCTCTTTGGCCCTTCTCACACTTCTTTTGAAGCTTCCTTAACTGATAACCTCGGCCTATCTATTCTGAAAGATCCACAAGCCAATCCTCCTAGATGAAAAACCTCGTGCACTCCTTCTCCTAGGCATTGCATCAAATTTAATTTTGGTGGAGCTTCTAAAGGCAATAATGATCTAGAAGGGGCTAGAGGTCTTATTAGAAAGGAGAGGGGTAAGATCATTGTCGCCTTTGCTAAAAATCTTAGAACTCAAACTAGCCATTTTTCTGAGGTGAGAGCACTCTTCCAAGGTTTGGACCTTCTTACTGGGATGGATGTCAACAAAATCCTTATACAAGAAGATTCACTTAATATCATAAACAACATAAATGGTAGATCCTCCACCAGTTGTAATGTAGCTAATATTTTGGATGAATCAAAGAGGGTCCTAAGCAACATTGAAAGCTTCAATGTCAGTATATTTATAGAGAAGGCAACTCATTTGTAGACCTTCTTGCTAACTTGGACACCCAAATTGAAGGATTGAAGGTGTGGAAAGAGAACTTTCCGCATGAACTCATTATGGCAGCAAGAAGAGACTATGAGCCTCTCAATGAAGGTTTATAATATGTTATTTGTAGGAGTCTTTGGGTCTCCTCTGCCTCTACTTGAGAAGGTGGTTTCTTTGGATTTGGTTCTTATTATCCTTGTATTCTACTTTGTCCTATCTCTCTCCGACAGTGATCTATTTATGTAAAAGTTTTGGGGATCCTTGCAAAACTCTTTTCTATTTTATCAAAAAAATTATAAATTTTTAATACTATTAATTATAATTAAATTGATTAAAAATCAATTAAAAACTTAAATATTAAAAAAATTATAATATAATAAAAATACAATTCAAATTTTAAACAATTTTATAAAAACATCATCACTCAATATTATAATATTTAATGAAATGAATTACGAGCATATATCACCACCAACATATCAAATTCATAACAATATAACTATAATGTAATACTTATTTCAATCTTGTGCTTACAATAGTAAATTTGGCACATTTCAATACACCTTCACTTTTAAGTGTAGCTTTATAATTTTTCACCTTCATTTTTAGGACCCCTAAATATCAACCACTTTTTTCAGTTGAAGAGCTTGAAATTTTGCACCTCCGGTAGAAGTTGAAAAGGAGAATAATATAAAAACGACCAAAAAGAGGATGGCACGCTCTAAACGACAAGAGATGAAAAGTATAAATTGTTATGAATCTTTTAGCATTATGGAAAATCATATTTTTATTATTATTATTATTATTATTTTTTATTAAGAACAAAAATTATTTATATTGTTGTTATATTATTATTATTTAATTATCTTTTTATTTTATTTTATCATTAGTTTATATAACAATTTTTTTTAATTCATGTGTTAATTTTATTTTTATTTTTTTGGTTTTTGTTTGTGTTTTTTTTGTCACAGCTCATAACATAATGAACCCCTTCTAAATTTTATTTTTTGTATTGTCATGGCATGGTCATCTTATTATATGATAAACCCCTTTTACTCTTTGTTTTTGTATTGTTATATTTTGAGAACATCCAAATTTACATGTTAAACTTAAAAAGCCTTTCTTATACCATTATTATGATTTTTTAATATATATATGCATTGTTTGTTCATTTGAGCTTTTATTTTTATTTTTTGTATCTGTTGTTACTTAAATATTGTCACATTTGTTCACTCTTTTGTGACATTAGTCTCACAACAACAATTTTTATAACCATATTGTCTTGTGGTCTTCACATTCAAAGCACATTTATCAGCCTATTTTTTTTAGACATAGTTGTTTTAGTTATGTTTTTTTGGGCATTGTAAGTAATTACCTAATCAGTTGTATCATTGTTGTTGTGATTAAGTTCACCATTACAAAATTTGTTATGGTCATTTCTTTTATTAATTATTCCTATTAGTGAAAATTTCAATGGTTTAAATTTTTGATTGACAAGATTTATATTTACTATATCCACTATAATAATAACTATGACATTTATTATCAAATGACATTAGCTCAACTAGTTATATTCCTTAACTTTCAAGAAGAAAACCCAGGTTGAAATCTTGCTAAGAGATATATGCATACTTTTTAAACTGATGTATTACCAATATTTGGCCATGATATAATATGGGTGGGGTCCATTTCAATATCATATAACCAGTTAGAAAAATTATGATTTTTATTATTATATTCTTGTATTGTTAGTTTTTGCTCCCTTGAGCTAATGTCTTTTGTTTTTGAAAATTTTAATCTTAAATTTTATATTTACACTTTTTATGTTGAAAGTTGTGTAGTTTTATTAGAAAAGATTGACATTATATGATGTAATCATGTGTAAGCCTACAAAAAATCATTATGTCATATAATTATTATTAATTATTGTAATTACTTACTGACCCTATTGTTTAACCTTGTCATGATTAATCTTCATTAACCCTTTATGACTAAAGTTTTATAAGAAAGGTTCTAGTAACTCGTATCTATTATTACGATTATGTATAAATACTCCTTAACAACTCAACCCATCATATTGGTGTGATATTATCATGAGCATTTGTGTGGGTGCCTAATGCTGAAGGTTATTACATCATTTTTTATCTTGCAAATATCTTGCAAGTACCTTGTAAATATTTTTTAAATACTTTGTAAATAGTTGAAGTCTAGAATTTTATAAATATTTTTCATTTAGTAATCATTAGGTGTATGTGTGTGTTTGTCATTATTATGGATTCAATAAATATATTTTTCCTATGAGAAATACGAAGAGCCATATCTTTCTAAGAGTTTTAGAAGATGAAGAGATAGGTAAATATGAAATGTCAAAAGTCTCTTTATAAAATCTATTTTTAGGAGCAGCATATGCGACACATCTAATAGAAAATTGTAGTGCATATATTTGTACTATAATACTTGGAAATACTGTTATCTATGTGAATAAAGTGTGTTAATTTTACTTTGAGTGATGGATTAAATATATGTAAGTTGTGTTCTATTTTTCCTATTAGAAATATATAAACTTTGTGTCCAAAGTATTTGTTGAATATTGCATAATTCTTAACAATGGTATCAGAGCCAAAATTGAGAGAATTAAGGTTGAAAGAAGCCACAACTAAGAGAAGTTAAGGTTTAAAAAGCCAAGTTGAGAAAAGGTTAAGGTTGAAAGAAGCCACATTCATCAAAATATTTACATTGAGAGTGCCTTGGTGAGGAAACAACAACAAGAAAGCCTAAGGAAGCCATATATGGAAGCAAAGGTAAGAACACATTAGTGAGAGAGCCATAGTGATAGCAACATGGTAAAAACACCACATTGAGAGGAGCGGATTTGAAGTAGAACCCTGAATCTGTGAGGAAATATCCTTAAGCACCAAAGTTGAAGTGTGCACTACAATTAGATTGAAGAAATCAAATGCTAGTTGGATAAATTGAAGAAGTGAGTAGGGGACAAGAGAGTTGAGCAAATGTTCAAGTTGGCTAGAAACAAGAAAGAACCAAGCGTGAGAGGCAAAATGTCTAATGCAAAATAAGAGTTGATGAAAAATTACCAACAAAATGATGTGCCCGTATGGACTTTGTAATTCTCATAACGTGCAAAGTAAAATTTAATTTTGCATATTTCAAAGTGATATGGCACCAAAAAAATTAACATTTCAAATGCATAAAGGTGCATATATTTACCTTTAATTCTCTTCCAATTACAAAGCATTTGGGTGGAGTGTTAAATATTAAAAGAAATAAAAATTTTGATATTTGAAAAGTAATATTTGATGGGAATTTAATATCCTAAAGGAAGCTTTAAATATTAAAAGGAAAAATGGAAAGTTTATATGAAGATAAAAGGAATTTTTTTATTTGTTCAACGAATTTAAAAAGGGAAAGAAGAATTTTAAATTTGCTACCTTAGTAAATGAAATTAAAGGAGATTTGATAGTAAAAAATATTGTTTTAATAAAAGTCAAGAAAGAAAGAAAAATGGAATATTGTCTTGCATTTTGAGAAGAAAAAATTCCAAGATTTTTTAAATATTGAATTTCATTGATATTACAAATTGGGCTTGATTTGCAAAGAATATTTCTGAAGGAAAAGCTTGAAAGCTACATTGTTGAAGGAACATTTTTCAAGGCAAAGACAAGAATAGATTATTGAGCAAGCTCTATATAGTATAAAATAGTTCTATCTCATCTTCCAAAGTTCATTGAAATATTGAAAGGAAAATAATTAGTGAGACAAATTCATAAGTATTATTTTTAATAAATTTCTAAAATGAGGAAGGAAGAAAATATTTAAAGATTCAAATTTAGGAAATTATTGATAGTCATTCCAAAGTTAAAATATTCATGGGCTGCAGGGGACTTCCCTGGGAAGTCCTTCTTCACTTCCCTAAAGCCCATCCTTAGCCCTGTCCTAGATACTTGGTCCTGTCCTAGATCCCTGGCACTTCATTGCCCTTCCTTCTTGGTTGGCAGACACTGTAGACAATCCCCATAGGGTGGGGGGTCATTTTTCCATTTTTTTCCCCTTTTCTTGTTGCCTGGTGGGGTTCTTTCTAGTTCCTGTGATATGGGATATCCTTGGGTTTTTTGGGATATCCTTGGATCCTGTCCCAGTTCCTTGGAACTCCTTTTGCCCTCCTCATTGGTTAGTTAGTTTTGCATATGATCTCCTTGGGTTGGGAGGTTCATTATTATCTTGTTTTCCCCTTTCCATACCTTCTGGTGGGGTTTTATTTTGGTGCCTATGAACTGGGACATCCCTAGGGTTTTCTAGGATATCCTTGGTTTTTCCTGGGTCCTTAGGATTTTTGAGTTCCTTCGAGATTTATTTTCCTTCTTATTGCAGGGTCCTATTTGGAGCTAAGGATTAGAGGTACTTCTGGTGCAGTGCCTTGTGGCTTGGGTTTTGGCTTAATGAGCAACTCTTCATAGTATCTTTTGGCTTGGGTTGGCACCTCGTGCTTATTCTTGTGGTGTTGCTCTTTGGGTTTTTGATTGCAGGTTTGATTGTGGGTTCTCATATTTTTTGTGGCTTGGGGAGGGCGTCTATGCATATTGGTATTGTGTTCCTGTGGGTAATCCTCTTTTAGATTCTTGAAGCTACTCATTGGTGGCATTAGAGGTTGTTGTGGAGTTATTGCTACTTTTTTTGGCCTGTGATGGGGCATTGCACTTTTCGTTGGTATCTCATGCTTCATAGTTCCTCTGTTGAGGTTTCTTGGAACCTACCCACCTTTTTTCCTTGGCTCACATTTCTACATTGTTGTTTCCTCTGTCTCCCTTGGCCTCTGAGTAGTTTTCCTTGCTGCAATGGGATTTCATGGCCTCTGGAGTCCCTTGGTTGTTGTTCCACTTTTAGGACTGTATGTGATAGAGTTCCTTATTGTTGCATCCTTCTGCTACATCCCTATGCATCCTCAGGCGGGAATGTTCTGCATTTCCCGCTTTAATTTCAAATTTAAATTTTTAAATTGTTGTGTTGGGTGGGCCAACCTTGTTTCAAATTTGTCCTGGGCAGGTTTGCCCTATTTTAAATTTTCTTAGCACGTGCTATTTGTGCCAAATGGCCCTGTCCCAAATTTCATTTGTAAAAAAAATAAAAAATTCAATTTTGTCATGTAAGGCTATCCTTTAGCATTTATAAGGATGTCCTGAATGGCCATCCTTTTATTTTTCATTTAGTTTTTTGTTGTCCTTATCTATGGCCTTCCTGTGGCCTTGATCATTTTGTCTTTTGACTTGATGTAATCAGGTTTTGGGTCCCTTGATAAAAACCCACTTTAAATATTACTAATCAAAAAATAATATTCATGGGAATTAAAAGGGAATTGGTGAATGGAAAATATTATTGGTTCATAAGAAATTTTTTTATAGGAAATCTTTGAAATTATAAGTGAAGGCAAAATTAGAAAAGGAAAATGAACCCTTGAAAATATTTTTTTGAAAGAAAAAAATCTAAACAAAAAAAAATATTCAATTAGGAAGAAAAATGGTTTTCTACTTGATATGTAAAATATTTTTTAAACTTGCCATCATCTAAGAAAATTACATAAGAATTGATATAAAGGAAAAATGAAAATTAGTTAAGGGATTCTACATTCATTCAAAGAATTGGAAAATAATTGATGATTTTTGTTTTAGAATCATAATTATGTCTTCATCAAAATTTTCTCTTACAAAAAGAACAAAACTTCATTAGAAGAGGAACTCAAAAACAAAGAAAATTATATCATAAAAAACAACAAGGTCAAATGGGTCAAACTGCTGCATTCTTTCAACACAAAAATGGGCAATCAAATTTAGAACAAAAATTTAAAATGGGATATGAAATAGAAAAATTATAGGATAATTATTGGTATATTGATTCAACACAAGTAATTACATGAGAGGTATCTACATTAGTGTGATTCCCTTTAATTAAAACAAAGCATGCCTATGAAAATTATAGATGATAAAATCTATTAGGTCCAAGGAATAGGTAATGTTTCACACAACCTACCTTTTCTTGATTTGACATTAAAAAATGTACTTTATATGTTTAGATCAGCCAACAACTTGATATCAGTGTCATAATTGTTGGATAAAGGTAGAATAATTGAATTCAATATTATAAATGGAAGTAAAAAATATTTTATTAAAAATAAAGGAAATGTTGAAGCTACTGGATTCTTCAAAAATGTTTTATTTAACCTTGATAGCATTTCATCTTTTTAATGTCAATCAAGTCAACAAACACAATAAAGAGGAAGTCAAATTCATCATGGGTATATTTGTAAAAAATTATGATGATCAAATTTTGTAGAATAGTAAGCACACAAGTTTTTATGTCTAAGAAAATCTTCAAATCTAAAAGGTATTATAAAGAAATCAAGAAAGAAGACTTAAATTAAAGTTGTGTGACATCAAAAGATAGCAAAAATAAAGAATATTATTCATGAAATAATATTAAAAAGTGTGCAATATCAAAATTTAGTAAAGAAAAACAAGTAGAATTTCAAATGTGTGAGTCATAAAAAACTAGTGAAGGTGAAGAAGAGTAAACTAGAGATTTGTACAAAAAATAAGATAATAAATTCTTAGAACTATATTCATGCTTACATTCCATTATAAAAATTGCTCAAAATTATATGAAAGTAGAATTAATGTGGTACTTACAAATTATTCACAAAGAAGATGAAGAAGGAGACTTCTCAACACTTAAGAACTACATAAGTCTTATTCTCAAAGAAGCTCATGATTGCTCTAATTTTTTTGTTACATTACCTATTGAAGTAGGGAAGATAATATACATAATATTACTCACTCTTAATGTTATTAAGGGAAGATAAAAAGAAAGATGAAATAATTGCAAAGTTGAATAATAACCCCAAGGTGACATATGTGGGTAAGGACACTAGTGATCTTCATCAAAAGAAAAATGTGAATTGTGATACAGATGATTTGGAGCCTATGAAACTAATGTAAGTTTTGATACCAATAATTTGAGATCCATAATGATAGATGCATGTTTTTTTTTTGGTAAATAAAAGTCTTCATTAATTACCGGGTTTTGCAGGTTAACCCAAAACCTATTAAAATATCCAGCCTTCTGCTGAGATTGTAGATCCTAGTCATCCTTGAAACTTTATTACCAGAACTTGTGTTGAATCCCCTACAACACCCTACTAACAAGGCACACCCATACCTAAACATAACTATAAACATTACTTACATTGACAAGAAATTGAAGTTTGGAACTTTGCACTTGTGAAATCTGTTGCTTGCCCATTTCCTATTCTCTGTTGGAATCTTCCAAGGCTTACACCCTATTACCTTCATTTACAATTTGGTATGATTTAGAGGGAAACCCCATAGTTATTACCAGCTCCATGGGGAAAGAACACCCATTCATATTTCTCCTTAACGGGTAGGTTTATTTTCATGACTAATAATATTTTCCACTTCACGTGGCACACCTTGTGTCCATGTCACCAAACTACCAACATCAACACCTATGTTGGCTAATTTGTCAGCTGACCTGTTGGCCTCATGGTACAT
The DNA here is from genome assembly GCA_028583015.1 of Wollemia nobilis. Classification (NCBI taxonomy): domain Eukaryota; kingdom Viridiplantae; phylum Streptophyta; class Pinopsida; order Araucariales; family Araucariaceae; genus Wollemia; species Wollemia nobilis. The sequence continues at coordinate 5,143,556 of JAQPPZ010017221.1, forward strand.
GTGACGAGCCCTCTGTTCTGTCTTGTCGTAAAAAGGATCCTCACTTCATGGATGACTCCCTCGATTCTCCATGGAGGTTTTTTGCCATTGATTAACAGGTTGATGATGTTCATAGAATCACCTTCAATCATCAAGTTACCTTGAGTTGCTTGGGCTACTTGCAACCCTCTCCAAAGGGCTCTAGCTTCTGCTTCATTATTAGTTCTGATTCCCAATGGTTCAACGAAGGCCTTGACCAGATTTCCTTGATGATCCCTGATTATTCCTCCAGCTCCAACTCTTCCCGGGTTCTCCTTGGCTGCACCATCAAAATTTAGTTTAAACCAACCCTGGGGGGTGGCTCCCAAGAAATCCCATTTTTGGGATTGGGCAAAGGAATGGAAGGTTTGTCCTCAATACCTAAGGCCCGAGCTAATTATTTTTCTTGGGGAGGAATTGAGTGGTTTTCATCCACTAAGGTGTTAAGGTTTTCTTTCGCAAAGACAGTAATCCTGTTGAGGATGGTTTTTGGGTTGTGAATGGTATCCTTAAAGGCTCTATGGTTCCTTTCTAGCCAAATATTCCAGAGAAAATGATGCCAACAGATTTTCCATAGGTACTTAAGTTTTAGGCTAACAAAGGGTTGAGGCCATTGATGGAACACTTCGGATATAAGAGCAGGCTTAACCCATGAGATCCTAAATGCTTGGAAAAGTTCATCCAGGATGGACTCCGCTACCGGACACTCCAGAAACAAGTGTTGGATTGTCTCCCACCCTACCCTACACATGTAGCAACGGTTAGCAATAACCATACATTTGGATAACATATTGTCCATAGTGAGGATTTTTCCTTGAATCACTAGCCATGAAAAAAAGGATATTTTAGGAATTAAGCCTTTGATCCAAACCAAACTCGGTTGAAATTGTTGACCTTCCACATTGAGAAGCAAATTATAGGTAGACTTAACTGTGAAGTCACCACTTTCAGTCTCAGACCAAACAATGTGATCTTCATCCTCTCCGGAGGGAATAATTTGCTTGAGTTAAAATGTTATAAAGCTCTTCGGACTCCACTTCAAAACCCTATACTCGATGTGTTTCCACCGTTGATATTTATATCCTGTCACATATAATTTGCAACCTTCTTCCCAATATGCTGCTCCATATGCTCTTGAATCCTAGCCAAACGAGGATTCTGGGATAACTCCTCAGCTCTCACCCACCGATCCTTCCAAAAGTCTATTGTTTGCCCATTTCCTAGAATCCATCTATGACCTTTCTTGACAAGATCCCTGCTCGTGAGGATTGCCTTCAAAAAAGCAGACCCTCTTCTTGCTAAGTTGTCATTAAGGAAGTTCACACCTTGGAGGTATTTCCTCATAACTCTGGCGATCCATTCATTATCGACCTTAGTCAATAACCGCCACGCTTGTTTGGCTAACAGAGCTGTATTGAGATGAGCAACTCTCCTCAATCCTAACCCCCCATCAGCTTTAGGTTTGCAAACCTTGTTCCAACCTACTAAATGAATCGTTTTCTAATAATAGATGCATGTTGTAATATTAGTAATATTGTAAATAAAATATATATCACATGTGACACTATGGATTGAGCAATTTCCATTAGGACAAAGAACAAGAATGTATTGAAAGTGTATATACTGATTGTGTTAATTGCATAGGGAATATTCATATAGGCCATGATAGACATAATAATGATGATGTAGAAAATTATCATGGAGTTCATGATAAAATACATGCTGTCATTACTAATTGTGATAGTAATAGAGATAGTGGTAATGACACTTTAAATTGTATGGAAAAAAATTGTGAAAAAGGTAATACAAATCAGAGTGATGATTCAAAATTTAGTTTTTTTAAAAGGCATACTAAATGGATTGGTTCAAACTTATCAAATAAAATAGAATATAAAGGTATAGTTTTGGAAAAATATGAGCAAGGCATGAAAAAAAACATAAAACCAGAAATAAGGCCAAAATATGAAGACCTTGGATATACAAGACAAGCTAGTGAAATTATGATAGTTGTCACTAATACCAATTTTTGTTTTAGGCAACAATGAAGTAAACATAGTAACAGTGAATCAAGGAATGGTAAAATAAAACCAAATGTGTGTCAGATATTAGTAAGACAATAATTGTTAAAATGAAAATAGATAAAGGGAATAAAATTCATATTGTGAACAATTGTAACCATTGTGCACATAAAATTAAAAATGTTAGGACCTTCATTGTTATGAAAATTATGGAAAAATAATCATGCCTAAAGATATTGTCAGGATAAAGAAAATATCAAAATGAAAATTAATTGTGAATAGATAAGTATGTATGAAAGGTGAAAGAAATGTTGTATGACTTTAATAGGAGACTAAGTATGATAAAATTTTGTTGAATAATTGGTGATTTCTTAGATGTAATGACTTATCTAGAGGAAGATCTAGAGTGAGTACCAAAAATTAGCGTTAGAACCAAAGTTGGAAAGAAAGCAAGAGCCAAAGTCAATATCAGAGTTAAAGATATAAAATTAGAAACTTGAGTTAGAGAACAATAATAGGATAAATAATGTAATATAGGGGGTGTTGGAGTTTATTACATTATTTGGTACCTTGCAAGTACATTGCAAGAACCTTGTAAATATTTTATAAATACTTTGTAAATAGTTAGAGTTTAGAGTCTTGTAAATAGTTGTCATTTAGTAATCATTAGGTGTGTGTATCATTATTATGGAGTCAATAAATATATTTACCCTATCTTTGAGAGTTTGAGGATATGGAAAGATAGGTGAAGATAAAATATCAAAAGTCTCTTTATGAAAGCTATTTGTAGAAGCAACATATGAGATGCATATATTAGGAGTAATACTTGGAACTATTGTTATCTATGTGAATAGAGTGTGTTCATTTTACTTTGAGTGATGGATTGAATATATGAGTTGTGTTCTATTTTTATTGTGAGAAATATATAACCTTTGTATCTAAAGTATTTGTTGAATATTGTATAAATGTTAACACCTAATGGCAACCTTCTATCGTTTAACATTAAAAACCCTTTCCTTTCACTCTAATATTTTATTTATGATTTAAGTTGATCAATTACTTTTATTCATTTTGATAAATTACTACAAAATCCAACATAGAAGTAGAGTGGGTATGGAGTGTCATTGCTTACAATTATTTTTCTCAAAGCCTTCCCTACTTTATTCAATCATAAGGGGAAATTAATTTCTAAAAATTCATATGCATATCTAGAATAAAGGAAAAAAATAACAATTCACTCCAAATATCAAGCTCATTTCATACAAAGGAAATCAAGGATTTTGATTTTAATTTTTTTGTATTCAATGTCATCATTTTTGGATATGTGGAATAATTCATGTGCATACTTATTCTTGAGATATTGTTTAATCCTAGAAGAGTGATAAACATGTGAGAATAGTGATTTGTTAATAGAGGTATCAGAGCTACATTGGAGAGAATATTGAGCTACATTCAGAGTGCTTGGGAGGAATAAATAGTATGAGAAAGAGATAGTGTTTGAAAAAAGCTAAGGTGGAAGAGAAATGTTGAAGGAGTGACAACAAATTTATTTTGGAATAAAGAAGCGATGTCTAGAGTTTAAACATCGAAGAGAAGTCATCTGAGCCTATAGAGATCCCAATAGAGGTTGTGTCTAGAGAAGGGTGTTAGAAATGTTGAGTAGGAGTTGATGTAGGGCCGAGAGGAAAGTGCATACATTGATACATAGAATACCCATTATAGAGAGAAATGTTGGTTCAAAGAGAAACGCAGGTCCATGTCTAAACAAAGAGTGTAGAGATAAATGTTGGTCTAAAAAGAATGTAGGCCTAAAGAATGCCCAAAGAGCATAACATAGAGTAGAGAGGGAAATATCTAGAACAAAGAATGCAAATTTTGGTGTAATCAATTTGAAACATATACAAAAGAAAGGCATAACATTTAAGTGTGTGTGGTGACTTGTGCTCTTGCTTACTACTACTATCAAAGTTATTAATGCACACTATTATATTTGGTTATTGCAATGAAGGACATTAATTGATATTGATTTGGAAAGAAAGTAAAAAGTGGTATTATATTGTTCCCCCCCTCTCAGTATAAGCTTATGTTCTTCAATTGGTATCAGAGCGGGTTCCTTCAAAAAAGCTAACAACTTGAGGGCAGATTCTACAAGAACACAGATGGCTTCACAAAATGGATCATCTACAAATAAGGCTCCATTGTTTGATGGTAAAAATTATGCTTTTTGGAGCATGAGGATGAAGAACTACTTGATATCATAAGGATATGAGGTATGGAAAATGGTTGAAAAAGAGTATAGGGTTGAAGGTGATCCCGAGGTAGATAAGACTATCAGGAAATTGGTTGAGATCAATGCAAGAGCAATGAATTGTATTTTGAGTGGGCTTCATAAGACAAATTTTGCAAAGGTCATGGTATGTAATTCAGCTAATGAGATGTGGACCAAGTTGCATAATACTTATGAAGGAGATTCCAAGGTAAAGTTGGTAAAACTACAAACTCATAGAAAAAGATTTTAGGAATGGAAAATGGAAGATTCTGAAGATATTACAAAGTTTTTACTTCATGTTGATGAGATTACTAACACCATGAGATACCTAGGTTTTGAGATGAAAGAATCAGAAGTTACTCAAAAGGTTTTGAGATCACTTCCCGTGAAATATGATTCTAAGGTTTCATCAATAGAAGAGACAATGGATATCAAAAAGTTAACAATGGAAGAATTACAAGGTACTCTCATAGCTTATGAGATGAGGTTAAGTAAGCATTAGGTTCCAATAAAAGAGATTGCATTCAAAGCTTCAAAGAAAGAGAAAGGGAAAGTTTCAGAAACAAGTAGAGGTTAAGATAATTATGAGGAAGATAACTTCACCAAAAGGAATAAGGACTTAGAATTTCAGGGATATAAAGAAAGTAAGATGCTACAAGTGTGGTGATCTTGGTCACTATGCTTATAGGTGTCCACATGAAGAAAATGGTGATGATGAAAGTCAAAGAAGAAAAGAAGATGGAAAACATAAGCATGACAAAAATGATAGATACAAGAAAAACAGGTATGAGAAGAAGAAAATTGTTCATAAGGCAAAGAAACTAGTCATATGAAGAAGAATGTACATTCTTTGGAGTAAATTAAGAAAGGCAAGAACATCTATTCCTAGGTATTGAAGTTAAAGAAGAGGATATATCTATTTAAGAAAGACATGAAGAGCTTGGCATAGCCACTGAGTAAGAAAATAGGTACAAGAAAGGTCTAATGATATTAAAATGCTTCATATGCGGATATTTTGAGCATATAGATGATGATTGCACATACTACAACAATTGCAACAAGGAAAGTTTATTTGTTGAAAAAGAAAGCAACAGTTCTAGTGACAACTTTAGCAACAATGATGATGAAGAAGAGGATTCCACAAAACAGGAAAAAAAAATCAAAACATTGGAAAAGAAAATCAAGAGGCTTGAAAATAAGGTTCATGAAAATGAAAAGGTCAATATGATGCTCAATCAACACATTCAAGATTTGGAAAAAGAGCTTCAAGAAACAAAAGAGCTTGGCATCACTATTTTTGAGAAATTGAAGGCAGGAAAAGAAAGATGTAATCAGTTAGAAGAAGATCAAATTTTTTTTGGGACCTACGTAAATGAGTTAGCACGGTTTCAAAAAAATTCAAAAACTCTGGATAATTTTTTGGATTCACAACAAGATCCATTTATAAAAATAGGGCTTGGTTATGAAGAAGGGAAATAAAAAATAAGTACACAAGGACCTATATTTGTATCAAGAGGTTTTGTTTCATAAATCTATAAGGAAAAACCAGTTTTCAAAGAAAAAGAAGTAGTAGAAATGGATACTTGCATTTCAGAGGCTATAGAGATGTGTGCCAATTTGCTATTTGACACAAATAAAGAGAAAGAAGAGAAAAATTCTAAAGCACCAAAGGTCTCATATTTCAGGTTTGGGGAATCACATTCAAAAGGAAAGGAAGTTCTAAAATATGAAAGTAAGGAAGCACCTAAGATTTGTCAGGAAAATTCCAAAGTTTCTATGGCTCCAAATATTCAGTTTGGTTCTTGTTTTAAGATAGGTGAATCAAGTTCAAAAGGAAAAAAAATACTTGAAGATAAAAGCAAGGAAGAAAATAAGGAAGAGGATTTAGATACTACAAAGAAGGTTCAAGGATGCAATGCACAAGTTGAAAATGATCATAAGGATAAAGGTAAAGAAAGGTATGAAGAACCAAGGCATGAACAAAGAGCTTTTCAAGGACATTGTTTTTCTTGTAATGGATTTGGACACAGGGCTATACATTGGAGGGTCTATGGATCAAATAAGTTTGATTTTGCTAGAAGAAACCTCAAAGGAAGAAGGTATGGTTTTTAGGGGCATTGCTTCTCATGTAACAGGATTGGTCATAGAGCTTTTCAATGCAAAGTAAATGAGCAACATAGTTTTGGTTTTAGAGTTTCACAATTCAGAAGTCATGGTCATAATGGTCATGAAAACAGAGCTTTGCAATACAGGGTTCAGGAAAGGAATGGATATGGAAATTATTTTAAGAATGAATTCAGGACATGGGCACCATACAAAGGCTACAATATCAAGTGTTTTAATTGCAATAACTTTGGGCATATTGCAAAATAGTGTAGGACTCAATTTCAAATAGGTTCAAGGCAAGAAGGTCAAACAGGTTCAAGGCAAGAAGGTCAAACAGGTTCTAGACAAGAAGATCAAGTAATTCATCAAGAGAAGGATATCAAAAAAATATGGAAGGAAGTTGATAGAGGAAAGAAACAATGTGATATGGGAGTAAAAGTACTCCCACCCCAAAATTAATCACCTCAAGAGAGAAGGTGGTGAGGGGGCTAAGTTTAAGAGTCATATCTTTTAGCCCCATAGGTGTCCCTTTTGCCATTGATGTCAAAGGGGGAGAGATTTGAGTAAGCGGGAGAGCATTGAGTTAGGGAGAGCAGCCTCCAAAGAGATCATTGAGTCAAGGGGAGAAGCCTCCATAGAAAGTATTGAGTTAGGGGGAGCAACTTTGATTCTTAGAGATGGTTTTTGCAATGATTATGGTTTTTGCTTTAGAGGTGTTGCCATCAATGATAAAGGGGGAGATTTTTGGTAATTTGAGTTATTTTATGTTGTCATTGATGTCACATGAATCATTGATGTCATATGGATCACATTGAGTTTTGATGGGCAAATGATATTTTGGAAAGCATGGATAAATTCAAGGTTTTCGTGAAAACCAAGGCAAGAAAAATGAAAGGTTTTATTTAAAACCATGGATGACAGATTTGAAATGGATTTTTCTTAAAACCCAGGTTGGTTTTTCGTTTTGTCAAAAAAGGTGCCTTGGTGATGGAGATATTTAATTTTAAATATTTAGTTTAAATTTTAATTATTTAAAATTTAAATTTTAAAATTAAAATTAAAGTTAGCGCCGATGTCTAAAGAAAGAGGGAAAATCAATAATACACCGACACCATAAAAAATGAGGAGAAGAATATATAAAGGGGGGTCCTAAGGTTCATTTGAATTTAATCCTTGCTCGTGTTAATCGTTGGCTAAGCATCCGAAGAGAGCTCGTGCGAAAATCGTTTTGAAAAGGGAGACATCAAATAAATCCAAGGTTGATCGAAATTCCAAGACATTGTGGGCAGAGTGGCGCATTGGCAATTGGTTTTTTGTTAAGGTGTGTGGCAGCACTTTATGTCAAGGTTCGAATCTCCTAGACTGCATTCGAAGGCATTAGAAGGAAAGTGCTCGAAGCGCTTCTAGTTTGCATGGAAGGGAGGAATGACTTAAGGCACGTCATGCCTTTTCCTTTTGAACGAGTGGCTAGCTTGTGTGGCAACCTTAGCCATGACTAAGGCATTCATGGTGTGGTCAAGTTGGGGTTTGAATCCCCTTGAGGAGGTAATTATGTTTTTCTCTAATTAATTTCGTTGATGCCCTAGGATAGGAGTTATAAGGTGGTTAAGGAATAATTAAAGTTTTAATTAAACTTTATTTTTATAAGGGCTATGATTATTATTTCAGAGGAGATGAGTTGTTGATTTAAATTTGATATTCATGAAATTGAAAATTAAGATTTAGGAGAAATAAGAAGTTGTTTAAAATTTATTTTTGATGAGGGTTTTTATTAAAAAGGACTTTGGTGGATGTGTTTATTAAGTTGGAGTAAAAATGTGTAAATTGAGTTATGCTTATATTGTGATTATTATTTGAAGTCCACTAACCCTTATTGATATTGGAAAGGAAAGTTGTGTTTAGTGTGGCAAATTTTGTGGATAACTTCTTGGCATCAAAAAGGTATGGGTACATTCTCCTATTGATTGTTTATGGTGGTTGATTTTTGAAATATCATTGGAGTGAAAAGGATTGATTGTGGTTTCCTTTTCGAAAGTGGTTGGTTAAATGCTTCAAGGTTTTCTAGTTTGAGAGTAGTGTTTTTTTTTTTAAACGAAAAACCCCTTGCAGGGCCGCCTTGGTCTGAGAGACCATGAATAGGGGATTCTACACCATCAAAGTCACCCGGGAGTCGCACCCAACCCTACCCGCACCAACATTATCAATTGGATTTTGGGTACCCAATTCAGCTTTTTGGTAGGGTGGATATTCGAACCTGGGACCTCCCTTGGAGGATTGCCCTCTCCTCTCCAACTCACCTACAACACCTGGGTCTAATTTATAGTGGAAAACACCCCTTTCGAGGTGCTAATTTCAACAGGTTGGGCATAGGAGGAATGGAGCCTTGTCGGCCTCTACCAGCACATAGGACATTCCTAACTATACCATATATCTGTAGGATGGAGACAAGGGGAATGGAACTTGGGTCGGCCTCTACCAACACCTAGGGCATTTACCACTGCACCACAACAAGCAGATCAAAACTAATTTATAGTGGAAAACACCCCTTTCGAGGTGCCACTTTCAATAGGTTGGGCATAGGAGGAATGGAGCCTTGTCGGCCTCTACCAGCACATAGGACATTCCTAACTATACCATATATATGCAGGATGGAGACAAGGGGAATAGAACCTGGGTCGGCCTCTACCAGCACCCAAGGCATTTACCACTACACCACAACAAGCAGATAAACTAATTTACAGTGGAAAACACCCCTTTCGAGGTGCCACTTTCAACAGTTTGGGCATAGGAGAAATGGAGCCTTGTCAGCCTCTACCAGCACATAGGACATTCCTAACTAAACCATATATCTGCAGGATGGAGGCAAGGGGAATGGAACCTGGGTCGGCCTCTACCAACACCTAGGGCATTTACCACTGCACCACAACAAGCAGATTTTGAGAGTTGTGTTTAAACCTTGTTTTATAAGCATAGTTTTTGAAGCCCATTGGTTGTGAAAGAACTTGAAATGAACACGAGTATCATTGTTATGTGAGATTTGTGGTTGAGCATTATTGAAAACATTTGATTTGGTTGATACATGCTTGGAATAGGGTTTTTGTGAGAAATAATAGTCCCTTGTGGTGATTGGTTGAGTTGAGTTGATTGAGCCTAGTCAAGTGATTGTGTGAGGTGATTGGTCAAGTTCCATGAAACAAACTATTCCATAATTCTGATTTGAGTTGAGATTGATCTTAGAACATATTGAGTCTCTAATAATTCTCTTTATGCTTCTATGAGTTGAATTGAGTTGAGTTGAGATTGATTTGAGTTGAGTTGATTTGAGTTGAGTTGAGTTGAGATTGAGATTAGAACATATTGAGTCTCTAACAATTCTCTTTATGCTTCTATGAGTTGATTTGAGTTGAGTTGAGTTGAGATCATTGTGGATCATTGTTTTCATCCATTGAAGAGTACATTGTCATTCATTGTTGAGTTCATCTTTGAAGCTTTGCCTTGATATATTTGTGGATGATATTTGAGTGCTACTTGTGCATGATTGATTGAGCCTTTGAGAAGGCCTTTGTGGACAATTTTGGGATAACTTTATGGACAACTTTGTGGATAGTTTTGGGACAACTTTGTGGAAAATTTTGGGATAGACTTGTTGGAGCAGATTTGGGCAAGTTCTTGGTGAGCTTGCTAGAGCAGATTTGAACAAGTTCTTGGTGAGCTTGTTGGAGCAGATTTGGGCAAGTTCTTGGTGAGCTTGCTAGAGAAGATTTGAACAAGTTCTTGATGAGCTTGTTGGAGCAAATTTGGGCAAGTTCTTGGTGAGCTTGCTAGAGCAGATTTGAACAAGTTCTTGGTGAGCTTGTTGGAGCAGATTTGGGCAAGTTCTTGGTGAGCTTGCTAGAGAAGATTTGAACAAGTTCTTGATGAGCTTGTTGGAGCAAATTTGGGGAAGTTCTTGGTGAGCTTGCTAGAGCATATTTGGACAAGTTCTTGGTAAGCTTGTTGGAGCAGTTTTGGACAAGTTATGTGTGAGCTTGTTATTCAGATTTGGACAAGTTTTGTGTGAACTTGTTATTGTCTAGCTTTGAGCAGATCAAAAAAATCATTGTATTGGATAAGTATCCTTATTTTTGTGTGAAATATTATAAGGAGATTATCTGGTGGAGTACCCCACATTGGGGAACCACATTAAATCTTGTGTCTCAATTGTGTGTGGTGACTTGTGCTCTTGCTTACTACTGTTATCAGAGTTATTAATGCACACTGCTATATTTGGTTATTGCGACATTAATTGATATTGATTTGGAAAGAAAGTAAAAAGTGGTCTTATACTGTCCCCCCCTCTCAGTATAAGACCATAATCAAGGTCTTTCACTTGGTGCCAAATGGATTGTTCGAGCTTTGGAAGGAGCAAAATCCTAGAAAATTCTTATTCGCCATTTTATTTCACAAGGCTTATATTTTGCTAGGGAATCTTGGAAAGGATTATCCTTGCAGACTATTTTAACTGCTCCAATACCCTTTAAGATTGGTGGTTCTTTTGTTATCAAAAGTATTTAGAAGACTTGAGAATCTCTTAAACCATGGCTTCAGTGGCAAGGAAAAGGCAAGTCAGCAGTGGCTTCACTTGGTTCTCTTAGCCCTTGGTGGTCCCTTGTTACTCACTCTGAAGGTAGGATGCTAGCTCAAGTTCAATGGGTTCATGCCCTTTGCTTTAACAAGAAAGGCATTGTTTACCTTCATGATTTTTTTGATCATCATACTAGGAGTTGGCTAACCTGGGATCAATTTAAGTGGAGGTTTGGGCTAAAGGAGGATGACAAAGCCACTTATGATATTGTGATTGATCAAACCTCTTTTTCAATTTGGCTTAAGCTTCACAAGCACTTTTAGAAGCCATGGTGGGATGATTGGTTCTGGCCTCATCATAGAAACTTGACTAAGTATCGGCCATGCTTGGCTATAACCCAATGTTCCAATTATTGATATTCTTAATCACCGATGGGGTCTTCTTTTTGCTCAATCTCGATGGAGTTTGCTTTTCTCAGTTCTTTGGTCCTCCTATCTTGAACCTAAACAAAGTTTCTTTGCCTGGAGCCTAATTCATTAATGGTTACTTGTTGGGCTCGTCTTGTTCATATGGGGGTTCCTAGTCCTACTTGTGCTACCTGTAACATTCTTGATAGCTTTATTTATGTTTTTTGGGACTGTCTAAAAGCTCGAGCAGCATGGGAATGGATTCTCTTCTTTTTTAACCCCTTCTTCAAATCGCAATGTTCATGGGAGCATGCTATTTTGGGGGATCATTTGATATTTTCAGAGCAATTACAAGAGATTTGACACATCTTTCACCTCAGCATTTTGTATCATCTATGGAAGACCAGGAACAATATTGTTTTTGGCCAGCAAGAGTCTTCTATTTCTTTATCGCTAGATGATAAATATGAGATTTTTTATGACTATTGGCTACAGATAATTGTGCAAGTTGAAAAAGTAAATGTTGAGGTGCAACATTTACGTAACTTATTGGATCACTAGGGAAATGCACCATGTTCGGTTAGTCGCCTGCCTCCGGATGTTGGTGCTCGCTCGTGGTCCCGGTCGAGGGGTCGCTTCTCTCGTACACATTGTTCCTCGGGACGTCATTCTCCAGGCCCCTCTTCTCAGAGGCAATGGTCTCAACCTTCGTCGAATCCTAAGCGGCACTGTGTTGGAAATCCTTCTTCCTCTTGTGCTCAGAGTGGGTGGGATGCTCACCCTTCTTCTCCTGAACCAGTTGTTGGATGGGGAGATGTACATGCATCTTCTCTTGGGTAGGTGGATAATCATGCCACAGGCAGTGGTGATAATGTTAATGATGGTTGGGGTGCTTCTTTTAATGAACATGGCGGATGGGAGCATATGCAGTTAGTGGATAATTTTTGACCCCCTCAATGATTATTCTGTGCCGATGTTATTAGATTGATAATTTTTGTTTCTTGAGACTTACTGATTTTTTCTTAACCAAAGATTAGTGTGACTGTTATCATGTTTTTTTTGGCTAAGTGTTTTTACGTAGTGGTCACGGTGACTAATTCCACCCAACTTTTTGTATGAAAAACTTTTCACTTAAAGACCTTTTCATTCCAAAAAAAAAAAACATAACACTTACACGCACGTCTATTTACTTAAAATTTTTTTAATAATAAAACAACTTTACTTCTAATTTTTTATTCGTTAAATGTTAGCTCAATCATTATTTCAGGCTTATGGGCGGCCACTTTGTACTCACGTAGTTTTTGAGATTCCTACTTTTTTATCATACGACCATTAACCATTAACCTGGAATGTTCCCAGGCTTGCCTAATAGGTGGTTTTCAATACAAGAGACACGATTAATAGCTGGTTGGCAATCTTGTGAAGCAAGTTGCTTAAAATAAAATTCTACTTTTTAAGATTTAAAAAAAAAAATTAAAATGTGTTTTTATATTATTAATATTTTCCGCTTTGTCCTTGCGTAGTTTTCTATTTTAGAGATTCCTACTGGAAGTTTTCCATAATCAAAAGCAAACAATTCGCATAAGTTCGCCACTTTGCTTTGTGATGGCTGTGACAATCTAGATGAAATAATCAATTTTTATTTAATCTCGTGAAGCATCCATATTACTGAAGTTGTCAGATTACGTACGTTTCCAATGATCTGTCTCCAGAATCCACAGGCAATTTGCAGATCATTTTTTAAAATATTTCCATAGGCAATTTACAGATAACAACTGGTGAGTCCCAATATTTTGTAGGGCTTCTATCGTTCAAAGCCACCAAATACGACTATCTTATTGTCGTGTGAAGTGCACGATTTGTCTCTTGTGTAGTAGGTTTGGAAAAGGATTTTGATAACGGAGTTGCCAACAGGTGGAGACCAACTATCTCGACATTATTTTAGGTCAATTAAGAGGATGGTGTTCAGTACAACATCAACCATTCACTTGATTTAGTTGAATACGATTAAAATTATAATAAAAGAGTGTGCAATCCATCAACAATATTTCTATTCTTTTAATATGAATTTAGGAAAGAAATGATAAGATGAAAAGAGGTTATACTTTAATTATTAATCATTGTATTTTAAGAGGGTAATGTTATTAAGAGAGTAATAAGGCTTACCAATTTCTAACCAATTTTATAGTTTCAAGAGTATATTATGGATTTCATAAAGTGTAGTTTTAAATTCTTCATAGGTAGAAGATGTTTACAATAAAACACATAGATCTTATTTCTAGTAAAATTTTAACCTTGAGTTATTTGGGATGAAAAACTATTACTTTTATTAACAGTAAAAAAATAGGTGCATCTTTTACAAAATGATGCAACTTCAAATGTTACATGTTTTTAATTATACCTCTAATAGGCTTGGAAGGCTTCTAAAAATGTGTATGGTGCCACTACATGCTAGGATGTTGCTCTCCAAAGGTTTTTCTCCAAATCTTTGCTTCTCATTTTATCCTTTAGTTGGTCTATGAGTGATTCACTCTAGGAAGTAGGCAAATTGCTCTCTTTTACCTTGTAATTTGTCAATATTTTTAAAGTGTTGTGCTCCTACAAGCCAATTGCTTCACTTTGTTAACGAAGCTCCCCTAGACAAATTAACCTTCATGGAGGGAATTGCTCCTCTTTAGAGACTTAGGTAAATATTTTTCAACTTTGCAAATGTTGTTCTTATGCTTGAAAAATTCAAAATTATTTTTCTTTCATGACTAATTTGTTAGAGGAATTAAAAGGTAGAAATAGAGCTACTATAGTATAAAAATTAATAAGAACTTATTTAATTAGTCATTAATTTAAAAAAAAAAATGAATGTAATGTTAGAGACAAATCCTGTTTTTTATGTAAGAAGAGATTTTTCTTTTGGAATAAGTTACATGTGGCTTCTATTAGAGGTCACTCCCATCAAAAGATAAAAATATTATATTTTTTATTAGGTCAATTAAATAATATCCATCATACCCATTTATTACAAATAGTTTTAATTTCATTTTCTATCAAATATATTCTTCATCTTTCTCAAAATGCTATGTTTCCATAGTTACCTACTTGACATAATTTTGATCAAGACATAAAATCTCACTTGGCCAATTACCTTCTAGAATTATAATTTCACCAAGATGAAGATCAACACTATTATTGGCTGAATTATCTACTACTCATTTTTTTTCTTTATAGAAATGCTCATATTTCTAAGATATTATGCCCAATAATAATATAAAACAAACATTAGCAATAATATTATTTCTAATCCAATCCTCACATCCATTTTTTGTTCATAGTATTGATGATAATTTGTGAATCCCCCTTAATTGAAATATATTTCCATCCTTGTATTACACTTTTAATCCCTAAAATAAGTGTCCTAACCTTTGCAAAGTTGTTAGTTGAAGTTCCATATGAGTCAATGAGGAGAATTTTTCCCTCCTCCAACTTTTCTTGAATTTTCTTTAGAAGCGACATCCAAATTAATTTTGATAAACCCAATTTAAGGATATTTCTATTTTATATGACTCTTCCATGTATATTCAAATCCTTTAACAAAGTTGTTACCACCTCCTTTTTTTTTACAGTGTATACTTCCCCTGATTAGCATCATATTTGTAAACTTTATGAGAGAGAGGCAATACAACAATTCTAAACTTGGTTATGATTTTGAGATTTATTTTAATATATATATATATATATATATATATATATATATATATTCTTTTCAAGTCATAAATTTCAACAAATAATGGTAAGATCAATCCTCCACATAATACATAATGTTTTAGCTTTGAAATAATTAATTAAAGATTTCATCAACTCTTTCAATTTTTGATAGAGCTATCCATTATATTTTTATATTTTAAAAAACATAACCCCAAATGGTATGAACAAAAGGACAATGAAGAAATAAATGGTCTAATATTTCTAAATCCTTCTCACACAAGGCACATATAAAAGGTCCATGATATCCTCTTCTTTATAAACTCTCTCTTGTAAGAATCTTACTTTGAACTTTAGACCAAAGGAATTTTGAGGCCTTAGGGAGAACCTCGAGTGACCAAACATTTTTCCAAAGAAAATCTTTGGGAGTAAAAAATTTTGACTGCTCTACATACTTATGTCCCAACTTGATCGAGTATCCACCATGTTTTCATAGATTCCAAACCAACTCATCCTCTCATGTAAAAAATGCAAAATAAATCTTTTGAAGTTCTTTGTAATTTGTTTGGTTTCCTCTCCAACCATGTTACTAATAGAAATCCATGATCTAGAGTTGTTCATATTAATATAGTATTTAACATTTTGACCTTTACAAGCTAGATATGACCTTTGGAACTTTAATATAGTTGTTGCCAATGGTTTCCATTTTGAGTCAAAGATAAGAGAATAATAATTCAACCAAACATTGGAACACAAATTTGCTTAATTTTCCTCATTGATTGATCTTCTAATATGTTTATTGATAAATTACAAACCATCTGATATGAAGATCTATATTACATATCCTTTTGTTAGGTTTATTTTTCTAAACAATTTTATTGGACTAAGAGAAACCATATATTTTTGAAGTGATATTTTTACCCAATTCTTTCCTTGATATTTGAATAATCTCCACCACAACTTTTCTTGTAAGGCCAAACTCATGTCTTTAATTTTGCAAGCTTGCTCATCCAATATTATTTCCTTTGGAATCCATATCCCACTTACAAATATGAAACATAATTTTTCTTCGCATACGTTTTAAGGAAAGTCTCTTTAAATTTTATCAATTTATCATGCCATATCTATTGGAAATATTCAAAGTGACATCATATAAATAATGATGGGTTGAAAATGCATTATTTATGAGTTGTAGACTTCTTGTAATGGTTAGGAACTTACCTTTAAAACCTACCAAATAAGCTTTCATTCTATCCAAACATGAGATCCAAACCTCCATTTTTTTTTCTATTAGACAAGGGAGTACCCAAGTGTCACATCCCCATTGATAATGATTAATTTTTCTTGAAGAATGTGATTATGCGACCAATTTTTGTGGTGTAGGTGCAGGTATCAAGGCATATGGCAAATAAAGCACCCACCCCATCAACCGAGCAGCGAAACAGGATTACTGTTAGGAGGTGAAGTCAATATCTAGATCTCCAATGTTCTTCAGCAGAGAGGTGCATGGTGGTGCAACTTATAAAGAGGAAACAAACAATATTCTGTAGTATTTCTTTGGGAGAGAAAATAAACAGTCTTTTGGACTCTTCCTTTGGAAGAGGAAACAAACAGTTTTTTGGACTCTTCCTTTGGAAGAGGAAACAAACAGTTTTTGGACTCTTCCTTTGGAAGAGGAAACAAACAATTTTTTGTTTTTTCTATAAAAGGGAAATGACCCCTTGCATGTAAATTATGATTGAATGTAATTCTACCAAAATCAATAAAAGATCAAGCTGCCATTACCCCGTGGTTTTTCCTGCACATTGCATGTTTTCCACATAAAATCTGTGTTACTATTTTTTTCTTGTATTATTGTGTTTTTCTACTTGCACATAATTTTGCTATATTTTCTAACATCTGGTATCAGAGCCTAGGGTTTTGTGTGAGTGGGAGTTGCAACAATGACTGGAAGTGTAACCAAGTTTGAGATTGAAAAGTTTGATGGCAGGAACTTCACCCTATGGAAGATGAAGGTGGAGGATTTGTTGGTTCAAAATGACCAAACCCTAGTCTTGAAAGAGGTCGTGAGTAAACCAAGAAGCATGAAAGATGAGGAGTGGGCAACGCTGGATAGGAATGCAGTTTCTACAATTCATCTATGCCTAGCGGACTTCATCTTGTTCAATTTTGTTGAAGAAAAAATCATGGAAGCCCTTTAGAAGAAGCTTGAAAAGTTGTATAAGATGAAATCTGCAACAAATAAGGTTTTTATGAAAAACGACTTTATAGCCTAAGGATGAAAGAAGGCTCATTTGTGGAAAATCACTTGAATAATTTTAATACCCTTATCAGTAAACTGGTTTCAACTAATGTGAATATGGAGGATGAGGACAGAGCTATCACCCTACTTTGTTCCCTCTTGGAGACTTGGGATCATTTGGTGATGACCATTAAAAATTCATCATCAGGAGCTCTAAATTTTGATGATGTGGTAGCTGCTTTGTTGACAGAAGAGTTGAGACAAAAAACATCTTTGGAATCCTCAACCAATGAAGCCCTAGTTGTGAGAGGTCGATCTTTCAAGAAGAGTCAACAAAGTAGATCACAGTCCAGATCTAAGTCTAAAGGATGCAAGCTGAAAGGGAAGTGTTGGCATTACGGGAAGCCAGGGCACTCAAAGAAGGATTTTTGGCAATTAAAAAAGGAAAAAAATGATAAAAACTAATTTTAGCCTTCAGCTGAGACCAATACAGTAAATTTTGGAGAGACAACAACATGTGAGGCTTTCTGTATCAGCAAAAATAGATCTATTTTATATACCTGGGTTTTAGACTCAGGTGCATCTTTCCACATGTCTCCTCACAGAGACTGGTTTGACAAATATCAACAATATAGTGGTGGGAAGGTCTACTTGGGTGATGATCACCCTTTAGAAATTATGGGAAGAGGGGACATAAGGCTCAGGCTAGACGATGGTAGAGAAAGGATGTTATGTGATGTGCGACATGTGCCAGATTTGCGAAAGAATTTGCTCTCAATCAAGATGATGGATAAGCTAGGGTATTCTGTCACTTTCGGTAACAACTATTGCAAAATTACCAGAGGTGCTATTGTAGTAGCAAAGGGAGAATCTTATGGGACCCTATATCATTTATGCAATGATACGGTGACGAACCATGCAGTAGTAGCGACTTCAGCTCAGGATGCAGTAATGCTATGGCATCAACGCCTAGGCCATATGAGTGAAAAAGGTCTAATATTTTGCATGACAAAGGTATGCTTTCTGGTATTAAGTCTTGCAATTTAGACTTGTGTGAGCACTGTATTTTTGGTAAATAAAAGAGGGTTCTATTTACTGTAAGCCCTGGTAAGAGTTCTAATTTTTTGCAACTTATACATTCAGATATATTTGGACCAGTCCCCACTCAGTCCTTAAATGGTGCCATCTATTTTCTGACATTTATAGATGATTATTCTAGGAGAGTGTGGGTTTATTTTCTAAAGAAGTAGTCAAAAGCTTTGCAAAAATTTAAAGAGTTCAAAACTCAAGTAGATAAAAGTTTGAGAAAGCCTGTTTTATGTCTTAGGTCAGATAATGGGGGTGAATATTGCTTCAAGGAATTTGATAAATTTTGTACGTAGGAAGGAATTAAGCACCAGAAGACTATACCATATAATCCACAACAAAATGGTGTGGCTGAGCGAATGAATCATACAATCATGGAACATGCAAGAAGCATGCTCAGCGCATCCATGTTGGATAAAAGGTTCTGGTCTGAGGTTGTTAATACAACTATTTACCTCATTAAAAGGTCACCTACAACTGCGTTAAATGGACAAATTCCAGAGGAGGTTTTGTGTGGTAAGCCATTTGATTACTCTCATTTGCGTACGTTTGGCTATGATGCATTTGCACATGTGCCTAAATAAAAAAGGTCCAAAATTGACCTGAAGTCAAGCAAATGTGTTTTTCTCGGCTATGGAGATGCAATAAAGGGGTATAGACTATGGGATCCTACTGCCCACAAGGTAATTATTAGTCGAGATGCTATTTTTGATGAAAAATCCATGCAAAGGAAGGAGGTACAACAAACACCTAATTTTGTACTAGTTGAAGTAGACATGAACGAAAATGAAAATGAAAATCAACATGCTGAATTTTTTGACCATCATGCTGAATTTTTTTACCAGCATGTAGAACAACATGCAGAACAACAAGTAGAGCAGCCACAAAAGTCACAATACCAAGAGCCACAATCAATAGATCATTGGGTTAGAAGATCTACACGTCCACAAAAGTATCTAGAAAGGTATTCTCATGTTTATCAGTCCTCTTTTGCTTTGTTAACTGATAATGGTGAACTTAGTTCATTTTAGGAAGCTATAGAGTTTGAGAATGCAAAAAAGTGGAGGAAATCCATGGAGGAGGAAATAGAGGCACTTCATATGAATAAAACGTGGGAACTTGTGGATCTCCCACTTGGAAGAAATACTGTTGGAAACAAGTGGGTGTACAAAGTGAAGAAGGACAACGATGGGGTGTTGGAACGCTATAAAGCTCGCTTGGTGGAAAAAGGCTATGTGCAAAAGTTAGGTATTGACTTTAATGAAATTTTTTCTCCAGTTGTGAAGATGACTACTATTAGAGTTCTACTTGCACTTGTAGCTGCACAAGATTTATAACTAGAGCAACTTGATGTAAAGATTGCTTTCTTGCATGGTGATCTTGATGAGGAGATTTATATGGATCAGCCTGAGGGCTATGAGGAAAGATGCAAAGAGCATTTGGTTTGCAGACTGAAGAAATCTCTGTACGGGTTGAAACATGTGCCAAGGATGTGGTACAGGAAATTTGACACCTTCATGAAGAGCCAAGGTTTCAGCAGGAGTGAAGTTGACCATTGTGGATACTATAAGAGGTTTGATGATGGCAATTTTATTATTTTGTTGTTGTATGTTGATGATATGTTGGTTGCAGGTCCCAACATGAAGAAAATCATTGATCTTAAGGCTCAGTTGGCTAGGACATTTGAAATGAAGGATTTAGGAGTAGCAAACCAAATTTTAGGGATGAAGATACACAGGGAGAAAAAAGGAAGAAAGATCTAGTTAAGTCAAAAGTCATATATAGAAAAGATTCTGCAACGCTTCAATATGCAGTATACAAAACCAGTTAGTATCCCACTTATTTTAAACTTAAAATTGTCTTCCAACCATTGTCATAGAACAAAAGCATAGAAGACAAGCAGGTCTCATGTACCATATTCATCAGCAATAGGAAGCCTCATGTATGCCATGGTGAGCACCAAACCGGATATTGCCCAAGCAATGGGAGTAGTTAGCCGGTACATGGCAAATCCTACTAAGGAGCATTGGAATGTTGTGAAGTGGATATTTAGATATTTAAGAGGTGCTTCAGATGCTGCTATTTACTACAAATCAAATAGTTTGCAAGTTAAAGGTTTTGTGGATTCTGATTATGGTGGAGATAGAGATGCTAGAAAGTCCACTACAGGATATACTTTAACTCTTGTTGGTGGAGTTGTGATTTGGGCTTCTAAGTTGTAGTATGTGGTGGCTTTATCAACCACTGAAGTAGAATATATTGTAGCGACTCATGCCAGCAAAGAGGTAATTTGGCTAGAGCGACTGTTGGGTAACTTCAAGGTAATGCAGGGGAAAATTACATTGCATTGTGATAGCCAAAGTGCTATTCAACTAGTGAAGAACCCAACATTCCATGATCGCATGAAACACATTGATGTCAAGTACCATTTTATAAGAAATATGGTGGAAGAAGGTAGGATCCTATTGCAAAAAATTGATACTAAAGTGAAACCTACAGATATGCTTACTGAGATGGTCAAGACAAAGAAGTTTGAGTGTTGCAGAACTTCTCTGGGCTTGCTAAAAATGTGATAAGGGCAGCATTGGGCAATTGACACTTGGATGGAAAAACATAGGCAAAATAATTCATGTATATCGACTTCAAGTGGGAGAATGTTAGGAGGTGAAGTCAATATCCAGATCTCCAATGTTCTTCAGCAGAGAGGTGCATGGTGGTGTAGCTTATAAAGAGGAAACAAACAATATTATGTAGTATTCCTTTGGGAGAGGAAACAAACAGTCTTTTGGACTCTTCCTTTAGAAGAGGAAACGAACAGTTTTTTGGACTCTTCATTTGGAATAGGAAACAAACAATTTTTGGACTCTTCCTTTGGAAGAGGAAACAGACAGCTTTTTATTTTTACTATAAAATGGAAATGACCCCTTGCATGTAAATTATGATTGAATGTAATTCTGCCGAAATCAATAAAAGATCAAGCTGCCATTACCTCGTGGTTTTTCCTGCACATTGCAGGTTTTCCACGTAAAATTTGTGTTACTATTTTTTTATTGTGTTATTGTGTTTTTCTTCTTGCACATAATTTTGCTATATTTTCTAACAATTACCGGGTAAGTGGTTATGATGTTGTGCCCCGAGCACACTTGGTCTATGGGTACATGGAAGCCCACCATAGGGTTGCATTGCATTTGCATTCTACCTGTCATATTGACTATGTGTGTGCATTCGTTGGTTTGATGCTATTTAACTGCTGGCATTAAAATGATAATTTTAAATATATATAAAAAGTTAATAACAATACATAGGCATACCATCTTTGAAGCAAATCAAAAGAAAGAGAATTAATTATTAAACCATAAATATGGGGACTAATTATTTATGTAATAAAAATAATGATACGTGTAAAAACAAACAATAAAATACATATAATAATTAAATTAAAAATACATATAATAGAATGTTAAATGTTATAGTAAGTCTCAATTCTATAATAAAGAGATTAAACTCATAGGCTTTACGTAATGTGGTGATAAGTCTAAGACAAGACTTATGAAACTATAAGCTCAAGCTTTAATTGGTTAATACGAAAGACTTGGCAGAACTTAATTTAAATAAAGATATTTAAATATTTTAAAAAAATTCTAAGGAAGCCATACGTGGAGGAAGAAAATGCGTCTTGTCTAGAAAAGACAGTGATGTGTCTCTTTCCCATAAAGCTCACTTGTTTATAAAAGAAAATGGGATGGCCCAAGGTGGTATGGAAAAATTTGGGGAAAAAAATCATGTCCGTTTGAGACGAAGCTAAGGACGGGATACACCAGAAGAAGGAATTGCAACATGAGGATGATTGAGTCTCCAAATCAAAAGGTCAGATTTTTCTGTGTTAATAAGGGAAAGGGTTTACTGGAAATTATGTTGTTTTAAAATAATGGATTGATTGGTGAATGACTCTATTCACGTGGTTACCTAGACATGTAATTTGTTGTTTTGGCTACTTTAATATTATTACTGAGAAGTGTTGGGTAATTCTATTGGGATTCTTATACTAATGTTCTGTAGCAGTGTTACTTAAGTTAAAGTGTTTATAGAAGGTAATATTTAAAAAAAAAATTGTGTATACTCTTGGATAAATCAGAGGAACCAAAAGTAATAGTCCGATGAATGAAAGTTATTGGTCGTGTTTGTTATATAATCGTCATGCTGGCTGGAAAATTACTTCATGTCTTCAAAGTATTGATTGACAGTGAAGAAAAATTATTTTTAAAATTGTCATGCCGGCTGAAAATTTCTTCATGTCTTCAGAGTATTGATTGAAAAAGACGAAAATTGTGTTAATATCATCTTGCTGGCTATATGTTGTAAAATTTACTTCATTTCTTCAGAGAATTGATTGATTATGGAGAAATATGTTTAGTTGTGGATTGTTGTCGCATTGCACGATTGCCTATTGAAAACAAAGTGATACTTGGAAAATAATTTTGAATTTGGTTAGTTGTATGGTGTCATTATGCTTGCATGAGACTTGAGTATGTGTGTCATATAGATGAGGGCCAAGTCTGAGCCATATTTTGCATTTTGTTGTCGCTGGTTGGTGAGGGTGGGCACTGAGGTGCTTATGTTCTTTCACGAAAGTGAATGGCTTTTTCAGAATGGTGTTCGAGCATGAAATCCCTAACAAAGACCATGGACGGTTTAGAAAACCATTTGATGTTGTACCGTGAAGTTTCTATGACATCCGATGTTATGTATGCTTGTATAGTTCTTTCTTTTAATTCGAAGAAGATTGGAATTTGAACAGTTATACAATTTTAGTGTTGTGTTATTCTATATGTTCTAATATATAACGGATAGTCTAAATCGTTGAGTGTAATCAAACTTTATGAAGACCTAGAAATTGTGTTTAAAGCAAATGCATTGGAAGAACAAATAGAATATTCCTAAATTTTGTATGCTACGTTCTGGAAAAGGATTGTTTTTTTTTATCAAACACCATATATTGTATTGAAAAGTGTGCTAAGTATAGAGTAAATTCTTATATTTCTATTTTTAAATAATTTTTGGGTTCTGGTGCAAGCTATGAATCTGAATACATTTTTATGTTAGAAGTTTGAAAGTCTCAAATTGATAAATGTTACTGTATTTTATGAGAATTGGAAAGTTATGTGTTAAAATGGTTTATATATTTACTTTGTAGGAGTTGAAATAAAAGTTCTATGTTATACTTTATCTCTTGATAAAGTAAATACCATCATGACTATGTTATAATAAATCAAATAAATAGAAGGGAAAATACATTATTTAAATTGAGAAAAGTAACACCAGAAAGCTATGAGATAAGACTATTATATAGAGGAACCCTAAATTCGTGTTTTCTCATTTGCATCATGTATAGTTGATTAATAGAGAATCGCTTGGAATACTTTGCCTAATCGTGATTGGTTATTTTTGGTATTTATGTAGTTATGTTGTGAAATTATATAGTTTAATATGTTTATTTTTCGTAGACGCATGAGATTAAAGGTAAGATCTTTTCTCAGCCTTGCAAAAGAAAAGACTATTTCATGAATTGATGCAATTATTTTACCATGTTGTAATTTTTAAATTTACTCATGATGCATTGCTTCTAATTTTCCGTAGCCCACCTACGCTTGTAAAAGAATGACTATAGTCTAAAATGATATATGAGATAAAATGGTATATTGTTGTATTTCATCTATGTTGGAAAAGAAAGATAATAGTTGAATTGATATTAAGGGTGCATGGCTTTGTATTATTATAGTTTTCAATTGAAGTATTGGCAATTTTGCTGTAGCTCACCCGTTTTGATATAAAAGACTATGCTTGAAATTTGATGTTTGGTTGAATGAATATAAACTGAAACCTTATGTATAAAGAAAAAATTATATTATGACTTGGTTTCACAAGCTGACGAGTGTTTTATTTAATCACATTTGAAAGTGTTAGTTTTTCAATGTCATTAATATGTTGGTACTTTCCGATAGAATCATGGGTTTAATAAAAACAAAAAAAAATTATTAGGGTTTTCAAATACTTTTGTTATGGTAAATAGAAGAAATAAAGTTACGATTTCATTACTTTACTATAAGGTAATTTATGTAGCTTAGGGTTTTATGGATAAATGCTATTAATATTAAGGATTTCCCATGATTACTAATCAAATCTCTTAGGTAATTGGTGAAGAAACTGAAGTCTATTAAAACTAAAACTTGGACTATGTTAAAAACTATAGGGTGTTGATATATTAGTTGAACATACTATGCTTGTTTATTGGAAGTCAAACTTCTTGGTTGATTTGTGAAGTGTATATGAGTATGACAACAATTATACTCTTGGGTTATGCAATAAGGTACTTATTCTATAAGTATTTGCTTAAGAAAAGTGGAAATTGAATATATACTAAACAACCTTGAAAGATGATTCTTAGAGGAGATATTTATGAATTACGTGTAGATATAATACTTATCGTACTTAAGAATTTTCAAAAGATTATCTGGGTTATAGATGCAGGTTGTGAGTTGTGATATGTTATTTTTGAAGAGATAGAATATCTTGTTTTCTTTGATAGGAGATTTACGCTATAATTTAATTTTATATGACCTGTATTTTTATAGATAGTATAAAGATAGATTTGTGATTAGGAATCCATGTTTTATTTGAAGGGACACTTTTATAGAAGATAAAAGAAGACTTAGGGAGGGGGTTTAACCGATATTTAAAATATAAGTGTTTGAAATCCTTCAAGATAATAGAATTATTAAAACCCTCTTACGTCTATGTGTCAGTATCTTGAATTAAGCATAAAAAAACCTTTAGATAATGATCTTAGGTACCTTCAAACTTAGATTTAAATTATAAAATAGCTTGAATAAAATCGATGGAGGTTGTCTTCACTCATACCATTAAGGCACTCGTTGTCTTAGGTGGAAATCAACCTTACTTGACATGAGAAAGTCAAGTACTCATACCATTAAGGCACGCAGTGTCTTAAGTAGAAATCAACTTTACTTGACAAGAGAAAGTCAAGCACACATACCATTAAGGCACGAGGTGTCTTAAGTGGGTATTAGCTTTAGAGAAAGTTAAGGAGACTTTCTCTACCCATGCCACTCAGTCACATGGTGACTTAGTAGGGACTGCACTATTGTACTCCAACTCTAAAGGGGACAAAGTGTCCGAGCTGTAGAGTGTAACGAGTGATGGGATGGGGTATCACTCTAGATGGTTAGTCAGTTAGTGGTGGTGATATTCATCAATCCACTCAGACTGGGGAAATGCCTACATAATGCATGCCTAGGATGCTACTTGTGCTAATGGCTTTTTTGTGACATATGGTTATGGGAAGCATTATCATTAGTTCGAGAAGGGTTATGTTTATCTAGCCCCTCAGCCTTGCAAAGGCTGACTCTTGCCAAACCTTCGTAGATGGTCAATGGCTGGCACCGACATAAAAACCCTAGTTCCAAGGCATTGAGCTGACATCTCTTAATAAGTTGTGAACCTTACAACCTTGGACAAGGGGCATAGCATACCCCGTTTAGGTGATATGGGCCCTGAACGAACAACCCTCCGCCAGATTCCTAAAAGTCTTGAGTGATGAGGTGAATCCAATAAGGCAAACTGTGGGACCTGGCCAGTTTCGAGCACTTAAGACACTAGTTACAGGAGTGAATAATCTTGAAGTGCATTTTATATGTATGCCAAAACTAACATTCACATGGGAAATCAAGCAATGTATGATTGAGTTAAACAAAAAAATTTAGTGTATGAAATTCTTGGATCTTATAGTTGGTATTAGAGCCTAGGTTTGCAAAACCCTAGCCAATATTGTACTGTTAGCTATGGAAAGTACCTCGAGGAGAACTAACCTGAATATGCAAGAGGATATTATAGAGGTATCAGATCCTAGGTTACGGAACCCTAGGTATCATGATTAAAGATGACATAGCTCTTTTATATTTTTGACAAGTTTTTTTTAGGAAAAATTAATATCATTTCCTTTGATATAAACATATGGAGGATATTGCATCAAAGCTGAAAGTATTTCAATTTCAGATGGACCAGATATCTTCACTAATGAAACTGCTTATGGATATAATGTGAATTCAAAAAGAAATCATGGAACTCTTCATAAGGAAATGAAGTAAGAGAACCAAACGAAGGATAAAGATGAAATCCTCTAGAAAGGAGAAAAAATTAAAAAAGGGCCACAAGTGCACCAAGGAAAAATGTATACAAGTAAAGTAAACAGAAACTAGAGCACTAGTGTCGGGATGCTTCACTTGCGATGAAGCCCACTATGCTAGAAGGTGCCCATTAAGAGTAAATAGAAAGAAAATAGGTTGCTTCACTTATGAAGGAGCACACTATGCCAGAAATTGCCCATTAAGAGCAAATTATGAGTAAGCACCTGACACTCAACTACAAATGTTAGCTGAAGATCTGCACCAAGATAAACAGGTCAAAATTAGAGATAAGAATGAAGAAACAAATCTCAAGATAGTTCTACTATAAGTAGGAGCGAGTTATAATGAGATTTTTTTTAAACATAC
This sequence comes from Wollemia nobilis, assembly GCA_028583015.1. Taxonomy (NCBI): domain Eukaryota; kingdom Viridiplantae; phylum Streptophyta; class Pinopsida; order Araucariales; family Araucariaceae; genus Wollemia; species Wollemia nobilis. The sequence goes on from JAQPPZ010017221.1 coordinate 5,170,532, forward strand.
TAGGAAGATAAGTGATGTAAGCAATATTAGGATAAATGATACTAATTTTAAAAGAAACATGTTTCATATCCTATATTTTTGAATATATATTAAAAAAAAATTGCTAAGTTATATTTTACCTATTTAAAAAAAAAAAAGAGAGTTAACCAACCTAAATCCCAATAGGATCATTACCCTGATAGGACTTCCACTTGAAATGATATGGAAAATTAGGAATGAGGTAAGTTATGTTCATGAATTCTCAAGTATGTCAAACAAGATTTGATAAGAACCAGAAAAAGAAGGAGTAAAGAGAATAATTTCATGCATCATGATCTATTCTTCAGGATATGATAAAAGCTTTAGAACTCAAGATTTCATTAACTTACAAACTGATATGTTTTTAGGAGAAATGGATGAGCTCGTATCGATAATTAAATCATTCCAAGGACAGATTTAGCAACTGGTGTCATTAATTAAGATATTAACGGAGCAAATAGAACAACAACAAATGACAATGGAAGCTTTTATCGAACAAGACAAGGAAAGGAACATAAAAAAACCTAAAAGTGAAACCTTGAGTGTAAACCCTCGGGCACCAAAGCTAAGATGTTGCACATGTGGAGAACCACACCATACATATGAATGCCATTTCAGGAATATCTAAGGGAAAGAAAGTTATCAGGACATCGAAAGGGCACGAAGGCCCCTTTTAATAAATTTCCTACTAAACTCAGGAGAATAGTAATTTATATACAATGTTACAAGTATAATGAAGATATTTTGGTTTTGTGAGTAAAAGTGATCATAACAACTATATTATTACTCTTACTGTTAGATTGCTCTGTCTAATGAATTATCTTTAGAAAAAGAAAGATAGTTGTGAGTATACCACAACATACCCTGATTATAAGGTTAAGTCTAATCTAAAATTAAATGCAAAGTTGGTCTTCCCAAGATTTGTTTCCAACAAAATGCACATCTTATAGTTGCAGGAAAGTAAGATAGAAAAACAAAAAAATATTCTTGAGGAATCATCTCGAATAGAGATTCAAGATTTCTCTATAAATACTAGCAAGTACTGCACCAAAACAGGACACAAGGTTTAGCACAACCTATCATATTGAGATAGATGGACAGATTGAGAAGGAAAATATGGTATTGGCGGATATGCACTACCAAAGTAAGTCAAATATTATCACTTACTAAATGAAATATATTGCATTGGGCATGGCCCCTTTTGAGGTCTTGTAAAGAGACTTAGGTGTGTGGCACCATTATCTTGAGAAAATTTTAATGACCAGTAAGAGATCGATCATGATGATGAGAATTCAATCTGCTAATGGCTTGTGAAGCCAAAGACCTATGTTGAATTTAAAGCAAACACCCCAATAATTTACCATTGGTGATAAAATTTTCATTAGAACCACCTAATTAAGCCCTAGATTTGCTAGACCTGCAACTCATTACGAGACGACCAATCAAAATTTTTGGGATTTAGGTCCAAGTAGCTTAGTATGGACCAATACAGAGTACAATGGGATCAGTATTCCGAAAGGAATACCACCTAGGAAGATATTTCTAGCATGAAAAATTTGTTTCCCTGCTTGTTTGAGAATTGAAAACTGAAAGCAAACTATTGAAAAGTTGGAAATTTTTATAATGATGTATTGAAAAACTTGTTGCATATACATGTCTGATGTTTTTTTTGAAATATGATAATGTTGTGGACTATTTATTTTATGATACCATTATGCATGTTGATTTGGTTGTTGTACCATTTATGCTGAAGAGAAATGAAAATAGGAACATTGCGATAATTTGTATATATATATATATATTTAATTTATATGATTGTATTTTGTTGATAGCTAACATAGGGACTGTGTTAATTCTAAGGGGGAAGTATGTCACATCCCCACCGATAATGATTAATTTTTCTTGAAGAATGTGATTATGTGGCTAGTGTTTGTGGTGTAGGTGCAGGTCTCAAGGAAGATGGTGAAGAAAGCACCCGCCCCATCAATCGAGTAGTGGAACGGTATTGTTGGGTAAGTGGTTATGATGTTGTACCCCAAGCACACTTGGTCTGTGGGTACATGGAAGCCCACCATAGGGTTGCACTGCATTTGCATTATTCCTGTCATGTTGACTGTGTGTGTGCATTCGTTGGTTTGTTGCTATTTAACTGCTGACATTAAAATGATAATTTTAAATATATATAAAAAGTTAATACCAATACATAGGCATACCAGCTTTGAAGCAAATCAAAAGAAAGAGAATTAATTATTAAACCATAAACATGGGGACTAATTATTTAAGTAATAAAAATAATGATGTGTAAAAACAAATAATAAAATACATATAATAATTAAATTAAAAATACATATAATAGAATGTTAAATGTTATAGTAAATCTCAATTCTATAATAAAGAGATTAAACTCATAGGATTTACGTAATGTGGTGATAATTCTAAGACAAGACTTAAGAAACTATAAGCTCAAGCTTTAATTGGTTAATACGAAAGACTTGGCGGAACTTAATTTAAATAAAGATATTTAAATATTTTAAAAAATCTAAGGAAGCCATACGTGGAGGAAGAAAACACGTCTTGTCTTGAAAGATGATGATGTGTCTCTTTTCCATAAAGCTCACTTGCTTATAAAATAAAATGGGATGGCCCAAAGGTGGTATGGAAAAATTTAGGGAAAAACTTCATGTTCGTTTGAGAGGAAGCCAAGGACGGGATACGCCAAAAGAAGGAATTGCAGCGTGAGGAGGATTTAGTCTCCAAGTAAAAATGTCATATTTTTTTGTGTTAATAAGGGAAAGGGTTTAATAGAAATTATGTTGTTTTAAAATAATGGATTGATTGGTGAATGGCTCTATTCACATGGTTACCTAGACATCTAATTTATTGTTTTGGCTACTTTAATATTATTACTAGGAAGTGTTGGGTAATTTTGTTGAATGGAAAGAATCTAAGTTTGTTTTCCCATAATATTTCTTTAAAAGAAAACATATTACAGAACATAAGAGTAATCGAGATTCTTATACTAATGTTCTATAGCAGTGTTAGTTAAGTTAAAGTGTTTATAGATGGTAACATTTTTTTTTAAATGTGTATACTCTTGGATAAATCAAAGGAACCAAAAGTAATAGTCCGATGAATGAAAATTATAAGTTATTGGATGTGTTTGTTATAAAATCGTCATGCTAGTTGGAAAATTACTTCGTCTTCAAAGTATTGATTGACAATGAAGAAAATTGTTTTTAAAATTGTCATGCCGGCTGAAAATTTCATGTATTCAGAGTATTGATTGAAAAAGATGAAAATTATTTTAATATCATCCTGATGCCTGTATGTTGTAAAATTTACTTAATGTCTTCAGAGTATTGATTGATTATGGAGAAATATTTTTAGTTGTGGACTTGATATGGAGAAATATGTTTAGTTGTGGACTATTGCCGCATTGCACGATTGCTTGTTGAAAACATAGTGATACTTGGAAAATAATTTTGAATTTGGTTAGATGTATGGTGTCATTATGCTTGCATGAGACTTGAGTATGTGTGTCATATATATGAGGGTCAAGTCTGAGCCATATTACATTTTGTTCTCGTCGGTTGGTGAGGGTGGGTGCTGAGGCACTTATGTTCTTTCATGAAAGTGAACTACTTGTTCAGAATGGTGGTTGAGCATGAAAACCCTAACAAAGACCATGGAGGGTTTAGAAAACTATTTTATGTTGTACCATGAAGTTTCTACGACATCCGATGTTATGTATGCTTGTATAGTTCTTTCTTTTAATTCGAAGAAGATTGGAATTTTAATAGTTAAACAAGTATAGTGTTGTGTTCTTCTATCTGTTATAATAAATAAAGGATAGTCTAAATCGTTGAGTGTAATCAAACTTTATAAAGACCTAGAAATTGTGTTTAAAGCAAATGCATTGGAAGAACAAATAGAATATTCCTAAATTTCGTATGTTGCGTTCTGGAAAAGGACTGTTTTTTTTATCAAATGCCATATATTGTATTGAAAAGTGTGCTAAGTATAGAGTAAATTCTTATATTTCTATTTTTAAATAATTTTTGAGTTTTGGTGCAAGCTATGAATCTGATTACATTTTTACGTTGGAAGTTTGAAAGTCTCAAATTGATAAGTGTTAATGTATTTTATTAGAATTGGAAAGTTGTGTTAAAAATGTTTATATGTTTACTTTGTAGGAGTTGAAATAAAAGTTCTATGATATAATTTATCTCTTGATAAAGTAAATACCATCATGATTATGTTATAATAAATCAAATAAATAGAAGGGAAAATACATTATTTAAATTGAGAAAAGTAACACCAGAAAGCTATGAGATAAGACTATTATATAGAGGAACCCTAAATTCGTGTTTTCTCATTTGCATCATGTATAGTTGATTAATAGAGAATCACTTGGAATTCTTTCCCTAATCGTGATTGGTTATTTTCTGTATTTATGTAGTTATGTTGTGAAATTATACAGTTTAATATGTTTATTTGTCGTAGACGCATGAGATTAAAGGTAAGATCTTTTCTCAGCCTTGTAAAAGAAAAGACTATATCACGAATTGATGCAATGCTTTTACCGTGTTGTAATATTTAAATTTAATCATGATGCATTGCTTCTAATTTGTTGTAGCCCACCTACGGTTGTAAAAGAATGATTATAATCTGAAATGATATATGAGATAAAACGGTACATTATTGTAGTTCATTTGTGTTGGAAAAGAAATATCATAGTTGAATTGATATTAAGGGTGCATGGCTTTGTATTATTATAGTTTACAATTGAAGTATTGGCAACTTTGTTGTAGCTCACCCGTTTTAATATAAAAGACTATGCTTGAAATTTGATGTTTGGTTGAATGAATATAAACTAAAACCTTATGTATAAAGAAAAATTTATATTATGACTTGGTTTCACAAGCTAACGAGTGTTTTATTTAATCACCTTTGACAGTGTTAGTTTTTCAATGTCATTAATATGTTGGTATTTCAATAGAATCATGAGTTTAATAAAAACAAAAAAAAATTATTAGGGTTTTCAAATACTTTTGTTATGGTAAATAGAAGAAATAAAGTTACGATTTATTAATTTACTATAAGGTAATTGATGTAGCTTAGGGTTTTACAGATAAATGCTATTAATATTAAGGATTTTCCATGATTAGTAATCAAATCTCTTAGGTAATTGGTGAAGAAACTAAAGTCTATTAAAACTAAAACTTGGACTATGTTAAAAACTATAGGGTGTTGATATATTAGTTGAACATATTATACTTGTTTATTGGAAGTCAAACTTCTTGGTTGATTTGTGAAGTGTATAGTACGACAACAATTATACTCTTGGGTTATGCAATAAGGTACTTATTCTATAAGTATTTGCTTAAGAAAAGTGGAAATTGAATATATACTAAACAACCTTGAAAGATGATTCTTAGAGGAGATATTTATGAATTACGTGTAGATATAATACTTGTCGTACTTAAGAATTTTCAAAAGATTATTTGGGTTATAGATGCAGGTTGTGAGTTGTGATATGTTATTTTTGAAGAGATAGAATATCTTGTTTTCTTTGATAGGAGATTTACGCTATAATTTAATTTTATATGACCTGTATTTTTATAGAGAGTATAAAGATAGATTTGTGATTAGGAATCCATGTTTTATTTGAAGGGAATATTTTATAGAAGATAAAAGAAGACTTAGGGAGGGGGTTTAACCGATATTTAAAATATAAGTGTTTGAAATCCTTCAAGATAATAGAAGTATTAAAACCCTCTTACGTCTATGTGTCAGTATCTTGAATTAAGCATAAAAAAGCCATTAGATAATGATCTTAGGTACCTTCAAACTTAGACTTAAATTCTAAACTAGCTTGAAGAAAATTGAGGGAGGTTGTCTCCTCTCATACCATTAAGGCACGTGGTGTATTAGGTGAAAATCAAACTTACTTGACATGAGAAATTCAAGTACTCGTACCATTAATGCATGCAATGTCTTAAGTGGAAATCAACTTTACTTGACAAGAGAAAGTCAAGCACACATACCATTAAGGCACGCGATGTCTTAAGTGGGTATTAGCTTTAGAGAAAGTTAAGGAGACTTTCTCTACCCATGCCACTCAGTCACACGATGACTTAGTGGGGACTGCACTATCGTACTCCAGCTCTAAAGGGGACATAGTGTCAGAGCTGTAGAGTGTAACGAGTGATAGTATGGGGCATCACTCTAGGTGGTCAGTTATTTAGTGGTGGTGATATTCATCAATCCACTTGGATTGGGTAAATGTCTACATAATGCATTACTAGGATGCTATTCGTGCTAATGGCTTTCCAACGACAGATGGTTATGGGTAGCATTGTTGTCAATTCAGGAAGGGTTATGTTTATCTAGTTCCTTAGCCTTGTAAAGGAAAACTCTAGCCAAACCTTCATAGATGGTCAATGGCTATCACCAACATATAAACGCTGGTTCCAAGGTATTAAGCTGAGATCTCTTAATAAGTTGCGAACCTTAAAACCTTGGACAAGGGACATAGCGTACCCTATTTAGGTGATATAGGACCCGAACGGATAACCCTCTACCAGATTCCTAAAAGTCTCGAGTGATGAGCCGAATCCAATAAGGTGACCCACAAGACCTGGCCAGTTTTGATCACTTAAGACACTAGCTGTAGGAGTGAATAATCTTGAAGTGCATTTTATATGTATGCAAAGACTAACATTCCCATGGGAAATCAAGCAATGTATGATTGAGTTAAACAAAAAAATTTAGTGTATGAAATTCCTGGATCTTACAGTTGGTATTAGAGCCTAGGTTTGCAAAACCCTGGTCAATATTGTATTGTTAGCTATGGTAGGTACCTCGGGGAGGACTAACCTGAATATGCAAGAGGATATTATAGAGGTATCAGAGCCTAGGTTGTGAAACCCTATTCTCATGATTAAATATGGCATAGCTCTTTTATATTTTTTACAAGTTTTTTTCAAGAAAAATTAATATCATTTCATTTGATACAAACAGATGGAGGATCTTGCATCAAAGTTGGAAGTATTTCAATATCACATGGACCAGATATATTCACTAATGAAACTGCTTATGGATAGAATGTGAATTTAGAAAGAAATCATGGAAATCTTCATTAGTAAAAAAAATAAGAGACAAATTATCAACAACCCCAACAACACAAATCTAAAAACCCCAACAACAACAACAACAACCACACCAACCGAATTATCAAGCGGTTCCACCCCCACAACAGGCACAAAATCAAACACAACCTACAAAAAGGAAACAACATCATTTTAAGCCAAAAAGAAATTACATGCCAGTACAAGAGCCATTTTCATTAGTATTTTAGAAGTTGTATGCGGATTTTTTTTTTAATTTACCAAAAATGAAACCTGATGATCCTAACAAACCAAATACAAAAGGTTACAAAGAACACCTCTTTTGCATCTATCATAGACAAAGAGGACATGATATTAAAGGTTGTCATGGATTTAAAGGAATTGTGCAAGATTTATTGGAAGTGGGTACAATCAAAATTGACAACCCACTAGCCCAAAATAACCAAAACCTAGGCATATATTAGACACCTTTGCCACATCGAGAGGTGAATCAACAACCGACGGGAGCATCAACTTCTATAGTTCCTCCCAATCAGGTTAATTATGTGTCTCAACTACCACAAGGTTTTGTAGGGGCTATCATTATAGTTACCCATGGACAAAGGCAAGCTAATTGCACAACCCAAGCTTCTAATATTCAGAGCTATGAAAAACTCAAACAGGTCCCACACTTGGTTGCGATATGCTTTAAGGTAATGCTGCTTAGAAATACACCTGTTTTTTACCTGGTTGACAATAAGCTCAGAATCACCAAAAATTTGGAGCAATTCGATTCCCAACTTTCTTGCCTTTTTTAAGCCTAAGCATAATGCTTCGTACTCGACAGCATTGTTAGTACAATTCCAAGTAAGACGGTATGAATATGTTCTTTGTAAACCAGAAGGAGAAATAAAAACAATACCTGCTCCTGCACCGTTCTTGCATCTAGCCCCATCAAAATATAACTTCCAAAGTTGATCTGTGACAGAACTCTGATCATCCTGGTTAGAAAATACTTGTCTTGTGCCACCCTCGGGTTTTTGGATGGAATAACATCCGATTTCAGTCTCCAGCATAACATTGAAATCAAGCATAGAAAACTGATCGTCCAAATGAAGCTCATCTAAAACCACATTCATCAAATTAGAATTCTCTGACTCCTTAGTTAGCATGTTAACAGACTACAAGTTTTTTTTTGCTTCTTCCAGCTTCTCGATATGAAAATATGAAGGTTTTTCATTCTGAATCCTGAGCCTTTTACCTTTGAAAGGGATTTCCAAGTGGGAATAATCCAGTGCCAGGTAACCTCCCAACTTTTTCGTAAAATCTCTAGATAAGCACATACTAAAATAGGGTTCTAGATCCACCACAACAATCTCTTGAATGATTGTAATCTGAGGCATAGTATGCAAAACAATTGGGACATCCTTGATTACACCTACCATTTTTATAGGAGTACCATCTAATTGCAAAAATCTAGGACTAATTCATGTGTATTCCATGCCCATAACCTCGCAAACTACCTTTGGCATGACAGTTGTAGCAGCTCGCAGTCGATCATGCAGTTATGCACGATCCAACCCTCTATTTGCAGTGATAGATAAAACGGGGGTGGTCTATTTTTACCAGTAATAGAAGTAGTTAAGGCTTGAGCATAAATTGTTTGGGTAGGACCCTTTTCACTATCCTTAACATATTTTAAATATTCTTGCAATAAATCTACCTGCCCAGGCAACTGCAATGCATCGTAAAGACTAACCTTAGCCGGGGTCTTCTTCAGTTCTTCAACAATGTTGTATGCAACCACAACAGAGTCCTTTTCAACAGGATGTTCATATCTGCTTCGATACTGCTGAGTGGCTTCCACTCTTAGCCTCTTCTTCAATGAAGGATACTTTAACTTTTCTCTAGCTTTCTCTTCTGCTTCTCATCTTGCCAGTGCAGTTGCAGCCTTTTCCTGAACTCTGTGGGAAACAGGATCCTTCGGCAAAACAGTGCATCGAGCTTTGAACCGGCATAGGAGCTTTCATCGGCTTCTTCAAATCAGTCGACACTTTCAACGGTTCTAACTCAGCAGGATCTACTGTAACAGACTTCTTTCCAGTCCTTGTGAGAATTGAAACTTGCTCTTCCAGTGGAATCATTAAGCTATGGCCTGCCTCAAAGATCATATTGAATTGCCCTCCTAAAGAACTAGAAGCCAATGTCTGCACATAATTCAGATGGACCATGCAAGTGTATTCTCCATGAGGATCATTACAAGTCGAACACCAATACGTTCTTTCAGCAAGGACAACATCTTCATTTACCAAAGAAGTCAGGCTTTTCTCAGGTGCTTTGCTTGTCGAAGCAGCTTGATCTCTAGTAATTGGAGGAGGTTGAAATCTCCTTGGCTGGAAATCTTGCTCATCTTGCTTCCTTTCAATAAGCATGATCTTGTTACCCATTGCTCTAATTGCCGAATTGGCAGATTTTACCTCTTGCAAGAGTGTTGTATAAGGATCAGGGTTTACAGGTGCAGGAGGTGGTGGTAAGAGAAAAGGAGCTGGTGGTGCTGGTAATGCTAGAAATGAAGGGAAGCAGGGAATGGCGAAATGCTAGGTGTAGGCAACTGCAGACTTGCTGAAGTAGATAGCTGAGGAGCTGGGATAGGTGCAATTTGTGGTGCACTAGAATTCCATGATGGGATAGGATACATAGTGGACATAGATTGCAAAAAATAACTAGGATATAAATGCTATGAAATATCAGGAAGAATGGGCATTGCTACCTTTGGGGGAAGCCTGTCGATTGCAATTAAGTCTGCCTCCGCCTTCTGTGCTTTCTCAAATAGTTTCAAGAAAGTCATTACATTGGACTACCTGATTGCCAAGCCAATATCTGTATTGAACGCTCGAAGGTAGTAAAACGTGGCTTGCTCAGGGGTAGGGCGAAGTCCTTCAGGTACTCGCTGCCAGCTCCTGGTAAAGCGAACATTAAAATCTGCTATTGCCTCCTACGGATGCCTCTGGATCACATTAAACTGGTGCAATAATGAAAATGGGTCAGCTTGTTCATGAAAGTTCTTTACTAACAATTCTCCTAGCTGATCCCAGGATGCAATAGTGCCTGGTTGCAGAGATCTATACCAATACAACAATTTTCCTCTCAAAGATAACACTAGTAACTTCACCATTACATCTTCATCTGTTATGTCGTGAATGGCTGCTAGAGAAGCTACATCATGAATATGTTCGTATGCAGTCTTTCCTATACCATCATAAGTTGGAAATGCCTTCAAGGCAGCCTGGGGAACTAGGTTTTGAGCCTACAGATTCAAGGCCCCTGAGCTGTTCCAAGCTAAAAACTGCCTAGGTGGAGGATACTGGGCCATTGGAACTAGTGTATGTAACTGAGACGATGGAAAAATAGTAACAATACCAGGGTTTTGAGTGGATATGGCAGATGATGATGGGGGAACCAACCTAGAATGCTCACCACTTCTTGTGCTGTCAAGTTCAAAAAACTCGACACGATCTCCAAATTTTTTAGACTTTGATCTCGTGATCATGAAGTACAACTTTCACTGCATCCATGTTCAGAGATTTCTGAGTACAACCGAGTCACCAAATGCTCTAATATTTCAGTATGAATGTGAACATTAAACCCTCAATACTATGGGATATTTCTGAGACAGAAGAAGTCTGTCCGACCGGGCGTGCCAAAAACTATTGGTCACGAATCTGCCAAAGGAAAGGATTTTTCTAGAAAATGCACCCTAGACCCGGCCAACATTGAAAGGCTGGGAGAAAGAAATGTCTCCCAGACCAATCTCCAGAGTGGGCTGGTTCCCTTACTATTCTAAAATTGTTTTTAGATCAAAGTTGCAGGAAAGGAATTGAAAAGATGCAGAAAGAAACGGGAAATATGGCCGTAGGTCGAATTTATCTGATCGGGAAAGAAAAACAACAGATAAATCTAAGTACACAAACAACAAATAACAGAAGACAATGACATGATCCACTCGCAACCTTGTGCAAATGACCTCCAAGATTACATTCCAGAACTCACTCCCTTACTAGCAATTGTTAAAACTCAATACAAAATTAAAACTAAGCAGCAAATAAGAAATGCGAGCACAAATTAGGAATGCATAATGCAGAAGGGACAACACACAAAAAATAACTTGCAAAACCAGAGAGCCAAATGTCTTATATTCATGCAAAGTACTTCAAAAGCTTTCAACAAACGTATCTCTCATACCCGATACTTGCAAATGAGATTTACATTGATTTTTATAGAGGTCTTGCCTCTTTGCAACATTAAAAACTTACAACGGACCTCCTAGAGATCTACAACTGTGCAACGAAAACAAGGAAATGGTACCCTTAAACAGCTTCGGAGAAACCATAAATTAAATGCCATATGGAAGAGTCGGTCGTTTTCATTAAATGGTGTTCTTGGAAATGTGTATGAAACCATTAGAAAAATCGCGAACAGCAGCTTCGAATCCTGGAAATCTTCAATTCTGGTATCTTGGGCATGTTCTTCTACCTTGACTGCATTGAAAAGCAGTAACACATTAATTCTGGGATGCTTTGAATCATCGAAAATCACAAAATAACATCGGGCCATTTGAACTACTTTTTGGGCGTGAAACTGCAACAGGTCGCGAAAACACGACAGGTCACGAAATCGTGACGTCTTTCTGTTCCGTACGCTTTTGTTGCTTCTAAGCCGTGAAAACCAACCATGTCGTGAAATCACTAGAATTTCGGCTTCTATATCTCCTTCGCTACCTTCCATCGTGAAAACACAACGCTGCGCGATTTCGCTACAATTTCTTGTCTTTGGCTCTATCTTCCCTTCTGCACCGTGAAAATCCGACGTCACGATTTCGCTACACTTTTTTGCATGCTGTACGGCCCTGCCTATAAGTCGTGAAAATGCGACACTTTTTCCTTAGGATGTCTTCAACTTCACCCTGTCGCGATTTCGATACGTTTCTTCGCACTTAGTCTTTTTTCAATCATGTGTCACGAAATCGCTACCATTTCTTGCTTTCTGTACGGTTCTCACTTTCTGTCACGATTTCACGACGTCTTTGCCTTGCTCGAACTCTTTCCTCAAAAGTTGCCCGATATCGCTACACCTTCGTGCCTTAGACTCTTTTCATTCACTTGGACCACGACCATGGAACATGTAGTGATTTCGCTACACTTCTTTGCTTTGTTTGGCTGCACCCTCTAACTGGCGTGAAATCGCTACCGTTTTGCCACTTGAGCCTTTTTGCCTACCCACGCCACGAAAACGTGATGCATCACAATTTTGTGATGTCTTTTGACTTATGCGCTTTGTGTCATTTTTTGTTGCGATGTCGCTACAACATTGAGTCTTATCGCCTTTGGTTTGGTTTTGTCACGATTTTGTGACGGTTTCAAACCTATGCCTTCTGCTTGTCGCAAGCCGTGAAAATCTAACACGTCACGATATCGTGACAGTTTTGCCCACCTGCTACCGTTGACTGCGTTGATTGTGATTTTGCGACACGTCGCGAAATCGTGCCAATTCTATGTTGATTTTCTCTCTCCTTGTCTGACCCGCGATTCTGTGACATGTCGCGATATCGCGATGGTTTTTCGACTTGGCTCTCCACGCTATTTTTTGTTGCGATTTCGTGACAAATTTTGGACTTAGTCATTTTTTGCATCAAAAACCTGTAGAGAAGTTAGAATTGCAACAACTTATGCATTAATAATCAACAATCAAATCAATGTGGCAAAAATGCCAATAGGTCTTTAGTTATATTTTGGCACACAACACTTATCAAGGTCTTATTAAGGGCATTTATCTTCTTGGATCCTCTGAATAGCTTTTAAACAACCATTTTACAGATGATTATTTTCTTACTTTACAAGAAGATGAATATTTTGTGGCTCATGCTCTTCAGTGTCTGGATACTTTTTGTCTTGCTTCTGGATCTTCTATCCAATGGCACAAATCTTCTTGTTACAGGTGATATACTAAGCCCATCCCTGATTGGTTGGCTCAATATCCCTAGAAATGGATCCAAAATGGGGAAATATTCAAATTGTTTGGAATTCCTTTTGCTTTTCAAGGCTCACCCGCCCAACTTTGGTCCTATGTTGTTAAGAAATTTGAGAAAAAATTGTCATACTGGTCTGCTAAGAAACTCTCTCTGGAAGGGAAATTTCAAATATGTTCAAAGGTTTTAGCTTCTACACATGTTTATTATTCCTCTTGTTGGGTCCCTTCCAAATCATGTTATCAAATTTTAGATAAGCTCTTAAGGGACTTTATCTGGTTGTCAGATGTGCATAAGACAGGTTTTCATCGAGTATCCTGGGATACTTTTTGTCTTCCTCGCTCAACTAGAGGTATGGGACTCTTTAATTTATTGAAAATTTGAGTTATTTTATGTTGTCATTGATGTCACATGAATCATTGATGTCATATGGATCACATTGAGTTTTGATGGGCAAATGATATTTTGGAAAGCATTGATAAATTCAAGGTTTTTGTGAAAACCAAGGCAGGCAAAATAAAAGGTTTTATTTAAAACCATGGATGGCATATTTGAAATGGGTTTTTCTTAAAACCCAGGTTGGCCTTTCGTTTTGTCAAAAAAGGTGCCCCGATGATGGATATATTTAATTTTAAATATTTAGTTTAAATTTTAATTATTTAAAATTAAAATTAAAATTAAAGTTAGCGCCAACGTCTAAAGAAAGAGGGAAAATCAATAATACACCGACGTCATCAAAAATTAGGAGAAGACTATATAAAGGGGGATCCTAAGGTTCAGTTGAATTTAATCCTTGCTCGTGTTAATCGTTGGTTAAGAATCCGAAGAGAGCTCGTGCGAGAATCGTTTTGAAAAGGGAGACATCGAATAAATCCAAGGTTGATCAAAAGTCCAAGATATCGTCGGTAGAGTGGAGCATTGGAAATTGGTTTTTTATTAAGGTGTGGCCACGCTTTACGTCAAGGTTTGAATCTCCTTGACTTCCTTCAAAGGAATTGGAAGGAAAGCACTCGAAACGCTTTTGGTTTGCTTGAAAGGGAGGAAGGACTTAAGGCACATCATGGCTTTTCCTTTCGAACGAGCGGCTAGCTCATGTGAAAAACTTAGCTGCAGGTAAGGCGTTCACGGTGTGGGCAAGTTGGGGGTTTGAATCCCATTGGGAGGTAATTATATTTTGCTCTAATTAATTTCGTTAATGCCCTAGGATAGGAGTGATAAGGTGGTTAAGGAATAATTAAAGTTTTAATTAAACTTTATTTTTATAAGGGTTGTGATTATTATTTCAGAGGATATGAGTTGTTGATTTAAATTTGATATTCATGAAATTGAAAATTAAGATTTAGGAGAAATAAGGAGTTGTTATAAAATATTTTTGAGAGCCTTATTGATTATTATTTTTTATAAGGGTTTTTATTAAAAATGACTTTGTTGGATGTGTTTATTAAGTTGGATTAAAAAGGTGTAAATTGAGTTATGCTTATCTTGTGATTATTATTTGAATTCCACTAACCCTTATTGAGATTGGAAAGGAAAGTTGTGTTTAGTGTGGAAGATTTTGTGGATGACTTCTTGGTATCAAAAAGGTATGGGCACATTCTTCTATTGATTGTTTATGGTGGTTGATTTCTGAAATATCATTGGAGTGAAAAGGATTGATTGTGGTTTCCTTTTCGAAAGTGGTTGGTTAAATGCTTCAAGGTTTTTTGGTTTGAGAGTTGTGTTTAAACCTTGTTTTATAAGCATAGTTGTTGAAGCCCATTGGTTGTGAAATAACTTGAAAAGAACATGAGTATCATTGTTATGTGAGATTTGTGGTTGAGCATTGTTGGAAACATTTGAGTTGGTTGATACATGCTTGGACTAGGGTTTTTGTGAGAAAGAATAGTCCCTTGTGGTGATTGGTTGAGTTGAGTTGATTAAGCCTATTCAAGTGATTGTGTGAGGTGATTGGTCAAGTTCCATGAAACAAACTATTCCATAATTTTGATTTGAGTTGAGATTGATTTGAGTTGAGTTGAGTTGAGATTGAGCTTAGAACATATTGAGTCTCTAATAATTCTATTTATGCTTCTATGAGTTGACTTGAGTTGAGTTGAGATTGATTTGAGTTGAGTTGAGTTGAGATTAAGATTAGAACATATTGAGTATCTAAAAATTCTCTTTATGCTTATATGAGTTGATTTGAGTTGAGATCATTATGGATCATTGTTGTCATCCATTGAAGAGTACATTGCCATTCATTGTTGAGTTCATATTTGAAGCTTTGCCTTGATAGATTTATGGATGATATTTGAGTGCTAATTTTGCATGATTGATTGAGCCTTTGAGAAGGCCTTTGTGGATAGTTTTAGGACAACTTTGTGGACAATTTTGGGACAACTTTGTGGATAATTTTGGGATAGACTTGTTGGAGCAAATTTGGGCAAGTTCTTGGTGAGCTTGCTAGAGAAGATTTGAACAAGTTATTGGTGAGCTTGTTGGAGCAGATTTAGATAAGTTATTGGTGAGATTGCTAGAGTAGATTTGAACAAGTTCTTGATGAGCTTGTTGGAGCAAATTTGGGCAAGTTCTTGGTGATCTTGCTAGAGCAGATTTGGACAAGTTCTTGGTGAGCTTGTTGGAGCAATTTTGGACAAGTTATGTGTGAGCTTGTTATTCATATTTGGAGAAGTTCTGTGTGAACTTGTTATTGTATAGCTTTGAGCAGATCAAAGAAATCATTGTATTGGATAAGGATCCTTATTTCTATGTGAAATATTATAAGGAGATTATCAGGTGGAGTACCCCAAATTGGGGGAACCACGTTAAATATTGTGTCTCAATTGTGTGTGGTGACTTGTGCTCTTGCTTACTATTTCTATTAGATTTATTAATGCACACTGCTATATTTGGTTATTGCAATTAAGGACATTAATTGATATTGATTTGGAAATAAAGTAAAAAGTGGTCTTATATTGTTCCCCCATCTCAGTATAAGCTTATGTTCTTCAATTGGTATCAATGCGTGTTCCTTCTAAAAAGATAACATCTTGAGGGAAGATTCTACAAGAACACATATGGCTTCACATAATGGATCATCTACAAATAAGGCTCCATTGTTTGATGGTAACAATTATACTTTTTGAAGCATGAGGATGAAGAACTACTTGATATCACAAGGATATGAGGTATGGCAAATGGTTGAAAAAGAGTATAGGGTTGAAGGTGATCCCAAGGTAGATAAGACTATCAAGAAATTGGTTGAGATCAATGCAAGAGCAATGAATTATATTTTGAGTGGGCTTCGTGAGACAGATTTTGCAAAGGTCATGGTATGTAATTTAGCTAATGAGATGTGGACCAAGTTGCGGAATACTTATGAAGGAGATTCCAAGGTAAAGTTGGTAAAAATACAAACTCATAGAAAAATATTTGAGGAATTGAAAATGGAAGATTCTTAAGATATTGCAAAATTTTTACTTTGTGTTGATGAGATTACTAACACCATTAGAGACCTAGGTTTTGAGATGAAAGAATTAGAAGTTACCAAAAGGTTTTGAGATCACTTCCCATGAAATATTATTCTAAGGTTTTAGCAATAGAAGAGACAATGAATATCAATAAGCTAACAATGGAAGAATTGCAAGGTACTCTCATAGCTTATGAGATGAGGGTAAGTAAGCATCAGGTTCCAATAAAAGAGATTGCATTCAAGGCTTTAGAGAAAGAGAAAGGGAAAGTTTCAGAAACAAGTAGAGGTTTAGATAATTATGAGGAAACTAAATTCACCAAAAGGAATAAGGACTCAAAGAATTTCAAGGATATAAAGAAAGTAAGATGCTACAAGTGTGGTGATCTTGGTCACTATGCATACATGTGTCCACATGAAGAAAACGATGATGATGCAAGTCAAAGAAGAAAATAAGATGGAAAGCATAAGCATGACAAAGATGGTAGATACAAGCAAAACATGTATGAGAAGAAGAAAATATTTCATAAGGCAAAGAAATCTTCCTACATTGTATATGCAAGTGATAGTTCATATTATAGTGATAGAAACCAGTGATATGAAGAAGAATGTACATTCTTTGGAATAAATGAAGAAAGGCAAGAACATCTATTCCTAGATATTGAAGTTAAAGAAGAGGATATATCTATTGAGGAAAGACATGAAGAGCTTGCCATAGCCCTTGAGCAAGAAAATAGGTACAAGAAAGGTCTAACGATATTAAAATGCTTCATATACGGATATTTTGGGCATATAGATGATGATTGCACATACTACAATAATTGCAACAAGGAAAGTTTATTTGTTGAAAAAGAAAGCAGTAGTTCTAGTGATAATTCTAGCAGCAATGATGATGAACAAGAGGATTCCACAAAATAGGAAAAGAAAACCAAAATATTGGAAAATAAAATCAAGAGGCTTGAAAATAAGGTTCATAAAAATGAAAAGGTCAATATGATGCTCAATCAACACATTCAAGATTTGGAAAAAGAGTTTCAAGAAACAAAAGAGCTTGGCATCACTATTTTTGAGAAATTGAAGGCAAGAAAAGAAAGATGTAATCAGTTAGAAGAAGATAAAAAATTTTTGGGGACCTACGTAAATGAGTTAGCATGATTTAAAAAAAATTCAAAAACTCTGGATAATTTTTTGGATTCACAACAAGATCCATTTATAAAAACAGGGCTTGGTTATGAATAAGGGAAATAAAAAATAAGTACACAAGGACCTATATTTGTATCAGGAGTTTTTTTTTTAGAAATCTATAAGGAAGAACCGGTTTCCAAAGAAAAAGAAGCAGTAGAAATGGATACTTGCATTTCAGAGGCCATAGAGATGTGTGCCAATTTGCTATTTGAAACAAATAAAGAGAAAGAAGAGGAAAATTCCAAAGCACCAAAGGTCTCAGATTTTAGGTTTGGGGAATCACACTCAAAAGGAAAGGAAGTTGTAAAATATAAAACTAAGGAAGCACCTAAGATTTGTGAGGAAATTTCCAAAGTTCCAAAGTTCCTATGGCTCCAAATATTCAGTTTGGTTCTTGTTTTGAGATAGGTAAATCAAGTTCAAAAGGAAAAGAAATACTTGAAGATAAAAGCAAGGAAGAAACTAAGGAAGAGGATTTAGATACTATAAATAAGGTTCAAGGATGCAATTCACAAGTTGAAAATGATCATAAGGATAATTGTCAAGAAAGGTATGAAGAACCAAGGCATGAACAAAGAGCTTTTCAAGGACATTGTTTTTCTTGTAATGGATTTGGACACAGGGCTATACACTGCAGGGTCTATGGATCAAAGAAGTTTGATTTTTCTAGAAGAAACCTCAAAGGAAGAAGGTATGGTTTTCAGGGGCATTGCTTCTCATGTAACAGGATTGGTCATAGAGATTTTCAGTGCAAAGTAAATGAGCAACATGGTTTTGGTTTTAGAGCTTCACAATTCAGAAGTCATGGTCATAATGGTCATGAAAATAGAGCTTCGCAATACAGGGTTCAAGAAAGGAATGGATATGGAAATTATTTTAAGAATAAATTCATGACATGGGCACCATCCAAAGGCTACAATATCAAGTGTTTTAATTGCAATAACTCTGGGCATATTGCAAAATGGTGTAGGACTCAATTTCAAATAGGTTCAAGGCAAGAAGGTCAAATAGGTTCAAGGCAAGAAGATCAAGTAATTCATCAAGATATGGATATCAGAAAAACATGGAAGGAAGTTGATAGAGGAAATAAAAAATGTGATATGGGAGTGAAAGTACTCCCAACCCAAAATTAATCACCTCAAGAGAGAAGGTCGTGAGGGGGCTAAGTTTAAGAGTCATATCTTTTAGCCCCATAGGTATCCCTTTTGCCATTGATGTCAAAGGGGGAGAGATTTGAGTAATGGAGAGAGCATTGATTTAGGGAAAGCAACCTCCAAAGAGATCATTGAGTCAATGGGAGAAGCCTCCATAGAAAGTATCGAGTCAGGGGGAGCAACTTTGATTCTCAAAGATGGTTTTTGCAGTGATTGTGGTTTTTGCTTTAGAGGTGTTGCAATTAATGTCAAAGGGGAAGATTGTTGATAATTTAAGTTATTTTATATTTTCATTGATGTCACATGAATCATTGATGTCATATGGATCACATTGAGATTTTATGGGCAAATGATATTTTGGAAAGCACAGATAAATTCAGGTTTTTTGTGAAAATCAAGGCAAGAAAAATAAAAGGTTTTATTTAAAACCATGGATGGCATATTTGAAATGGGTTTTTCTTAAAACCCAGGTTGGTATTTCATTTCGTCAAAAAAGGTGCCCAATGATGGAGATATTTAATTTTAAATATTTAGTTTAAATTTAAATTATTTAAAATTTAAATTTAAATTTTAAAATTAAATTAAAGTTAGTGCCGATGTCTAAGGAAAGAGGGAAAATCAATAATACGTCGACGCCATCAAAAATGAGGAGAAGACTATATAAGGGGGGGTCCTAAGGTTCATTTGAATTTAATCTTTGCTCGTGTTAATCATTGGCTAAGCATCCGAAGAGAACTTGTGCGATAATCATTTTGAAAAGGGAGACAACGAATAAATCCAAGGTTGATCAAAAGTCCAAGACATTGTGGGCAGAGTGGCGCATTGGCAATTAGTTTTTTGTTAAGGTGTGTGGTAGAAATTTACGTCAAGGTTCGAATCTCCTTGACTGCATTCAAAGGCATTGGAAGGAAAGTGCTCAAAGCGCTTTTGGTTTGCGTGGAAGGGAGGAAGGACTTAAGGCACGTCATACCTTTTCCTTTCGAACGAGCGACTATCTTGTGTGGTAACCTTAGCCGCGGCTAAGGCATTCGTGGTGTGGGCAAGTTGGGGTTCGAATCCCCAAGGTAATTATGCTTTTCTCTAATTAATTTCGTTGATGCCCTAGGATAGGAGTTATAAGGTGGTTAAGGAATAATTAAAGTTTTAACTAAACTTTATTTTTATAAGGTTGTGATTATTATTTCAGAGGAGATGAGTTGTTGATTTAAATTTGATATTAATGAAATTGAAAATTAAGATTTAGGAGAAATAAGGGTTTTTATTAAAAAGGACTTTGGTGGATGTGTTTATTAAGTTGGAGTAAAAATGTGTAAATTGAGTTATGCTTATCTTGTGATTATTATTTGAAGTCCACTAACCCTTATTGAGATTGGAAAGGAAAGTTGTGTTTAGTGTGGCAGATTTTGTGGATAACTTCTTGGCATCAAAAAGGTATGGGCACATTCTCCTATTGATTGTTTATGGTGGTTGATTTCTGAAATATCATTGGAGTGAAAAGGATTGATTGTGGTTTCCTTTTTGAAAGTGGTTGGTTAAATGCTTCAAGTTTTTATGGTTTGAGAGTTGTGTTTAAACCTTGTTTTATAAGCATAGTTGTTGAAGCCCATTGGTTGTGAAAGAAATTGAAAAGAACATGAGTATCATTGTTATGTGAGATTTGTGGTTGAGCATTATTGGAAACATTTGATTTGGTTGATACATGCTTGGACTAGGGTTTTTGTGAGAAATAATAGTCCCTTGTGGTGATTGGTTGAGTTGAGTTGATTGAGCCTAGTCAAGTGATTGTGTGAGGTGATTGGTCAAGTTCCATGAAATAAACTATTCCATAATTCTGATTTGAGTTGAGTTGAGTTGAGATTGAGCTTAGAACATATTGAGTCTCTAATAATTCTCTTTATGCTTCTATGAGTTGAATTGAGTTGAGTTGATATTGATTTGATTTGATTTGAGTTGAGTTGAGATTGAGATTAGAACATATTGAGTCTCTAACAATTCTCTTTATGCTTCTATGAGTTGATTTTAGTTGAGTTGAGTTGAGATCATTGTGGATCATTGTTGTCATCCATTGAAGAGTACATTGCCATTCATTGTTGAGTTCATCTTTGAAGCTTTGCCTTGATATATTTGTGGATGATATTTGAGTGCTACTTGTGCATGATTGATTGAGCCTTTGAAAAGGCCTTTGTGGATAGTTTTGGAACAACTTTGTGGATAGTTTTGGAACAGATTTGTGGACAGTTTTGGGATAGACTTGTTGGAGCATATTTGGGCAAGTTCTTGGTGAGCTTGCTAGAGCAGATTTGAACAATTTCTTGGTGAGCTTGTTGGAGGAGATTTGGGCAAGTTCTTGGTGAGCTTGCTAGAGCAGATTTGAACAAGTTCTTGATGAGCTTGTTGGAGCAGATTTGGGCAAGTTCTTGGTGAGCTTGCTAGAGCATATTTGGACAAGTTCTTGGTGAGCTTGTTGGAGCAGTTTTGGACAAGTTTTGTGTGAGTTTGTTATTCAGATTTGGACAAGTTTTGTGTGAACTTGTTATTGCCTAGCTTTGAGCATATCAAAGAAATCATTGTATTGGATAAGGATCCTTATTTTTGTGTGATATATTATAAGGAGATTATCAGGTGGAGTACCCCACATTGGGGGAACCATGTTAAATCTTGTGTCTCAATTATGTGTGGTTACTTGTGCTCTTGCTTACTACTATTATCAAAGTTATTAATGCACATTGCTATATTTGGTTATTGCAATTAAGGACATTAATTGATATTGATTTGGAAAGAAAGTAAAAAGTGGTCTTATACTATCCCCCCCTCTCAGTATAAGACCATAATCTAGGTCTTTCACTTGGTGCGAAATGGATTGTTCGATCTTTGGAAGGATCAAAAGCCTGGAAAATTCTTATTCGTCATTTTATTTCACAAGGCTTACATTTTTCTAGGAAATCTTGGAAAGGATTATCCTTGCAGACTATTTTTACTGCTCCAATCCCCTTTAAGATTGGTGGTTCTTTTGTTATCAAAAGTATTTAGAAGACTTGAGAATCTCTTAAACCATGGCTTCAGTGGCAATGAAAAGGCAAGTCATTAGGGGCTTCTTTTGGTTCTCTTAGCCCTTGGTGGTCCCTTGTTACTCACTCTGAAGGTAGGATGCAAGCTCAAGTTCAATGGGTTCGTGCCCTTCGCTTTTACAAGAAAGGCATTGTTTCCCTTCATGATTTTTTTGATCATCATACTAGGAGCTGGATAACCTGGGATCAATTTAAGTGGATATTTAGGCTTAAGGAGGATGACAAAGCCACTTATGATATTGTGATTGATCAGACCCCTTTTTCAATTTGGCTCAAGCTTCACAATCACTTTCAGAAGCCATGGTGGGCTGATTGGTTCTGGCCTCATCATAGATACTTGGCTAAGTATCGACCATGCTTGGGCTATGCTTGGCTATCCCACAATGTTCCAATTATTGATATTCTTAATCACCGACGGAGTCTTCTTTTTGCTCAATCTCGATGGATTTTGCGTTTGTCAATTCTTTGGTCCTCCTATCTTGAACCTAAACAGTTTTTCTTTGCTTGGAGCCTAATTCATTAATGGTTACTTGTTGGGCCTCGTCTTATTCATATGGGGGTTCCTAGTCCTACTTGTGCTACCTATAACATTCTTGATGGTTTTATTCATGTTTTTTGGGACTGTCTAAAATATCGAGCGACATGGGAATGGATTCTCTCCTTTTTTAACCCCTTATTCAAATCACAATGTTCATGGGAGCGTGGTATTTTGGGGGATCCTTTGATGTTTTCAAAGCAATTACAAGAGATTTGGCACATCTTTCACCTCAACATTTTGTATCATCTATGGAAGACCAGGAACAATATTGTTTTTGGTCGGCAAGAGTCTTCTATTTCTTTCTCGTTGGATGATAAATATGTGATTTTTTATGACAATTGGCTACAGATAATTGTGCAAGTTGAAAAAGTAAATGTTGAGGTGCAACATTTATGTAACTTATTGGATCACTAGGGAAATGCACCATTCGGTTAGTCGCCTGCCTCTGAATGCTGGTGCTCGCTTGTGGTCCCGGTCGAGGGGTCGCTTCTCTCGTACACATAGTTTCTCGGGACGTCATTCTCCAGCCCCTCTCCTCAGAGGCAATAGTCTTAGCCTTCGTCGAATCCTAAGCGGCACTGTGTTGGAAATCCTTCTTCCTCTTGTGCTCAGAGTGGGTGGGATGCTCGCCCTTCTTCTCCTGAACCAGTTGTTGGATGGGGATATGTTCTTACGTCTTCTCTTGGGTAGGTGGATAATCATGCCACAGACAGTGGTGATAATGTTAATGATGGTTGGGGTGCTTCTTTTAATGAACATGGCGGATGGGAGCATATGCAGTTAGTGGATAATTTTTGACCCCCTCAATGATTATTCTGTGCCGATGTTATTAGATTGATAATTTTTGTTTCTTGAGACTATTACTGGTTTTTTCCTAACCAAGGATTAGTGTGACTGTTATCATGTTTTTTTAGCTAAGTGTTTTTGCGTAGTGGTTTTACCGCGATGACTAATTCCACCTGACCTTTTTGTATGAAAAACTTTTCCCTTAATATAAAAGCTTTTTCATCAACGCTTAAATGTGAAACAGGGAGATGGACAATGCCTAAAGAACAATGGGAAGAAAGGATATGTACTCTATGCAACACAGGGGCAGTAGAGATAGAGGAACACTTCATCTATAAATGCCCGAGTTTTCCAGATATCCGTGACAAATACAAAAAAACACTTGGAAACGAGTTTATGACAAATTTATTTGAAAACAGTAAAATAAAAAAAATTGGAGAATTGCTAACACAAATCAGCAGGAGAAGGAACAACCTTCTCAAAGATATTAAAGATCATATGATATGATTTGAGTAATTGTACTTTCATATTTGAGGTCCCATAGACCATATTTGGGTCTCGGAGACGTAATTAAAATCTTTCATTTCGTTTCATCAAAAAAAAAAATACATAACACTTACCGTCTATTTACTTAAATAATAATAATAATAATAATAAAACAACTTTACTTCTAATTTTTTATTCATTACTCAATCATTATTTGAGGCTTATGGGCGGCCACTTTGTACTCACGTAGTTTTTGAGATTCCTGCTTTTTTATCATACGACCATTAACCATTAACCATTAACCTGGAAGGTTCCCAGGCTTGCCTAATAGGTGGTTTTCAATACAAGAGACACGATTAATAGCTGGTTGACAATCTTGTGATGCAAGTTGCTTAAAATAAAATTCTACTTTTTGAGATTTAAAAAAAAAAAATTTAAAATGTGTTTTTATATTATTAATATTTTCCGCTTTGTCCTTGCGTAGTTGTTTTCTATTTTAGAGATTCCTACTGGAAATTTTCCATAATCAAAAGCAAACAATTCGCATAAGTTCGCCACTTCGCTTTGTGATGGGTGTGACAATCTAGATGAATAATCTATTTTTATTTAATCTCGTGAAGCATCCATATTACTGAAGTTGTCAGATTACTTACATTTCCAATGATCTGTCTCCGGAATCCACAGGCAATTTGCAGATCATTTTTTTAAATATTTCCATAGGCAATTTGCAGATAACAACTGGTGAGTACCAATATTTCTATCGTTCAAAGCCACCAAATACGACATCTTATTGTCGTGTGAAGAGTACGATTTGTCTCTTGTGTAGTAGGTTTGGAAAAGGATTTTGATAACGGAGTTGCCAACAGGTGGAGACCAACTATCTCGACATTATTTTAGGTCAATTAAGAGGATGGTGTTCAGTACAACATCAACCATTCAATTGATTTAGTTGAATACGATTAAAATTATAATAAAGGAGTGTGCAATCCATCAACGATATTTCTATTCTTTTAATATGAATTTAGGGAAGAAATGATAAGATGAAAAAAGGTTATACTTTAATTATTAATCATTGTATTTTAAGAGGGCAATGTTATTAACAGAGTAATAAGGCTTATCAATTTCTCACCAATTTTATAGTTTCAAGAGTATATTATAGATTTTATATAGTGTAGTTTTAAATTTTTCATAGGTAGAAGATGTTTAAAATGAAACACAGATCTTATTTCTAGTAAAATTTTAACCTTGAGTTATTTGGGATGAAAAACTATTACTTTTATTAACAGTAAACAAATAGGTGCATCTTTTACAAAATGATGCAACTTCAAATGTTACATGTTTTTAATTATACCTCTAATAGGCTTGGAAGGCTTCTAAAAATGTGTATGGTGCCACTACATGCTAGGATGTTGCTCTCCAAAGGTTTTTCTCCAAATCTTTGCTTCTAATTTTATCCTTTAGTTGGTCTATGAGTGATTCATTCTAGGAAGTAAGCAAATTGCTCTCTTTTACCTTGTAATTTGTCAATATTTTTAAAGTGCTTTGCTCCTACAAGCCAATTGCTTCACTTTGTTAACGAAGCTCTCCTAGACAAATTAACTTTCATGGAGGGAATAGCTCCTCTTTAGAGACTTAGGTAAATATTTTTCAACTTTGCAAATGTTGTTCTTATGCTTGAAAAATTCAAATTTATTTTTCTTTCATGACTAATTTGTTAGAGGAATTAAAAGGTAGAAATAGAGCTACTATAGTATAAAAATTAATAAGAACTTATTTAACTAGTCATTAATTTAAAAAAAAATATGAATGTAATGATAGAGACAAATCCTTGTTTTTTATGTAAGAAGAGATTTTTTTTTTTTGGAATAAGTTACATGTGGCTTCTATTAGAGGTCACTCCCATCAAAAGATCAAAATATTATATTTTTTATTAGGTCAATTAAATAATATCCATCATATCCATTTATTACAAATAGTTTTAATTTCATTTTTTATCAAATATATTCTTCATCTTTCTCAAAATGCTATGTTTCCATAGTTACCTACTTGACATCATTTTGATTAAGACATAAAATCTCACTTGGCCAATTACCTTCTAGAATTTAAATTTCACCAAGATGAAGATCAACACTATTATTGGCTAAATTATCTACTACTCAATTTTTTTCTTTATAGATATGCTCACATTTCTAAGATATTATGCCCAATAAAAAATATAAAACAAACATTAGCAATAATATTATTTCTAATCCAATCCTCACACCCATTTTTTGTTCATAGCATTGATGATAATTTGTGAATCCCCCTCAATTGAAATATATTTCCATCCTTGTATTACACTTTTAATACCTAAAATAAGTGTTCTACCTTTGCAAAGTTGTTAGTTGAAGTTCCATATGAGTCAACGATGAGAATTTTTCCCTCCACCAACTTTTCTTGAATTTTATTTAGAAGCGACATCCAAATTAATTTTGATAAACCCAATTTAAGGATATTTCTATTTTATATGACTCTTCCATGTATATTCAAATCCTTTAACAAAGTTGTTACCACCTCCTTTTTTTAACATTGTATACTTCCCATGGTTAGTACCATATTTGTAATCATTATGAGAGAGAGGCAATACAACAATTCCAAACTTGGTTATGATTTTGTATATATATATATATATATATATATATATATATATATATATATATATATATATATATATATATATTCTTTTCAAGTCATAAATTTCAAAAAATAATGGTAAGATCAATCCTCCACATAATACATAATGTTTTAGCTTTGAAATAATTAATTAAAGATTTCATCAACTCTTTCAATGTTGATAGAGCTATCCAATATATTTTTATATCTTAAAAAACATAACCCCAAATGGTATGAACAAAAGGACAATGAAGAAATAAATGGTCTAATATTTCTAAATCCTTCTAACACAAGGCACATATAAAAGGTCCATGATATCCTCTTCTTTATAAACTCTTTCTTGTAAGAATCTTACTTTGAACTTCAGACCAAAGGAATTTTGAGGCCTTAGGGAGAACCTCGAGTGACCAAACATTTTTCCAAAGAAAATCTTTGGGAGTAAGAAATTTTGACTGCTCTACATACTTATGTCCCAACTTGATTGAGTGTCCACCATGTTTTCATAGATTCCAAACCAACTCATCCTCTCATGTAAAAATTGTAAAATAAATCTTTTGAAGTTCTTTGGTAATTTGTTTGATTTCCTCTCCTTCAACCATGTTACTAATAGAAATCCATGATCTAGAGTTGTTCATATTAATATAGTATTTAACATTTTGACCTTTACAAGATAGATATGACCTTTGGAACTTTAATATAGTTGTTGCCAATGGTTTCCATTTTGAGTCAAAGATAAGAGAATAAGAATTCAACCAAACATTGGAACAAAAATTTGCTTAATTTTCCTCATTGATTGATCTTCTAATATGTTTATTGATAAATTACAAACCATATGATATGAAGATCCATATTACATATCCTTTTTTTAGGTTTCTTTTTCTAAAAAAAATTATTGGACTAAGAGAAACCATATATTTTTGAAGTGATATTTTTGCCCAATTCTTTCCTTGATATTTGAATAATCTCCACCACAACTTTTCCAGTAAGGCCAAACTCAAAAGTATTTAATTTTGCAAGCTTGCTCATCCAATATTCTTTCCATTGGAATCCATATCCCACTTACAAATATGAAACACAATTTTTCCTCGCATACGTTTTAAGGAAAGTCTCTTTAAATTTTATCAATTTATCATGCCATATCTATTGGCAATTGAAAGTGACATCATATAAATAATGATGGATTTAAAATGCATTATTTATTAGTTGTAGAATTCTTGTCATGGTTAGGAACTTACCTTTACAACCTACCAAATAAGCTTTCATTCTATCCAAACATGAGATCCAAACCTCCATTTTTATTTTCTATTAGACAAGGGAGTACCCAAGTGTCACATCCCCACCGATAATGATTAATTTTTCTTGAAGAATGTGATTCTGTGGCTAGTGTTTGTGGTGTAGGTGTAGATCTCAAGACAGATGGTGAAGAAAGCACCCACCCCATCAATCGAGCAGTAGAACGGGATTATCGGGTAAGTGGTTATGATGTTTTACCCCGAGCACACTTGGTCCGTGGGTACATGGAAGCCCACCATAGGGTTGCATTGCATTTGCATTCTACCTGTCATGTTGACTGTGTGTGTGCATTCGCTGGTTTGTTGCTATTTAACTACTGACATTAAAATGATAATTTTAAATATATATAAAAAGTTAATACCAATACATAGGCATACCAGCTTTGAAGCAAATCAAAAGAAAGAGAATTAATTATTAAACCATAAACATGGGGACTAATTATTTAAGTAATAAAAATAATTATATGTGTAAAAATAAATAATAAAATACATATAGTAATTAAATTAAAAATACATATAATAGAATGCTAAATGTTATAGTAAGTCTCAATTCTATAATAAAGAGATTAAACTCATAGGCTTTACGTAATGTGGTGATAAGTCTAAGAAAAGACTTAAGAAACTATAAGCTCAAGATTTAATTGGTTAATATGAAAGACTTGGCTAAACTTAATTAAATAAAGATATTTAAATATTTAAAAAAAATTCTAAGCCATACATGGAGGAAGAAAACGCGTCTTGTCTGACAAAGACGGTGATGTGTCTCTTTCCCATAAAGCTCACTTGCTTATAAAAGAAAATGGGATGGCCCAAGGTGGTATGGAAAAATTTGGGGAAAAACTTCATGTTCGTTTGAGAGGAAGCCAAGGACGGGATACGTCGGAAGAAGGAATTGTAGCGTGAGGAGGATTGAGTCTCCGAGTAAAAAGGTCAAATTTTTCTGTGTTAATAAGGTAAAGGGTTTACTGGAAATTATGTTGTTTTAAAATAATGGATTGATTGGTGAATGGCTCTATTCACGTGGTTACCTAGACATGTAATTTGTTGTTTTGGCTACTTTAATATTATTACTGGGAAGTGTTGGGTAATTTTGTTGAATGGAAAGAATCTAACTCTGTTTTCTCATAATATTTCTTTAAAAGAAAACATATTACAAAACATAAGAGTAATAGGGATTCTTATACTAATGTTCTATAGCAATGTTAGTTAAGTTAGAGTATTTATAGAAGGTAACATTTTTTTAAAAAATGTGTATAATCTCGGATAAATCAGAGGAACCAAAAATAATAGTCCGATGAATGAAAATTATAAGTTATTGGCTATGTTTTTTATAAAATCGTCATGTTGGCTGGAAAATTACTTCATGTCTTCAAAGTATTGATTGACAGTGAATAAAATCATTTTTAAAATTGTCATGCCGACTGAAAATTTCTTCGTGTCCTTAGAGTATTGATTGAAAAAGATGAAAATTGTTTTAATATCATCCTGTTGGCTATATGTTGTAAAATTTACTTCATTTATTCAGAGTATTGATTGATTATGGAGAAATATGTTTAGTTGTGGACTGTTTCCGCATTGCACGATTTTCTATTGAAAATAGAGTGATACTTGGAAAATAATTTTGAATTTGGTTAGCTATATGGTGTCGTTATGATTGCATGAGACTTGAGTATAAGTGTCATATAGATGAGGGCCAAGTCTAAGCCATACTTTGCATTTTGTTCTCACTGGTTGGTGAGGGTGGGCACTGAGGTGCTTATGTTCTTTCACGAAAGTGAACAACTTTTTTAGAATGGTTTCCAAGCGTAAAAACCCTAACAAAGACCATGGAGGGTTTAGAAAACCATTTGATGTTGTACTGTGAAGTTTCTACGTAATCCGGTGTTATGTATTCTTGTATAGTTCTTTCTTTTAATTCGAAGAAGATTGGAATTTGAATAGTTAAACAATTGTAGTGTTGTGTTCTTCTATCCGTTCTAATATATAAAGGATAGTCTAAATCGTTGAGTGTAATAAGACTTTATGAAGACCTGGAAATTGTGTTTAAAGCAAATGCATTGGAAGAACAAATTGAATATTCCTAAATTTTGTATGTTGCGTTATAGAAAAGGATTGTTTTTATTTATCAAACGCCATATATTGTATTGAAAAGTGTGCTAAGTATAGAATAAATTATTATATTTCTATTTTTAAATAATTTTTGGGTTCTGGTGTAAGCTATGAATCTGATTACATTTTTACGTTAGAAGTTTGAAAGTCTCAAATTGATAAGTGTTACTGTATTTTATGAGAATTGGAAAGTTATGTGTTAAAAATGTTTATATATTTACTTTGCAAGAGTTGAAATAAAAGTTCTATGTTATACTTTATTTCTTGATAAAGTAAATACCATCACGATTATGTTATAATAAATCAAATAAATAGAAGGGAAAATACATTATTTAAATTGAGAAAAGTAACACCAGAAAGCTATGAGATAAGACTATTATATAGAGGAACCCTAAATTCATGTTTTCTCATTTGCGTCATGTATAGTTGATTAACAGAGAATCTCTTGGAATACTTTGCCTAATCGTGATTGGTTATTTTTGGTATTTATATAGTTTTGTTGTGAAATTATACAATTTAATATGTTTATTTGTCGTAGACGCATGAGATTAAAGGTAAGATCTTTTCTTAGCCTTGTAAAAGAAAAGACTATATCACGAATTGATGCAATGCTTTTACCATGTTGTAATATTTAAATTTAATCATGATGCATTGCTTCTAATTTGTCGTAGCCCACCTACGTTTTTAAACTAATGACTATAGTCATAAATGATATATGAGATAAAATGGTACATTGTTGTAGTTCATATGTGTTGGAAAATAAAGATCATAGTTGAATTGATATTAAGGGTGCATGGATTTGTATTATTATAGTTTTCAATTGAAGTATTGGTAACTTTGTTGTAGCTCACCCATTTTGATATAAAAGACTATGTTTGAAATTTGATGTTTGGTTGAATGAATATAAACTGAAACTTTATGTATAAAGAAAAATTTATATTATGACTTAGTTTCACAAGCTGACGAGTGTTTTATTTAATCGCCTTTTAAAGTGTTAGTTTTTCAATGTCATTAATATATTGGTACTTTTCGATAGAATCATGGATTTAATAAAAACAAAAAAAATTTATTAGGGTTTTCAAATACTTTTGTTATGGTAAATAGAAGAAATAAAGTTAGGATTCCATTACTTTACTATAAGGTAATTGATGTAGCTTAGGGTTTTATGGATAAATGCTATTAATATTAAGGATTTCCCATGATTACTAATCAAATCTCTTAGGTAATTGGTGAAGAAACTGAAGTCTATTAAAACTAAAACTTGGACTATGTTAAAAACTATAGGGCGTTGATATATTAGTTGAACATACTATGCTTGTTTATTAGAAGTCAAACTTCTTGGTTGATTTGTGAAGTGTATATGAGTATGACAACAATTATACTCTTAGGTTATGCAACAAGGTACTTATTCTATAAGTATTTGCTTAAGAAAAGTTGAAATTGAAGATAAACTAAACAACCTTGAAAGATGATTGTCAGAGAAGATTTTTATGAATTACGTGTAGATAAAATACTTGTCTTTCTTAAGAATTTTCAAAATATTATCTGGGTTATAGATGTAGGTTGTGAGTTGTGATATGTTATTTTTGAAGAGATAGAATATCTTGTTTTCTTTGATATGAGATTACGCTATAATTTAATTGTATATGACCTATATTTTTATAGAGAGTATAAAGATAGATTTGTGATTAGGAATCCATGTTTTATTTGAAGGGAATATTTTATAGAAGATAAAAGAAGACTTAGGGAGGGGGTTTAACCGATATTTAAAATATAAGTGTTTAAAATCCTTCAAGATAATAGAAGTATTAAAACCCTCTTACGTCTATGTATCAATATCTTAAATTAAGCATAAAAAAGCCACTTAAATTCTAAACTAGCTTGAAGAAAATCAAGGAAGGTTGTCTCCACTCATACCATTAAGGCACATGGTTTCTTAGGTGGAAATCAACCTTACTTGACATGAGAAATTCAAGTACTCATACCATTAAGGCACACGGTGTATTAAGTGGAAATCAACTTTACTTGACAAGAGAAAGTTAAGCACACATACCATTAAGGCACACAATGTATTAAGTGGGGATTAGCTTTAGAGAAAGTTAAGGATACTTTCTCTACCCATGCCACTCACTCACGTGGTGACTTAGTGGGGACTGCACTATCATACTCCAGCTCTAAGGGGGACAAAGTGTCTGAGCTACGACGTGTAACGAGTGATGGGATGGGGTATCACTCTATGTGGTCATTTGGTTAGTGGTGGTGATATTCATCAATCCACTTGAATTGAGAAAATGCCTACATAATGCATGACTAGGATGCTACTTGTGCTAATGGATTTCTAGCAAGAGATGGTTATGGGCAGCATTATCGTTAGTTCGGGAAGGGTTATGTTTATCTAGTCCCTCAGCCTTACGAAGGTGAACTCTAGCCAAACCTTCATAGATGGTCAATGGCTAGCACAGACATACAAACGTTGGTTCCAAAGCATTGAGTTGAGTTCTCTTAATGAGTTTCGACCCTTAAAACCTTGGATAAGAGGTATAGCATACCTCGTTCAGGTGATATGGGCCTTGAATGGATAACCCTCTGCCAGATTCCTAAAAGTCTTGAGTGATGAGGCGAATCCAATAAGGCGACCCACGGGACCTGGCCAATTCTAAGCACTTAAGACACTAGTTGAAGGAATGAATAATCTTGAAGTGCATTTTATATGTATGCCAAAACTAACATTCCCATGGGAAATCAAGCAATGTATGATTGAGTTAAACAAAAAAATTTAGTGTATGAAATTCTTGGATCTTACAGTTGGTATCAGAGCCTAGGTTTATGAAACCCTGGCCAATATTGAACTATTAGCTATGGCAAGTACCTCGAGGAGGACTAACCTGAATCTGTAAGAGGATATTGCAGAGGTATTAGAGCCTAGGTTGTGAAACTCTAGGTCTCATGATTAAATATGGCATAACTCTTTTATATTTTTGATTTTTTTTTTTAGAAAAAATTAATATCATTTCCTTTGATACAAATAGATGGAGGATCTTGCATCAAAGCTAAAAGTATTTCAATATCAGATGGACCATATATCTTCACTAATGAAACTACTTGTGGATAGAATATGAATTTAGAAAGAAATAATGGAACTCTTCATAAGGAAATGAAATAAGAGAACCAAGCAAAGGATAAAGATGAAATCCTCTAGACTGGAGAAAACTACAAAAAAGGGCCACAGGTGCACCAAGGAAAAATGTATACAAGTAAATTAAAGGGAAACTAAAGCACCAGTGTCGGGATGCTTCACCTACGGTGAAGACCACTATGCTAGAAGGTGCCCATTAAGAGCGAATAGAAAGAAAACAGGTTGCTTCACTTGTGAAGGAGCACACTATGCTAGAAATTGCCCATTAAGAACAAATTATGAGCAAGCACCTGACACTCAACTACAAATGTTAGCTGAAGATCTGCACCAAGATAAACAAGTCAAAATTGGAGATAAGAATGAACAAACAAATCTCAAGATAGTTCTACTATAAGTACGAGCGAGTTATATGAGATTTTTGTTAAACATACTAGGAAGATAAGTGATGTAAGCAGTATTAGGACAAATGATTCTATTTTTTAAAGACTCATGTTTCATATCCTATCTTTTTGAATATATATTAAAAAAAATTGCTAAGTTATATTTTACCTATTTAAAAAAAAAAAGAGTTAACCAACCTAAAGCCCAATAGGATCATTACCCTGATAGGACTCCCACTTGAAATGATATGGCAAATTAGGAATGAGGTAAGTTATGTTCATGAATTCTCAAGTATGTCAAACAAGATTTGATAAGAACCTGAAGAGGAAGGAGTAAAGAGAATAATTTCCTGCATCATGATCTATTCTTTAGGGTATGATGCAAGATTTAGAACTCAAGATTTCATTAACTTACAAACTGATATGTTTTCAAGAGAAATGGATGAGCTCGTATCAATAATTAAATCGTTCCAAGGACATATGAAGCAACTGGTGTCAGTAATATTAAGATATTAACGGAGCAAATAGAACATCAACAAAGAACAATGGAAGTTTTTATCGAACAAGACAAGGAAAGGAACATCAGAAAACTTGAAAGTGAAACCTTGAGTGTAAACCCTCGGGCACCAAAGCTAAGATTCTACACATGTGGAGAACCACACCATACATATGAATGCCCTTTCAAGAATATCTAAGGGAAAGAAAGTTATCAAGACACTGAAAGGGCATGAAGACCCCTTTTAATAATTTTCCTACTAAAATCTGGAGAATAGTAATTTATATGCAATGTTACAAGTATAATGAAGATATTTTGGTTTTGTAAGTAAAAGTGATCATAACAACTATATTATTGATCTTATTGTT
This sequence comes from Wollemia nobilis, assembly GCA_028583015.1. Taxonomy (NCBI): domain Eukaryota; kingdom Viridiplantae; phylum Streptophyta; class Pinopsida; order Araucariales; family Araucariaceae; genus Wollemia; species Wollemia nobilis. The sequence goes on from JAQPPZ010017221.1 coordinate 5,204,782, forward strand.
AGATTTCTCTGTCTAATGCATTATATTTAGAAGAAGAAAGGTAGTTGTGAGTATACCATGACATACCCTGATTATAAGGTTAAGTCTAATATGAAATTAAATGCAAATTTGGTCTTCCCAAGATTTGTTTCCAACGAAATGCACATCTTATAGTTGTAGGAAAGTAAGATAGAAAAACACAAAAATATGCTTGAGGAATCATCTCGAATAGAGATTCAAGATTTCTCTATAAATACTAGCAGGCCCTGCACCGAAAACATGACACAGGTTTTAGCACAACCTATCATATTGAGATAGACGGACAAATTGAAAAGGACAATCTGGTATTGGTGAATACACACTACCAAAGTAAGTCAAAGATTATCACTTACTAAATGAAATATATTGCATTGGGCATGGCCCCTTTTGATTTCTTGTAAAGGGACTTGGGTGAGTGGCACCATTATCTTGGGAAAATTTCAATGACCAGTAAGAGATCGGTCATGATGATGAGAATTCAATCTGCTAATGGCTTGTGAAGCCAAAGAGCTATGCTAAATTTAAAGCAAACACCCCAAGAATTTACCATTGGTGATAAAAGTTTTATTAGAACCACCTGATTGAGCCCTAGATTTGCTAGACCTGCAACTCATTAAAGGAGGACTAATCAATTTTTTTGGGATTTAGGTCCAAGCAGCTTACTATGGAGCAATATAGAGTACAATGGGATCGGTATTCTGAAAGGAATACCACCTAGGAAGATATTTCTAGCATGAAAAAATAGTTTCCCTACTTGTTTGAGAATTGAAAACTGAAAGCAAACTATTGAAAAGTTGGAAATTTTTATAATGATGTATTGAAAAACTTGTTGCATATACATGTTTGATGTTTTGTTTGAAACATGATAATGTTGTGGACTTTTTATTTTACGATACCATTATGCATGTTGATTTGGTTGTTGTACCATTTATGCTAAAGATAAATGAAAATAGGAACATTGCGATAATTTGTATATATATATTTAATTTATATGATTGTATTTTGTTGGTAGCTAACACAGGGACTGTGTTAATTCTAAGGGGGAAGTATGACACATCCCCACCGATAATGATTAATTTTTCTTGAAGAATGTGATTCTGTGGCCATTTTTTGTGGTGCAGGTGTAGGTCTCAAGGCAAATGGTGAAGAAAGCACCCACCCCATCAACCGAGCAGCGGAACAAGATTGTTGGGTAAGTGGTTATGATGTTGTGCCCCAAGCACACTTGGTCCATGGGTACATGGAAGCCCACCATAGGGTTGCACTGCATTTGCATTCTGCCTGTGATATTGACTGTGTGTGCATTCCCTGGTTTGTTGCTATTTAACTGCTGATATTAAAATGATAATTTTAAATATATATAAAAAGTTATTACCAATACATAGGCATACCAGCTTTGAAGAAAATCAAAAGAAAGATAATTAATTATTAAACCATAAACATGGGGACTAATTATTTAAGTAATAAAAATAATTATATGTGTAAAAACAAATAATAAAATACATATAATAATTAAATTAAAAATACATATAATAGAATGTTTTTTTTTTGTATTTTTTTTTTTTTGTATTTACATGGTGGAATCGATAGCTACCACGAATCCGGGTAGGCTGTCCAGTTTTTATGGCCACCACAGTATTCTATGTTGTCCACCCCGAAAGCCGCCACATAGATCTTCGCACAGTCCGCCCCTATAACCACCATGCCACAATCATTTTAAACCTTTTATGCCGTTGAAAGCACCAAGAAAGGGACAAGCGTTTAGTCCGACGAGGCCCGAGATTTGAACCTTGGACCTCTGCCCCCCTTATGGGGTTTGGATGAACCAATTGGTCTACACCTCGGACCTAAATAATAGAATGTTAAAAGTTATAGTAAGTCTCAATTATATAATAAAGAGATTAAACTCATAGGCTAATGTGGTGATAAGTCTAAGACAAGACTTAAGAAACTAAAATTCAAGCTTTAATTGGTTAATACGAAAGACTTGGTGGAACTTAATTTAAATAAAGATATTTAAATATTTAAAAAAAAAATTAAGGAAGCCATACGTGGAGGAAAATACGGTGATGTGTCTCTTTCCCATAAAACTCACTTGCTTATAAAAGAAAATGGGATGGCCCAAGGTGGTATGGAAATTTTTTGGGAAAAACTTCATGTTCGTTTGAGAGGAAGCCAAGGATGGGATACACCAGAAGAAGGAATTGCAGCGTGAGGAGGATTAAGTCTCCGAGTTAAAAGGTCAAATTTTTTTGTGTTAATAAGGGAAAGGGTTTACTGGAAATTATGTTGTTTTAAAATAAAGGATTTATTGGTGAATGGCTCTATTCACGTGGTTACCTAGACATGTAATTTATAGTTTTGGCTACTTTAATATTATTACTGAGAAGTGTTGGGTAATTCTGTTAAATAGAAATAATATAACTCTATTTTCCCATAATATTTATTTAAAAGAAAACATATTCTAGAACACAATAGTAATCAAGATTCTTATACTAATGTTCTCTAGCAGTGTTAGTTAAGTTAAAGTGTTTATAGAAGGTGATTTAAAAAAAAAAAAATGTGTATACTCTCGGATAAATCAGAGGAACCAAAATTAATAGTCCGATGAATGAAAATTATAAGTTATTGGCTATGCTTGTTATAAAATCTTCATGCTGGCTGGAAAAATACTTCATGTCTTCAAAGTATTGATTGACAGTGAAGAAAATTATTTTTAAAATTGTCATGTCCGTTAAAAATTTCTTCATGTCTTCAGAGTATTGATTGAAAAATATGAAAATTGTTTTAATATCGTCTTACTGGCTGTATGTTGTAAAATTTACTTCATGTCTTCAGAGTATTGATTGATTATGGAGAAATATGTTTGGTTGTGGACTTGATTTTGGAGAAATATTTTTAGTTGTGAAATTTTTCCACATTGCATGATTGCCTATTGAAAACAGAGTGATACTTGGAAAATAATTTTGAATTTTATTAGTTCTATGGTGTCGTTATGCTTGCATGAGACTTGAGTATGTGTGTAATATAGATGAGGGCCAAGTTTGAGCCATACTTTGCATTTTGTTCTCGCCGGTTGGTGAGGGTGGGCGTTGAGGCACTTATGTTCTTTCACAGAAGTGAACGACTTTTTCAAAATGGTGGTCGAGCGTGAAAACCCTAACAAAGACCATGGAGGGTTTAGAAAACCATTTGATGTTGTACCATGAAGTTTCTATGGCATCTGGTGTTATGTATGCTTGTATAGTTCTTTCTTTTAATTCAAAGAATATTGGAATTTGAACAGTTAAACAATTGTAGTGTTGTGTTCTTCTATCTGTTCTAATATATAAAGGATAATCTAAATCGTTGAGTGTAATAAAACTTTATGAAGACCTAGAAATTATGTTTAAAGCAAATGCGTTGGAAGAACAAATCAAATATTCCTAAATTTCGTATGCTGTGTTCTGGAAAAGGATTCTTTTTTTATCAAACACCATATATTGTATTGAAAAGTGTGCTAAGTATAGAGTAAATTCTTATATTTCTATTTTTAAATAATTTTTGGGTTTTGGTGCAAGCTATGAATTTGATTACATTTTTACGTTGGAAGTTTGAAAGTCTCAAACTGATAAGTGTTACTGTATTTTATGAGAATTGAAAAGTTGTGTTAAAAATGTTTATATATTTACTTTGTAGGAGTTGAAATAAAAGTTCTATGTTATACTTTATTTCTTGATTAAGTAAATACCATCATGATTATGTTATAATAAATCAAATAAATAGAAGGTAAAATACATTATTTAAATTGAGAAAAGTAACACCAGAAAGCTATGAGATAAGACTATTATATAGAGGAAACCTAAATTCGTGTTTTATCATTTGCATCATTATAGTTGATTAATAGAGAATCACTTGGAATACTTTGCCTAATCGTGATTGGTTATTTTTGGTATTTATGTAGTTATGTTGTGAAATTATATAGTTTAATATGTTTATTTGTCGTAGACGCATGAGATTAAAGGTAAGATCTTTTCTCAGCCTTGTAAAAGAAAAGACCATATCATGAATTGGTGCAATGATTTTACCATGTTGTAATATTTAAATTTAATCATGATGCATTGCTTCTAATTTGTCATAGCCCACCTACACTTGTAAAAGAATGACTATAGTCTGAAATGATATATAAGATAAAATTATACATTATTGTAGTTCATTTGTGTTGGAAAAGAAAGATCATAGTTGAATTGATATTAAGGGTGCATGGCTTTGAATTATTATAGTTTTCAATTGAAGTATTGTCAACTTTGCTGTAGCTCACCCGTTTTGATATAAAAGATTATGCTTGAAATTTGATGTTTGGTTGAATGAATATAAACTGAAACCTTATGTATAAAGAAAAAATTAGATTATGACTTGGTTTCACAAGCTGACGAGTGTTTTATTTAATCGCCTTTGAAAGTGTTAGTTTTTCAATGTCATTAATATGTTGGTACTTTCCGATAGAATCATGGGTTTAATAAAAACTAAAAAAAATTATTAGGATTTTCAAATACTTTTGTTATGGTAAATAGAAGAAATAAAGTTAGGATTTCATTACTTTACTATAAGGTAATTGATGTAGCTTAGGGTTTTATGGATAAATGCTATTAATATTAAGGATTTTCCATGATTACTAATCAAATCTCTTAGGTAATTGGTGAAGAAACTGAAGTCTATTAAAACTAAAACTTGGACTATGTTAAAAACTATAGGGTGTTGATATATTAGTTGAACATACTATGCTTTTTTATTGGAAGTCAAACCTCTTGGTTGATTTGTGAAGTGTATATGAGTATGACAAAAATTATACTCTTGGGTTATGCAATAAGGTACTTATTCTATAAGTATTTGCTTAAGAAAAGTGGAAATTGAAGATATACTAAACAACCTTGAAAGATGATTGTTAGAGGAGATATTTATGAATTACGTGTAGATATAATAATTGTTGTACTTGAGAATTTTTAAAAGATTATCTGGGTTATAGATGTAGGTTGTGAGTTGTGATATGTTATTTTTGAAGATATAGAATATTTTATTTTCTTTGATATGAGATTTACGCTATAATTTAATTCTATATGACCTATATTTTTATAGAGAGTATAAAGATAGATTTGTGATTAAGAATCCATGTTTTATTTGAAGGGACTCTTTTATATAATATAAAAGAAGACTTAGGGAGGGGGTTTAACCGATATTTAAAATATAAGTGTTTGAAATCCTTCAAGATAATAGAATTATTAAAACCCTCTTACATCTATGTGTCAGTATCTTGAATTAAGCATCAAAAGGCCATTAGATATTGATCTTAGGTACCTTCAAACTTTGACTTAAATTCTAAACTAGCTTGAAGAAAATTGAGGGAGGCTGTCTCCACTCATACCATTAAGGCACATGGTGTCTTAGGTGGAAATAAACCTTACTTGACATGAGAAAGTCAAGTACTCATACCATTAAGGCACGTGGTGTCTTAAGAGGAAATCAAATTTACTTGACAAGATAAAGTCAAGCACACATACCATTAAGGCACACAGTGTCTTAAGTGGGTATTAGCTTTAGAGAAAGTTAAGGAGACTTTCTCTACCCATACCACTCAATCACACGATGACTTAGTGGGGACTACACTATCATACTCCAGCTCTAAAGGGGACAAAGTGTCTGAGTTGCGAAGTTTAACGAGTGATGGGATGGGGCATCACTCTAGGAGGTTAGTTAGTTAGTGGTGGTGATATTCATCAATTCACTTAGACTGGGGAAATGCCTACATAATGCATGACTAGGATGTTACTTGTGATAATGTCTTTCCAGTGGCAGATGGTTATGGGTAGCATTGTCGTTAGTTCGGGAAGGGTTATGTTTATCTAGTCCCTTAGCCTTGTGAAGGTAGACTCTTGCCAAACCTTCGTAGATGGTCAATGGCTAGCACCAGTATACAAACGTTGGTTCCAAGGCATTGAGCTAAGATATCTTAATAAGTTACAAACCTTACAACCTTGTACAAGGGGCATAGCGTACCCTATTCAAGTGATATGGGCCTTGAACGGATAACCCTCTGCTAGATTCCTAAAAGTCTTGAGTGATGAGCCAAATCCAATAAGGTGACCCGTGGGACCTAGCCAATTCTGAGCACTTAAGACACTAGCTGTAGGAGTGAATAATATTGAAGTGCATTTTATATGTATGCCAAAACTAACATTCACATGGGAAATCAAGCAATGTATGATTGAATTAAACAAAAAAATTTAGTGTATGAAATTCTTGGATCTTACAATTAGTATCAGAACCTAGGTTTGCAAAACCTTTGCCAATATTGTATTGTTAGCTATGGTAAGTACCTCGAGGAGTACTAACCTAAATCTACATGAGGATATTACAGAGGTATCAGAGCCTAGGTTGCAAAACCCTAGGTCTCATGATTAAAGATGATATAGCTCTTTTATATTTTTGACAAGTTTTTATCAGAAAAAATTAATATCATTTCCTTTGATACAACTAGATGGAGGATCTTGCATTATAGCTGGAAGTATTTCAATATCAGTTGGACCAGATATCTTCACTAATGAAACTACTTGTGGATAGAATGTGAATTTAGAAATAAATCATGGAACTCTTCATAAGGAAATGAAATAAGAAAACCAAGCGAAGGATAAATATGAAATCCTCTAAAAAGGAGAAAATTGCAAAAATTGGCCACAAGTGCACCAAGGAAAAATGTATACAAGTAAAGGAAAGAGAAACTAGAGCACCAGCGTCGGGATGCTTCACCTGCGGTGAAGCCCACTATGCTAGAAGGTGCCCATTAAGAGTAAATAGAAAGAAAACATGTTGCTTCATCTGTGAAGGAGCACACTATGCCATAAATTACCCATTAAGAGCAAAAAATGAGCAAGCACCTGACACTCAACTACAAATGTTAGCTGAAGATCTGCACCAAGATAAACAAGTCAAAATTGGATATAAGAATGAAGAAACAAATTTCAAGATAGTTCTACTATAAGTAGGAGCGAGTTATAATGAGATTTTTGTTAAACATACTAGGAATATAAGTGATGTAAGCAGTATTAGGACAAATGATACTAATCTTGAAATAAACATGTTCTATGTCCTATATTTTTGAATATATAGTAAAAAAAATTGCTAACTTATATTTTACCTATTTAAAAAAAAAAAAAAAGAGAGAGTTAACCAACCTAAAGCCCAATAGGATCATTACCCTGATAGGACTCCCACTTGAAATGATATGGAAAATTAGGAATGAGGTAAGTTATGTTCATGAATTCTCAAGTATGTCAAACAAGATTTGATAAGAACCTGAAGAGGAAGGAGTAAAGAGAATAATTACATGCATCATGATCTATTCTTCAGGATATGATGAAAGCTTTAGAACTCAAGATTTCATTAACTTATAAACTGATATGTTTTCAAGACAAATGTATGAGCTCGTATCAATAATTAAATTGTTCCAAGGACAGATGGAGCAACTGGTGTCAGTATTTAAGATATTAACAGAGCAAATAGAATACCAAAAAAGGACAATTGAATCTTTTATCGAACAAGACAAGGAAAGAAACATTAGAAAACCTGAAAGTGAAACCTCGAGTGTAAACCCTTGGGCACCAAAGCTAAGATGTTGCACATGTGGAGAAACACACCATACATATGAATGCCATTTTAGGAAGATCTAAGGGAAATAAAGTTATCAGAACACCGAAAGGGCACGGAGGCCCCTTTTAATAATTTTCCTACTAAACTCAAGAGAATAGTAATTTGTATACAATGTTACAAGTATAATGAAGATATTTTAGTTTTGTGAGTAAAAGTGATCATATCAACTATATTATTGATCTTACTATTAGATTGCTCTATCTAATGCATTATATTTAGAAGAAGAAAGGTAGTTTTGAGTATACCACGATATACCCTGATTACAAGGTTAAGTCTAATATGAAATTAAGTGTAAAGTTGGTCTTCCCAAGATTTATTTCCAACAAAATGTACATCTTATAGTTGTAAGAAAGTAAGATAGCAAAACACAAAAATATGCTTAAGGAATCATCTCAAATAGAGATTTAAGATTTCTCTATAAATACTAGTAGGCCTTGCACCGAAAATAGGACACAGGGTTTAGCACAACCTATCATCTTGAGATAGATGGACAGATTGAGAAGGACAATCTGGTATTGACGGATATGCACTACTAAAGTAAGTCAAATATTATCACTTACTAAATGAAATATATTGCATTGGGCATGGCCCCTTTTGAGGTCCTGTAAAGGGACTTAGGTGCATGGCACCATTATCTTGGGAAAATTTCAATGACCAGTAAGATATCGGTCATGATGGTGAGAATTCAATCGGCTAATGGCTTGTGAAGCCAAAGAGATATGATGAATTTAAAGCAAACAACCCAATAATTTACCATTGGTGATAAAAGTTTCATTAGAACCACCTAATTGAGCCTTAGATTTTCTAGACCTACAACTCATTAAGGGACGACAAGTCAAATTTTTTGGGATTAAGGTCGAAGTAGCTTAGTATGGACCAATACAGAGTACAATGGGATCAGTATTCCGAAAGTAATGCCACATAGGAAGATATTTCTAGCAGGAAAAATCAATTTCCCTGCTTGTTTGAAAATTGAAAACTGAAAGCAAACTATTGAAAAGTTGGAAATTTTTATAATGATGTATTGGAAAATTTGCTGCATATACATGTCTGATGTTTTGTTTGAAACATAATAATTTTGTGGACTATTTATTTTACGATACCATTATGCATGTTGATTTTGTTGTTGTACCATTTATGTTGAAGAGAAATGAAAATAGAAACATTGTGATAATTTGTATATATATATATATTTAATTTATATGATTGTATTTTGTTGATAGCTAACACAGGACTGTGTTAATTCTAAGGGGGGAAGTATGTCACATCTCAATCGATAATGATTAATTTTTCTTGAAGAATGTGATTCTGCGGCCAGTGTTTGTGGTGCGGGTGTAGGTCTCAAGGCAAATGGTGAAGAAAGCACCCACCCCATCAACTGAGCAGCGGAATAAGATTTTCGGGTAAGTGGTTATGATACTATACCCTGAGCACACTTATTTCGTGGGTACATGGAAGCCCACCATAGGGTTGCACTACATTTGCATTCTACCTGTCATGTTGACTGTGTGTGTGCATTCGCTGGTTTGTTGCTATTTAACTGCTAACCTTAAAATGATAATTTTAAATATATATAAAAAAGTTAATACCAATACATAGGCATACCAGCTTTGAAGCAAATCAAAAGAAATGGAATTATTATTAAACCATAGACATGGGGACTAATTATTTAAGTAATAAAAATAATTATGTGTAAAATCAAATAATAAAATACATATAATAATTTAATTAAAAATACATATAATGGAATGTTAAATGTTATAGTAAGTCTCAATTCTATAATAAAGAGATTAAACGCATAGGCTTTACGTAATGTGATGATAAGTCTAAGAAAAGACTTAAGAAACTATAAGCTCAAGCAATTGGTTAATACAAAAGACTTGGTGAAACTTAATTTAAATAAAGATATTTAAATATTTTAAAAAAATTCTAAGGAAGCCATACGTGGAGGAAGAAAACGTGTCTTGTCTTGCAAAGATGGTGATGTGTCTCTTTCCCATAAATCTCACTTGATTATAAAATAAAATGGGATGGCCAAAGGTGGTATGGAAAAATTTGGGGAAAAACTTCATGTTCGTTTGAGAGGAAGCCAAGGACGGGATACGTCGGAAGAAGGAATTGCAGCGTGAGGAGGATTGAGTCTCCGAGTAAAAAGGTCAAATTTTTATGTGTTAATAAGGGAAAGGGTTTACTGGAAATTATGTTGTTTTAAAATAATGGATTGATCGGTGAATGGATCTATTCACGTGATTACCTAGACATGTAATTTGTTGTTTTGGCTACTTTAATATTATTACTGGGAAGTGTTGGGTAATTTTGTTGAATGGAAAGAATCTAACTTTGTTTTACCATAATATTTATTTAAAATAAAACATATTATAGAACATAAGAGTAATCGGGATTCTTATACTAATGTTCTGTAGCAGTGTTAGTTAAGTTAAAGTGTTTATAGAAGGAAACATTTTTTTTTTAAATGTGTATACTCTCGGATAAATCAAAGGAACCAAAAGTAATAGTCCGATGAATGAAAATTATAAGTTATTGGTTGTGTTTGTTATAAAATCGTCATGTTGGCTGGAAAATTACTTCATGTCTTCAAAGTATTGATTGACAGTGAAGAAAATTGTTTTTAAAATTGTCATGCCGACTGAAAATTTCTTCATGTCTTCAGAGTATTGATTGAAAAAGATGAAAATTATTTTAATATCGTCCTGATATATATATGTTGTAAAATTTACTTCATGACTTCAGAGTATTGATTGATTATGGAGAAATATGTTTAGTTGTGGATTGTTGTCGCATTGCATGACTGATTGTTGAAAATAGAGTGATACTCGGAAAATAATTTTGAATTTGGTTAGTTGTATGGTTTCGTTATGCTTGCATGAGGCTTGAGTATGTGTGTCATAAATATGAGAGCGAATTCTGAGCCATACTTTACATTTCGTTCTCGCTGGTTGGTGAGGGTGGGCACTGAGGTGCTTATGTTCTTTCATGGAAGTGAATGGCTTCTTCAAAATGGTGGCCGAGCATGAAAACCCTAATAAAGACCATGGAGGGTTTAGAAAACCAAAAGTTTCTACGACATCCGGTGTTATGTATGCTTGTATATTTCTTTCTTTTAATTCGAATAATATTGGAATTTGAGCAATTAAAAAATTGTAGTGTTATGTTCTTCTATCTGTTCTAATATATAAAGGATAGTCTAAATCATTGAGTGTAATCAAAATTTATGAAGACCTGGAAATTATGTTTAAAGCAAATGCATTGGAAGAACAAATAGAATATTCCTAAATTTCGTATGCTGTGTTTTGGAAAAATATTGTTTGTTTTTATCAAACACCATATATTGTATTGAAAAGTGTGCTAAGTATAGTGTAAATTATTATATTTCTATTTTTAAACAATTTTTGGGTTCTGGTGCAAGCTATGAATCTGATTACATTTTTGGGTTTTAAGATCTTTTCTCAGTCTTGTAAAATAAAAGACCATATCATGAATTGATGCAATGCTTTTACCATGTTGTAATATTTAAATTTAATCATGATGCATTGCTTCTAATTTGTCGTAGCCCACCTACGCTTGTAAAAGAATGACTATAGTCTGAAATGATATATGAGATAAAATGGTACATTGTTGTAGCTCATTTGTGTTGGAAAAGAAAGATCGTAGTTGAATTGATATTAAGGGTGCATGGCTTTGTTTAATTATAGTTTTCAATTGAAGTATTGGCAACTTTGTTGTAGCTCACCTATTTTGATATAAAAGACTATGCTTGAAATTTGATGTTTGGTTGAATGAATATAAATTGAAACCTTATGTATAAAGAAAAATTTATATTATGACTTGGTTTCACAAGCTGACGAGTGTTTTAATTAATCGACTTTGAAAGTGTTAGTTTTTCAATGTCATTAATATGTTGGTACTTTCCGATAGAATCATGGGTTTAATAAAAACTAAAAAAAATTATTAGGGTTTTCAAATACTTTTGTTATGGTAAATAGAAGAAATAAAGTTAGGATTTCATTACTTTACTATAAGGTAATTGATGTAGCTTAGGGTTTTACGGATAAAAGCTATTAATATTAAGGATTTTCCATGATTAGTAATCAAATCTCTTAGGTAATTGGTGAAGAAACTAAAGTCTATTAAAACTAAAAAATGGACTATGTTAAAAACTATAGGGTGTTGATATATTAGTTGAACATACTATGCTTGTTTATTGGAAGTCAAAATTCTTGGTTGATTTGTGAAATGTATATGAGTATGACAACAATTATACTCTTGGGTTATGCAATAAGGTACTTATTCTATAAGTATTTGCTTAAGAAAAGTGGAAATTGAAGATATACTAAACAACCTTGAAAGATGATTGTTAGCAGAGATATTTATGAATTACGTGTAGATATAATACTTGTCGAACTTAAGAATTTTAAAAATATTATCTGGGTTATAGATGCAGGTTGTGAGTTGTGATATGTTATTTTTGAAGAGATAGAATATTTTGTTTTCTTTGATATGAGATTTATGCTATAATTTAATTCTATATGACCTATATTTTTATAGAGAGTATAAAGATAGATTTGTGATTAGGAATCCATGTTTTATTTGAAGGGACTCTTTTATATAGTATAAAAGAAGACTTAGGGAGGGGGTTTAACCGATATTTAAAATATAAGTGTTTGAAATCCTTCAAGATAATAGAAGTATTAAAATCCTCTTACGTCTATGTGTTAGTATCTTGAATTAAGCATCAAAAAGCAATTAGATAATGATCTTAGGTACCTTCAAACTTAGACTTAAATTCTAAACTAGATTGAAGAAAATTGAGGGAGGTTGTATCCACTCATACCATTAAGGCATGTGGTGTATTAGGTGGAAATCAACCTTACTTGACATGAGAAAGTCAAGTACTCATACCATTAATGCACGTTGTGTCTTAAGTGGAAATCAACTTTACTTGACAAGAGAAAGTCAAGCACACATACCATTAAGGCACACAGTGTCTTAAGTGGGTATTAGCTTTACAGAAAGTTAAGGAGACTTTCTCTACCCATGCTACTCAGTCACACGGTGACTTAGTGGGGACTGCACTATCATAATCCAACTCTAAAGGGGACAAAGTTTTTGAGCTGTGGATTTTAACGAGTGATGGGATGGGGCATCACTCTAGGAGGTTAGTTAGTTAGTGGTGGTGATATTCATCAATTCACTCGAATTGGGGAAATGCCTACATAATGCATGACTAGGATGTTACTTGTGATAATGGATTTCCAATGGTAGATGGTTATGGGTAGCATTATCGTTAGTTCGGGAAGGGTTATGTTTATCTAGTCCCTCAGCCTTGCGAAGGCAGACTCTAGCCAAACCTTCGTAGATGGTCAATGACTAGCACCGGTATACAAACATTGGTTCCAAGGCATTGAGATGAGATCTCTTAATAAGTTGAGAACCTTACAACCTTGGACAAGGAGCATAGCATACCCCATTCAAGTGATATGGGCCTTGAATAGATAACCCTCCGCCAGATTCCTAAAAGTCTTGAGTGATGAGCCGAATCCAATAAGGTGATCTGCGGGACCTAGCCATTTTCAAGCACTTAAGACACTAGTTGCAGGAGTGAATAATATTGAAGTGCATTTTATATGTATGCCAAAACTAACATTCCCATGGGAAATCAAGCAATGTATGATTGAGTTAAACAAAAAAATTTAGTGTATGAAATTCTTGGATCTTACAATTGGTATCAGAGCCTAGGTTGCAAAACCCTAGGTCTCATGATTAAAGATGATATAGCTCTTTTATATTTTTGACAAGTTTTTTTCAGAAAAAATTAATATCATTTCCTTTGATACAAATAGATGGAGGATCTTGCATTATAGCTGGAAGTATTTCAATATCAGATGGACCAGATATCTTCACTAATGAAACTACTTGTGGATATAATGTGAATTTAGAAATAAATCATGGAAATCTTCATAAGGAAATGAAATAAGAGAACCAAGTGAAGGATAAATATGATATCCTCTAGAAAGGAGAAAATTGCAAAAATTGGCCACAAGTGCACCAAGGAAAAATGTATACAAGTAAAGGAAAGGGAAACTAGAGCACCAATGTCGGGATGCTTCACCTGCGATGAAGCCCACTATGCTAGAAGGTGCCCATTAAGAGTAAATAGAAATAAAACATGTTGCTTCCTTTATGAAGGAGCACACTATGCCAGAATTTACCCATTAAGAGAAAAAAATGAGCAAGCACCTGACACTCAACTGCAAATGTTAGCTGAAGATCTACACCAAGATAAACAAGTCAAAATTGGATATAAGAATGAAGAAACAAATTTCAAGATAGTTATACTATAAGTAGGAGCGAATTATAATGATATTTTTGTTAAACATACTAGGAATATAAGTGATGTAAGCAATATTAGGACAAATGATACTAATATTTAAATAAACATGTTTCATGTCCTATCTTTTTGAATATATATTGAAAAAAATTGCTAAGTTATATTTGACCTTTTAAAAAAAAAAAAAAAAGAGAGTTAACCAACCTAAAGCTCAATAGGATCATTACCCTGATAGGACTCCAACTTGAAATGATATGGAAAATTAGGAATGAGGTAAGTTATGTTCATGAATTCTCAAGTATGTCAAAAAAGATTTGATAAGAACCTGAAGAGGAAGGAGTAAAGAGAATAATTCCATGCATCATGATCTATTCTTCAGGATATGATGAAAGCTTTAGAACTCAAGATTTCATTAACTTACAAAACGATATGTTTTCAGGAGAAATGTATGAGATTGTATCAATAATTAAATTGTTCCAAGGATAGATGGAGCAACTGGTGTTAGTAATTAAGATATTAACCGAGCAAATAGAACAGCAGCAAAGGACAATTGAAGCTTTTATCGAACAAGACAAGGAAAGAAACATTAGAAAACCTGAAAGTGAAACCTCGAGTGTAAACTCTCGGGCACCAAAGCTAAGATGTTGCACATGTGGAGAAACACACCATACATATGAATGCCCTTTTAGGAATATCTAAGTGAAAGAAAGTTATCAGGACACCAAAAGGGCACGAAGGCCCCTTTTAATAATTTTCCTACTAAACTCAAGAGAATAGTAATTTGTATACAATGTTACAAGTATAATGAAGATATTTTAGTTTTGTGAGTAAAAGTGATCATAACAACTATATTATTGATCTTGCCGTTAGATTGCTCTGTATAATGCATTATATTTAGAAGAAGAAAGGTAGTTGTGAGTATACCACGATATACCCTGATTACAAGGTTAAGTCTAATATGAAATTAAATGCAATGTTGGTCTTCCCAAGATTTATTTCCAACAAAATGCACATCTGATAGTTGTAGGAAAATAAGATAGAAAAACATGAAAATATGCTTAAGGAATCATCTCGAATAGAGATTCAAGATTTCTCTATAAATACTAGCAGGACCTGCATCGAAAATAAGACATAGGATTTAGCACAACCTATCATCTTGAGATAGATGGACAGATTGAGAAGGACAATCTAGTATTGGCGGATATACACTACTAAAGTAAGTCAAATATTATCACTTACTAAATGAAATAGATTACATTGGACATGGCCCCTTTTGAGGTCCTGTAAAGGGACTTAGGTGCGTGGCACCATTATCTTGGAAAAATTTCAATGACCAGTAAGATATCGGTCATGATGATGAAAATTCAATCCACTAATGGCTTGTGAAGCCAAAGAGCTATGGTGAATTTAAAGCAAAAACCCCAAGAATTTACCATTGGTGATAAAAGTTTCATTAGAACCACCTAATTGAGCCTTAGATTTTCCAGACCTGCAACTCATTAAAGGACGACCAATCAAAATTTTTGGGATTTAGGTCCAAGAATCTTAGTATGGACCAATACAGAGTACAATGGGATCAGTATTTTGAAAGGAATCCCACCTGGGAAGATATTTCTAGCATGAAAAATCAGTTTCCCTGCTTGTTTGAGAATTGAAAACTAAAAGCAAACTATTGAAAAATTGGAAATTTTTATAATGATGTATTGAAAAACTTGGTGCATATACATGTCTGATGTTTTGTTTGAAACATGATAAAGTTGTGGACTATTTATTTTATGATACCATTATGCATGTTGATTTTGTTGTTGTACCATTTATGTTGAAGAGAAATGAAAATAGGAACATTGCGATAATTTGTATATATATATATATTTAATTTATATGATTGTATTTTGTTGATAGCTAACATACGGATTGTGTTAATTCTAAGGGGGGAAGTATGTGACATCCCCATCGATAATGATTAATTTTTCTTGAAGAACGTGATTCTGCGGCCAGTGTTTGTGGTGCGGGTGCAGGTCTCGAGGAAAATGGCAAAGAAAGCACCCACCCCATCAACCGAGCAGCGGAACAGGATTGTTGGGTAAGTGGTTATGATGCTATGCCCCAAGCACACTTAGTCCGTGGGTACATGGAAGCCCACCATAGGGTTGCACTGTATTTGCATTCTACCTATCATGTTGACTGTGTGTGTGCATTCATTGGTTTGTTGTTATTTAACTGCTGATCTTAAAATGATAATTTTAAATATATATAAAAAAGTTAATACCAATACATAGGTATACCAGATTTGAAGAAAATCAAAAGAAAGGGAATTATTATTAAACCATAGACATGGCGACTAATTATTTAAGTAATAAAAATAATGATATGTATAAAATCAAATAATAAAATACATATAATAATTTAATTAAAAATACATATAATAGAATGTTAAATGTTATAGTAAGTCTCTATTCTATAAAAAAGAGATTAAACGCATAGGCTTTATGTAATGTGGTGATAAGTCTAAGACAAGACTTAAGAAACTATAAGCTCAATATTTAATTGGTTAATACAAAATACTTGGCGAAACTTAATTTAAATAAAGATATTTAAATATTTTGAAAAAATTCTAAGGAAGCCAAACATGGAGGAAGAAAACGCGTCTTGTTTGGCAAAGATGGTGATATGTCTCTTTCCCATAAATATCACTTGCTTATAAAATAAAATGGGATGGCCCAAGGTGGTATGGAAAAATTTGGGGAAAAACTTCGTGTTCGTTTGAGAGGAAGCCAAGGACGAGATACGCTGAAAGAAGGAATTGCAGCGTGAGGAGGATTGAGTCTCCGAGTAAAAAGGTCAGATTTTTATGTGTTAATAAGGGAAAGGGTTTACTGGAAATTATGTTGTTTTAAAATAATGGATTGATTGGTGAATGGCTCTATTCACGTGGTTACCTAGACATGTAATTTGTTGTTTTGGCTACTTTAATATTATTACTAGGAAGTGTTGGGTAATTTTGTTGAATGGAAAGAATCTAACTCTGTTTTCCCATAATATTTCTTTAAAAGAAAACATATTACAGAACATAAGAGTAATCGGGATTCTTATACTAATGTTCTGTAGCAGTGTTAGTTAAGTTAAAGTGTATATAGAAGGAAACATATTTTTTTAAAAATGTGTATACTCTCAGATAAATTAGAGGTACCAAAAGTAATAGTACGATGAATGAAAATTATGTTATTGGTTGTTTTTGTTATAAAATCGTCATGCTGATTGGAAAATTACTTCATGTCTTCAAAGTATTGATTGACAGTGAAGAAAATTGTTTTTAAAATTGTCATGTCGGCTGAAAATTTCTTCATGTATTCAGAGTATTGATTGAAAAAGATGAAAATTGTTTTAATATCATCCTGCTGGATATATGTTGTAAAATTTACTTCATGTCTTCAGAGTATTGATTGATTATGGAGAAATATGTTTAGTTGTGGACTGTTGTCACATTGCACGATTGATTGTTGAAAATAGAGTGATACTTGGAAAATAATTTTGAATTTGGTTAGTTGTATGGTTTCGTTATGCTTGCATGAGGCTTGAGTATGTGTTTCATAAAGATGAGGGCCAAGTTTGAGCCATACTTTGTATTTTGTTCTCGCTGGTTGGTGAGGGTGGGCGCTGAGGTGCTTATGTTCTTTCATGGAAGTGAATGGCTTCTTCAGAATGGTGGTCAATCATGAAAACCCTAACAAAGACCATGGAGGGTTTAGAAAACCGAAAGTTTCTACGGCATCCAGTGTTATGTATGCTTGTATAGTTCTTTCTTTTAATTCGAATAATATTGGAATTTGAGCAGTTAAACAATTGTAGTGTTATGTTCTTCTATCTGTTCTAATATATAAAGGATAGTCTAAATCATTGAGTGTAATCAAAATTTATGAAGACCTGGAAATTATGTTTAAAGCAAATGCATTGGAAGAACAAATAGAATATTCCTAAATTTCGTATGCTGTGTTTTGGAAAAATATTGTTTGTTTTTATAAAATGCCATATATTGTATTGAAAAGTGTGCTAAGTATAGAGTAAATTCTTATATTTCTATTTTTAAATAATTTTTGGGTTTTGGTGCAATCTATGAATTTGATTACATTTTTATGTTGGAAGTTTGAAAGTCTCAAATTGATAAGTGTTACTATATTTTATGAGAATTGGAAAGTTATGTGTTAAAAATGTTTATATATTTACTTTGTAGGATTTGAAATAAAAGTTCTATTTTATACTTTATTTCTTGATAAAGTAAATACCATCATGATTATGTTATAATAAATCAAATAAATAGAAGGGAAAATACATTATTTAAATTGAGAAAAGTAACACCAGAAAGCTATGAGATAAGACTATTATATAGAGGAACCCTAAATTCATGTTTTTTCATTTGCATCATGTATAGTTGATTAATAGAGAATCACTTGGAATACTTTGCCTAATCGTGATTGGTTATTTTCGGTATTTATGTAGTTATGTTGTGAAATTATATAGTTTAATATGTTTATTTGTCATAGACGAATGAGATTAAAGGTAAGATCTTTTCTCAGCCTTGTAAAAGAAAATACTATATCATGAGTTGATGCAATGCTTTTACCATGTTGTAATATTTAAATTTAATCATGATGCATTGCTTCTAATTTGTTGTAGCCCACCTATGCTTGTAAAAGAATGACTATAGTCTGAAATGATATATGAGATAAAATGGTACATTGTTGTAGTTCATTTGTGTTGGAAAAGAAAGATCATAGTTGAATTGATATTAAGGGTGCATGGCTTTGTATTATTATAGTTTTCAATTGAATTATTGGCAACTTTGTTGTAGCTCACCCGTTTTGATATAAAAGACTATGCTTGAAATTTGATGTTTGGTTGAATGAATATAAACTGAAACCTTATGTATAAAGAAAAATTTATATTATGACTTGGTTTCACAAGTTGACGAGTGTTTTATTTAATCACATTTGAAAGTGTTAGTTTTTCAATGTCATTAATATGTTGGTACTTTCCGATAGAATTATGGGTTTAATAAAAACAAAAAAACAATTATTAGGGTTTTCAAATACTTTTGTTATTGTAAATAGAAGAAATAAAGTTAGGATTTCATTACTTTACTATAAGGTAATTGATGTAGCTTAGGATTTTACGGATAAATGCTATTAATATTAAGGATTTCCCATGATTACTAATCAAACATCTTAGGTAATTGATGAAGAAACTGAAGTCTATTAAAACTAAAACTTGGACTATGTTAAAAACTATAGGATGTTGATATATTAGTTGAACATACTATGCTTGTTTATTGAAAGTCAAACTTCTTGGTTTATTTGTGAAGTGTATATGAGTATGACAACAATTATACTCTTGGGTTATCCAATAACGTACTTATGCTCTAAGTATTTGCTTAATAAAAGTTGAAATTGAAGATATACTAAACAACCTTGAAAGATGATTGTCAGAGGAGATATTTATGAATTACATGTAGATATAATACTTGTCGTACTTAAGAATTTTTAAAATATTATCTAGGTTATAGATGCAGGTTGTGAGTTGTGATATGTTATTTTTGAAGAGATAGAATATCTTGTTTTCTTTGATATGAGATTTACACTATAATTTAATTGTATATGACCTCTATTTTTATAAAGATTATAAAGATAGATTTGTGATTATGAATCCATGCTTTATTTGAAGGGAATATTTTATAGAAGATAAAAGAAGACTTAGGGAGGGGGTTTAACCGATATTTAAAATATAAGTGTTTGAAATCCTTCAAGATAATAGAATTATTAAAACCCTCTTACGTCTATGTGTCAGTATCTTGAATTAAGCATCAAAAAGCCATTAGATAAAGATATTAGGTACCTTCAAACTTAGACTTAAATTCTAAACTAGCTTGAAGAAAATCAAGGGAGGCTATCTCCACTCATACCATTAAGGCACACCGTGTCTTATGTGGAAATAAACCTTACTTGACACGAGAAGGTCAAGTACTCATACCATTAAGGCACATAGTGTCTTAAGTGGAAATCAACTTTAATTCACAAGAGAAAGTCAAGCACACATACCATTAAGGCACACTGTGTCTTAAGTGGGTATTAGCTTTAGAGAAAGTTAAGGAGATTTTCTCTACCCATGCCACTCAGTCATGCAATGACTTAGTGGGGACTGCACTATCATACTCCAGCTCTAAAGGGGACAAAGTGTCCAAGCTGTAAAGTGTAACGAGTGATGGGATGGGGCATCACTCTAGGTGGTCAGTCAGTTAGTGGTGGTGATATTCATCAATCCACTCGAACTTGGGAAATGCCTACATAATGCATGACTAGGATGCTACTTGTGCTAATGGATTTTTAGTGGCAGAAGGTTATGGGAAACATTGTTGTGAGTTCGAGAAGGGTTATGTTTATATAGTCCCTTAGCCTTGCGAAGGAGGACTCTAGCCAAACCTTCGTTGTGTGAGAAGCAGAACAATATTTCATTAATGTGATGAAATATAAATAATACATTTGATTCAATATTAGTCCAAAGGTTGTGGAACCACTCGATGCCAAAATAGGCGCGATTGCAACAACTAACAACTAGCCTAAATTAATAAAATTCAACAATATAAGATTGTTTAGGATCAAATTAATTAGAGAGAGTAAATATTGAAATATATTCTAACATCCCCCTTATTACAATATTTGAGGAAACATATAACTACTAGCTATACTATCATCCCCCCATTATTTTAAAATACATAGAGAATTGCGAAATAATTCAAATTTGACACGTGTAAGTGCCTTACTGAATATGTCTGCAAATTGAGCATTGGTGGAGATGTACTGAAGCTGAATTAGGTGCTTTGGTAATTCGTCTTGAATAAAGTGGCATTGTGTATCATTGTGCTTGGTTTTTTCATGATGCACTAGATTCTTAACAAGGTTCAAAACACCCATGTTGTCGCAGAACAAGTGTATTGGATATTTTTAAGGAAGACCCATACTTGTCAATATGCAATGCAACCATATCACTTCACACACAACTTCACGTACGATGCAATATTCTGCCTCTGTTGATGAGATAGCAACCACCTGTTGCTTCTTGTTGTGCCAAGAGATAGGACCAGATCCAAGATGAAATAAATATCTTGAATTTGATTTATGATCATCATATGATCTGGCATAGTTGGAGTTCGTGTATCCTTGTAAGAAGAATTTGTTGTTCTTCTTGTATTCTAGGCCATATTCCATTGTGCCACAGACATACTGAAGAACTCTCTTTGCTGCTTTCCAGTGTGGTCTTAGGTTCCTGCATGAACCTCGAAAGATAGTTGACAGCAAATACGATATCTAGCCTAGTGTTGGTCAGATATATGAGACTCCCAATTAGTTGAAGATAGAGAGTAATATCTACCTGAGGTGATTTGTCATATTACGATAACTAAAGTCCTGATTCCATTGGTGTTGTCATTGGCTTGCAATCAGTCATGTGATATTTTTCTAGTAGTGTCTTGCCATATTTTTTCTGGGTCACTTTGATGTAGTGCTCCTTCTGGTTCACTTCCAGACCAAGACAGTAATGGAAAATTCTGAGATCTGTCATTTCAAAATATTTGCTCAAATCCTGTTTGACAATAGAGATCATTATTTTTTAACTCCTTGTTATGAGTACATCATCAACATAGAGTACAAGCAACACTAGTTTAGAGCCTTGCTTCTTAAAATAGAGGTTTGCATCTAACGAAAATCTCTTGAATCCATGTTGTAGTAGGTGATTATCCATTTTTATATACCAAGTCCAAGGGGCCTGTTTCAAACCATATAAGAATTTGACCAATTTGCAAACTTTCTATTGTTGGCCTTCTAGTTCAAATCCTTTCGGTTGAGTCATGTAGACTTTCTATTGGAGATCACCATTTAGAAAGGCACTCTTGACATCCATTTGGTGCACTTTCCACCCATACTATGCTGCCATAGCACAAAGAACTCGAATAGTTGTCATTCAAGCAGTAGGTGCAAAAGTTTCCTCGTAGTCAATGCCTTCTTTTTTAGCATATCCCTTTGCAACAAGTCGAGTGTTACACTTATCTATTGTCCCATTTACCTTGTA
Source organism: Wollemia nobilis (assembly GCA_028583015.1). Taxonomy (NCBI): domain Eukaryota; kingdom Viridiplantae; phylum Streptophyta; class Pinopsida; order Araucariales; family Araucariaceae; genus Wollemia; species Wollemia nobilis. The sequence goes on from JAQPPZ010017221.1 coordinate 5,226,950, forward strand.
CTTGAATTTATACACCCATTTGTAGCCTATAGTCTTCTTTTCATATGGCAGATCGAAAAGCTTCCAAGTTTTGTTTTTCATTAGAGACTTATACTCTACATCCATAGTGGCCTTCCACTAAGGCTCACTAAGAGCATATTGCACTAAAGCAGGTTCAAGTTTATCTATTGAAGACATAAACACCCTGTCATCATCAATATCCATATCTTTTGTATCTCTCTGGATCTACAAAATGTTCCTCAAAATATTGACAAAGAATATCAACCCCAGTAATCTCTACTGCAACTTTCTCCTGTCGAGCCATGCTGTGAGTACGAGGCCTATCCAAAGTCAAATCTGGTGGAGTGGATAGCTTAGAGTCTCTGATTGTATTTGTGTACCACTTTGGATTCTTCTTCTGTGGTGATGAAGAAGATGAAGAAGGACCTCCAACCTTTGATGAAGGAGACTTCTCAACCTTAGATTCCATAAGGTCTAGGTATACATCTGATGTGTTTTTTGATGTAAAAACCTCATCAAAAACTACATCTCTACTGATGTGAATCTTCTTGGTTAAGGGATAAATCAATCGATAACCCTTAGAGTGCTCATCATACCCAAGAAGAATGCACTTCAATGTTTCATCTAGCTTCTTCCTCTTTTCTTTCGGTATGTGCATGAATACTTTACAACCAAAAATGCATAGATGAGAGATGGAGGTTTTCTTTCCACTCCATGCTTCCTATGGAGTCATTCCTTGTAGGGCTTTAGTGGGTGTCGTATTCAATAGATATACTGCTATGGTGACAGCTTTTGTCCAATATTGTTGCCTAATTCTAGCTCTTGTGAGCATGCAACGAACCATTTCCATGATGGAACGGTTCCTCCTTTCAGCAACTCCATTTTTCTAAGGAGTATAAGCAGTAGTCAACTGTCGTGTGATCCCATTTTCAGTCAAGAATGCAGAAAATTATTTAGAGGTGAACTCCCCCCCTCGATCTGAGTGGAGGGTCTTTATAGAAGTCCCTGACTCATTTTCAACAGATTTATTGAATTACTAAAAGAAACCAAATGCTTCAGATTTCAGTTGAAGAAAGAATACCCATATATTTCATGAGTAATCATCCATGAATAACTAAAAATACCTCTTACCCCCACAACTTTTGGGTGTTAAAGGACCACATAGATCGGTGTGAACCAACTCTAGAGGTTTCTTTGCTCTTGTAGAGCTCCTCTTGAAAGGTACTCTATGTTGCTTTCCTGCCAAGCAGTTAGAGCAAACTGGCAATGTGGTAGAAATGGAAGGAAGACCCTTTACCATCTCATACTTACTTAACTCAAGTAAGTAACCAGAACTCATATGTCCATATCTCTTGTGCCATAGGGAAGTTGCCTCCTTTGTAGAGACAGTCATGGCTACATCTGGAGTAGAGATAGCATCTAGGGAAAATAAGCCATGCTTATATGAAGCGGTTGCAATGTTATTACCCCTCCTGGTAATAGAAAAACACTTCTTGCCCCTCTCAAAACTAAATTTTACAACCATATTCTTGTCCAAAATTTCTGTGACTGACAACAAGTTGTTTGCCAATCCTGGAATATAGAGAACCTTTTCAATCTAGCACTTGCCATCAGGAAGAGTAACAAAAACTATACCTTCTCCCTAAACCTTGTAGGTTTTATCATTGGCAATAGTAATAGGTTTGCCCTCTTTGGCCTCAAAAGACTCAAACCATGATTTATCACCAGTCATGTGCTTACTGGCATCGAAATCGACATACCATATAGGATTCGTCTGCTTGAATACTATGGTAGTCATGAGCACTTTGTGTGCTTCCTCAAAATCCATGTCAGATTCTTCAACAACAACATTCACTTTTTGTTGCTTTTTCTTTTGTGGTTTGTTTTGGCCTTTCTATTTTGGTTGTTTATTCTTATGCCAATATATGTTTGTATCATGACCTTCCTTGTCACAGATCTTGCAATATCTCTTATTCTTTTGAGTTTGTTGATTTTGTTTCCCTTTTGAATCCTTTTGAGAACTCTCCCCTTCTAAAAATTACCCTTCTTCTTGTTTTGGCCCTTCCTATTTGTGTAGAGGGCAGTGTTAGAATAATCATTTCACTGTAGTTGGCGTGCCTCCTCCTCTTGAAGCAAATTTACCAACTCAACAAAGGTAACTTGTCTCTGTGATACATGAAGTAAGGTGATCAATACTCGAAAATAATTAGGTAATGCTCTCAATACCACTGAGATAAGGAGCTTATCATCAATTGGTGTTGTCAAAGAATTTAATTTTCCTTTTAAATCAGACACTCTACAAAGAAAGAGTTCAACTGTCTCTCCATGTTTCATGCTTAGATTGTGTAATTGAGATTGAATAAATAGAATGGTGGAATCATTCTTTCCTTCATATATAGTTTTAAGGGCATTCCATGCCTCTTTACTATTTTTACAATCAACAATATGAGGTTGAACTTCATTAGAGATAACAAACAAAATGAGCACTTTTGCCTTGCTATCTATCTTATCAAAGTCTTTCTGATCAGTAGTGAGAGTTGTGGCTCCAGTTGTAGATGAAGGTCTTATTGTTGTTCCAGACACAACATCCCAAAGATTATCCATCTCTAGGATTGCCTTCATTTTGTTTTTCCATGGTGTATAGTTTGGACCTTTCAATAACTGATGAGCATTAGTCATTAGTTTTGAAGACATTGTGAAGGTTCCATATAACACCAAATTGTCCCCCCTTCGATATACATTAATGCCAGGTCGTTATACCATACAAAATACCTGCCCTTACATGAGGGAGACTATAGGTATTTTGAAAAACCAAAAAAATTACCCGCCCTTACGTGAGGGAGACTATAGGTAATTTTAATGATTATATGATACGTGGTACTTAGGCGGTACTAAAATGGAATCACCTCGTTGATGGAACCGACCTTAGAAAGCCTTTAATCCTTATACGTGGGGCGTAACTTCCCCTAAACACTTTGGATATCTGAACTTTCATCTGGATTTAAGCCTAAACATGAGAGTGATTGGGGTAGTGGATGGAGTAAAAAATAGCAAAATGGCAAACTTATCTCTCCCCAATGATTAATACAGAACAAGCTCAGATGTCATTTTGGCAACTATAGTAGGCGGCAGATACAGTAGCGCAATCACGATAGCTTTACCTATAAGTGCTAACCAGAGGTATCATAAATACCGAATGCTGCAGTGCAATAAATTGCACTGATGAGTGTTAATTATTCCAGGGACTTAGAGAGTGAATTTGATTGTAAATTTTAATGATGTAGTGCAAAGCAAGAAAAAATGCAACACACAACATAAAAGTGCCCACAAAAATAAACCACTAGGTGTCGGGCGTTGCCGAAATTGCACCTTTACAATAATGCGAAAATTTTCTTTTTCTCAAAAAATTACTCTCTATCCCCCCTTGATTTTTGAAAAAATACTTCCCCCATTAAAAAAAAAAATTTCTTCTATTAAAGCATCTCTTTAAAAAAAAAATTATAACTAAAGTTAATAAAAAAAATTAAATTATCTCATATAGTAAAAAGAGATTATTTAAATTTTTTTAAAAAAAAAAATATATATAAAATAATTTAAATATTTAATTTATTAACTATAATAAAAAATAATTTAAAAAATGCTTTAAAACAAAACTTACCTTTGTTTTATGGGGGGCGTCGGCGGGTTTTGACCCCATGACCTCAGGGCTCCTGGAGCCCTTACCACTCGGCTCACGACCAAGTGAGCCAGTGGGCAGATCTGAGAGGGAGCTAGGTGCCCACCCTCTTATCTTGTAGCCTCGAGCCTAGAAGTTCCATGGTGGTGCTCCCACCTCGGTCGCGGCTCAGGCGGCGCTCAGGTGGCAGCAGGGTGGTGAGTTCACATAGATGTGTAAACTATAATTTTTTCACTCAAAAAACTTGCAGAAGGGATCGTTTCAGATCTAAATGTTCTCAGGATGCAATGCCAACCATCTATTCACCCAAGAAACACAGAAAGGGAGCACCAAACGCTACAATAGGCTCTGCAAGTGACACCTTTCGAGAAGATAAAATGAAATTGGAAGGAATTTGGAGGACTAAAAGAAAGTTCCAATCCAGCCAATTTGCTTAGATTGGCCTTCTCTTTCCATAGAAAAAATGTAGAATTCTGATTGATCAAACTCAGAGTTAAGAAAAAATTCGAAGTGCTTTTTAGTCTTGACGCCAGTTGATGGGACGCGCTGCAGGTGACAAGAAGCGATGTTTAAAAAAATAAAGTATTTTATCCCATATGCATGGGAATTCGAGACACTAAAGGATTTAAAAATCCTTATACACCTCTAAGGTGTATCTCCTCTCGGGTAGAGACTCTCTCGAGAGGGCGTAAAAATATTAAAAGGCTTTTTGGATAAAAATTATGAAAATAATTTATTTCTTGAGAACCAATGTAATAATAGTGGTATTGATCTCACTTATTGTATCCTTTCGGTCCTCTTCAACTACAACTAGCATATCACTCTTTAATAAATTCAAAAAAAATTAAAGAAAATTGTAGAAAAGTGTCGTGTCAGGATGGAAAAAGAAAATTGTTTCATGTAGCTTCTCCATAGATATCGTCTTCATCAAGCTTTCATTTTGTCCCTTTGTGATAATTGATGCACTCTTTAATAAATTCCAAAAATTTTAAATGAAATTGTAGAAAAGTGTCGTGTTAGGATGGAAAAAGAAAATTGTTTCATGTAGCTTCTCCATAGATATCGTCTTCATCAAGCTTTCATTTTGTCCCTTTGTGATAATTGATGGAATATAAGATTCTCAATGTAGATGTTGTAAAATCAATTAAAACATATGTATATATGGAAGAATTAGTATAAGTTTATATTATAAACATATTTATTATTGTAAATAATTTATTTATATAGAGGGTTATTAAATTTTTATTAATTTTAAAATTTAAAGTAAAATAAAAAATATATAATTATGATGGATGACTAGAAAGCTATTTTCAACTACTAAAATTAGCTAACTCAATCTCTTATAGTGGAGTATGGTTTTTTAAAAAAATATCAATGACAAACAACCTACTAATGTTTGGATGGAAGAAGATGAAATTATTTAGGATAAATCCTCAACTAATACAAGTCATTTAGCTCTAGGTTATATCAAATCCATGGTCTAGTAAGAACTAGCAAATATATTTTCTTGACTACATTAAATGGGCCTAGTTTATATCAAAAGGAATAGGGGTTTAGAGAGGGAATGTGGATATTATTGGTCCTATGCATATATAAGATGATAATTTTCAAAGGCTGATCTGGTCTTAGCTAGATTTAAAATATGAATGGATGATAACAATTTTATGATTGACATTCAAGCATCTATAATTAAGAAAATATTAGCAAATTTGATTTGAGTAATCTCTAACAAAATATGAGGTTTGATAAATTCTTTGAACATTGACAAAATTTAAGGCCATTTTATGGGTTGTCATTGTTGAGGACATGATCATTTTTATGTCAAATAGTGTATTCTACAATTCCAAAGCAAAAACTTCCACTCTAAAATATATGCATAAAATGATGGATTGCCCCCATAATGGATTCTATCCAATACCTTGATGTAGTGATTAATGCTTGATATATTATTTAGTTTTATTCATTTCAAATTTTCAAGTTTTTAATTAAAAACTTTTAATGTTTCTTTTTTATAAGTGATGCTTAGGACTCCCAAAAATTGATCTAACACAAATAAAGGAGCAAACAATACAAACAATTATGTACTAAGATAGTTCTAAATTAGTAGTCTTTTAAGTAGTTTATTGTATTCCATTATTGAATAATAAGTCCATGATGTGCCATGGTATTTAATTTAAATATAGTATTGAATTTTGGTTATAAGATAAAAATATATAGATAATTTTACCTATCAACATGAGATTAAGAGGTAAATTTATGTGTTAATTATATTCATTAGTGTTCTAAGAGTAGAGTATTTTCTTAAAGTTATAAATGGATGTTTATAATGTACATTTAACATAATGTAATATTATTTGCGTACAATGTAATATCACATTCCTAATTAAGGATCAAGTTTATTTTTGACAATAAAGTCTTTAATCTTTACTTCAATTCTTAGCATGCATTGTAAAATAACAATATATTAAATTCATGCAGAAATAACAACACAATAGCAATAGATGTTATCATCCCAAGACTACATCAAATTATCCTTTGAATGTAAAATAATATATTATGAATTTTGAATAATAAACCATTAGAGAGAACAAGATATATGAGAAAATCATTTATCCATAAAATTTGTCATATGAGTTGTAGTCATTTAGAGAATAAAACCCACTCTAAAAGTTAAATAATTTTATTATTTCCAATAAAAATGGTAGTGCTCATCCAACTTATATATCACATTATGTTTAATAATTTTAACTATGTTTACTAAAATGTATAGTTAGTATTATTTACTCGATAAATAAAATCCACTCTAAAAGTCAAATTCGTTTATTATTTCCAAGAAAAATGGTAGTGCTCATCCAACTTATATATCACATAAATATATGTTTAAGAATTTTAACCATGGTGACTAAAATGTATAGTTAGTATTATTTACTCAATAAAAGATAATAAATCCCATCATATTTTTACTATGCATAAGACTACATTTGTTTATATGTATATAAAAGCAATACCTTTATGTGATAAGATGGAATATAATACTCCCTTTACAATCATGATCATAAATAGATATAGAGTATATAACCTAGTCAAGTCAAATAAGACCCAACACCAATACCTATAGTAATAAATTATTATTAACCATAAAATAAAATAAAAGCATAAATAGCAATACAATAATTAATGGAGATGCTTATAAACTAAATAACCATCAAAATAAAGTAATACAAGTGCTTAAGAAATTAATTATTTAGAAATACAATAAATGTATATTGTTGAAACAAATCAAATATCGTAGGCCTCTTCAAGAGACAACCTCCTTAGAAGCAAAGCTCCAATACAATATGAGAAAAATATGACATAAATTCTTCTTCAAAATCATGTCCTTATATAGACTCTTATTTAACCTAACCCTAATTCTCAAGTGCTAGACCACATAAAGAGTGGATTGAAGCTACTTATTCCTACTTATAATAAAATTAAAGATTACATTATAATGGGACCATACACACTAGGCACCTAAGATGTAAACACACACCAACCCTAATTCTCAAGTGTTAGACCACATAAAGAGTGGATTGAAGCTACTTATTCCTCCTTATAATAAAATTAAAGATTACATTATAATGGGACCATACACACTAGGCACCTAAGATGTAAACACACACCAACACTGGATAAATATATAACAATGGTCATGTTAGGATAGGGTCCTAACATAAATGCATAATAGGTAATAAGATCCCTCATCTATTTCTATAAGTCCTTCACAAGTCTTAAGGCCGAATGATAAATGAAACAAATTACTTAGTTTAAAACTAACAAGAGAATATGTTTTGATGAGTGATCATGTTTTAACATAATGTAATATTATTTGGGTACAATGTAATATCACATTCCTAATTAAGGATCAAGTTTATTTTTGACAATAAAGTCTTTAATCTTTATTTCAATTCTTACCATGCATTGTAAAATAACAATATATTAAATTCATGCAGAAATAACAACTCAATAGCAATAGATGTTATCATCCCAAGACTACATCAAATTATCCTTTGAATGTAAAATAATATATTATGAATTTTGAATGATAAACCATTAGAGAGAACAAGATATATGAGACAATCATTTATCCATAAAATTTGTCATATGAGTTGTAGTGAGGAGTCATTTAGAGAATAAAACCCACTCTAAAAGTTAAATAATTTTATTATTTCCAATAAAAATGGTAGTGCCCATCCAACTTATATATCACATTATGTTTAATAATTTTAACTATGTTTACTAAAATGTATAGTTAGTATTATTTACTCGATAAATAAAATCCACTCTAAAAGTCAAATTCGTTTATTATTTCCAAGAAAAATGGTAGTGCTCATCCAACTTATATATCACATAAAGATATGTTTAAGAATTTTAACCATGGTGACTAAAATGTATAGTTAGTATTATTTACTCAATAAAAGATAATAAATCCCATCATATTTTTACTATGCATAAGACTACATTTGTTTATATGTATATAAAAGCAATACTTGTATGTGATAAGATGGAATATAATACTCCATTTACAATCATGATCATAAATAGATATAGAGTATATAACCTAGTCAAGTCAAATAAGACCCAACACCAATACCTATAGCAATAAATTATTATTAACCATAAAATAAAATAAAAGCATAAATAGCAATACAATAATTAATGGAGATTCTTATAAACTAAATAACCATCAAAATAAAGTAATACAAGTGCTTAAGAAATTAATTATTTAGAAATACAATAAATGTATATTGTTGAAACAAATCAAATATCGTAGGCCTCTTCAAGAGACAACCTCCTTAGAAGCAAAGCTCCAATACAATATGAGAAAAATATGACAAATTCTTCTTCAAACTCATGTCCTTATATAGACTCTTATTTAACCTAACCCTAATTCTCAAGTGCTAGACCACATAAAGAGTGGATTGAAGCTACTTATTTCTACTTATAATAAAATTAAAGATTACATTATAATGGGACCATACACACTAGGCACCTAAGATGTAAACACACACCAACCCTAATTCTCAAGTGTTAGACCACATAAAGAGTGGATTGAAGCTACTTATTCCTCCTTATAATAAAATTAAAGATTACATTATAATGGGACCATACACACTAGGCACCTAAGATGTAAACACACACCAACACTAGATAAATATATAACAATGGTCATGTTAGGATAGGGTCCTAACATAAATGCATAATAGGTAATAAGATCCCTCATCTATTTCTATAAGTCCTTCATAAGTCTCAAGGCCGAATGATAAATGAAACAAATTACTTAGTTTAAAACTAACAAGAGAATATGTTTTGATGAGTGATAATGTTTAATGCACTATGCGGAGTTAATTTAAAATATAGACTCTATCTTGCCTTAGAATTCATCAAAAAGTATTTTTTTGGTATATGTGTTTCTTTTTTTGTGTGTACATATAGAGTTACAAACATCTTAGTTTAACAACACTTATTGGCATAGAAATATGTTTTCTTAACTTTGATTCTCTATACAATCATGAAGGTAGAAAAGAAAAGGTTGAAGTGTAGAAGTAATAATTATGAAAACATATAGAAAAGGAATTTTATCTAAATCATTGTATATTTTTATCATTTGGAGTAAGTTATATTATTTTGGTCTATTTTTACTAGGTAGTTCACCTTTAATAATTTTTTTTTTATAAACTACTATTTGGTTCTACTAATAATTCCTCTTTTATTACTATTCATGTAACCATTTAAATAATATAACAAATAATCCTATGAAAAATGAATTAAAGTGGGATATACAAATTTCATTCTAGCCATATCCTAAGCCTAATAGTAGGATCCTTAGACCATTTAATGACTACTTATAACACTAATGATATAACCATTCATTAGGAACCACCTAAATTGCAACCAACCATATATAACAAAGGACTCTTCACAATAAAACTAAAATAATTATTCAAAAAATCCTAATCTATAATGCATGTAAATCCTAAATTCTCAATCTATAATGTGAAAAAGTAAAAGGATATGAGAGTGGTTAAATAGAAAAGAAAAACTAAGATAAACATAATTATAACCATCAGGGTTGCAACAACAATGATACACATCATACTTAATAAAAAGAACATTGTTGAAATAGTCAAGCTTATTAATAGAAATAATAGATACATATAACATAGCATGCACCAAGGTTATATGTAATTCCTAACACAAACCCCTCAGATAAACATAATTATAACCATCATTATTGTAACAACAATGATACACATCATACATAATAAAAACATTGTTGAAATAGTCATGCTTGTTAATAGAAATAATAGATACATATAACATAGCATGCACCAAGGTTATATGTAATTCCTAACACAGAACCCCTCATTTCAAACCTGCATATAAATCAACATATCATATAACTATTACCTGTTGATCCAAAATCTGCCTAAGTGGATGAGTTGTGCCCTTAAGACCTCAACCAAGATTGGCAAACACATTATGGATTTTGGATTGGTCTTCAAAGGAGGTCATTTATTATGGTACTAGCTAATTTAAAAAGGTTATTGACTAAAGAAATAAATAGAAAAGGGTTAAAAGCTAGCAACCAAGATTTATCAATAACAAGAGATATAAGAATATGAGTCTCATTCCCTTCACTAAACTAAATTGCCTAACATACTAGTTATCATTCAATATTACAAAGCATTACTCAAATAAGCACATACATCACAAAGCATTCTAAGGATCAAACAAATATCAATCCAAGGAGATATCTATATAGTGGAATAACTTTAATAGAATACATAATTCATTTAATTTTAACATAAATGCTTAACTATGAAATTAACATGCGTACATGCTCTAAAATATTTTTAGAAAAAGGTCAAACAACACCTCAATCTTCATTAAGAGTCATATAAATTCAATCCTATAACTTATGAAATTGTAAAAGCTAAAGAAAATGCTTAAAATGAGCTACACTTAAGTATATATATATTTCCATTACATTATGTTAGTCCAGGATGATTGTACAAAAACTAATTGCAGGCTTAACAACCAATTCTGGAAGGTAGACATCTCTTTCTAGTTTAATATAATCTAACTGTGATGATGTGGTTGAGCTAATGCGAATGATTTTTATTTCTCCCACGAGTGTGGTAGCCATATGCTTTAATATGATTTGGTATGTTCTGTAACATATATGTTTTTTTTTGGTATTGATAAAAAAAAGGGGTTGAAGGGCCTCGATCCTTTACACAGAGCTCAAAATATGTACAAGAAAAAAATAAGAGAAGATCATACAAATGCAAGATAACTCTATCTTAGTAAAACAAACAAACCTGGGCTAAACTTCTTGATGGAGAAGCTGAAATAATATTTGTCTTGCTATCCTTCTATTTAACATGGTTAATGTAGTGCTCAATGCTTTATATAACTAATAAAGAATCCACTGACAATAATATAATTTAGTGTGCTTCTACTTTGCTCTGCCCTCTTTATATTTTGGATTCATTATCAGTTCTTATAATCTCTTCCAACTCTATGCGAGTATATGACCAGACCTTGAAATTCTTAGATTTAACTGCCATATTCGCCATTTTATTGGCAACTTTGTCTTCCTCTATATAAATATGTTTAACTTGAAGTTCTTCTAGGTTTCCTGAGATAGTCCTAGCATCTGTAATTATTTGGAAAATGCTAGAATTATTTAATTCCCATTTTTGAAAAGCAGTTATAATATTCTTGGAATCCCCCTCAAGAACAATACTCCTAAAACCCAAATTCATTGCAATTCGGAGGCTTGTAAGCATTGCCCTTGCTTTAGCTTGGGGATTTGTAGTAATTCTTAGATCCTCAACATATGCAGCCACTACCTGACCTCTATCATTCCTAATGAGGCCCCCACCACCAGCATGACCCGAGTTACCTTTGGGAGCTCCATCAAAGTTAAATTTTATCCAGTCTTTGTGGGGATGTTTTCATCTAGTATCTAGTCTCACCTTATTGATTTTTTTCATATTTAAGATGTCTTTTTCTCTAGAGAGAATCATTGCAAGATTTTGCTAGCCAACAATGTTTTTAATACAGTCCTTCAATAGGGTTGTTTTTATCTTGTTATAAACCTCAATTATTCCTTTGTTTTTATTTTTGAACACTCGTCTATTTCTTTCCAACCAAATGGCCCAGCAAATATGTGGAATGCATTTTTGCTAAAAAATACTGCTTCTTAAGTGCTACTGTTCTCAAATCCTGACTAGAGAATCTGGAACTACCCAAGCAATATTAACTTCTCTCAATAACATATTTAGAATAAAAAAAATTACAAGTTCCAAACAGGTGGTCCACATACTCATCTGCTTTGTTACATAAAGACACAAAGAAAGTTGGACAATCACATAAAAATAAGTATACGATACAAAAACATATAGCTGTTGGAATTTTTTGATAGATCTGATTTTGTGCAAACCTTAAAGAGGCTCCTTCTACTTTATCTCTAGAAGAAATTATTGGTGCTCAACCTGTATTATGAAGACACTTATATAATCTACCAATACCAATAATAAAAGAACCGTAACAAAAAGCGCAACTTGGGCTGAGTGGAGGACGAGGGTGCATATGCAAATGCAGATGGTTGCGCAACTTGGTCAAAGGCGCCATTCTCGTTCATACGTTGCCTCTTTGTTGAAGAGGAAGGGTTTTCCATGGAATTGAAGTAAAGTGAACTGACAGAATGAAAGAAAGATAGCCAAGAACGGGAAGTGAACTTGGTTTTGGGATGATCAGACCAGGTATTCCAAAAACAGAAGGCCAAGGCTAAAATTTATTCTAATTGAGGTCTAGAGATCGACAATAACAACTCTAGGAAAAAAGTTAATTCATCCTGAATAAATAAAAAATTTATTTCATAGGATAGGTGATTCCAGGTTTTTTACGCCTCTATTATAGATAGACTCCGAGGTCCTTTGAGTATAGTATTTTCATCTTTGACACTAAAAAACAATCATGGGTGTTGGTGAAGCATCCATATGATGAAGTTGTCGGATTACTTACGTTTCCAACGATGTGTCTCCGGAACTCACACGCAATTTGTACATCATTTTTTAAAATATTTCCATAGGCAATTTGCAGATAACAACTGGTGAGTCCCAATATTTTGTAGAGCTTCTATCGTTCGTAGCTACCTAATACGACTATTTTATTGTCGTGTGGAGTGTAGGATTTGTCTCTTGTGTTGTAGGTTTGGAAAAGATTTTGATAATGTTTGCCAACCATCTTGATATCATAATGATATCTATGGACGAGAGTGTCTAATATAAAGTAGAGCGTGTAAGACAAGAAACACCTACTATATGACCACCGGTGTACATGGACTCTCATTCAATATAGTGGAAAAGAAAAGAAAACGACAAAGCATTGAAATGATAAGGTGGTATAAGAAGAAAGGGAATTTGCACATGTTCAGTTGGCTACCCAATATCCACCAAGTTGGTCGATAAAAAATAAAAAAAATGGGGTGTTTGCATACCATGAGTACAGAAGGCCAGTCTCACTTAATAAGGTCTTTTTAATTCTTTAAAAATTCTTTTGTAAATAAATTTCACATTATTATTATTTTTATATAGATAAATATATTTATTTATTTATTTATTGGGTATATAGAGGATTTGGTTTAAATTACAGCCGCTGCTCCTAACAAGCCTATGCTACTTCCTTATTTTTGACCATGGTCGTCAGTATAACATGTACTTAGAGGAGAGGATTCACATCACACAACTACCTTTGCAAACAAACATGTATGTCCTAAAGGTTTGAACCTAGGATTTTTTCTTGGTAAGTGTCTCGTAAGAGAAACAACTATCAATCCACCTAACCCTTGGATATTAACTAGGAGACTTAACATTATTAGCATTATTGGTGATATTATGCATTAAACTAGGAGTTTTTCTTGGCAAGTGCCTCGTAAGAGAAACAACTACCAATCCACCTAACCATTGGAGATTAACTAGGAGACTTAACATTATTAGCTTTTTTTTGTTGATATTATGGACTAAATGGTTACAAAGTTTTTGGTCATTTTTTGAAGAAATGTTAAAGGAAAGCAATTATCAGATGATCAAACCCAACTATTTATATGAATATGAACTCGATCTTGCTTTAAGAATTAAGAAAAAATTATTATAAATATTTAATATGTTTAGTATTATAAATTTGATGTAAGTGGTTAGAGAAGTCTAGAAGCAATAAAAATACTATATACTATTAATGTTAGGAAATTTAGGTTAATCAAGAGAAGGTATTCATTGCGTTGAGCCCAACACCAACGATTTACTTGAAAGACTTAGTCTTAGGTAAGAAACAAATTAGTTGAATAAGACCAAAATTATAACAAGAAGAGTGTGTAATCAAGTGTGTAATTAATCAAGAGACAGTAAAAGGGCTTATCAATTTCTCCTTGATGTCCTTGAGGACTAGGTGTATTGGTAAGTGCTTTTCAGGCCAAGCACTTACCAAGAAGACACCCAGCCTATTTTCAAAGGTAGTAGTTTGATTTGATTCCTCTGAGTGCGTGCCAAATCGATGATGATGGTACAAAACCTGAGTGATTGGTGGTCCCCTTCACGTCAGGTCAACAATAACAAAACATAATATGTTTGGTGGAAGCAACTCCATGTGGTTTGAACCCTGTGCTTGTCAGTTACTAAAAATAGTGTGGTTGTGACCAACACTCCTATGTAACCAAAAAAAAAATTCTCTGTGATTTTATAGTTCGAAGAGCATAATGTATTTCATAAAGTGTAGCTCTAAATTTCTCATGGTTAGAAGAAGTTTACAATGGAACACATGGATCCTATTTATAGTAGAAGTTTAACTTTGAGTTACATGTGATGAAAAACCATTACATCTATTAATAGTAAAAAATGGGTACATCCTTTACAAAATGATGCAACTCCAAATGTTACATACCTTTAATTATACCTATAATAGGCTAAAAATGCTTCTAATATGTGTATGGTGCCACTACATGATACAATGTTGCTTTCCAAAGGTTTTTCTCAAAATATTTGTGAGTACTTGGAACAATTCTCATTAATCTGGTGAAATATAAATAATACATTTCAAGCCAATAATAGTCCGGAGGTTACGGAACCACCCGAGACCAAAATAGGCGTTGTTGCAACAAATAACAATGAGCCTAAAATAAATCCAACAATATAAGATTGTTAGGATCAAAATCAAAATAAGAAATATTGAAATATTCTAACATCCCCCCTTATTACAATATTTGAGGAAACATATAACTACTAGCTATACTAGCATCCCCCCTGCTTACATTATTTTGCAATACATAGAGAGCTGCGAAACAATTCAAATTTGACACGTGCAAGTGCCTTAGTGAATATGTCTGCAACTTGAGCATTGGTGGAGATGAACTGAAGCTGAATTCGGTGCCTTGGTACTTCGTCTCGAATGAAGTGGCATTGTGTATCAATGTGCTTGGTTTTCTCATGATGCACTGGATTCTTAACAAGGTTCAAAACACCCTGGTTGTCGTAGAACAAGTGTATTGGAGATTTTGATGGAAGACCCATACTTGTCAAAATGCGACGCAACCATATCACTTCGCACACAACTTCACGTGCGGCGCGATATTCTGCCTCTGTTGATGAGATAGCAACCACCTGTTGCTTCTTGTTGTGCCAAGAGACAGGACCGGATCCAAGATGAAACAAATATCCTGAAGTTGATTTACGATCATCGTATGACCCGACATAATCTGAGTCCGTGAATCCCTGTAAGAAGAATTTGTTGTTCCTCTTGTATTCTAGGCCATATTCCATTGTGCCACGGACATAGTGAAGAACTCGTTTTGCTGCTTTCCAGTGTGTAGTCTTAGGTTCCTGCATGAACCTCGAAAGATAGTTGACAACAAATACGATATCTGGCCTAGTGTTGGTCAGATATATGAGACTCCCAATCAGCTGACGATAGAGAGTAGCATCTACCTGAGGTGATTTGTCATATCGCGATAACTGAAGTCCTGATTCCATTGGTGTTGCCATCGGCTTGCAATCAGTCATGCGATATTTTTCTAGTAGTGTCTTGGCATATTTTTTCTGGGACACTTTGATGTAGTGCTCCTTCTGGTTCACTTCCAGGCCAAGACAGTAATGGAGAAGTCCGAGATCTGTCATCTCAAAATATTTGTTCAAATCCTGTTTGACAACAGAGATCATAGTTTTTGAACTCCCTGTAATGAGCAGATCATCAACATAGAGTACAAGCAACACTATTTCAGAGCCTTGTTTCTTGAAATAGAGGTTTGCATCCGACGGACATCTCTTGAATCCATGCTGCAGTAGGTGATTATCCATTTTTATATACCAAGCCCGAGGGGCTTGTTTCAAACCATATAAGGATTTGACCAATTTGCAAACTTTCTGCTCTTGGCCTTCCACTTCAAATCCTTCAGGTTGAGTCATGTAGACTTCCTCTTGGAGATCACCATTTAGAAAGGCACTCTTGACATCCATTTGGTGCACTTTCCACCCATACTGTGCTGCCATAGCACAAAGAACTCGAATGGTTGTCATCCGAGCAGTAGGTGCAAAAGTTTCCTCGTAGTCAATGCCTTCTCTTTGAGCATAGCCCTTTGCAACAAGTCGGGCCTTATGCTTATCTATTGTCCCATCTGCCTTGTACTTGACTTTGTACACCCATTTGCAGCCTATGGGCTTCTTTTCGTATGGCAGATTGACAAGCTTCCAAGTTTTGTTTTTCATCAGAGACTTATACTCTGCATCCATAGCAGCCTTCCACTGTGGCTCACTAAGGGCATATTTCACTGAAGCAGGTTCATGTTCATCTATTGAAGACATAAACACCCTGTCATCATCAATATCCATATCTTCTGTGTCTCTCTCTGGATCTACAAAAAGTTCCTCAAAATATTGACAAAGATCATCAACCTCAGTAGTCTCTGCTGTTGCTCTCTCCTATCGAGCCATGCTGCGAGTACGAGGCCTATCCAAAGTCAAATATGGTGGAGTGGATAGCTTGGAGTCTCTGATTGTACTTGTATACCACTTTGGATTCTTCTTCTGTGGTGTTGAAGAAGATGAAGAAGGACCTCCAATATTTGATGATGAAGGAGACTTCTCAACTTTGGATTCCACAAGGTCTAGGTATACATCTGATGTGTTTTCTGATGTGAAAGCCTCATCAAAAACAACATCTCTACTGATGTGAATCTTCTTGGTCAAGGGATCAATCAATCGATAACCCTTAGAGTGCTCATCATATCCAAGAAGAATACACTTCAATGTTTTCTCATCTAGCTTCTTCCTTTTTTCTTTCGGTATGTGCATGAATGCTTTACAACCAAAAATGCGTAGATGAGAAATGGAGGGTTTCCTACCACTCCATGCTTCCTGTGGAGTCATTCCTTGTAGGGCCTTTGTGGGTGCCCTATTCAACAGATATACTACTGTGGTGACAACTTCTGCCCAATATTGTTGCCCAATTCTAGCTCCTGTGAGCATGCAACGAACCATTTCCATGATGGAACGGTTCCTCCTTTCAGCAACTCCATTTTGTTGAGGAGTATAAGCAGTAGTTAACTATCGTGTGATCCCGTTATCAGTCAAGAATGCAAAAAATTCTTTAGAGGTGAACTCCCCCCTCGATCTGAGCGGAGGGTCTTTATAGAAGTCCTTGACTCCTTTTCAACAGATTTCTTGAATTGCTGAAAGAAGCCAAATGCTTCAGATTTTAGTTGAAGAAAGAATACCCACATATTTCATGAGTAATCATCCATGAATAACTAAAAATACCTCTTTCCCCCACAACTGATGGGTGTAAAAGGACCGCACAGATCGGTGTGAACCAACTCCAGAGGTTTCTTTGCTCTTGTAGAGCTTCTCTCGAAAGGTACTCTATGCTGCTTTCCTGCCAAGCAGTCAGAGCAAACTGGCAATGTGGTAGAAAGGGAAGGAAGACCCTTTACCATCTCATACTTACTTAACTCAAGTAAGTAACCAGAACTCATATGTCCATATCTCTTGTGCCACAGGGAAGTTGCCTCCTTTGTAGAGACAGTCATGGCTACATTTGGAGTAGAGATAGCATCTAGGGAAAATAAGCCATGCTTATATGAAGCGGTTGCAATGTTCTTACCCCTCCTGGTAATTGAACAACACTTCTTGCCCCCCTCAACACTAAAGTTTACAACCATGTCCTTATCCAGAATTTGTGTGACTGACAACAAGTTGTTCGCCAATCCTGGAACATAGAGAACCTTCTCAATCTGGCACTTGCCATCAGGAAGAGTAACAAAAATGGTACCTTCTCCCTGAACCTTGTAGGTTTTATCATCGACAATAGTGACAGGTTTGCCCTCTTTGGCCTCAAAAGACTCAAACCATGATTTGTCGCCAGTCATGTGCTTACTGGCTCCAGAATCGACATACCAAACAGGATCCGTCTGCTTGGAGACTGTGGTAGTCATGAGCACTTTGTGTGCTCGCTCAGAATCCATGTCAGATTCCTCAATAGCAACATTCACTTTGGGTTGCTTGTTTTTGTGTGGTTTGTTCTGGCCTTTCTATTTTGGTTGCTTATTCTTATGCCAACATCTGTTTGTATCATGACCTTCCTTGTCACAGATCTTGCAATATCTCTTAGTCTGTTGAGTTGGTTGAGTTTGTTTCCCTTTTGAATCCTTTTGAGAACTCCCTCCTTTCTAAAAATTACCCTTCTTCTTGGGGCCCTTCCTGTTGGTGTAGAGGGCGGTGTTAGAAGAATCATCTCGCTGCAGTTGGCGTGCCTCCTCTTCTTGGAGCAAATTTACCAACTCAACAAAGGTAACTTTTCTTTGTGATACCTGAAGTGAGGTGATCAACACTCGAAAAGAATCAGGTAATGCTCTCAATACCACTGAGGTAAGGAGCTTATCATCAACTGGTGCTGCCAAAGAATTCAACTTTCCTTTCAACTCAGACACTCTGCAAAGAAAGAGTTCAATTGTCTCTCCCTGTTTCATGCTTAGATTGTGTAATTGAGATTGAAGAAATAGAATGGTGGAGTCATTATTTCCTTCATATATAGTTTTAAGGGCATCCCATGCCTCTTTACTATTTTGACAATCAACAATATGGGGTTGAACTTCATCAGAGACAACAAGCAAAATGAGCACTTTTGCCTTGCTATCTATCTTATCAAAGTCTTTCTGATCAGCAGTGAGAGTTGTGGCTCCAACTGTAGATGAAGGTCTTATTGTTGCTCCAGAAACAACATCCCAAAGATCATCCATCTCTAGGATTGCCTTCATTTTGTTTTTCCATGGTGTATAGTTTGGACCTTTCAACAACTGATGAGAATCAGTCATTAATTTTGCAGACATTGTGAAGGTTCCTTATAACACCAAATGGTCCCCCCTTCGATATACCTTAATGCCAGGCCGTTATACCATACAAAATACCCACCCTTACGTGAGGGAGACTATAGGTATTTTGAAAAACCAAAAAAATTACCCGCCCTTACGTGAGGGAGACTGTAGGTAATTTTAATGATTATACGATACGTGGTACTTAGGCGGTACTGAAAGGGAATCACCTCGTTGATGGCACCGACCTTAGAAAGCCTTCAATCCGCATGCGTGGGGCGTAACTTCCCCTAAACACTTTGGATATCCAAACTTTCATCTGGATTTAAGCCTAAACACGAGAGCGATTGGGGTAATGGATGGAGTAAAAAAATAGCAAAATGGCAAACTTATATCTCCTCGACGATTAATAGAGAACAAGCTCAGACGTCGTTTTGGCAGCTATATTAGGCGGCGGATACAGTAGCGCAATCACGACAACTTTACCTGTAAGTGTTGGCCAGAGGTATCACAAATACCGAATGCTGCAGTGCAATAAATTGCACGGATGGGTTTTAATTATTCCGGGGACTTAGGGAGTGAATTTGATTTTAACTTTTAATGAAGTAGTGCAAAACATGAAAAAATGCAACATACAACATAAAAGTGCCCACAGAAATAAACCACTAGGTGTCGGGCGCTGCCGAAAATGCACCTTTACAATAATGCCAAAATTGCCTTTTCAAAAATTTACTCTCTATCCCCCCTTGATTTTTGAAAAAAAATACTCCCCCCTTTAAAAATTCTCCTTTAAAGCATCTTTAAAAAAAAAAATTATAACTAAAGTTAATAAAAAAATTAAATTATATTTCATAGAAAAAAAGAATTATTAAAAAAATAACCTTTTTAACTATATAAAGAAACAATAATTTAAAATTTAATTATTAACTCTAATTAAAAAAAATTAAAAAAGAAGACTTTAGGAAAAAATTTTACCTTTGTTTTTTGGGGGGGTCGGCGGGATTTGACCCCGCGACCTCAGGGCTCCCTGAGCCCTTACCACTCGGCTCACAACCACGTGAGCCAGTGGGCTGATCCGATAGAGGATCGAGGCGCCCACCTTCTTATCGAGCAACCACGAGCTCAAAGCTCGACGCGGCCACTCCGCCACCTCGGCCACGGCTCGAGTGGCGCTCGAGCGGCGGCTCTTGGGCTGCATCTGGGTGGCGCTCGGGCGGCAACGGGGTGGCGAACCAGAGAAGATAAAAAATCATGATTTTTGCACTCAAAAACCTCACGAAATGGTTCGTTTGAGATCTAAGTGCTCTCAACACTTGATTTCCACCTTCTATGCGTCCGAAAAACTCAGCAATGGATCACAAAACTCTGCAACGATTACTGCCTGTGACGTCCTCCGAGATGGAAAAATGATTTCTGGATGAAATTTAAGGACAAGAATGAAATTTCAATCCAGCCAATCTGCTCGGATTGGCCCCCTCTATCCACGAAAAATCTCAGAATCGAGTTTCATCGATCTCAGAGATAAGGAAAAATAGGAAGTCCTTCTCAGGTTTGACGCCATTGACGGGTTTCTGCGCAGGTGACAGAGTTCGTGAATGTTTCTAAAAAAAACATTTATCCCATATGTATGGGATTTCGAGGCACTTAAAGGTTTAAAAACCTTTATACTCCGATAAGGAGTATCTCCTCTCGGGGAGATGCTCTCCCGAGAGGGCGCGGGCTCTCCTCCCGTGCTGTGTTGGCCGCCTTGTTGTTGGCTGCCACACGTGCCTCGCGCCTTGCGCCTTGCTCCTTGTTGTCGTTGTGTTCGATCCGACCTTTGCTCCCGCCTTTCGACCGGTTGGTCGATCTCGATTCGACTCTTCTTCGATCGGTTGGTCGATCCCAAAATTTTGGGATAACTTGGGCACAGATCCCAATAAAAATTTGGAATACTTGCTCCACCCAGGGCACAGATCCCTCCAAAAAGCTTCGATCTATGTAATGAAGAATTAAAAAAAATTCTCCAATGAAAGATTAAAACCCCCCCAAAAAAAACCCCCCCCCCCCCCCCCCCCCCCCCCCCCCCCCCCCAAAAATGAGAGTGGCGGAGTAGGCTCTGATACCATGTGAGTAATTGGAACAATTCTCATTAATCTGGCGAAATATAAATAATACATTTCAAGCCAATAATAGTCCGGAGGTTACGGAACCACCCGAGACCAAAATAGGCGTTGTTGCAACAAATAACAATGAGCCTAAAATAAATCCAACAATATAAGATTGTTAGGATCAAAATCAAAATAAGAAATATTGAAATATTCTAACAATCTTTGCATGTCATTTTATCCCTTCGTTGGTCTATAAGTGATTCACTTTAGGAAGCAAGCAAATTACTAGGAAGCAAGCAAATTACTCTAGTTTGCCTAGTAATTTGTCAACATTTTTAAAGTGCTTTGCTCCTACAAGCCATTTGGTCTATAAGTGATTCACTCTTGGAAGCGAGCAAATTGTTCTAGTTTGCCTAGTAATTTGTCAACATTTCTAAAGTGCTTTGCTCCTACAAGCCAATTGCTTCACTTTTTTAATGGAGCTCTCCTAGACAAATCAACCTTCATGGAGTGAATTTCTCCTCTTTGGAGACTTAGGTAAGTATATGACAATTTTGCAATGTTGCTCTTATGCTTGAAAAACTCAAAAAAAAAAAAAAAGTTCCATGGTTAATTTGATAGAGGAGTTAAAAGGTAGAAATAGAGCTACTATAGTATAAAAATTATTAAAATCATATTTAATTTTAATTAGTCATCAATTCTTAAAATGTAATGTTAGAGACAAATACATGTTATGATTTCTCATAGTCCTTGTTTTTAATGTATGAAGAGACTTTTGTTTTTGTTTGTTCCGTTTTTTTTTTTTTTTTAATAAATTACATATGGCTTCTAGTAGAGGCCACTCCCATCAAAGAACCAAAATATTATATTTATTATTAGGCAATTAAACCATATCCATTATGGGCCTTTATCACAAATATTTTCAATTTCATTTTCTATCAAATATATTTTTCATCATTCTCAAAATGCTATGTTTCCGTCGTTTTTTTTTCTTTACATTATTTTGATTAAAATATAAAATCTCATTTGACCAATTGTCTTCTAGAATTTAAATTTCTTTAAGATGAAAATCAACACTATTATTAACTAAATTATCTTTTACTTAATTTTCTTTTCTATAAATATACTTATATTTCTAAAAAATTGCCGATAAGTTTATACAACCACTCATTAATATAATTTAAATCTAAATCTCTGTCGATAAGTATCCAATATCATACGAATCCACTAACCATAAAAAAAAAAAACTACTTGATTTATATTATCTTTTATACATTTATTTGGCAAATAATCCGTAATCCACAAAGCTCAAGTAGCGCTTAAATCCACTTTCCGTTATCCGAAGCTCTCCTTACTTACCAGTGGGTCTATACACGGCGGTTTTGTTAATCTTATGTTTTTTATCATTCCCACAAGTGCTATTTACTATAGCAACTTTTATTTGTCAAGTGCGCGTTAATCCAGAGTCAAAAAGATATCAATTTCGATACATTCGAATTCCGTGTTAGATTGTTCTAGAATTAGAAAAGGAAGTGCACGGCATAATTGTCAGCTGGCAAATGCGACATCTAGTAAATGTTATCTGCAGGCTAAATTATTTTTGGTAGTTATTAAAATCGCCTAAATTATTTTAAACTATAATTTTCATCGTCAATTTTTAATTTAATTTAAAAAATTCAAATTTTTTAAAATAAACACCTTTCTACTAAAAAAAACATTAAAAAAAATAAACACCTCTCTAGAGCATTCAGAAAAAGGTGCCATTTGTTGAAAAAAAAAAACATAGAGTACTTCGTCAAATACCAATCACAATTTATATTTGGATTGGAGACGAGGATGCTTTAAAATTCTTGTTTTACAACCATAAGATTATAGTTATAAATTTAGTCTTAAAATTTTTATATTCTTTCAAAAACTTTACTCTCTAATAAATATAATAAATTTTTAAAAAATTGTTTTTAACAAAATATTATAATAATATATTTATATTAAAATTTTTAATTTATATCAATAAAAAATATATTATAGATTTTTTTTTAAATATTTCTTATACACATCTATTATCGAAATTGAACCCAGGTCACATCACGGATAATGCAAGTGACATTCTTATCCATAAATCGGGGATTTAAATATCTAAATCAAAACATGTTTCAAAATTAAATATCTAAATCAAAATATTAATCATACTACATGCTAAAAAAATTACTTAGTTAAAATTATCTTTTATAAAAAACTTAAAATATTTAAATAAAAACTATTCATCAAATTCACATTATAACCTGTTAAAGATTGAAAACTACTCTATTCTACTTTTTCGTTTGCAATTCTACTTTTTAGTTTACAAGGAAAAGTATCTTCCTACAGGCATCTTTAAAGGACAAGTAATTTCTTAAACGCCTCTTTAACACACTCTTTTTCGCCCACCACCAACGTTCCCCTTTTTATTATCATACCAGCAGATCCTCCTTTGTTTATGTGGTAGTAGTCATTTAATATATTTGAAGAGTCACATAGGCGTATCCATATCCATCTCTCTGCTTCTCTGCTCTCGTATTCAAAAGTGAATTTCAACTCAGCCTCCCAAAACAACACACCTTCTCCATCATATATGCGGAATTCAGCCTTATCCTGGAGACACTGAATAACAAAACAGACTAAAGCAGCATCGGACGATTGCATGTGTGGACGAGCTAACTTCCACTCATCGGCCTCCGTAAATGAATCAATTCTATCAAGCTTGCCAAATGGAAAGTCGTTTACAATTGACTCCACACCATCCCTTGCCCTTGCCCATACCTTCATTTCAGATGGCCATTTCTGCCAATTTGTTCATCACTGGTTCCGTCAATAAACATTTTATAATATAATAACATCACACGAAATTTCGACAGCAAATCAGGCTGATTTTATGTTAGCCGGCAGATTCCTTAAGTGTCCATCACACGAAATTTCGACAATAACATTTTTTTGCTAGCCGGCAGATTCCTTTAGTGTCCATCACCAATATGGAGTGTCCATCCACATACTCTAGCTTTGTCATGTTTTCTAGAATACTTGAGTTCTCTAAATTAAAGGTGAGCTCTGAACATCCATACAAATTCAGGTATCGCAGGTTTGTCAGCTGCTTAAAAGAAACTGGCAACGTATTTATTCTGGAGCAGTTTTTCAAATCTAAATGCCAGAGGTTTCTCAAATTCCCAAAACTGATTGGCAGTGATGATAATTTTGCAAAAGAACGCAACTCAAGGTACTCCAGGGAATTGAGATTACAGAACTCGTTTGGAAGACTAGTCATGGAAGATCTGCGGATGACAATCTTTTTCAGATACTTGAGACGTTCTATTGAGAGCGGAAATTCTTGCAAACATAGGGTTGTGTCTGAATGATATTAATCTGGTCCTCAAACCAGATACGATAGGGTAACTTTTTGTTTGCAATTTCTCTTCCCAAATCGCGAAGGTGATCATGCATTCTGATTCGATTCTCCTCGTCAAGCTCCACAAGACACTTATTCTGAAGCGTCTCCCAACTATACACCCCTTTTCTTCTCCCTAATCCATCCCACAATTGAAGAGCTAAACTTTTGATTTCCCCAATAAAGAAGCATGCAACATCCAAGAATCGCTCTTGCTCTTCCGGATCCAGAGCATCGTAGCTTATTTTGAGACTACTTAAAATCCCCTTTGGTAATACTCTAGAAATCTCATTTAACTGAGACTCCCAGTAATCCCTGGGCTTGAAACACAACTGCCCTCCAAAAACCTTGAGAGACAAAGGCAATCCTTGGCAACTTTTGAGAGCCCTTTCCACCAGATCTTCAAATCCGTCGGGTGCATCGGATGTTTGGAAAGCATGCAAGCAGAAAAGCTTCTTAGCATGGCACTCACTCAGTCCTTTCATTTCGTAAATGGAACTCTTCGAGATGCATTTACTTGATGCGAAGGTTCCTTAAAAGTTTCTTTTGCAAACCACACAGCTGGTTTTTACTTGCTCCATCCCGAACACCATAAAGAAAACTGCATCTGGAAAAGGAGGACAATTTCCTGTTGAATAATTCTTTTGCCAGCGTTGTCTTGCCGCATCCGCCCATACCCACGATCCCCACAATGTGTACGCTCTCACCCTGAATAATTTCTTCAATTTCTCCTACTCTTTCCTCGAGCCCAAGTGCATTCGTGGGTTCTGCTACTTGCGCTTTGCTCATCGCCATCACACGATTTGCAAGGCCTTCCAACACCCACCCCCAATCACTAAACAATCACAACAAAACTAATCAATAAAGTGAAAGAAGACTCTACTGATCATCACCCAATAAAATTTTAAAAAGGGAATGAGATGAAATATTCAAGATAACTAGGGAAGCAGATACTTACTCATTGCTAAGCAGATTCCATAACAAATGAAGAATTGGAATAACAACTATGTTTCTATTCCATTAATATGGATTTATGGAAGTTATGATAAGATGGGAAAAAGGGCTATACCTTAATCACCGCATTTTAAGAGGGTAATGCCACTAACAGAGAGTAAAAGGCTTTATAAATTTTTAGTCAATTTTATAGTTTCAAGAGCATATTATGGATTTTATATAGTATAGTTTTAAATTCCTTATGACTAGAAGATGTTTACAATGGATCCTATTTATAATAAGAGTTTACCCTTGAGTTATTTAGGATGAAAAAATATTACTTTTATTAATAAAATATGATTACAATGGATCCTATTTATAGTAAGAGTTTAACCTTGAGTTATCTCGGATGAAAAACTATTACTTTTATTAATAGTAAAAATTGGGGGTATTTTTAAAAAAAATAATGCAACTCCAACTATTAAGTACCTTTAATTATATCTCTAATAGGTTTGGAAAGTTTTTAACATGTGTATGTTACCACTACATGCTAAAATATTGCATTCCAAAGTTTTTTCTCAAAATATTTGCTTGTCATTTTATCCCTTCATTGGTCTATAAGTGATTCACTCTAGGAAGCAAGTAAATTGCTTCCTTTTGCCTAGTATTTTGTTAGCATTTCTAAAGTGCTTTTCTCCTACAAGCCAATCGCTTCACTTTGTTAATGGAGCTGTCCTAGATAAATCAACCTTCATGGAGTGAATTACTTCTTTTTGAAGACTTAGGTAAATATTTGTAAATTTTGCAATGTTGTTCTTAAGCTTGAAAAATTCAAATTTTTTTATGTCTAATTTGTTAGATAAATTAAAAGGTAACAATCAACCTACTATAGTATAAAAGTTATTAAGTTCATATTTAAATTTAATTACACACCAATTCTTAAATTTTTAAAATATAATTTTAGAGACAAATCCATATTATGATTTCTCATCATTCTTGTTTTTAATTTAAAAAGAAAATATTTTTTTGGAATAAGTTATATGTGGCTTCTATTACATGCCACTCCCATCAAAAGATCAAAATATTATATTTATTATTAGGTCAATTAAACCATATCCATCACGCACCTTTATCAAAAATATTTTTAATTTTATTTTCTATCAAATATTCTTCATCTTCTCCAAATACTATGTTTTCATAGTTACCTCCTTGACATCATTTTAATTAAAACATAAAATCCCAACCGGCCAATTACCTTTAAGAATTTAAATTTTTATCAAGATGAAAGATGAAGATCAACACTATTATTGGTTAAATTATCTACTACTAGATTTTTTCTCTATAAATATGCTCATATTTCTAAGAGATTGCCTCCAATAATAGACAACAAACATTAGTAATAATATTATTTCTGATCTAATCCTCACATCCACTCTTTGTTCATAGCATTGATGATAATTTATGAATCTCCCTTAATTAAAATATATTTCCATCCTTTGTATTGCAATTTTTAATCTCTATAAAGTTGTTAGTTGAAGAGGACTAAATTTGTACTGAATTACCTGCATGAGAAATGTAGTTGATATTAGGTGTGAAAATTTATAAAGCCACATTTAAAGACAAGGTGAACTCGTTCCACCAAATATTAAGTAGTGCCATCCTCTTCGTCGGTTTTACATTTGTTTCCTTCTGAACTTCTCCATGAGGTACAAGATTAATTGATATTTAGGTGCATAAAAAATAGTTGATATTTAGGTGTGAAAATTTATATAGCAAGAACTAAATTCAATGTGTACTTCATGAAGAGCAAGCAAATATTTCATGGATGGCACGATTTAAATAGCTACTGTTTTTTTTTTACGTGAAGAGTACAAAATTTTATACTGCCAGAGAAGCTGAAAACAAAAAGAAAAATAAAACGGACGAAGAAGATGGTACGACTGAATATTAACTAATTTTGTATCTCTGGGAGTTCGAAAAGAAACAAAAGTAAAACCGACGAAGAGGATGGCACGGCTGAATATTTGGTGGAACGAGTACACCACCTTTACTTTAAATCTCTCTTTATAATTTTTCACACGTAAATATCAACGACATTTTCCCTGTGAGACCACAAAATTGTGCGGTTTGAAAAGGAAAAAATGTAAAACCCATGAAGAGGATGGCGCAAGGGATATAGAAAAAGTATATATATATATATATATTTTGTTGAAGAAATACAGACTATCACAAATAATATTTTTGGTACATTGGGGTTTAATAATAAAGGGCCTCTAATTTAAGTTATCAAGGGCCTCTAATTTAAGTTATCAAGATGAAATATATACTCGCAACTTGGCGAGGTGACATATGACCTCAATGTAAACACCAAGCATACAACTAGATAGGCACATCTAAGTAGTTTATGATCTTTTAATATTAAAAAGCTTAAGATTAGTGATAATTGGTTTTGCTACTTTTCATTATATATATATTTTAAGAATCGCAGAGATAATGATTCAGATTTAGGATAGTGATAAAAAGTTAAGAGTTTTATTTTAATGGGTAATATTTGTTGGTTATATTTTTTGTAATGATTATTTTCGCATTATTTTGATTAGCAATTAAATTAATGATATGACTTTGTTTACGTAGGATTAGGGATATTTCTTCATCAAATAAGAAAAGTCGACGAAAAAAGTAAGTGGAGAAGTGATAATTTGGCTCGTGAGTACATGGAAGCTCGTGCATTGGAATGAAATGCATTATGTTTGTGTGTGCCATTTATAAAATGATCTGTTTGTTGTTTGTTAAAATATATATGCATTCATATATGTTAGGAGGGTAGTGAAAGTGCCAAAGGCATGGGATCCTTCATTCATTGTTTTAAAAGAAGGTAATAAAAGTGCCAAAGGTATGGGAGCCTTCATTATACACTAGTGATGATTTAGAAGATTTTTTGGTGTGTATTTATCAATAAATTTAATAAATAAGGATTATATATATATATATATATATATATATATATATATATATATATATATATATATATATATATATATATAAGATGCACATATGACTTTGAATAAATGTGTTGGATATATATATATATTGCACATGTTTACATGCTTTTAAATTTAAAAAAAGATATACCTCTGTTACCCATGATCCAACTGAAATAGTGGGAAAGTAATGGTGGAACAATCTATGAGTTAATTATGGAGGAAGTTATGGCTTAAGTAAAAACGACTTCATGTTTCTTCGGGAGTGAGAGGAGATGTGTAAAAAAATAATAAAAACAACTATAAAAAAGTATGCATGGGAAAAAAAGAAACTGGTGAGGGGAGTTTTGGGGGAGATCTAGATTGCATGTGCTTGACTAGTTTTTGGTTGGTTTATTTGCGTGTGAATTGGGATAGATAGAAATTTTGGGTGAAATAACTATTAGAACACAAAATGCATAGCAATATTTAGCAATCGATTACTAGGTTGGAAAGTTGCTTCTCATGTCTTGGTTTTGTTTGAGCTAAATTGATGTTTCGTATAAGAGAAATTGATGTGAAATAGCAAATATTCCTAGGTGAGTATTTTGTGTGTGTATATTATGCAACTATGATGTTTGCTATGAAAAATAAAATGAGTTTCCAAATGCACAATTTACATTTGTTATATTCTGGATTTGAATTTGCTTTACTGTATGATTTCTTGAGCTATGGTGCAATCGTGGAAGCTCATAATGAAATTCAAATAGTTTTAAAACACCCAAATTTTTTGTGTGGTTACTATTGCTTGGAAACCATGAAATGGTATTGAAACCGTAAATATTTATGGTTTGAATGACAATAGGATAATGTACAATTATTTTTGTGATTATTGGATTACATGATTGCATGTGATTTTAGCTACATTAGTTAGTGAATTGCATTAATGAATGAGCCAAATCTGATCCCCTATTCTTTATAAACTCCTACGGTGGTCACTCTAGTAGCAGTGGAGAAAAATTTATAGTAAGGACAAATATTATTTCACCTTTAATATATCCAGTACGTTCTTGAGAGAATGTATGGACCAACACTTGTAAAAGAATTAGTGGAATTCTTAAACTTGTTATGCTATGATAGTGGTTAAATTTTTCCAAAAAGAGCTTGATTGGGTTATTTACGATTCGGGATTAGATTATGATATTTTAGATGATGGCTAGCCACAAGTTTTTCTAAAAGAAAAGACTGTAACACGTATGTGTTATCTTTGTATGAGAGATTTTTGGGAACTAAAAATATTAAGGGATAGTTATATTGATTTTATAGAATTTTGTTCATTAATTAATCAAACTTAGCCTCTATTCCAGATATTGACATCACTTTATAATTAGCAAACTATGTAGAGTTTTGGAGTAATTCAACATTATAGTTTTACTTCAACTATGTGTAAGATAAATATAACTCCTGTTTTTTTTTTTTTTATTATTTGTGGAAAACATCCCAAAAGGGATGCCACTTTTAGGTAAGACCCAAGGAGGCAGGGGTATCCATTCCGCCAAAAACGCCCAGGACTTGGACTTGGCCTACCACCTTTGACATACTCAAGGAGCAAACAAACACACAAAACCAAAATAAAAATAAGTAAATAACAACAAAAATAATAAAATAAAATAAAAAACATGCTCCTTGAGTGTGTCAAAAACAAAAGCACAACCAAACACGCACAATAAGATAAAAGAAACCACAACACAAACCACATATAAAAACACAAGAACCACATAACAAAACACAAATAAGACAAAAACAACAGAACACTACAAAGACATAACCCATAAAAACATGAAAAATAAACACAACCAAAACCTAAAAAATAAAATAAATAAAATAAAAATAAAAATAAAAAACAACCAACAACAGACAATAAACAAAAACAAAAAACATAGAAAACACTCACACATAAAAACATGAAATAACACAAACAAAGAGAAACCCAAGAACAAGAACAAAAAAAACACAAGAACAATAACAAAAAACATATATAAAAAAAAAAAAACAAAAAAAAACAAAAAAAACACAAGAACAACAAAAAACAACACAAAGAACACAAAAACAAAACAAAACAAAAGAACCCACCCACCTTAAAAAACTAAACAAAAAAAACAAAGAAAAAAAAAATGAACAAAACAATGACCTATCTAGACCAGAAGACTATTAAGGCAAGAATCAACAGAGGAAACAAAATAAAGAATAGAATGAGCTAGGGAACCCAAAAAAACTAAATGAACCAAAGAGAAGCAAAAAAAAAAAAAACAAGAAGAAACTAGGCACCTTCAGAACTGGAGCCATCCAAAGAAATGATAGAAAGAAGAGCTTCCCTAATTTGAGAAGCCCACCATATAGGAGGGTGGCCATAACAAGTAAGATCACCTTTGTCCAAAGCCTAATTAGCTAAAGCATCAACACTCTTGTTTTGATCTCTGACCACATGTTTGTAATCAACTTTTAAAAATCCCCTCTGGATTAACTAAATCTTCTCAATAATTCTTTTTATTCTCCAATCCACCTTATGATTCTTAGAAGGAGTCTTCAAGAGATTAATCATAAGTTGAGAGTCGGACTCAACTAACACCTTTTCCCCATCCAACCTTAGTAGCCTCCTGAAGGCCTCTAAGGATACCATACCCCTCAGCAAGGTTATTGGAAAGAATACCCAAATTCTTAGCAAAAGTAAAAACCAAGGAGCCATCTGAAAGTCCACCAATTCCTCCCACACTAGCTTTTCCAGGGTTCCCTCCAGAGGCTCCATCAGTATTGACTTTTCCAAAATCCTTAGGAGGAGGTTGCCAATTTCTAGTCCTATCCATCTTACTAATACTCATATTCCCTTTAATTTGGTTGCCCTTAGAAGGTTTAATATTCAATCTTTGCATCACTTGATCCCATATTTGGTGGGATTTTTGGGGGTGATTAAGGAGTTGATGGATTGATTCAACTAAGTTGGCTATGGTCTTTTGCCAAATATAGTGAATATCCTTCCTATCTTGATTAAAAATTTGGTTGTTCCTTTCATTCCAAATATTCCAAAGAAGAATGGTAGAACCCATCCAAACTAAGTGCCTAATAAAATGATCAACACCCTCTTGATTAGGCCAATCCCTCCAAAGTTGTTCAAAAGTTAAAAAATTGGACCATCGTAAGCCAAGTAAAGTGGCCATTCTCCTCCATAGCTCAGAGGCTAAAGTACACTCAATAAAAACATGGTTGATATTTTCTACATTCTCTTCACACATTTCACATCTAAAAGGGCCATGAAAACCACACTTCATAAGTTGCTCACCAGTAAGCACCCTACGATGCAATAAAAGCCAATTAAAGAAACTCACCTTAGGCCAGAGCTTTTGAGCCCACAATTGAGAAAATATGTCAGAAGAATGGTTGGGATTATTATGGCATAAGGTAAAATAACCTTGAGCAACTGAATACTCACCCTTAGTAGTGTTGTTCCATCCAAAACAATATTTTTCATGGGACCAAGAGAGGGATCTCATATGAAGGATGCCTTGGATATCTTGTCTTTGCCTTTATGGGATTTGAATAGGCCAGTCCTCAATAGGGATCCAATATCTACCAACCTTTGAATTACCAGTATGGTACCGACAGTAATTAGCAACCTTTATCCAATTAGCTCGGTGAAGCTCCTCCATCCAAGGCCTCCAATCGGGAAACTAAGTTATCAAAGGCTTGTGACCATCCCAAGAATCTGTCCAAAAATTTGCATGTTGACCATTATGAATGATCCAAAATAATTTTTCCTTTATCAAATACTCACTAGTCTTAAGAACTGCTAAAATGGGAGAACCTTTTGTAGGAATTTGATAGCAAACAAGGTCTTCAGGACTTTTATTCTCAGCATATTTAGCATGGAGATTATTGGCCCAAAGAGCATTGGGGTTATGCAACATCCTCCAATATAATTTAGCAACTAAAGCTTTGTTGTTATTAATTGAAGACCAAAATCCTAACCCCCCATATAACTCTTGTTATAATATTATCTGCTTGGGTAAATAATTTAAAGGAATGTGAGGAGTCACTTATATAGTTATCATTGCTATATTGTAAATGATCTATTAATATATTTGCTCAATGTAAGACTTTCTTATATTTGTAATATTCAAATTATGATTTCAATGTAATCTGATTGTTGTCTTTGAAAATAAGACTATCTTGTTATGCACTTGTTTGATTCGGTATTGAATTAAACCTTATATGAACATGACTTTTATTTGAGAGGGATTTTCGGAGAAACTATGTGTAAGGCATCAGGTAGATACGTCTTAAAACAAGCATGATAGGAAAATTGTAAGATGTAGTTTTATAGATTTTATTCGATAGAGTTAAAGATGCTAACTCAATGTTGTTAAAACCTTAGAGTAGATCCTTAACTACTAATGCATTGTTTTGAGAAATAAATAGTTAACTTGAGATATAATGTTGTTTAAGT
Organism: Wollemia nobilis; assembly: GCA_028583015.1. NCBI lineage: Eukaryota > Viridiplantae > Streptophyta > Pinopsida > Araucariales > Araucariaceae > Wollemia > Wollemia nobilis. Next base: position 5,259,934 of record JAQPPZ010017221.1, read on the forward strand.
ATAGACTTTCATTGTGTTTGGATTCAACAACCTTTGTTGGTAAAAATATTTACTCATATAAGTAACTATTGGTTGGATTGTAAAATCGAAGTGCTAAATCTTCATTTAGCTACTTGTAATATCTTTATTATGGCAATTGTGTTAAAAGAGAAAGATCCAACCATAGTAAGATATTAGTTATCTGAAGGGTTCAAACATAATATTAATTTCAACCGTGGAATCACTTGGGATTAGGAAAGTAACTTCTTTATTTTATGGTAAAAGTGTTTTAATAAATTTTTGCCGATTTGTATACTTGTTATGTGGATTTTAAATGATATACATATATCTTGGAGTGGAATGATCAAAGGATATCAAATCAGGAGAAACCTAAACATGCTATAGCTCAAGGCAAAAATGGGAATAATAACAAAGGTGAAAGAGCTCCTGCAAATGGTTTCTATGTATTTCAAGGACCTCATTTTGCCAAAAAGTACCCCTATAGAGCTGATATTTGCCAAAAAGTACCAAAAGAAAATACCCACATAATCTTTGCAATGATAGGTAGTTTTGTTCTTGATGGCCAAGTTACTCCTTTTTTTTTAAATGGTAAACTTTATAATAAGGATGTATGTATTTTCATAGATAGTGGATCAACTGATAGTTTTATTTCCACTAGATTAGTGAGTGACATACCTATAAGACCTATATTTTTGGCTAATAGTTGGAAGGTGGAGTATGGGTCAGGGAAAACTCATCAAGTAAATCAATGTCTATTTGATCCTCACATCATTTTTCCTCAAGGGCAAACCAATTGGCTTTTGTATGTGGTACCTTTGCATACTTTTGACATAATTCTTGGTGTTCTCGAAGGACCTTCCAAGATTACCTCCTCAAGGAGAATTTAATTTTTCTATAGAATTGTTACCTGGAGCTGAGGCTATTGCTAGGGCACCATATAAAATGACTCCTATTGAGCTACAAGAGCTAAAGATGAAACTACAAGATTTCTTAGAGAAAGGTCTAATCAAGCCTAGTGTGTCACCATGGGAAGATCCAATTTTGTTTGTTAAAAGGAAATACAAAACCTTAAATATGGGCATAGACTATCAGATGTTGAATAAGGTTACTATAAAAAATAGATACTCATTGCCTAGAATATATAATATTTTTGATTAGCTAAAATAATCAACCATCTTCTCAAATATTGACCTAATATCAGGCTATAATCAGCTGAGGATTATAGAAGACACTCTAAAAATATTTTTTAGAACAATGTATGGATATTATGAATTTATAGTCCTATATTTTGGGTTAAATAATACCCTAGGTTCATTCATGAATCTCATATATAGTATTTTTAGAGAGCAGTTATACTGATTTGTGCTTGTGTTTCTTGATGGCATATTAATCTACTCCAATAATAAGGAGGAACATGATCAACACATGAGAGTTGCACTTGAGACTCTTAGAAATAATCAATTATATGGAAAGTTATCAAAGTGTGAATTCTACACTCCACAAGTACAATATTTAGGTCACATAGTATCTATTGAGGGGATTGTAGTCAATACCAAGATAATAGAAGTAGTTATTGATTGGCCTGCACCTACAAATGTGATTAATGTACAAACTTTTATGGGGTTTGTGGGCTATTATAGGGGATTTTTCAAAAGTTTCTCAAGAATTCCTCAACCAATTACCAACCTTTAAAGGAAAGGAAAGGTTTTTAAATGGGCAAAGTAGTGCGAATAAGCCTTCCAAATGTTGAAAGAAAGGTTGACTATCAGACCAATTTTACAACTACCTAATCCAACTAAGAATTTTTTAGTATGCATTGATACATTACGAGGGGTTTTGACCCAAGATGATGTGATTATTGCCTTCGATTCAAGGAAACTTAGGAAGCATGAGGTGAACTATGCCACCCATGAATTAGAATTGGTAGTTATTGTGTACCTTTACATTTTGGAGGTACTACTTGCTTAGAAAACCATTTGAACTTAAGATAGATCACCAAAGTTTAAGATACATATTTACTCAACCCTTATTGAATGCTAGGCAATGATGATGGATGGAATTTCTAGCTGAGTATGATTTTGGCATTGAGTACATTAAGGGAAATGACAACAAAGTAGTTGATGCTTTAAGTAGAGGAGGGCACATCACTACAATAAAATAGTTTCAATATGATTTGATAGATCTAATTAAAGATACGCAATAGAAGTATGAATTCTGTCAGTATTGTAGTGCTCAAATTGAGAAATATCCTAGAAAATATATAGGCTTTGTATATAGGGATGACTTACTATATTATAAGAACATTTAGTTCTTCCAAATTTGAATGGATTAAGGAAAATAATCCTTAAGGAGTCGCATGATACTCCTTATTCGGCGCATCTTGGAGGGGTAAAGATGCGTAACAACTTGAGAAAAACCTATCATTGGCTAGGTATAAAAAATGATATCAATGATTATGTGGCCAGGTGATTTGGATGCTAGAAAGTGAAAGCAGAACATCTGCACCCGATTGGTTGATTGTACCCACACTCTATACCTACACAAAAATGATAGGTGATTTCAGTGGACTTTATAGTGCGTCTATGTAAAACAAGGTCTAGGCATGATGCAATGATGGTAGTTGTGGATAAGTTAACCAAGGTTGCATATTTGACACCTTGGAACGTACAGGATGATGCACCTAGTTTAGCTAGTAAATTTTCTAGAGAGATAGTGCAACTTCATGGGTTTCCTAAAAATATAATTTCGTATAGGGATTCCTTCTTCACTTCAAAATTTTGGTAGGCATTGTATGAAGAATTGGATACGAAAATGAATATCAGTTCAACATACCACCCTGAGATAGATGGATAAAATGAGAGGGGGAATCAGGTTTTAAAGGATATGTTGAGAATGTATTTGATGTAAATCCCAACTGCAAGAGGTCAGAACAATTACCTCCCATCACATAAAAAATACAATAAATAAAAATAAACCTGTAAAACCCTCTATTTACATAAAAACTATGATAAATATAAATAACTAGCAAAATCCTCAATTCACATAAAAAACTGCAATAAATAGAAATAATCGATAAAAACCCTCCATTCACATGAAAACTACAATACATGGAAATAAACCAATAAATATTTTCTTGTTTCATTCCTGGATTCACTTCCCTTTTACAATGCATACCAAGGGAATATATATCCCCAAATAAACCCTAAAAGAAAACCCTAAAGCTTAAATCCCTAAAAATAAAAAAAAAAATATTATTTTCGGTAAATTGAATTTTTTGCCAAAAATTTTCTTTTAAAGTAATTACTATTTTTAGAAAATTATTTTTCAACAAAAATTTCCGTTTTTAGTAATTACCATTTTCGAAAAATTATTTTTCATAAAAAATTAACTTTTTTAGTAATTATCATTTTCGACAAATTATTTTTTTGTCAAATATTTCCATTTTTAGTAATAAAAAAATTATTTAAAAACCTCTTTAAAAGCATCATCTAAAATATAGGCTCCTGCATCATTCTCTAGTTAAAAAGAACTTTGCGCCTACAAGTTTCTTTGATCAAACTCATGCAAAATTTCTACTATCAATCTATTTTTCGACTGATTGAACCCTGGATCATATCAATATGATGTTGCCTATAGGTTTTTTCTCTACCCTTATTCCTTATGTGGTAATAAGACCACTTTTACTCCATCCTTTCAAAATGTTCCTTTCAAAATGTGTAAGTATTCCTTCCCCCATCATGGGTAGCCTTATTATCATATTGCCAAGGCCTACCCAATAATAAGTGATATGCATCCAAGGAATGACATAACACCAAACTCCATCCTTGTAGGTATTCCCAATTGAAAACTTAACTAGACACCTCTTATCTATAGTTACCTCATTTTCTTTATTGAACCATTATTTGCAATAGGGATATGGGTTCTTCTCACTTTAAGTTAAGTTTCTCAACCATTTTATTTGAAACCATATTTTTACAACTACCATTCTCAATAAACATCTTGCATACCTTTCCTCCAAATGTGCACCTATTTTGAAAGATATTTTTACGTAGCTAGGAATCACCACCATCACTATCTTGTGCTTTCTTCTTCCTTAGAATGATCATCATCCTCTTTATCATGAGATTTTTCCCCATGTCTACAACAACTATTGTCTTAGTTTGCACTTCTACCTCAACTAGATTAACCCTATCTCGCTCTCCTTTTATTTCTTGATTAGGATAGTGCAGACACTCAAAATATCTGTACCCTTCCTCGCCATATCCATAATAAGTATATGGTCTTTGTGGGCTATCCAATTTTCATCCTTCACCATAGCCTCTTCCTCTTTGGAATCCTCCATCTCTCTCATGGTTACTATGACCTTATCCAGACTCTTATTTTTTTCCTATATTAGAATATTCTCCTTTTAAGGGATTAAATCCACCATGCCCACTACCTGGAAGTGAAGATGGTCCTTTTCTCACTCTCCTCTTATTTTTTTCTTCTACTTTTAATGCAAATTGATCTGCATCTTCTACACTATGGATATAAAGCATACTCAACTTATCTTGTATGGCATAACTTAATCCATTCACATACCTTGCAACATTTTGTTATTTTAATTCTAAAGCCCCACTCGAATTGATAACTTGTAGAATTTGTTGGTGTAGTCCTCGATGTTGTGATCCTTTTATCTAAGGTTCTGAAGTCTATGAAACAATGATTGGGCATAATATTTAGGCAAGAATTTATCCTTCATTTTTTTTTTTCATTTTACACTAGACCCTAATATTTTCCTTCCATTTTCTTTGTGTTTCCTTCTATAGATGACTCCATCAAATCAATGCATACCCTTTCAAATTTGTGCATGCAAGTTTCACTTTATTTTCCTCTAAAAGCTCTTTCCACTCAAAGAAATTCTCCATTCTATTCAACCAGTCTATCAACTCCTCTAGTTCAAGGACATCATTCTTTATTATATCTCTATTTCCTTCCAAGGTCCTAATTAGCCTATCCTCAAAGCAATACTCATTTGGCTTCCCCTCCAGTTCTTACTCGACATGAACCTTTGATTTTTTATCTTCTCCCATGGTCTCATTATCAGAATTTAGATCTGCAAAATCTATTGGATGCCTTTCCCTTATACGGGCCATCATTCTAGTCAACTGAGCAACTTGTGCTTACAACTCCTGCATAAGTCTGTTAACCTGGGCATAACATCCTATTCCTATCTTCATGATAATCTATTTTATGTTATCCCAAAAAAAAAATAAGAATAGCAGAATAAATATAATTGACAAGATGACCTTCTCTTCCTCAGTAAGATCCAACATGCTTTGATACCAAATGATGTAAATCCTAGCTACAAGAGGTCAGAACAAATACCTCCCATCACATAAAAATTACGATAAATAAAAATAAACTTGTAAAACCCTTCATTTACATAAAAACTATGATAAATAGAAATAATCGGTAAAACCCTTCATTCATATAAAAACTACGATAAATAGAAATAACCGGTAAAACTCTCCATTCACATGAAAACATCAATACATGGAAATAAACCAATAAATATTCTTTTTTCTCATTTTTGGATTCATTTCCCTTTTACAATGCAATACCAAGGGAATATATATCCCCAAAGAAATCCTAAAACAAAACCCTAAATCTTAAAGCCCTAAAAATAACAAAGTTAATATTTTTGGAAAATTGGTTTTCTTCCCCAAAATTACCTTTTTAAGTAATTACTATTTTTGATAAATTATTTTTCATTAAAAATTACCATTTTTGAATTTTTTTTTGTCAAGAATTACCATTTTTAGTAATTACCATTTTGGACAAATTATTTTTTCATTAAAAATTTCCATTTTTAGTAATAAAAAAATTATTAAAAAACCTCTTAAAAAAATCCCTCTAAAAGATAGGCTTTTGTATCAGTATTGCATGGATCAACATACAAAATGGGAAGATTGCTTATACCTAGTTGAGTTTGCATACACCAACAATTATCATGCATCAATAGGTATGACACCTTTTGAAGCTCTATATGGAAGAAGATGCACGACTCCCTTGTCTTGGGATAATTCAGAAGAACGAGTAGTGATTGGAATAGAAACAATAAAATAAATGGAAGATCAATTAAAAATAATTCAACAAAAGTTGAAGGAGGTCATAGATTACCAAAAAAGCTATGTAGATCTCAAAAGGACATCGAGAGAATATTCTATGAGAGAATTCTTAAGGGTGAAACCAACTAAAATTTCTATAAAATATTCCAAACTTGACCCTAGATATGTGGGTCCATTTAAAATTATGGGCAAGATAAGCCCTGTTGCATACAAACTTTCTCTACTGCTAAGCTTATCCAAAATCCATAATGTCTTTCATGTGTCACTCTTTAGGAAGTATATTTCTGACACCACTCATGTTTGGGAATCGGGATGTTTCTAAAGTGCAGATGTTTGACCCGCTAAAAATTGAAGTTATGCCTATTTGTATACTTGGTTATAGGACCAAGAACCTGAGAAAAATGAATATACGAAAATGCCAATTCTAATGGGACCAATATTTAGACAAAAATACCACATGGGAGAATGTGGTAGATATGCAACAACAATTTCCTTATCTGTTTGAGTAGACAGATATTATAAAATATTTTGTATGAATTGATGATGTATATGTATATATGGATGTGTGACTAGACTACTGAGTAGAGTAGCTTTATATATGTTTTGGTTTGAACATAAATATGTGATTTACTATATTATGAAATATCATGTGAGTAGAATATGAAAACAAATTCGAGTTATTAAAGAGCTAAGTATAGATGAAATTGCATGATGTATGATTTGAGAAGAAATTATATTGTTGTTCAAATGAATGAATATGTTTTAAATTTTGCTAACCATGTATGAAACATAGGGACTATGTTTGTTTCTAGTGGAGGAGGATGTAACGACCCTCCTCACACGACATTTGATTAGAAATTAAATTAATGATATGAACTTACATTTTTCTTTGGAATGTGGTAATGTTAATGGCTTTTTTATGCAAGACCAGGGGCATTTCTTTGATAGATAAGAAAATTCGATGAAAATGTAAGTGTGGAGGTGATAATTTGGCTCATGAGTACATGGAAGCTCACGTGGGTGAGACTCATATAGGTGCATTGGAATGAAATGCATTATGTTTGTGTGTGCCATTTATAAAATGATTTGTTTGTTGTTTGTTAAAATATATATGCATTCATATATGTTAGGAGAGCAGTGAAAGTGCCAAGGGAATGTGAGCCTTCATTCATGGAGTAGTGATGATTTATATTTATCAATAAATTTAATAAATAAGGATTATATATATATACCTAAATAAAAATATATAAATAAAATATGCAAATATGACTTTGAACAAATGTGTTGGATATATATATTTATTTATTTTTTGAATTTACATGGTAGAATCAGTAGCCGCCACAAATCCGGGCAGCTCCGAAATTTTATGGCTGCCACAGTATTCAGTGTTGTCCACCCAGGAAGCCATCACATAGTTTGCATAGTTCATCCCTATAACCACCATGCAACAATCATTTTAAAACTTTTACATCGCTGAAAGCACCAGGAAAGGGATAAGCGTTTAGTCTGGCGAGGTCTGAGATTTGAACCTTGGACCTCCGCCCCCCTTAGGGGGTTTGGTCGAACCAGTTGGTCTACACCTCATAATTGGATATATATATTTATTGCACATGTTTACATGCTTTTTAAATTAAAAAATAAGAGATAGCTCCATTACCCATGATACAACTGAAAGAGTGGATAAGTAATGGTGAAACAATCTATGAGTTAATTGTGGAGGAAGTTATGGCTTAAGTAAAAATGAATTCATGTTTCTCTAGGAGTGAGAGGAGAGGTGTAAAAAAATAATAAAAACAACTAGCAAAAGGCATGCATGGGAAAAAAAAAAATTGTTGACGGGTGTTTTTTGGGGATCTAGATTGCATGTGCTTGACGGGTGTTTTTTGGGGATCTAGATTGCATGTGCTTGACGGGTTTTGGGTTGGTTGATTTGTGTGTAAATTGGGATAGCTAGAAAGTTTGGGTGAAAGAACTGGTAGAATGCAAATTACATATCAATATTTAAAAATTGATTACCAGGTTGGAATGTTACCTCTCATGTGTTGGTTTTGTTTCAGCTAAATTGATGTTTCATATAAGATAAATTGATGTGAAATTAAAAATATTTCTCTATGAGAATTTTGTGTGTGTATATTGTGCAACTATGATGTTTGCTATGAAAAATAAAATGAGTTTTCGAATGCAAAATTTCTATTTGTTATATTATGGATTTGAATCTGTTTTACTATGTGATTTCTTGAGCTATGGTGCAATCATAGAAGCTCATAATAAAATTGGAATAGTTTTGAAACACCCAAATTTGTTGTGTGGTTACTATTGCTTGGAAACCATGAAATGGTATTGAAACTGTATATATTTATGGTTTGAATGACAATAGATAATGTATGGTTATTTTTGTGATTATTGGGTTGTGATTTTAGCTGCATTAGTTAGTGAATTGCATTCATGAATGAGCCAAATATGATCCCCTATTCTCTATAAAATCCTATGGTGGTCACTCCAATAGCAGTGGAGGATAGTTCACAATAAGTATAGAGATTCTTTCACATTTATGATATCTGTTAACCTGTTATGCAATGTTGTGAAAGTGGTTAAATTTTCACAAAAATACCTTGATTGGGTTATTTACCATTCAAAATTGGTAAATAACCAATTATTTGTCAACTCTACTTCTTTGAACCACTGGGATTGTGACACTTGGATTATTTTGATTGGAGAATGATATATATAGATATATAAGTATTTCATGGTAATGAACAATGCCATATCAGCCACCTAGTTGATTGTAGATGTAACCTCAACAAAATTATCTTTACTTTTTTGTGTTTAGTATAAAAAATAGAGTTCAATATTGGGATGACTAGGAGTAAAAGCTCTTACCCTAATTGGGATACCATATTATTGTTTAGTACTAAGAACCATATTGCATAACTTTATCCTTGCAAGCAAAAATAGAAGGGAAAGCATAAATGCTAGGACTCAAGTACATGATATATATTCCCAATATGCTTATGTTGACCAAGGTAGTAGTAGAGTATGATGAGGAAAAAAATACCAACTCCTCCATAAAGCACATTATTTTCTTACACCTACAAAGGTGGATGCTAGGTGATACAGGTGTAGGGTTTAAACCCAACAACTCCCTCTACTCATGCACCAATAGCAAAATATCTCACCATTGCACCCTATGTGCCTAACATAATTGTTATAGAATGGACTAAATATACTCATCTTCTAGAGAAAATAAATGGCTCTCTTAGACTCAAACCTAAGACACCCAATCTCTTAAGCTTTATCTCTTATCATGCTAATAGTTTAGGCATACCATTCAAATAGGAAAAAATGTACCATTTTTCATTCCTTCTATTCATGGTAATACTTAAGGTCAATGAAGTTGTGCATGCACACGCAAGTCAAGAATATTTGATTTTAAAATTTCCCACTTATGGATTTATGCTCCTATTAAGATCCTTCGACCTATGCAGTAACAAGAAATATGATGAAAGGGATCCATCAAGAACAAAGAGATTATAGAAGAAACAAAGTGGAGAAGAAACCCTTGAATTAAAAATAAAAATAAAAATAATTCTAAATCTCAAGAGAAAAACAAAAACAAAAACAAAAAGAAGACCTTTTACATGACCAAGTAGTGTTCCTCTATACCTTCTCTAATACCATATTGGAATTCACAATATTTTTTATAAGTGAACAAAAACAAACCATCCCCTCAAATATTATACAAAAAACAAAAAAATATGAATTTTTTTTTTGGTGGGAACTCATAAGCATCATAAATAATCACTCTATTTATAGATAAATTTATATAACACCTTGATAAGGAATGAGGAGTGTGAGGCGGTATTTATGGCAAAACCAAAACCCCAATTACATTGTAATGATTAACCTAAGTTTAAGTTGTTATAATAAAATGGCTTTAGGATTTAATTATAACAAGGTTAACTTTGACCAACAGGGATTATATAAAAAACACTATAAAATAATTAATACATTGTACAGTGAAATTTCCTTATGCCTATCCAATACATCACACAATATTGGATCTTGATTGAGAAAATACTTCAAATACATGTTCATATTGTGCAAGCATTACAATATATAGCCCAGAGTTTCCAATAGAAGAATCTTTGTGGAGAGTAAAATTACAAAAGCAATCAATAATAAAACTATTACAATGAAATGAAATGAAATGGCTCAACTATTTAGCCTATATCCGGAATGAAACCACTCCACTATTCGCTACTGTTATTATCAACCACCTAGAAAATAATGAATGTTGGAGGTGCTGGTAGTGGCATCATATCTCTACATTCAGTAGCATAACAGTATCCTAAATTTAACACTCATTCCACCTCATCTTGATCATACTCACTACCAAGTAGATGCGTGTGTGTGGTGCTGCTGGACGTCTGTAACAGTTGTGTAAATACAAGATCTAATTTTAGAACCTTTGTATTATCTCCAACATTCTCCCCCTTGAGGCTAAGGGGACAGACTAGGAAGTTCCTCAGCTTCAAAAATTGAGATTTTACTACTCCTTTGGTAAACAAATCAACAATATTATCTTCAGTATTGCAATGCTTCAACGTAATGATCTTCTTCTCAACCATGTATCGGATGAAGTGATACTTCAAGTCAAAATGTTTTGACATGTTGTTATGAATTAGATTTTTTGCTAAATGTATAGCACTCATGTTGTCACAGTACAAGGTAGTAGAACCATATTGTTTTTCTCCAATTTCTTCAAGGACTTTTCTCAACCACAATGCTTGATCCAAGGTTATGCATAGCGGCGAATATTCACCATTGGGGTGAAAATTGGTATTTTCAAAAAGTCAAATTTGCAAATTTAGGGGACCCAAACGTCGTCCATTTAGCTAAAAAAAATTTAGATAAAATTTTTTTAGGTGTTTTTCGTCGTTCGTTGATAATAGTATCATGAATATTTTTAAAAATTCTCCAACAATCTTGCCTAAATAGAGGACCCTTTTCACCCTAAACTTTTAAAATTTCTAAATTATCCCGTCCAATTAGCCAAGTATACCACTATATATAACTAACACCCCATCAATACTTTTTAATATCTAGAACCTGTTTTATACTAGATGGATATCTCGACCCAGTTCTACACTAGATCAAACATATTTTTGCACAAAACAATATTGAAGCCATTTTTGCACTAGATTGGACCCTATTTTTTCACCAGACTGGACCCTAATTTTATACCAGATTAAACCTTGTTCTACATCTGAATGATATTCGGATCCTATTCTACATCTGGATGATATTCGAAACCTATTCTACGTTCGAATGATATCTGAACCCTATTCTACATCTGAATAATATTCAGATCTTGTTTTGCATCTAAATGATATTTAGACCCTATTATGCATGTGGAAAATATTTGGATCCTGTTCTACATATGAATGAACTACCAAACCTTTTTCTACATCCGAATGATATATGGACCTTATTCTGCATCTGAACGGACTATCAGACCCTGTTCTGCATTTGAATGGACTACTAGACCCTGTTCTGCATTGAGATGATATTCAAACCTTGTTCAAAATTCAGATGGACTATCAGACCTTGTTTTGCATCTGGATGATATCCAGACCCTATTTTGCATCCAATGGACTATCGGACCTTGTTCTACACAAATTCGATATCTAGACCCTATTTTACATTTGACCAGACTATCAGACCCTATTTTAAAAAGGGAAAAATACATTTATTTTTGGTTTCGGGGGCAACGTAGTGGGGGCATTGCCTCCCTACACCCCCCCTTTGTGGAGTGGGTCCAAGTGCAGCTGAAAACAAGACCTCCAAATTAGAGAGAATCAAGCTCCACAACCAATACCATGTTCTGTACCTAGTTTGAGATCGAACCTTTTTCTACACTTGGTTCAAGGTCGAACCATTTTTTGCATCAACCCATGGCTAGATCTCATTTTCTACTCGATCTAGCTAGAACTTTCAAATTCATCAATATTTTATAATTTTTTTTGAAAAAATAAGTTAATTCGCCATGTCCTCCTACACGAATTTGGTTGGGATTCACCAGGGTTTCGTAACGTATTCACCATTTTTTTATAAGTACATTTCAGGTCTGACCCATTATGCATAACCTTGGCTTGAGCACTAGCACTTGTTATTGCAATGTATTCAACATCTATAGAAGAAAGAGCAACAATACTTTATTTCTTTGAAGACCATGTAATCAAACCAGACCCAAGACTAAAACAGTTACTTGATGTAGATTTTCTATCATCTATATTACTTACCCAATCTTAATCACTAAAGCCAACAAGTTTTATATCATTATTTTTACAATAGTGAATACCAAAATCAGTTGTAACTTTTACATACCTCAGTATTACTTTTGTTGCTTTCATATGTTATTCAAAAGGGTCACTAATATACCTTGATACAAGTGAAACAACACATGTAATATCTGGTCTAGTGTTGGTGAGAATCATCAAACTCCCAATAATGCTTCTATATGTGGTCACATCAACTTTTTTAGTTCAATCATATTTACTCAATAACTCACCATCAGGTATTGGTGTTGCAACATGTTTACAATTCTCCATGCCAAAATTTTTCAATATATCATTGGCATATTTAGTTTGACAAATGAAAATTTTATCATTTTGTTGATACACCTCCATACCAAGGAGATAATGCATCAAGCCTAAATATTTCATTTCAAACTCTTGCATCATAGCATCTTTGCAATCATCATTCATACAAACTCTTTACATACAATTGATGTACCTTCCATCCTTTAAGGGTAGAAATAGAAAGAATCATCCTCACTATTTCTTGTCTTACAACTGGAGCAAAAGTCTCCTCATAATAAATGCCATACCTTTATGTGAACCCCTTGGCCACAAGCCTTGCTTTGTGCCTCTCAATACTTCCATCACTATTATATTTTATTTTGTAGATCCATTTAGAGCCCACAACCTTCTTGCATTTTGGAAGCTCAACTAGATCCCAAGTATCATTCTTCTTGATGGAGTTCATTTCATCTTGCATTGCTTTCATCCGCACATCATTAGTACATACTTATTCATAATTAGATGGTTCTAACTCAACACTAGACATCAAAGCATAATTTACAACATCACCTTTTGGTTCACCTTCATCTTCATCACCATACATATGCAAGTTTTCAAGCCTTTTCACAACTTGATCTACCTCTTGTGCTTGACTTCTTGTAACTCTTCTTTGAAAATTTATATCTAACATTTGAGAAGATGGATGATTTTGTTGGAGCTTTTTACTTTTCTTTGTCTTCAAAACATTACTTGGACAATATTCACTGAATAGTGTAAAATATTCAGTTGTTTGAATAGTACTCCTTCGATAAATGTCACTTAAGCTTCTTACCTTCCTTGGTGGACTTGGACTTGCACTTGAAACTGAAGAACTAGATGACCGGTTGCTTTACAGAGAGTTAGATGAGGGGATGCTTGGTGGATTAGTAGCACTTGGAACTAAAATATTAGTGGGCTGCTCATCATCATCAATAATACCACCATTAAAAATAGATTTTGAATGTTGGAGATAATACAAAGGTTCTAAAATTAGCTCTAATATTTACATAGCCGTTATGGACGTCCAATAGCACCAAACACACATCTACTTGGCGGTGAGTATGCTTGGGATGAGGTGCAATGAGTGATAAATTTGGAAGACTGTTACGCTACTAAATGCTGAGATATGATGCAACTGTTAGTGCCTCCAACATTCATTATTTTCCAGATGGCTAAAGATTACAATAGCGAATAGTGGAGCCATTTCATTTCGGATATGGGATGAATAGCTGAGCCGTTTCATTTCGTTTTATTGTAATAGTTTTATCATTGATTGATTTTGTAATTTTACCCTCCATGAATATTCTTCTGTTGTAAAAGTTGGGTTATATATCGTAATGCTTGCATAATAATGAACATGTCTTTGAAGTATTTTCTCATTGTGGTATCAGAGCCAAGTTGGTCTCTTGGGTTAGAACAAGCTTGTGGGGACATTGTGAAAATTTATTAAGTTTTATTAAAGGTTGATCCAAAGATTCTTGTTTTTGTGATTCTTGAATGATTTTTGGAGATGGCAAATGGTGTCACAAACTTATTGCCAATCCTAGACTTCAATGGTTAATATTATGAGTATTGGGACATAAAAATGAAGACCATACTCATTGGAAAATGATTATAGGATATAATTGAAGATGGATATACTGAGCCTATTGATTAGTTGTACCAACTGCTAATAGATAAGCAAAAAGAGAAGCACAAAAGAAAAATAGCTTTGCTCTCTACCACATCCAAACAACCTTAGATTAAAGGCTCCTTCTTAGAATTGTTAGTTGTACAATAGCTAAGGATGCTTGGAAATCTTTGAAGTATGGCTTCCAAGGCAATTATCAAGTGAAGCAAGTCAAATTGCAAACTCTTAAGAGAGAGTTTAAGAATTTGAGAATGAAGGAAGATGAAAATATGGGAGAATATTGTGTGAGTAAAATCTTGTGTGGATAAGATGAAGTCTCTTGGTGAAGAGGTGAACAATGAATTCATGGTGAATAAAGTGTTGAGAACACTTCTTCCAAAGTGGAATCCTGTAGCTATCATAATTTAAGAGAGTAAAAATTTGACTACTCTTAATTATGATCAGCTCATTGACTCTTTAACATACCATGAAGAAAGGCTATATTCATCTTCAAATGTTGGTGGAGTTGAATAGAAAGCCTTTACATCCAAAGTAGGTGAATCTAGTTCAAGTGGCCAAGCAAGAGGCCAAGGTAGAGGGAGAGGTAGATCTCCTTTAAGAGGAAGAGGTAGAGGAAGAAGAGGTGGCTTCCAAGGAAGAGGAGGTGATCAAGGAAGAGGAAGAGGTGACAAGAGAGACAAGCAATGCTACTATTGTAACAAGTTTGGACACTTTAAAAAAGAGTGTAGTTTGAAGGTATCCCATGAAGGAAGGAATAGTGCACACTATGGAGAAGAGGAAGAATCCAAGGTGGCTCTCAAGGTCTAGTATTTGCAATCTCAATTGGATCATTGTATCAATACCTCATGCTAATACCTCATGCACTATGACATGAATCTACCCTCCTTCATCCCCAAAGGAGTGAACCTCCTCCAAGAGGTCGAAATTGGGCCCACAATAATATGCCTCAAACAACAAGAATTCCAAGACCTCAAAAAATAGGAACTACAGGTGTGGCCAACTCATCACCTTGCCCTTCTTAGTCTAGAGACAATAATTCCAAGGATAGAAATTACTACTCTTCTAGGTGGGTGAGCCACAAATTCCCTACCCTGAACCCAACGATTTCTCCACAAGGAATAGAAGAGGAACTTTGAGGGAAACTAAACGAAGGACAACACAAAGGATAAACTAGGTAGAAGCCCATTCTTAAGGAGCACAATTTTCTAAATGGGTGAGATAATCTAATTGATAAATATCACCCACTACATGTTTTGTGTCATACCTACCTCTACATGAATCTCTAACAGGTTTCTACTTTTATTTATTGTTTTCTTATCTAAGTTTTTAGTTTTTTAAACTCACGTTGTTCTTAAGCTAGTGTCATAACATAGGCTTTTTGAGGTATGTTATCATACATTGTTGTAAATAATATAATCATATTTTTATTTTAAAAGAATGTAAACAAAATTTTCTATTTTAAAAGAAAATAAATAAGAAAAACAATAACATTATTAAAAAATAAAAATAAAATGTCTAACTCTTCAACTAGTAATCTCCTCACTTTTTCAACACAGGCTTGATGACAATCGAATAAGACTCCTAGTTTTAGATCTTCCTACCCCTCTCATTTCATTGTCATGGTTGGTGCTCGATAGACGCAAATGCAAATGGGTAAACTAACAGCCGAACAATAGATAAATCCAGGGAAATCTGAGACTCTAAGAATCTCTAGTGTTTCTTGTGGTTGTTGATCTGTATTGCTGATTTCAAAAAAATTTCTTGTTCTCACACCGATGAAAAAAAAGGTTAATATTTTTAAAAAAGATGTAAAAAAACACAGATACATGGCTTTCGGATGACTTTAGTCAAATAGATTAGATTTGTACAGGGTTCCCAGTTCTCACCATGTGCCTTTCAGCATCATCTAGACGCCCAACTTGGGCCTGAGTGCTATATAAGATGGCCACCACAACCAACATTAACCATAACCAACGTTCTTATTTCCATAATTGGGGCGATATCTATCGTGTGGAGGCAATATGCAGGAAGCATGACAATATACTGGGGTCAGAATGGGATGGGGCAAAGCGAAAAATGAAGCCTCTCTGGTGACACCCAAAAATTGTACAACAATTTTCAATATGCCTTGCTTGACATTATCATCATCACTGATTATCAAATAAGTCCACATTAGTGTCGGTATTGGGTAATTTATCCATAACGATGCGTCAATTAGCTAAAACAACTACAAGAAAGTATATGTAAGAGAGATTAACCATCAAATGCTATTCTACCATTCCAAAACAATACAGTGCATGAGAAAAGTCATGGATTCTATTTATCATTCATTCCTATTCCATAATAACATACAACAATTCTCTCAGAGCATAGTCTAACTCCTAACACTTGCTAGATTAACTAAAAAGTATCTAACTATATCAAATTGTAACCAACATATATCCAAACTATCAAAATTGAAAATTGGGTCTTATATAACATTGCCCAGGCCATTCCAAAGTAGTTCTTGAGGCAATTAGTTACTCACAACTACCCATGCATAAAAAAATACATTAATTAATACTTTTACTAAGTCTAAACAATTAATTATCAAAATAATGCGCAATGACAACTTTAATTTGCATTTCTTGTGCATGACATTTTATTTGATTGCACATTGTACATTTTGCCTCTGCATTGTATGGTTTGCCTTTCACATTGTATAGTTTCAGTCATACTTGTATGGTTTACAAACTTGTCAAAATTGTGAAACTTGGGAAAATTCTTTATCACTTCTTCTTCTTCTGGGAGATGGATTTGTTGCCTACATATGTCCTTCCCTTTACTTTGGTTGATGTCCTCACCGACTCACCTTTTTGTTTCGACTGCATCGCGTACTCTATGACTATAGCTTTTAGGTCATCCACATGGGATTGAAGAATTGTGTGTTGATTCTTCAACTTGGCTACGTAATTGCCCATTTCTATTGCCTTCATTAAATGTTTATTGGATTTCTCTTTGATAGTCTCTAGGATCTCCCTTAATTGCTTTTCATGATCAGTGGCACTTTTCTTGAACTTCTCCTATAAATATGCTTCTGTTCAAGTTGTTGCTTGAAGCTCCTCATTCTTCTTTATAATGGTCTTCAAGTGGTGATCAATATCAGCCTCCAAGGCACAAAAAATATCTTCCTTAGCACTCAACTGCACTTGCTTATCTAGGACTATCTCACTATATCTTTTATTGTCCTTCATGAGCTCTTCTATATTCTTAACCTACATTTTCAATTGCTCATCTTCTTAACCTATCTGTGTTTATCTTTTCCCGTGGTGGAGTTTGTTCTACCATATTTTCCACCTCCGGATATTTTTCCATATTCACAATCTCCTACTTAGATTGTTGTTGTTCTATTGATTCTTCGGCTTCCTTCTATTCAATGAAGCCCACCTGTTGTTCTTCTATCACCTATTCCTTCTCCTAATTCTATTGAGTTTCCATTGCTGTGAATTTTTCAACAATAGGTTCTTCTTGTTCCCGTGATGCCTTCGTCTCTTCTTGCACATCACTCTAATTATTTTGAATGGAACCTCCTCCCATCACAAATTTGAAGAGACATTTCTTATTTTCTCTAGACTCTTCCTCTGAGGCTTCCAATCTCATATCGATTTTTCATTTTTGCTCCTGAGTAGTGGCTGCTACTTCCTATGCTATCTACCTCACTTTTGTGTCTTCCAAAAAAATTAAGAGTCCAAAATTTCAAATTTATTATGTTGGAAAATCTATGGATATTCCAACATCTCTTATGCTCCTGCCCAATTCCACTCTTGCAGTTCTAGATTCTCTGAGTCTGACTGTTATTCTTCCTACCGATCCTTTTGTATAGGCTCATCTTATTTTTTTGGAATAATATTATTTGTCATTCTTTCTTGTTGTCTTCTTGTTCTTATTTGCATTGGGTTGGGTTACCTCTCCACAATTTCGTCCCTTTCTTGAACTGACAATTGCTACTGCTACCATTGCCTAGGTACCTATTGCTCTAGTTAAGGTTCCAACCATCTAGATCGTTTCCTCTAAGGGTGCACATCCTCCTCTAAAGAAGTATCTTTTTGTATTGTCGTGATTTGCTGCTCTTTCCTTGGTCAAGACTTCTCTAGAGTCTCCTTTTGAATTGATACTGACTTTTCCAACCTCAAAATGGTTGGTTGTCTTGCCTTAACATTCCTAGGTTTTGTCAAACCTGGAAAATGGATTTCTATTTCAATAACAATATTGAAAATCAATCCTATGGCATGAAAAGTCATCCCAAAATTCTTAAACCTCTTTTTCAGTACTTCATGCATCTTCCTTTCTATATAGGTACCCAAATCATATTTGATTCCTTTGGTGATACCTTCTACATACTTAGCCATCCATATTGGCATCTCTATAGCCCGTGCATATCCTAATAGTAGAGCCATCACTGTATTCATAGCATATGGTCAATATTTCCCTCTCAACTATCTCTACTTAATTCCTCGTGTCCCTACACCCGAGATCTTTGCATCGATCGGTGAGTTCATAGTGGTAATTTTAGTGATGATACGGTGTGTCTCAATTGGATAAACCAACTTCTTAACTACCTCTATACTGTATGCTAGAATTTGAATGTATTTCGGAATGACTTTGCTAAATTTTCTACCTTCACTGATATTTTACCCACATTGACATAGGCAATTCTAGTTACAAGATTATACACCTGAACCATCTATAACAAGTAGTTGTAGAAGTTCTTCTGGTACAGTGGTACTTGCACTATTACTACTACATCAACTTATTCAAATTGCTTCCTCCATGGGTGGTTCTTGTTTACCTCATTACTCCACCACTTCCTACATGCTTCTCCTCCTTGTTGTATGAATGATATATTCATTATTTCAACCTGTATCTCCTCAAGTTCACTACTCAAATCCTCCTCTTAATATAGTAGATGGAATTCACTCCTCAACTCCTTCCTTGGGATCCTCTCTTGTGCTATTTACTCCTCTTAATATCTTGGTGGTGTCCTTCTCCGATCAGCCCTCCAATACCTCTGTCATCTCCACGACCTGTATCCTCCTCTCCTCCAAGGACAAATACCATGACAATCATGGGACTAAAATTGTTATCCTTGGTATTACTGTGGATACGCCTCTCTTTCGTGTAGGTGTCCTAGTGATCGTTCCACTATATTGACTACAATTATTCCTAACCAATATCCAAACTCTTCGTCTGAAACCATATTTCCACCATTCTCCTGGTTATATTTCTATTCAAACATCACCAATTTTTTATTATAAGTGTTCCATAAATCATATAGTCTAATGTAAAACATACAATATGCTTTTCCTTGTGTTTATGTATGGTTTCTCAATCAATAGATCCTCTAGATCGTACTAAAATATTCAAACTATTCAATATTCTATAAATCATACAAATATAGGATAAAAATGTACAAGGTTGTACTACTCCATACAATATCCCTGTCTAGCTGCTCCCTTTCACTTAATCTATACACTTCCATATAATTTCGTACAATTTACTCAAAATGGCTTAAAAATTACTTGAAATTGCACAATCCTTTTCCTAAGACCGTAAAATCTGCTACAAAATCATACAGTACATCACTTGAAACCCTTTTTGACCTAAAATTTGTAGTTTCCACTTCCTTTTCCGAATTTCTCACCAACCCAGTTGTCAGATTGTCCCGATCTATCCTTTTGGTCCAATTAAACCTTAAAGACAAAATTTCCTAGATATTATTTAAGGATTTACGGTCCTCTCCTTCTTCCCTTTACCTTCCTCCATATATTTTTTGGTTGATTTTGTCAGATTAGGGTTTCTAATTCTCTCTTTCTTACAATTTATCCTATTTCGGCTCCATTCCGCAACTTACTCAAACCTTGGTATATAATTTTACATAGTTTGGTTCATGCTTGGATGCTCTCTACTGTAAACCTTGCTTTTATTTTAGTTGGATTTGAAATTTACTGTTAAATGAGTCAAAACCCTTGTCTTCTCTTGTAATTTCGAATTTCCCTTTGTACGATTTTAAAAATTGCTAAAGTTATTTAACTTGTTTATCAAACCCTAACTGTTTTAATTTTAAAATTGTACCACTTTGCATGTATTTTTACCTTCCTTACCCAAATGATCGACAACTCATCACTTTTCTTTAAAATTTTATCTTTTTCCTGCTTTTTCTCCAACTTATTTTTCACAATGCGACATTAAATGCAACAATTAAAAATCATACTATGCCTGAAATCATACAATGTCCAACCTAAATCATAAAATATACCTTTTTGTATGATTTTGCATGTACTTTTTCCAATTTTACTTGTACGATCTCCCACTTGTGCTTTTTTAGCCTTAATTTTAACTTGTACAATCTATCACTTAGAGAATTTTTCCATTTTTCTCTCTATTTGAAGAGGTCGTCGTTTCCGGTTTTCAACTCACTTCCTTCTTAATTGTGTACCAAGGGATTTTCACAATTAAGGTATTTTATTTTTTATTTTTATTTTTCTTTTTGTTTTTTTATTTTCTAACCTATTTGCACTTTATCTTTGTGGCAATCACATAGTGACATTCACTTGTACGATCTCATATTATTCTTCTCTTGGAGGTTTGACCGTGAAATTATAAGTAATTGTGTCATATGGAACCACTTATTCTCTTGGTCAATTCATATCCACTTGTGATGTTATTGTATTCCCTGGCCTTCCATTGCCATATGTACAATTTGGAATTGTACAGTTGCAATCTGGAGCATCTTCACCTGGTGTCCCTTCCTCTCATCATGCAGGTGATTAATCTCATGGTAGCTATGTCCTAACCACTCTACTTCCATTCAAGAGACTTATCCACCTATCTTCTCGGATCAATTTTGAATCCAGACTTGGTGATCAGATCCTTTATTGACCTAGGTTTCTTTCATTTGCAAAATGTACTCTTCCTATTCAAGAAAGGCCTCTACCACGCGAGTGTATACCCCATACTATTCCTCTTGAAATTGGGCTTCTCTGCACCAATGGTGATTCCTCCCTTTCTTGGAGTAATCCTATGCCACCTACCACTCTTTGGGGTCCTCGTTAGATTAATGGTGGTTGTACCCATGGATGCTACCTTGTGGGGTTAGGTAATAATCCTCTCATCCTTGGTATACCTTATATATTTCTTGTCCAATTCATGCATGCTAAGGGTGCATCTCTTGGCCATCTAGGAGTAGGGGGTCAAAACCTTCCACATCCTCTTCCTCCTCTAATTGTAACATCACCTTGATTTGGTTATTTCCTGGTCGAATACCTCCTCCCCTTCCTGGATAAAGCCTTCGGGGTCCTTGTCTATTCCTTCCTCCTATTCCTTGGTTATCAAGAGTTATCTCTACCAACTCGATGTTGTCTAGTGGACTTCTATTTGGTGATAATTTTCATAGTGCTACAATTCTCTAATTTGTACATGGTAAGCAACATCTCCATCTTCTTTCCTCGAAGAATATTTGTTGAGATGAAGTTGCCAAGACTTCTCTATATGTATCAAAAAAATATGTCTTAGAACTAGAATCATTATGATTATCTTCTCTCTGTTCAGGAAAATTCATCAATATCTCCCATATCCTTACTTCTCTTATTTATCTTCTTAACTGTCAATGGGATATTATATATGCTTGTGGATCAAGGTTGGTTTGATGTTCTTGTGAACTTCCTAGTTGCCACTGTGTTGTTGTAACCATTGGGGATCACAGTCATTCTAAGGATTGTGGGGATTCCCTAGACAATCTCCATTATTACTACTTTTTGAGCTAGATTCCCTTACTAGCCAAGGTATTCCTTCATTGTTGGAGTCACTCCAATACAACCGTGCATTGCTTGGTGATTCAGGTGATGTGGTTGCTTCCTTAATATCTCGCTAGAGCATCTCCGCATCTTTGTTGATCATTTGTGGGTCACTTGGTGGTATTTTTGAACTTGTTCTTGCACCATAATTCCTTCCACCATCTCTTGGAGTTATTCCCTCATCAACCTCAGTTATCTCTTCTACTTATTGTAGTTGGAATTCTCTTTGTTCATCCAACCTTCGTATTTAACTATCTAATTCTTGGATGATTTGTTCCCTCAACCTTGCATTATGACCACGCAACGTCTGATATTTCTCTTGCAATTTCCAATTATGTAGTCGCATTATTTGATGTAATAGCCCTATCTAATCTAATGGAGAAATTCTAGCCAATTCTTCATCGATGGTCTCATTCCTATTTTCTTTCAAAACTTCCATCTCAAAAGTGTCCACTCTATCCTTATGGTATACTATTAGTCGTATCCTTCTTCGTTCTACAACTTGTTGAGGTAGTTATCTACACTCTACTCGAGGATACCTCGTATCCTTATTCACTTGAGGTGGTTATTATTGCATTTCCATATTTCTTGGTAACTGTACTATCTCCTAATATCCTCTTTCATTTGGAGGAATTCATTCTTCTTTTTCCTCCATTACTCATTCGATTCCATCCATAAATTTGACGTGTACTCACAATATTCTTCTTTTTCCAGGTTGGGGTACCAACTCCTGTTGTTCTATAGCTAGTTTTGTCTCCTCCTCTTCTACAAATAAGTGTGCAAGTCTTGTGTCAAGTTACTTCTATTATGGATTTGGATCACCTTGAGCTCTCCATTGAGATTCTTCTCACTCTCTTTGTTCTGTCTCTTTTGAAGAAATGAATAAGCATTGTACTTTGTAAGGCTTCAACTTTGAGCCATTTACAGTGTTAAGTACCTCCATCCCATTCAAGTTTTGCAACTTGACTAATTCATTATCCATTAATTCATCCACTTTCTAGGGACCAAGCCATAACATCTTCAACTTACAGGGCTTGATTTCTCACTTTCCATTAAAATTTAAAACTAAGTCACCTAGATTGAGTTCTAACTTCCTCAAATGTTTGTCATGCCACAAATTACTTATCTTTTAGGCTACCTCAATCACCCATTGTGCCATGAAAATTCTTTCATATAACTTGATCAGTGTTATCAGTCGTTCCTCCAAACTTTCTTTATCACCCAAGCGATGCTCCATTGCGACTCTCAAAATTGGTATCAAGAATTCAACTAGCACCACTACCTCCTATCCATACATTAACTGGAAAGATGTATGCTTTGTTGTTGGTTTAAAATTTGTTCTATATACCCGTAAAATTGATGGTAGCCTTTCCTCCCAAACTGCTCCCTCTATTCCATAGGTGTTGTACATAGTAGATACCAGGACCTTGTTTGTTGCTTCCACCTGCCCATTCAATCTGGGGTAGTACGAACTATACAATGAGTGCAAAATATTGAACTTCATGGTCAAGGTCTTGGTAATCTCATTGACAAAGTGTCCTCCTCAGTCACTTGTTATATATAGCAGAATACCAAATCTTGTAATTACTTTTTGTACTTTTTGTCGAGTTATTAGGTAATACCAAATCTTACTGTACTTTTTGTCGAGTTATTAGGTAATGGTCTCGCTTCTACCTATTTTGTCAAATATTTTATTGCTACTCTGATGTACCTACACTTTCTTCTCTGATATTTCTTCAGTGGTCCTACGAAGTCCAATCCCCATCATTCAAATAATTCCTTGGGTTGTGATGGATGTAAAGGCATAAAGTCCCTCTTCACTGGCTTTCCTACCCTTTGGCAAGTATCGCATGCTTTCACATACTCTTTTACATCATTGTATAGTGTGGGACACCATAATCCTGCTAGTAATATTTTTCTAGCGGGTTCATTAGGTCCCATGTGCTCTCCTACTAAAACTTCATGAGCTTCTTTCAATGCCGATTTGAATTCTTCCTTCATCACACATCTTCGCAAGATACCATCACTTCCCATGTTATACAACAATCCTGCTATTACTTCGAAAGGTGCTAAATTCATTATCAATTTATTTTTCTCGGTTGCCATCATTTCTTGTGGTAACTCCCATGTAGATAGGTACTGGAAAATAAACTTGTACCATGATGGAACAACATTGATGGCAAATAATTACACATCAAAAGGATTCACCAATTGGTAATGCCTAAACTTCTAGACTGCATATACCATTCCCAAAGCTTCTCTCTCTATTGTACTATAATTTCTCTTTGCCCTCGATAATAGGTGACTAGAAAGGAAAATAGGTTGATCCAACATGAATTGTCCTTCTTGTGCCAAACCACATCAGATTGCAAAATTTGAAGCATCTATATGGACATAGAATTCCTTATCCCAATTCGAGAACACAAAAATCAGGCTGTTGACAAGCTTGGACTTCAAGGCTCCTTCGTGTTCCTCAGTCCATATGAAAGGAACATTCTTCTTCATCAATGAATCTAATGGATAGGATACATGTGCATAATTCCTAATAAACCTTCGATAATAACCCATCGATCCAAGGAAGGTTTTAAGTGAACTCACATCAAATGGTTCCTCCATGTGCAATATCACACGGATCTTATCAAGATCTATTTTTAATCCTTCACTACACATAATGTGTCCTAACAATTTTCCATACAGTACCATCAGATAACATTTTCTAGGGTTTAATGATATTTGTGCATTTCTACACCTACTCATGCATTCACTGAGGGCAAGAATATGTTATTTTATCTTCCCATAAATGGACCAATCATCCAAAATTGCTTTGAAGTTCCCCATTGCCAACTGATCAAATGTATACAGTATGATGTGCTCAAATGTAGCTAGAGCATTACAAAGACTGAATAGCATTCGATTGTACATATAAATGCCATTCTCCACAATAAATGTGGTTTTCATATTATCCTCCTCAGATATACTTATCTGATTGTATCCCAAAAACCCATCCAAAAATGAATAGATTTCATGTCCTGCAACTTCCTCCAAAATGGAATTTATGAAGGAAATAGGGAAGGGGTCCTTAATAGTTACCATGTTTATACTCCTGAAGTCCACACATATTCTAATTTTGTCCACTTCCTTCTTCAAGGTAACTACTATGGGTGATACCCATTCACTGATCTTAAGCTTAAATATGATTCCTACCTCTAGCATCTTCTCTATCTCTATGTTCACTAATGCAACATATTTTGGGTTCATTATGTACATTCCACTCCTTACAGGTTGTGCTCTAGACATTAGTGTAATCTTGTGGATACATAACTCAGGTGGTACTCACTTCAAGTCCTTGTATGTCCATGCAAATACATCCTTATATTCTAAGAATATCTTAAAAGTTGTTGCTTTTAGTACGAGGTCCCAATCATCACCACAGTTAATCATCATAGGTTTATCCTCCATCCCTAGATTGATGTCCACTATTTGAGGTACTTCATACTTAATATTCTCTGGCTCACTTACTACCTTCTCTACATTCTTTGGGTGTGTCAGTTTTTTATCAATTTCTGCATCTCCTACTGTATACTCTACAAAACTTTTTGGGAATATCAATTTCTCTTCTGCCTCCTTGGGTTCCTAGCTGACTTTGGTTTGGTCTTGGTTTTCCTTGATCTCCTCTAACTCAATATAGAGGTAGTTGGGCTGAAAAATTTTGTACTCATCCATTTTCCAATGAAGAAGTTTGCTATCAGATCAAGCTTCATCTTCGCTACATTCATTCGGGTACAACATTCCTTCTCCATCAGGTTCATATCCTTCATCCCTCGAGGAGTTTTTTGATTCATATATGGTAGCAACATCCTCACTAACCTTCTAATTGGACAAATTAATGATATATTTATGTTGTCCTTCATTGAAAGTGATTTGATTCTTTCCCCAGTTGTGATTAACTTTGACTACATGTAGTCATCCTCTTCCTAGTAAAGCATCGTATGCAGGCTTCTACATAGTAATCACAACGAATCCAAGAAAAAATCTTGTTTAGATATCACCACTTGTTGTGCTGTCAAAACTTCCTTCATCTCGATATCATACTGATCAACATCGTATAATCTAAAGCTCAGTGCCCATAGTGATGGAGCACCTAATTCTAACGATGTCCTTTTAGGTAGCACATTGACATTGGATCCTCCGTCCATAATGACTTGTGTCAAATTGTGCCCTAGGATCTCCATATGGACTAATGCACATTTTTTTTCCACATCAATCATCAATATAGTTGGATTCATAAATTGGTCTTTTCATTCCTTTTGCTGAATCATTTGGCTCTACACTTCCATCACCTTATGTGGTTGTATTTATTCCATCATAATTTTTTTTAATGATGGAATAACTTCCAATAGGTTTGCCACCTTTACCTCTACTATGGTATCCAAAACTTGTGCTACCATACTTTGCACAATCGTCTCCTATTCTGATGGTTTTTTTAGTTCCTTTTCTATTGCTAACTTCACTTGTTTAGCCTTTTGTGCTTCTTCTTGCAATATTTTATTTACTACTTGCCAGCACTGCTTTTATTTTATTGGGTCTTGATATTTGTCCTTCTTAGCCTAATTTATCATCATGGCTAAAACTTCTTAAGTTTTCTCCTTAACTTGAGGAACCTCTACATCTAAATAGTTTACATTTTGCAGGTTACTCAAATTCATTTTCTTAGGGCAATTTGCCTCATTTTAGTTACCTAGACCACACCACCTACACATATGTGTAGTGTTTTCTTGCGGCACTTCATGTCTCTGAGGTGAAGGAAATTTTTTTACGAAATGCCTCCATTATTGGAAATTGTGACACTATATGATCGATATCCCTTTCGAATCATACTGCAAATGGCTCTGTCCACCTTGTCAATTACCTTGGTTATGCCTTTCACCTTGTCAACTATTATTATAACCACCACTTGTTACTTGTTACCCGCTTCCTTGGGCCTTTGGTTTCTCTTACTATTCTAAAAATCTATTGTATTTTCTCTCTTCATATACCAATCAATCACCAATTATCTCAATGTATTAGGAAATCAAGTTACCTAATCATTTGGTCGGTCTATACCATTTGCTCTCCAAATGGTTATATAAGTTCCTATATGTCTTGTGGGTTCTTCCTTACCCTCACCTATAAAATGTGGACATATCTACTTGGCTACCTTGTTATCCATCTTCGAAGAATCATCCTCTTCACTAGAGGTCTCCCGTGGAATCTCAATATGATTCCTCCTTGGGGGTATTTTACTACAGTGATCGTCAAAAATTTTCTATTCAAGGTATCTTATTTTGTCCCACCACTCATTTACCAAACTCATGAGTGTCTTCACTCCATGACCTCCTTCATTGATGTGAGGGATATGGTCTTGGTCCTTCCTCCTGAGCCCTCACACCTTATTACCCTAGTGCCTGACTCCCATACTTTGCACTCCATTGCAACCCTTCTGTCTCTTTCTCAGGTGTCACTATCCATTCTCATTCCTCATGCACTCCTTCTTTGTCAACTCGTGTCTTTATACTAGGTGGTTCTGGTACCTCCTCTTCTGTCTCTATCAATAATACCTCAAAATCACCTTCTTCAGATGTCCAAACTTGCTTTATTTTTGGTTTGTGTGTACCATGATCTAAGTTACTTGCATTTTCTCTTTGATAAATCCTTGTGCTTATTCTTATTGGAATGTTCTCTCCTACTTCCCATATTCTACATATTCGCACACTGGTGTCTGTCATTCACCTTCAATTTTGTAGTATTCTTACTTGTCAATTTGACATATTTTAACAAAGATGCCAGATTCGATAAGGAAATGGTACCAAATTTAGCATAAGGGTGCATTATTCCTTATTATATGTGATTTATATTTCTTAGGATGGTAAATTTACTATTCCCAACTTAGGCACCAAATCATACACCCGTACAGTCTCTCAAACTACTAGTTTGCGCCCAATGAATAGCTTGTACAAAACCCAAATCGACATACTATACGATCTAAAATCATACAGTGATAGATCTTGTACAATTACACACTCAACCAATCCTTCATATTCAGTTTTTCAAGCTTTCGTACATATTTTTGTAACTAAACTGTTCGATTCCCCAAAAATACCAAATCGGGTAAGTTTCCTTCAATTACATAAACTACCAAATTGGGTAAATCCCTTTTGTATAATTTTTACAGACTCTGGTGTATGATATGTATGAAACTAAGGTACATACAAGTGCCAAATTGGATATTATACTGGGCCAATATCTCTCAGATCATTTTTGTAAGGGTTTAGTATAGTAATTAAGTCCTTTTCCAATAATATGCACAGTACATCAATAGGATAATATCCAATGGCGACATCCAGAAATCATACAAAAATGTTTAATACACATTTATTGATATTATCATGATCACATATTATCAAATAATTCCACACCAATGCCAATTCTGGGTAATTCTTCCATAGCAATGCATTAATTAGCCAAAATAACTACAAGAAATATTAACCATCAAATGCTATTCTACCATTCCAGAACTGTATAGTACATGAGAAAATCCATGGATTCTATTTATTATTCATTCTTGTTCCATAATAACATACAACAATTCTCTCAGAGCATAGTCTAACTCCTAACACTTGCTAGACTAACTAAAAAGTATCCAACTATATCAGATTGTAACTAGCATATATCCAAACTATCAAAATTGAAAATCAAGCCTTATATGACATTGCCTAGGCCATTCCAAAGTGGTTCCTAAGGCAATTTGTTAATCACAACTGTCCATGCATAACGAAATACATTAATTAAGACTTTTACTATGTCTAAATAGTTAACTATCAAAATCACGCATAATGACAACTTTAATTTGCATTTCTCGTGCATTACATTCCATTTCATTGCATATTGTTCAGTTTTCCCTTCACATTGTACGGTTTCAGTCATACTTGTACGATTTACAAACTTGTCAAAATTATGAAACTAGGGCAAATCCTTTATCACTTCTTCTGGGAGGTGGATTTGTTGCCTACAACAAAAAATATTAATGGTTACATAGTTCAAATCAAATTAATTTTTTTTAGTCAAATGGATATTTCTCATTGATTTTCTTAAATAGACTGCCTAGAGGAAGAGGATACTCTCCCTAAATCTAGTTTCACCATTCTAATATCAAACCGATATGGGCACCTACAAGAAAATACTCAAAAGGATTTGGAAAGGAAGTACTGAAAATTGCATTGCAAAATTAGTTATAAATAACATGAATACAACTCCTCAAGAGGATCCTACATCTCATCCAACTACGTATTCATCTCATCCGACTACATACTTATTCACAGAAAATCAAGAGGTGGCTTATAAATAAAATGTTACATTATTTCTAAGGCTAATATACAAAATGTGATACAAAACCTAATATATTTTTTTCCAATGAGTTTACATGGGTTTTCATAAGGGATCCTGGTCCATTCATACTAAATGGGGTTCGAACCAGGCCAAAATCCTTACCACTACAGTAAGCATACAACTCATACAAAGCATAATATTATATGTTGTTTATTATTATTTAAAAATAATATAATCCAACTTATATTGAATAGGTTTGGAATAAACATTACAAACCAAGGTTTTAATAAATAAGTTTCAATCCATAAGTAAACACTAACACCTTAATCAATGTTGAATGAGTGGAAAGGTAAATGTAAAGTAGTTATTTTTTTATATATAAGATGATCTTTACAAAAGAGTAGTTTATACATAAGAGGTGTTTATCCATAAAACATTATGTATAACATTATCACATTTTAATTTTAACTTTGAAACTCTTTAATGGAATTCCAAAACCTTAACCTTAGGGCCATTCAAGTATAAAGAGGAAAAGATCAAAATTTATTATATATTGGATAATCCTCATGAAGGAGGCATTTATCCCTATTTCTTATTCTAACATAGTAGCTCTTTTTTTGAGTTCAAAAACCTTCACCTTAAACCCATTCAAATATCATGACATAAAAGTAGTATATAATTATGAAATATTATTAAAATAATAGTTAAAAGAAATAGAAGAAAGTTTTTTATTGTTGATATATAATATGTTAGGCATATTATAAATTATAAATTATTACAATATTTTGATAATTATACATGTATATCTTGATAAAATTTAAACCTAAGTCTCCTTTTTAAAAATAACTAATTAAAAAATATTTATCATACTAGTCTATACAAAATATAAGACTAGATTTTAGTCACTTACCAAACCAAATAATAATGTTCATTTCAACCAATACAAATTAATTGCTTTTAACAATTATCATTAAAATTTATTGTTTATGCATATGAAAAAAGAGTAGTATTATTCCTTATCATGAATATGATTTTAAACACAGTACCCTTAATTTATAACACTTAATTAATTCAAACTAAATAACGATTATGCTTTTCCTCTAAATAAAATAAATTATTGTCATTTCGTTTAATACACATGCATCATTTAAAATGACACATGGATGGAATACATTATTTAAAAATTGAGAATTTCTTTCACTTGCCTTTATTGTAACTAATATGCTTAAGTCAAGAAAATGAATGCACATGGCACAATTTACTTAATAACATAATCATTAAAAATATTTTAAAGACATTTAAAATTTATTAATATTCATAACCTTAAATATATTATTGCTACTCAAATATGAAATCTGCTTATTCTAAGTTGTAATTTTTTTTTATGAAAACTATAACTTTAGGTTGTAACATAACTTAATTTCTAAAGGATGTAATTTCTTAAATATTTTACTAAGGTATTTTATTACTGCATCAAATATTTTCTCCTATACACTTTTCAAACCCACTAGCCTTCTAACAATTTCAACACCCAAATATTTTAGCCATTGAAAATATTGACTCTTCTTATATTTTATCATAAATATGGCCATTTACATTCTTCCTAAGCAATTTTTCATTTGGGACCCATCGAATGTCGATGTTGCTCCTTGCCTTCAAATTCCATTAACTATACCATTGCCTATAGTGATCTAATTTTATCTATCGTGACTAGAATTAATTGGCTTCAAATAAAGCCCCTTAGGGTTTCCCTCTTCTCCTCATCATATGGATTTTTTTTCTCATCCCTCCTCTTGTGTTCTACAAGTATGCTTTGACCTCATAACCATTTTCTATCTTCTTTATGCTAAATTTATTGAAATTAAGGAAGCAAATTGATTAAAAGGTAGAGCAAAGGTCATTGATATATTGATATAAAATAATATATTCTTGAATAAACACAAAAACCAATTCAATAGCATCCATGTAAGATTTATATATTAATTTTTTTCATACATTTGGTATGTTTTTTCTCCAAAACACTTTATTTTTTCTAGATTTCAGGTGCTTTTGTCTTTTTTTTCTTGTTTTTTTTTTTCTTGGTTACTAACATATAATTTCAGGTGCTTTTGTTATGTATATGTGCATATATAGGAAGGAAATATCATGTCCATGTATATATCCAATAGTGCAAGCCTCCGGTGTGTCTGAGGACTAAGGAGAGATGGACCCTTGTAAAACATCTGACAACTTCAAAAGGCAAAGGGATTGCTTCCTCTTCGAGGGTATAGCAATGTAGATAGTAGATAATGGAGATGTGTAGGAGAAGAACCTTTTATCTTCCAATATGTTAACTAAATATAAGGAGGAACCTCTCAAAATTCATGAGGTGGTTCTAGAATTAGGCCATATTGAGAAAGGGGATGCTCTTCCCATTAAACGTTTCTTTGAAAGACTGTCAATGGAGGATCCAGTTCAATAACAGCTTGCGGAGGTGTTAAGAAAATGTTTCATGGCTTCCTGAAGAATAGCTAGCCCTTTGGCTTCTATGAAGCCAAATTTGACCTCCTTAAAGCAAGGCATGGAAAGCCCAGTGGCCTTCCTAAAACTGGTGCTGGAGAAAGGCTCTCCTGATCCTAAGACTAGAAGCCACAAAAGTAAGTGTATCAACTTTGGGGTGGAGAAAAAAGTTGGAAAACCATCAAGAAAAACTGTCAGAAAAAGAGAAGTTGAGAACAATATTGCAAATGATGGTCAAGCTCGCCCAAATATGGAAAAAATAAGTGACGATAATAGTAGCCAATTGATATTGGATGGGTACAAGTCTCCTCTACATGGGGAGGCTGTGAAACAATTGTCTTTCAAACCTCATAAATGAATATGTGCTCGTGGAATATTAGAGGACTTAAAAATTCCTCTAAAAAGTGCATCCTAGCATCATTAAGAAGAGATAAGTCTCTGGATATTATCTTTATTCAAGAATCCAAGTTGGATAAATGTAGTTGGAATTCAATTCTTTGTACATTTTGGAAGGCAGTGGGATTTACAGCTAGTGAGGCTTTCGGTTCTTCCAGATGTCTTTTATATTTTTGGAATAAATCAAAATTTGATGGTAATGTTATTTATTCCTCTAGATGTGTCATTAACATTTTATTTTTATATAATTCAACTGGTCGAATATGGGTTATGTCCAACATTTACGTCCCCAATTCCAACATTGAGAGGCGTTCATATTGGCTTGAGCTGTTATAAATGAGGAAAGTATTTATAGATGAAGCTTGGGTTTTAGTGGGTGATTTCAACTTGACTTTGTTTCTCTAAAAAATAGGAGAAAATTGTGTTGATCCTAGGAGCATGGAGTATCTGGTTAGTTTTATCAGTTTGAATGAGCTCCTAGATCTTGATCTCAAAGGTGCTAGATTCACCTGGAGTAATCGATAAACCAAAAATAATCTCATCCTCTGTAGATTAGATAGAATATTAGTCTCCAAACTGGGTCTTCATCTCTTTGGGGGAGCTATTCTTTCTTCTTCACCCAAGGTTAGCTTAGACCATAACCCATTATGGATGAAATTATTGGTGAATTCTTCTTTTTATCCGAGGCCTTTTAGATTCAAATAAATGTAGTGTAATCACCAAAGTTTGAAGACCATATTAAAGAATGGTGAAATAAAGACTTGTATGGTGAATGTATGGATCTCTTAGTAAATAAACTTAGAAAGATCATAATTAAGCTCAAATTCTAGAACAAGAACACCTTTGGTGATATCTTCAAAGCTAAGGAGAGTCTGAGAGCCCAACTTAAATATTTGGAAGATTTAGTGGAAGAAGAAGACCTTTCCATAGAGACTACTAAAAAGGAGAAAGACATCCTTATTTCCTTGCACAACAAGTTGGCTGATGAGGAGCTATTTTGGAAGTAGAATTCATAGGCTTTGTGGCTAAAATAAGGTGATAAAAACTCTAAATTTTTTCATGCCTCGACCCTCCACCACAAAATCCATAATAGGATCAAGAAAATTACCAAATCAGATGGATCAATTTCCAATGATATCGATGAAATCAGAATGGAGGTCACTGCTCACTTTGACTCTATGTTGGGTTTGACCACTTCGAGAGATATTCAGGTGGAATATTCTCTTCTTACCTTGATTCCTAGCTTGGTCACTCAAGAAATGAACTCCTCCCTAGAAGCAATGTTTTCAGATGAAGAAATAAAAGAAGTTATGGATGCTATGGGTCCGTTAAAATATTTGGGACCAGATGGTTTTCCCCCATATTTTTCTAGAAATATTGGAACATATGTGGAAAGGATGTCTGCAATACCTTGAGGTTGGTGCAATCGACAATGGTAGTTCCAAAGGGCCTCAATTCCACCTTTTTGGTCTTGATCCCTAAATATTCTAATGTCATGTCCTTTAATGATTTTAGGCCAATTAGTTTGTGCAATACAGTTTATAAGATTCTGACAAAGGTTTTGGCTAACAAAATCAAACCCCTCCTATCGACTCTCATTGATAGCACCCAAAGCAAATTTATGGTCGGGAGGCAGATTCTTGATGGGGCTATTATTGTTCATGAATTAATTCATTCGGTTCATAAAAGTGGGAGGTAGGAATTCTTCCTTAAGCTCGATATGAACAAGGCCTATGATCATGTGTCTTGGCCCTTCTTGTTTAGAGTTCTTTAGAAGTTTGGCTTTGGTTCCAAGTGGATTGAGTTGATTGAAGCTTGTGTTTCCACTGCTTGGTTTTCGGTGCTTGTCAATGGCTCTCTTATCGGTTTTTTCAATCTCATCGTGGTATTCGCCAAGGGGATCCTCTTTCCTTCTTTCTTTTCATAATCATGGTAAAATCCCTGGGAAGGTCCCTAGCTTTGAACCCAATGATAGAAGGTCTGACTCTTACTTTATCTTATAGACCAATTTCTCATCAATAGTTCACAGATGATACTCTGCTTTCCTGTTTGGCCTCTGTGCTCTAAGTGAGAGAAATTAAAGATCTTTTGGTGTGCTATGAGAGATCTACAGGTCAAAAAATCAATTTTATTAAGAGTAGCTTATATTTTTTGAATACTCCAATTGAGCGCCAACGAAAAATAGCTAATATCTTGGGCTACCATATTTCCTCCTTTCTTGTAGTCTACCTTGGCCTCCCGTTTTTTACTAGCAGGGTAGGAAATTATCTTTTGTCTCTGGTCATTGAAAGACTACAACAAAAATTAGTGACTTGGAAGGGAGCATTGTTGAGTTAGGTTGGAAAAATTGTTCTTGTGTAGAGCACTCTCCAAAGCATCCTCGATTTATTTCATGTCGCTCTTCAACCTTCCTAGAAAGATCATTACCAAATTTAAAAGTATCTTCAAATCCTTCTTATGGGCTGGTCTAGAGATGAAAGGTAAGTTCCATTTAGCTTCATGGGAGCAGGTCTATCACTAGAATAAGTATGGTGGTCTGGGTTTAAAAAGAGTCAAGCAGATGAATAAGGCCTTAGTTGCTAAGTTGGGGTGGAAAGTCACGTCTAATGAAGTGGTGGAGTGGGTGAAGATCCTCAAGGTGAAATACAATTTTATCAATTTTCTCTCAAACCCACTTCCTGAAGGAGGTTCTCCATTCTGGCAAAGCCTTTTAAAATCTAGAGTCTTCCTACACAATAGTAGTAGGTGGATTATTGGTAACAAAAATTCCATGGATTTTTGGAATGATCCGTGGTTGGGAGAAAAGCCCCTTTCTTCTAACCAGATATTTCATATTCTTGAGCCAGCCACCCATGCCTTGGGCTATGTTAAAGTTGTTGATTTCATTATTTATGAGAATGGTCATAAATATTGGTTTCAACTCCCAATGATGATTGGATATTTGGATATCCAACAAGCTTGGTCTCTTGTTGCTAAGGAATTATAGTTTCAGGTTCTTTGATCTGAATATGTCAAAGATAGGATCATTTGGGCTGATGATAATGAGGGAGGCTACACTATCAAAGTGGCATATAATTTGCTTGATCCTGATGCTCTGTGCTTGTTTTTGATCAGGAGAATGTGGCCGAAAGGACTAACTCCTAAAGTCAACCTTTTTTTTGGTTAGCCAACTTTAATAAGATTCTTTCCATTGAGAATCTACTTAAGAGAGGTATGCAAATTGTAAATAGATGCTACTTGTGTGAAGTTGATTGGGAGTCATCTACTCATTTGTTGCTCTTATGTCCCTTCTTTCGTGATGTTTTTGTCTGCATTCTAGATAAGTTGGGGGTGCAGTGGGTGTTGCCTAATTCCTTGGAAAAATTTATTCTACAATGGACCTCCCCCTTTAATGCCCCTCATCTCAAGTGCCTGTGGAGCTTCCTCCTACCACATATTTTTTGGGTATTTGGAAAGAACAAAATGCTAGGGCTTTTAAAAACTACAAAAGAGATGCTCTTAGAATAGGTCTCAAAATCTTGTGGAGTTCAATTGAGAATGTTACCAATGTATTTCCTGATCTAGGGAGAAATTGCCTGAAGAGTTCTCCTACTAAAGTTCTATTGGAAGCTAAGTTGGGCTTCCCGAGGTTTGACCCTAGGCCTCCTGTGCCGAATCCAAGGAATAATGTGAGATGGTCGCCCCCCATTGGTTGGCTCAAATTGAACTTTGACGGGGCATCAAAAGGTAATCCCGAGATCATTGGGGTGGGTGGCATCATTAGGAATAGCATGGGAAAATTTATTGTGGCATATTGTGAGCATTTATCATCCCAAAATTCCCACTTTGTGGAGGCTCGAGCCACTTTCCAAGGTATTAAACTCTTGGCTGATTTGGGATATCCAAATGTTGAGATTGAAGGGGACTCAAAGAATGTGATTAATATTCTTAATTCCACTACTGATCCGAGCTGGAATATCATAAATATGATGTGGGAGTCGAGAAGGTACCTCCAAGGTTTAAATCAATTCAGGGTGGCACATATTTTGAGGGAGGGTAATTCGCTTGCTAATTGTTTGGCCAATCTTGGAACTAGCCTTCCTAGCTTTACAATGTGGAGAAATAACTTTCCGATAGATCTCCTAAATCTTCTTAATGTAGAACTCTCTTAAATTTTGTTAGGAATCCGATCAATGGCATTTTAGTATGTTACATCACCTTTATTTCGAAAGTGTTGGCACTTATGGTAATTTGAATTGTTGGAATATCACACCCTATGATTGCGATGTTCATCTCGTCTATTGGTGGCCTAGCTTCTGCTCAAGGATAATAATTCTCCATCGCATCTATTATGGGTAGCTGGTGTCATTCACATCCTTTAATAATTACTCTTGTTCAAATTCAAACTAGAAGAATGGCACCCATTTTGACTCTGTCCTTCATGGTAGTCGGGTTTCAAATACTCCTTGGTGGAAATCTAGAGCTATCTCATCGCTGATCTTACCTCTACTTTTCTTGTTTGGTTTGTGGATCCACCTTCTTGTTTTTGGTGTTGGCAATGTTTCCATGTGGTGTTTATGTTTATATTTTGTGTCCTTTCTTCTAAGTTAGGGTGGTTATTTTGCACAACTATATTTTATGGTTTGTCTCCCATGGGGGAGTTGATGTAAAAGGTTGAGTGATTCCTTTAAAAACCCTCCTTTCATAATAATATCAAAATAATAATAATGCAACAATAGGAACTATTTTTAACAACTATGCAAGGGCTATGAAAAGATTATAGTTACTCAATGTAATTTTTTTTTTTTTGAGATTATTTTTTAAAAATAGGAAATATAGGTTTTAAATTAGCACTTGTAGGGTTAAATATTTTTAAAAGTAAAACTAAATTATGTGTTTTAGGTTTTTAAATAGGGCTTTTTATTTTTTTGTTGAAGATACTTTAAGATCTCAAGCATGCAATTAGGGTCACAATAGGGATCACCTTCCCTATGATTTGAGTGTAATGTGAGCCCAATGCTATACCAATATGCTTTCTCGATAGAGATAACTTTTGCTATTTGGAGATGTGTTATTTTTAATTGTGAATGCTATATTTTGTTGCATGTTGAGTTGGTAAGGAAGGACTAGGTCAAGATCCATGATTTCTTGTAGTAGTTGTGAATAATACTCTTATTATGTTCTTGGTATTATATATTAGTAGTTTGTGTCTCATTATGTTCTATATATAGATCTCTAGGTTTTATTTAATGGTTTTTCATGTTATTTTAGCAAGGTTACCCTAGGCTTATCCATAAAACTTTGCCATAATCACAAAAATATTAGTAGTTTGCAATATTATGTTATGATATATGTAACTTATATAGTGATAAATAAGTCTTATTGTCTTGATTACAATTTACATTCCAATGGTTATTTTAGTTCACTTGTGAAGGAGGAAAAAAGATGCAATGTTAGATATTTGTAAGTACTTATATGTGATTGGTTAAACACTTAAATACAATTAAATTAATTGCACTCCTAGAGCATATATGTTTATTGAATAGGTACTTATTTAAAAAAAAAAAAGGGATACATTGTGGTGATGGTGTATATCATCACAATTCATTTTGTGGTCACATTATAGGTAAAAAAAATTGTTAAATATTTTAAAGTATGCTAATAATAAATATAGTTCTTGAAGTTAAAAATGTGATGCATTTGAAAAAGTGAATTTATAAATTATAATTTACTTTGAATCAAAATAATTAAATAAATTGGATTCATAAGAAATATGCAATGAATGGATTGAATTTTAGATCAAGAATGAATTATTGAAAACTTATGCTTTTCTTTTTAAGGTCTTATTTTTCCAGGAACAAAAGTTATGTGTATTGAATGAATTAGATAATAAATAATTAGATGTGCAATTTTTAGTTGTTTTGGTAGTACAACACAAGTTTATTTTAATGTTATAACACTAATGTATAATCAAAAATGTGAATTAAAGATCAAATAGCATTAGTTCAATCCGTTAGATTCCTTAACCCCTGTGAATACTAGGGCAACGATGCCTCCAAGCTTGTGCAAGCATGGAATCAGTGGATGACTTCTGTAAAGACCACACAAGACCAGAGTTTCTCTGGGGGACTCTCGGCATCCACCGCAGTAGCTGGCAGTGGATTCATTCCCACCAATACACTCGCCTCCACCGTCCTCCCTCAGATCAAGTCATCTTCAAAATACAGGGGAGTGATGGTGTGGAAGAAGTCCTACAACAAGCCGACACAGTAAAACTCCTCCATTAAGGCTTCCGTCTAAAATTCGTCAGTTTCAACGCCAAAGCTTGAGTAGCAAAGCGTTGACACGGAATATTAAATAATTGCTAGCTTCCTCTGTTGTAGCTTGGTGCTTTTTGTTAATAGGTAGTTGATTACTTTTTATAGTGGCGGCATCTTAGGAGTCATAAAAGGTGTTATCAATTTTATCGTGGATAATAAAATTTTCATTCTACTTGGTCTTTTAAATTTTGAAGCATGCTAATTCCAATAGAATGTCCAACTGAGATCGAACTCATATATTTATATTTCAATATTTTAAGTTTAAATCAAAGGATTAAACTCACCTTCCAAGGTATTAATATGACATAATTAGCCATTAGTTAATTACACCTCTAGATACATATTAGAGATGTGGAGAGATATTTGGCTATCGCCCTCGCAACGAGCAACATTATTATATAAAAATAATTGAAATAGATATTATTTATAATTACATAATGGTATTTAATATTGTATGTATTGTTGTTAAGATTTAAATTAAATATTTTTTAATGTTGAAGAATTTAATAAATTAAACCACTACTATTTGATATGATACAAACATTTACAAGCAAATACTTAGAAGGATTTGATAGTAAGAAACTGAGAATTGCATTACAAAACTGGCTATAAATAGCGCAAATCCACCACCTTAGGAGGATCCTTCCATAATATCTTGGATCGGATTGAACTAATTGTATTTTTCAGATATTTGATCCGACTACCCACTTACTAAAAAAAAATCAAAAGATGGCCTACAAATAAAATGTTACATTATTTGCCATCCAATATACAAAATGTTATAGAAAAACATAATATTATATGTTGATTTAATATGTTAATTCCTATCATCTCTCCCCACCATAGAAGCATGGGACTCCAATGCATACAAAAGGGAAGAAAAATCTGAAACCATCTGGTGGTGAGAGAGACATTGAACTTGATGCAAAAGTTGTCTTTGCCTAGTAATAGGGTAAGAAGTGGAAGATCCTTGATGAGTCTAACAAGTGCTAGTGTTGAACACATGATTAACATCAAGTGGAAGCTATAAGTCAGGTACAA
The DNA here is from genome assembly GCA_028583015.1 of Wollemia nobilis. Taxonomy (NCBI): domain Eukaryota; kingdom Viridiplantae; phylum Streptophyta; class Pinopsida; order Araucariales; family Araucariaceae; genus Wollemia; species Wollemia nobilis. Next base: position 5,299,726 of record JAQPPZ010017221.1, read on the forward strand.
CATCTACATGATGACTAATGGATGGTGTTGTCTCTAATGTGAAATCATGGTATGGATTAAGAATATCAATATTTATGGCATCATGAATACCCAAGTATCCTATAATATCAAGGCAAAAAGTATTCTTGGATACCTATTGCAATATAGTGTAAGGCATATAGTGAAGAGGTTTGATCTTACTATGTTGCTTCTCTAGAAAACATCGTCTGTCAAGGTACAGTTAAACTCTATCTCTAACCTAGAAGTAACGTGGAACATGATGTTGGTCCATGCAATGTTTTTTTGTTGTTAAGTCTTCTACAAAATTTGAAAAGCCTTTGACTGCAGCTATTTTAAACGTTGAATGAATTACTGTGCTTTGTCTTGTTTTCTGTATATGGATGGTGACAAGATATAGAAGTGATAAAGGTAACTTATATGGAGCTAACGGTTGAAAACCTAAATAGACTTCAAAGGATGAATAACCTGTGGATGAGTGGAAAACCCTATTATATGCATACCCAATATGTGTAAGACTCAAATCCCACTTAGATGGATATGAATAATGGAAGATACAAAGAATCTATACAAGAGTATGATTACCGATTTTAGATTGACCATGATACTATATATGAAAAGCAATAAAAATGTTTAGAGACACACCTAAGAGTTTTCATAAAAATCTCTAGAAATGATCAACAAAATGGGAATTATGATCAAACATGATACTAGTGGGAAGACCTAAAGAATGCCAAACAAAATCAAAGAAAATTTGGGCTAAGTTGATGGTAGAACTAGTTTTATGATAGGGGATCAACTTAGCCATCTTACTAAAACAATTGGAAACAACAAAAATATAGTCATGATGATGAATAGTCATAGGAAACCCATTAACCAAATTAATAGAAATGCTCTCCCAAGGGTTAGAAGTAATAGGTAATGGTATGTTGAGGCCCAAATTCCAATCAGTTGATTTAGATCAATAGCAAATAACACATTATCATAGACATCTCAAAACATCACATTGCATGTGGGGCCAATAGAAGAAATACTACAAGTGATGAAGATTTTTATGTTTGTCAAAATATCCACCATTGAGTGTAGAATGCACCTCTGTAATAAGGGATGACCTATGCTCATGGGGTACATAGAGTTTATCCAAATGGTAGAACAAATTATACTTAATATAGTAATATTGAAAAGGGCTAAATTAAAACATGAAGGATGTTAAAGGTGTTGGTAATTCTATGCAAATTCTATAGCATGAACATACTCAAAAGGCCAAGTCTAAAAACCCCAAGTGTGAAGTGGTAAATGGTCAAGACATGAGATGAAGGAGGACAACACAAACAATTAGCCACAAAAATTTTGGTACCTTTTTTGTACATAATGACTATGTGAAACTATTATAGATATGAGGCCCATTTTATATTATTAGCTTCTTGGATATTATTCTAGGAATGAAGGGACTAGATAGACAAATGGTCAATATGGATAATTGTTTCCCTACCTAGGAGATAATGACATTGATATTTGATGGCTTAGACTAAAACATACAACTCCTTATAATAGGTGGAATAGTTTTTCTTAGCTATTGAATATGTCTAAATGATAAGTTATAGGATGGTAATTTTGTTTCAAGACAACACCAAGGGTAAACTGAGAAGCATCAATTTCAATCTTGAAATATTATCGATGATTAGGGATGACAAAAACAAGAGCAGAACATAGCTTATAATTTAGTGTAAAGGCATGGTCATGACTAGGAGTCCAATGAAACAAAACTTTGGTCTTAGTCAATTGATGTAAGGGAGCAACAACGGTGGAATACCCTAGGATAAAATTATAATAGAAATTAGTATGCCCAAGGAAACTTTGTAACTTAGTGATAGTGGTAGGAGTGGGCCAGTTAAGGAGTACTTCAACTTTGATAAGATCCACCTAAATACCTTCCTTAATAATAATAAATCCAAGGTAGGAAATGGAGGTTTACCCAGAAGAACACTTATGCAAATTAGCATAAAGTTGATGCTTCTTGAGGGTACAAAGAACATGCTTAATGTGCTCGAGGTGATTTTTCCATTTAGGAGAAATGAAAAGAATATCATCTAGGTATATAATGACATCTCTATCCAAGCACTCTCTAAAGACTTCATTCATTAGCCTCATAATGGTAGCAAGAGAATTTGTGATACCAAAAGGTATAACAAGCAACTCAAATAGATTTGTCTTAGTTTTGAAAGTAATTTTCCATGTATCCTTAGCTTGAATACAAACCTGATGGTATCCACTCTTAAGATCAATCTCAGTGAAGAATTTAGCTCCCTAGAGTTGGTCTAAAAAATATCAATACAAGGGAGTGGATATCAAATTTTGATAATGATATTATTAAGTGCACAAAAATCAATGCAAAGACACCAAGTGCCATCCTTTTTTAGGACAAGAAGAATAGGAGAGGCACAAGGAGATATGTTGGGTTTGATGAATCCTTTAGCTAATAGGTCATGTAGTTGATTTTTTTATTTTGTCATACTATGGAAGTGACTATCTAGACATGGCTACATTAGGGATAGGTGTTTCTAGAATGATATCACTCTTATAATTAATGATCTTCTCTATAGATAAAGTAGTGGGCTCCTAAAAAACACATTCATATTTTTGGAAAATTTTGTTATGTATTATGGGTTGAGTGGTCTTAGGAACTTCTATTGACGAGTGCTTATGTTGTGGGTGTATGGAAATGAGTTCAAGTGCTTGAGCATGATTTACTACTTTTTTGGCTTATCTATAACTAAGCAAAAAATTAGAAGTGTGCTTGATAGATTTTATGAGATAGTGCTTATTATCCTACTGGGGTATGTATGTGTTTTTGTAAGCATCATAGTGAGCACATCTATCATATTGATAGGGCTTTCCACGCAACAAAACTCAAAAATCCATTGGGGTCACATCACAATTGAATTTATCCCTAAAATAGGTGGCAAAAGCAAATACAATGGTGTATGTGTGTGTGATACACGGAGTAGTCTCACTATCCTTCCATCCAAGAGAATATGGATGAGGATGTGGTGTTGTAGGGAGCTTGAGCTTATCAATAATGGAATTTGTGATCAAGTTCTTTTGCAATCCATTGTTGATGATACAATCAATAACAAAATCATGTGTCAAGTAAGCATGCATGATAAACAAATTACCATGGTATCCTATGGTGGAGTGATGATTCATAAAAGTTATATGATTAAGTTTACCCCTTAAATTCTCATATATATGATCCTCTCTAGTAGTCTTGATGGGGTTATCACTTTTCCCCTCATTAGACTATACAGGTAAAATTTTCTTTCTATACTTCTATAATTACCTACATGTAGATTTATCATGCCCCTTCCTTTTACAATGATACACTATTTTTTAAACTTATATTGAGAAGAAGAAGAGAAAGAATGAGGATGATGTTTATGAGAATTAGAGGATTGAGTAGGAGCAGAAGTAGGAGAAGAATACAAAGGGAAGAAGGAAGGATATCTATTTGATGCATATTGATGTGGATGAGGCAGTGGCTTGGAACCTCATGAAGAGTATTATGTCCCCTTAGTCTATGCTACAAACTTCTCCTCTATGAACAATGCCTGATTAAAGACTACATCAAGTGTAGTGCAAGAGGTGTATTTAAATTCTCAATACAAGTGTGCTCGAAGTCCACTTTTAAACTTAGCAATGAGGAAAGGTGTAGGATTGGACATGCAAAACAAGACATGTAGCCAATTGAACTGATGGACATATTCTTGTACGAAAGTGTGTTTTCTCTATCTAAGGTGAAGCCATTGATTAAACAAGTCATCATCATAGTTGGATGAATATAAGATAGCCTTCAAGGCGGTAACCAACTCATTCCAAGTGGTGATGGGGTTTTTAGGTTCTTGGAATTCGATAATGAGAACCTTAACCATACTATAGAGTTTGAGTTTGGTGAAAGAAACTTTATCATTGTTTAACGTTTGACTATATGCAAACCAGATCTCCATGCCTAAGATCTAGCTATTGAGGTCTTTGATTGTGTTAGCTAAATAAGTAACCAATCAAATAACTTTTACCGATCTATTTGCTAAAGCTAAGTTTGCTGCCATGTGTCTACTATATTAAGCCAAAGAGAATTTATAGGTTTAACCAGTGAGCAAGACAAAAGAGCTTGTAATATGCAATATAGGCATAATTAAGTTATTCAGTCAAAGGAACAAGCTGGTTAAACTTACGAAAGCTGTTCTAAATTCGATGAGAATAAATTACTAAACGGAAAAAAAGCTTTAGTTGCAAGGCATAAAGATTATGAAAAGTAAATAACTTGGAATTTGAATCAAACTAAAAAGGCCTTAGCAATAGTCATGGCTCATCAAAAGAATGCAGTAAGAAAATTTGGAAGAATTCTCCCTCCTTATGTGAGGCAACCGGTAGCAATCAGCCAAAATGTCAATTGAATTCAGCAAGCTGGTCTAGAGCACGGATACGTCTTGGACTGGAATTGGGCCTGCAGGTCAGAGTGGTTTCAAGTTGGTCGGTGTGTAGTGTTTTTGAAAGCCATAATAGGTGCCACACAAGCTTTTATGGCATGCAGCTGGACGTCCAAGCTCAATGAAGGTCACACCTGAGTAAGAACTTAGGCTTCGTGTGTCAAAAGGTTATGAGTCCTCTGCAGCGTCACCAGCAAACCTCATTTTGACGTGGCTCAATACCACCAGTGTCACCATTGACGTGTCTCAATATCAAACTTCTATTTACTAGTAGACGTCTACATTGATTCTAATGCCAGATGCTGCCTTGTGGTCGCCTGAATTTCAACAGCACTGTGTTTGTAGCTTGTCATCCCTGAATTTGGAAAATAAGCCTCATTTTTCTTGTTGTCAGCGACTGAGTATCATGGCACGACTGTAACATGGCTCGATTGTCTTTGAATCCACCAAGTGCTTTCAATTGAACGGGGATTGTTGTTTGCTTGAAGCAGTCGAATGCTTTCAGATCGTCGTGATTCCAGAAAAAAAATATTTCGGAATACACGACGTGTCCGGATAGCAAACACGTCGGAGGTTGATGCGTCGAAATGGAAATCTGTTTAGAGCTTTAATTCGTCGCTATTACTGACGTCAAACCAGTGAGCTTAAGCAGACAAATGGCAACTGGAGATCAAGAATTGTTGGCTTGTTCAATGCATGCGTTCTTCGTACTTCACGTGTGGATAAGCTCATGCCTAGCTTGTACAATCTGCATGCTGAAAGGATTCTGGAAACTAACATAAAGATGATTCAAATTGCCTTCAACTATCTAATATCTTCGATATACATTCAACAGGAAGGTTGACACAACTCCTTCTGGGTATGTGTGGGATTATCAAGCGGTTGTTGTTGCAAGACTGAATATCAATATGTCTAGAACAATTTTAGCAGCACCAAACTACGTTCTTCTTTGCAGCGTATTCAAATGGAGAGATTGTCATTGCAAACGCCTTATGACCGACTGTTTTATGTCTAGCCCAAATATATTATGTTTAGTCCAAATATATTATGTCTAGTCAAATTATATTACGTAGAAATCTTGCTCAGTGTCATCGCAACAATTAATTTTTATCCAGCCATATATAGCTCATTATCATCCATTTGACCTGAATATCAAGTCTATGTACTAATAGTGAAACAATAGGAACTATGTTTAACAACCATGCAAGGGCTAAGAAAGGTTTATAGTTATTCAAATATTTTCAAAGATTTCAAGAAAGACTTTTATTATAATGAGACAATCATAAAATACAAGGATAAGAGAAATGCCATTAAGCTCCATGATGACTAGCAAAATAATGTTTCTCATGATTTAAAAAAAAAAAAAAATTCTTCAAATAGGGAATTTAGGTTTTAAATTAACACTTGGAGGGCTAAAGGTTTTTAAAGAGTAAAACTAAATTATGTGTTTTAGGTTTTTTAAGACTTGTTTATTTTTTTTTTGTTGAAGATATTTAAAAAGCCCAAACATACAAGTAGGGGCACAACACCGGCCACCCTCGCTATGATTTGACTATAATGTGTGGTCACTACAATTTCTAGATAGGAATGGCTTTTGATATTTGAAGATGTGTTGTTTTGAATTGTGAAAGCTAGATTTTGTTACATGTTGAGTTGGTAAAGAAGAACTTGATCAAAATCCATGATTCCTTGTAGTAGTTGTAAATAACATTCTTACTATTTTCTTAGTATATCTTTAGTATATATATTAGTACTTTGTGTTTGGTCATGTTCTATATATATATATAGATTTTATTTAATGGTCTTTCACGTTCTTTCAGCAAGGTTACCATAGGCATATCCGTAAAACTATTCCATAATCATGAAAAAATTAGTAGTTTACAATATTTGTAAAACTATTCTATAATCATAAAAATATTAGTAGTTTACAATATTATGTTAAGTTAGATGTAACTTATACAATAAATAAGTCTTAATGTATTGATTACCATTTTCATTCAAAAAAAAATGTGATGTTAGAAATTTATAAGTACCCATACATGATTGGTTAAAAACTTATATACAATTAAATTAATTTCATTGCTAGAGCATATATGTTTATTGAATAGGTACTTATTTTTTAAAAATAATAGGGATATTTTGTCAAATAGATTAGATTTGTACAGGGTTCCCTCAGATCATGTCGTCTTCAAAATACGGGGGAGTAATGCTGTGGAACAAGTACTACGACCAGCCGACGCAGTACAGCTCCTCCATTAAGGCTTCCGTCTGAAATTCGCCAGTTTCAACGTCAAAGCTTGAGTCACAAAGAGTTGACATAGCGAACATAAAATAATTGCTAGCTTCCTTCGCCGTAGCTTGCTTTCCGTGCTTTTTGTTAATGGGTAGTTGATCTTGCTTTTTCTTGTTTCTAATCATATATTTTTATAATAGTGGCGGCATGCTAAAGTCAAAATCATAATAAAAATCTTATCGATTCTCTTATAAATAATAAAATTTCATTCCTGTACACATGCGACTATAATAGAATTTCCAACTGACATCGAACTCATATATTTATACTTCATTATTTTAAATAAAAATCAAAGGATTAAGCTCACCTTCCAAGGTATTAATATAACATAATTAGCCATTAGTTAATTATACCTCTAAATAAATATTAGAGACGTGGAGGGAGTTAGGTATTTGGCTATCCTTTCGTAATGAGCAACCGTATTAAATAAACAATTGAAATGGATATTATTTATAATTAGGTAATGGTATTTAATATTTATTAATTATGTATGTATTGTTGTTAAGATTTGAATTAAGTATTTTTATAATGTTTGAAGAATTTAATTAATTGAACTAGTACTATTTGATACGATACAAACATATACAAGTGAATACTTAGAAGGATTTGATAATTAAAAATTGAGAATTGCATTACAAAATTGGCTATAAATAGTAAAAATATACTACCTTAGAATGATCTTTCCAAAGATCTTGGATAGGATTAAATTTATTTTATTTATCAAACATCTCGTCCAACTACCTTATAGAAATTCAAAAGGTGGTCTACAATTAAAATGTTATGTTATTTGTTAGACAATATACAAAATGTGATACAAAATATAACATTATATGTTAATCTAATATGATAATTCCAATCATCGCTCTCTACTATAGAAGCATTAAAATCCAATGCATACAAAAGGGAAGGAAAATATTGAACCATATAGTGGTGAGAGATCCATCGAGCTTGATGCAAAAGTTGTCCTTGCCTGGCAACAAGGTAGGAAGTGAAATATCCCTAATAAGTCTAATGAGTCTTGGTGTCGAACATACGATCAACATCAATTGGAAGCTGGAAGTTGGGTACAATAACTACATGATGATTGATGGTTGGTGTTGTCTCCAATGTGAAATCATAGTATGGCTTGAGCAGATCAACACTGATGACATCATGAATGTCCAAGTGTTTTAGAAGATCAAGGTGAAAAGCATTCTTGAATACATGTTGTAAGATAGTGTAAGGCCTATAATGAAGAAGTTTGATCTTATGATGTGCCTTCTCTATAAAATGTAATCTATCAAGGTACAACCAAACTCTATCTCCAACCTAGAAGTGATGTGGAACATGATGTCAATCCATGCCCTATTTCTATTGTTGTTGAGTCTTTTGTAAAATCTAAAAAGCCTTTGATTGCAGTTGCTATAAATGTTGAATGAAGGACTATGCTTTATCTTGTTCTTTCTGCATGTGGATGGTGATAGGACATGGAAGTGACAAAGGTAACCCATATGGAGCTAATGATTGAATACTTGGATAGACTTCAAAGGGTGAATGACTTGTGGATGAATAGACAACCCTATTATATGTATACTCAATATGTGTAAGACTCAAATCCCACATAGACAGAGATAAATGATGGAAGATACAAAGACTATGGACAAGAGTATGATTAATGACTTTAGTTTAATCCTCTGACTATGGATAAAAATTAATAAAAAATTTAAGAGACACACCTAAGAGTTTTCATAAAAATAATTAGAAATTACCAATAAAATGGGAATCTTGATCAAACACGATATTAGTGGGAAAACCAAAAGAATACCAAACAAAATAAAAAAACGTTGTACTAAATCGATGATATAAGTAATTTAATGATAGGAGATTAGCTTAACCATCTTACTAAAATGATCGACAACAATAAAAAATAATCATGATGATGAATAGTCATAGGGAAACCACTAACCAAGTCCATATAAATGATCTCCCAAGGGTGAGAAGTAATAGGTAATGGCATATTGAGGCCAAAATTCCTATTAGCTAGTTTATATCGACAACAAAGGACACACTATCTTAGATACATTTGAACATCATGTTGCATGTGGGGCCAATAGAAGAAGCACTACAAGTGATGAAGAGTTTTGTGTTTACCAAAATGTCCACCATAATATGTATAATGTACCTTCGTAAGAAGGGATGGCCTATGTTGATGGGGCACATAAATTTTATCTAGATGGAAGAGAAAAACCTCTTTACTACAATAGTCTTGAAAAGGGCTCAAATTAACATGAAGGATGATAAAGGTACTGGTAAACATGTGCAATAGATCATGAGCATACTCAAAAAGCCAAATCTAAAAATCCAAGTGTGAATTGGTAATAATGGTCAAGGTATGGGATGAAGGAGGACAACTAAAACAACCAACCATATAATATTTACTACCTTTTTTGTACTTAATGACTAGGTGGAACTATTAGAGATATTAGGCCCATTTCATGTGATGAGCTTCTTGGATCTTTTTCTAGGATTGAAGGGAATAAATACGCAAATGTTTGATATCAAAACTGGTTTCCTTACCTACGAGATAATGACACCAATATTTGATGTCTTAGACTAAGGCATACAAATCCTTATCATAGGTTGAATAGTTTTGATTGACTACTAAATAAGTCTCTTAATAGTAAGCTATAGGATGACCATTTTGTTTCAAGACAACACCAAGGGCAATCTGAGAAGCATCAATTTCAATCTCAAAAGGCTATCAAAGATCAAGGATGGCCAAAACAAGATCAGAACATAGCTTATATTTTAGAGTGAAGGCACTTATATTTTAGAGTGAAGTCATGGGCATGCCTAGGAGTCCAATAAAACACAAATTTTACCTTAGTAAATTGATGCAAGGGAGTAGCAATGGTGGATTACCCTAGGATAAACTTATGATAAAAAATAGCATGCTTGATAAAACTTTGTAACATAGTGACAGTGGTAGGAGTGAGCCAATTATGGAGTACTTCAACTTTGATAGGATCCACCTGAATACCTTGGTCATTAATGATAAAGCCAATGTTGGAAATGGAAGCTTAACCACATGAACACTTAGGAAAATTAGCATAAAGCTATTGCTTCTAGAGTGTAGAAAGAACATGCTTAATGTGCTCCAAGTGAGTTTCCCATGTAGGAGAAAAGATAAGAATATCATCTAGGTAAATAATGACTTATCTATCCAAGCACTCTTTGAAGACTTCATTCATTAGAATCATAAAGGCAACAAGAGATTTTGTGAGACCAAAAGGCATAACAAACCACTCAAATAGACCCATCTTAGTTTTGAAAGTAGTTTTTGATGTATCCTTAGCTTGAATATGGACCTCATGGTATCCACTCCTAAGAGCAATCTTAGAAAAGAATTTAGCACCCTTGAGTTGGCCTAAAATATCATCAACATGGGGGAGTGGATATCAATTTTTGATAATGATTTTATTAAGTGCACAAAAATCAATGCAAAGACACCAAGTACCATCCTTTTTTAGGACAAGAATAATAGGAGAGGCATAACGAGATATGTTGGGTTTGATGAATCCCTTAGCTAATAGGTTGTGGAGTTGTTTTTTTATTTAATCATACTAAGGAAGTGACTATCTATACATGGGTATATTAGGGATAGGTGTTGCTGGAATGATATCATTGTTATGATTAGTGATCCTCTTTAGAGGTAAAGTAATGGGCTTCTGAAAACCACATTCATATTTATGCAATATTTTGTCAAGTGTTGTGGGTTGAGTGGTCTTAGGAACTTGTGTTGATGAGTGCTTATGTTGTGGGCATATGGAAATGAGTGCAAGTGCTTGAGTGTGATTTACTACTTTTTTGGCTTGTCTCCAACTAAGCAATAAATTAAAAGTGTGCTTGGTAGATTCTATGAGATAGTGCTTGTTATCGTATTGGAGTGTGCACGTGTTTTTATAAGCATCATAGTGAGCACACCTATCATATTGATAGGGATTTCAAAGCAACAAAAAAAGACAATCTATTGGGGTCACATCAGAAGTGACTTTATCCCTAAACTTAGTGCCAAAATAAAATGCAATGGTGCATGTGTGTGTGATACAAGAAGTAGTCTCACTATCCTTCCATCCAAGAGAATATGAATGAGGATGTGGTGTTTTAGGGAGCTTGAGCTTGTTGATAATGGAATTAATGATCAAGTTATTATGTGAGCCATTGTTGATGATACAATCAACAACAAAACCACGAGTCAAGTGAGCACACATGACAAATAGATTGTCAATGTCTCCTATGTTGGAGTGATGATTCATCAAAGTTACATGATTATGTTTGCCCCTTAATTCCTCATATACATGATCCTCTTTAATATTATTGATGGGGTTATCACTTGTTCCCTCATTAGTCTGTCCAAGCAAAGTTTTCTTCCTATACTTTTGTAATTGTTTGCATTTAGATTTACCATGACCCTTCCTTTTACAATGATTAAAATATTTTTGAAACTTATGTTGAGAAGAAGAGGAAGAATGAGAAGGATGCTTACAAGAAATAGAGGATTGAGCAAGAGCGGGAGTAGAAGAAAAATAAGAAGGGGAGAAAGAAGGATATCTCTTCGATACATGCTAATGTGGATGAGGCATTGGCTTGGAACCTCCTAAATATTATTATGTCCCCTTATTCTATGCTATAAAATTCTCCTCTGTGAGTAATGTCTGATTAAAGACTACATCAAGTGTAGTGCAAGAGGTGTATTTCAACTCTTGATATAACTATTGTAGAAATCCACTTTTAAACATAGCAATAAGGGAAAGTGCAGGATCAGACATGAAAAGCAATACACGTAGTCGATTGAACTAATGGACATAATCTTGTATGGAAGTGTGTTTTCCATATATAAGGTGAAGTCACTAATTAAGCAAGTCATCATCATAGTTGCATGGATAGAAGATAGCCTTTAAAGTGGTAACCAACTCATCCCAAGTGGTGATAGGGATTTGAGTTCTTTCGCATTTTGTGGTGAGAACCTTAACCATGCTAGAGAGTTTGAGTTTGGTGAAAGGAACTTTGTCATTGTTCAACATTTGATTATATGCAAACTAGGTTTCCACGCCTAGGATCTAGCTATTCAGGACCTTGGGATTCCTAGAGCCTTCGTAAATTTTGACTTCACATTTTGCATGGAAATGAATAACAAAGGAAGAAGAGTGGACTTTAAGGCCTTTGACTGTATTAACTAAAAAAAGTTACCAATGAAGTGACTTCTATCCGTTTATATGCTAAAGCTATGTTTCTACTATGTTGAGCTAGGAAGAATTTCTAGGTTTAACCAATGAACAAGACAAAAAGAACTTGTAATAATCAATATATGCATAATAAAGTTATTCAAAGGAGTAAGTTCATGGATAAACTTACGAAAGCTGGTCTAAATTTGATGAGAATAAATAACTAAATGGAGAAAAAAGCTTTATTTACAAGGCATAAAGATTATGAAAAGTAAATGACTTGGAATTTGAATCAAACTAAAAAGGCTTTAGCAATAGTCGTGGCTCAGCAAAAGAATGCAGTAAGAAATTTCGGAAGAATTATCCCTCCTTATGTGAGGCAACCGGTAGCAGTAGGCCAAAATATCAATTGAATTCAGCAAGCTGGTCTAGAGCACGGATGTCTTGGACTGGAAATGGGCCTGCAACTTAGAGTGGTTTCAAGTAGGTCTGTGTGTATTGTTTTTGCAAGCCATAATAGGTGCCACACAAGCTTTTATGACATGCAGCTGGACGTCCAAGCTCTATGAAGGTCACAACTGTGTAAGAACTTAGGCTTCGTGTATCAAAAAGATTTCAGCCCTCTGCAGCGTCACCAGCAAACCTCCTTTTGACGTGGCTCAATACCACCAGTGTCACCATTGACGTGTCTCAACATCAAACTTATATTTACTAGTAGACGTCTACATTGATTCTAATGCCAGATGCTGCCTTGTGGTCGCCTGAATTTCAACAGCACTGTGTTTGTAGCTTGTCATCCCTGAATTTGGAAAATAAGCCTCATTTTTATTAAAAAATTCATCCGAAGTATTTTTTATAAAAAGAACAACTTTAATAATAACACTTAATTAATTTAACCTAAATAAATATTATGCTTAAGTTCCTCTAAATAAAATAAGTCATTGTCATTTTATTTAATACACAAGTATCATTTAAAATGATGCATGGACGGAATTACATTATTTAAAAATTGAGAATTTCTTTCACTAGCCTATTAGTTACTGTAACTAATATGCTTAAGTCAATCAAATGAATGTACATGACACAATTTACTTAATAAAATAATCTTTAAAAATATTTTAAAGGCATTTAATGATATTTATAACCTTAAATATATTATTGCTACTCAAATATGAAATCCGCTTATTCTAAGTTGTAACTTTTCTAATGAAAACTTACACTTTATGTTGTAACATAACTTAATTTCTGTAATTTCTTAAATATTTTACTGATGCATTTTATTAGTGCATCAAATCTCTTCTCCTACACACTTGTGAAACCTGCTAGCCTTCTAACAATTTCAACCCCCAAATATTTTAGCCATTGAAAATCTCGACTCTTTTTAGATTTTGTCATGAAGATGGCCCTTTACTTTCTTCTTAAGAAAATTTTCAGTTGGGACCTGCCAAATGTCGATGATGCTCCTTGCCTTCAAATTCCATTAACCATTCCATTGCCCATAGTGATTTAATTTTATCTAGCGTGACTAGGCTTCAAATTATGTTCCTTAGGATTTTTTTCTTCTCCTTATCATCTAGATTTTGTTTCTCATCTCTCATCCTGTGTTTTAGAAGTATGCTTTGATCTCATAATTATTTTCTACCTTCTTTATGCTAAATTTATGGAAATTAAGAAAGCAAATTGATTAAAAGTAGAGAAAAGGTCATTGATATATTGATATATAAGAATATATTCTTTGATAAACTCAAAAACCAATTTAAAAGTATCCATGTAAGATTTATATATTAATGTTTCCATACCTTGATATGATTTTTTCTCCATATTGTTTTTTTTCTAGAGTTTGGGTGCTTTTGTCTTTTTTTTCTTGTTTGTCTTTTTCTTGGTTACTAACATATAATTTTAGGTGCTTTTGTTATGAAGATTTTTTATGCATATATTTAAGGAGAGTAAAGGTGATGATCCCTAGATAGGAAGGACATATTACGTTCATGTATATATCTAATAGGGCAAGCCTTCGGTTCGTTTGAGGGCTAAGGAGAGATGGAGCCGTATAAAACCTCCAATGACTTCAAAAGGCAAAGGGATTGCTTCCTCTCCGGGGGTATAGCAACAAAAATAGTAGATAATGGAAATGTGCAGGATAAGGACCTTTTGCCTTCCAATCTCTAAACTAAATATAAGGAGGAACATCTCAAAATTTAGGATGTGGTTCTAGAATCGGGTCACCCTGAGAAAGGGGATGCTCTTCCCCTTCAAAATTCATTTGAAAGTCTATCTATGGAGGAGCCAGTTCTACAATAGCTTGTGAAGGTGTTAAGAAAAATTTTGGTGGCTTCCCCAAGAATGACTAGCCCTTGGGCTTCTCTAAATTCAGATTTGACCTCCCTATAGCAAGGGATAGAAAGCTCAATGGCCTCCACAAAACTAATGTTGAAGAAAGTCTCTCTTAGTCCTAAGACCAAAATCTACAGAAGGGGTCGTATTGACTTTTGGGTGAAGAAAAAATATGGAAACCATCAAGCAAAACTATCAAGAATAGAGAAGTTAAGAACAATATTGAAAATGGTGGTCAAGCTTGCCTAAATATGGAAAAGGGAAACGACGAAAATAGTAGCCAATTGATATTGGATGGGTACAAGTCTCCTCTACATGGGGAGGCTATGAAAAAATTGTCTTTCAAACCCCGTAAATGAAGATGTGCTCATGGAATATTACAAGACTTAATAGTTCCTCTAAAAAGCGCATCCTAGCATCACTAAGAAGAGATAAGTCTCCGAATATTATCTTTATTTAGGAATTAAAGTTGAAGGAATGTAGTTGGAATTCAATTCTTTATATAGTTCATAAGGAAGCAGGATTTGTGGCCAGTGAGGCTTTTAGTTCTTCTAGGGGTCTTTCATGTTTTTAGAATAAACTAAAATTTAATGGTAATGTTATTTTTTTGTAAGTCAACTATTTGAAGATGGGTTATGTCCAACATTTACACCCATAATTCTAGCATTGAGAGGCGTTCATTCTAGCTTGATCTGTTAGAAATGAGTAAAATATTTATAGAGGAATCTTAGGTTTTAGTGGGTGATTTCAACATGTCTTTGTTTCCCTAAAAAAAATGAGGAAATTGTGTTGATCTCGAAAGCATGGAGGGTCTGGTTGGTTGTATCAGTTCGATTGAGCTCCTAGATCTTTATATCAAAGGTTCTAGATTCACCTGGAGTATTTGGTAAACAAAAAATAATCTCATATTCTACATATTAGATAGAATATTAGTGTCCAAAATGGGTCTTCATCTCTTTGAGGAAGCTATTATTTCTTCTATACCCAAGGTTAGCTTGGACCATACCCATTAATGGATGAATTTGCTAGTGAATTCTTCTTTTTATCTAAGACCTTTTAGATTTCAAGCAATGTGGTGTAATCACCTAGAGTTTGAAGATCATATCAAAGAATGGTGGAATGAACACTTGTAAGGTGAAGGTATGAATATTTTAGTAAATAATATTAGGAGGATTAGAATTAAGCTCAAATGCTAGAAAAAGAACACCTTTAACGATATCTTCAAATCTAAGGGGAGTTTGAGAGTCTAGTTTAAATATTTAGAAAATTTAGTGGAAGAAGGCCATTCCATAGAGACTACTAAAAATGAGAAATAAATCCTTGTTGCCCTACATAAAAAGTTGGTTGACAAGGATCTATTTTGGAAGTAGAAGTCATAGGATTTATGGCTATTAGAAGGTGGTAAAAACTCTAAAAAATTTCATGCATCAACCCTCTACCACAAAATCCATAATAGGATCAAGCAAATTACCAAATAAGATGGATCAATTTCTAATGATATCAATGAAATTAGAATGGAAGTCATTGCTCACTTTGACTCTATGTTGGGTTCAATCACTTTGAGAGATATTCATATAGAATATTCTCTTCTCGACTCGATTCCTAGCCTGGTAACTCAAGAAATGAACTCCTTGGAAGCAATGTTTTCAAATGAAGAAATAAAATAACCTCTAGATGCTATGGATCCATTAAAAGCTCTAGGACTAGATGTTTTTCCACCATTTTTTTCCAAAAAAATTGGCACATTTGTTGGAAGGACATTTGCAATACCTTGAGGTTGGTGTAGTCGAAAATGTTATTTCTAAAGGCCCTCAATTCTACCTTTTTGATCTCGATCCCTAAATCTTCTAATATCATGTCCTTTAATGATTTTAGGTAGATCAGTTTGTGCAATATAGTTGACAAGATTTTGATAAATATTTTGGCTAACAAAATCAAGTCCCTCATATCAAATCTTATTAACAGCACCCAAAGTAGATTTGTGGTCGGGAGGCAGATTCTTGATGGGGCTATTTTTGTTCATGAATTAATTCATTTGGTTCATAAAAGTGGGAGGTCAGGATTCTTCCTTAAGATTGATACAAACAAGGCCTATGATCGTGTGTCTTGGCCCTTCTTATTTAGAGTTCTTTGGAAGTTTGGCTTTGGTTCCAAGTGGATTGAGTTGATTGAAGCATGTGTTTCCATTGCTTGGCTTTTGGTGCTTGTCAATGATTCTCCTACCAGTTCTTTTCAATCTCATTGAGGTATCACCAAGGGAATCCTTTTTTACCATACCTATTCATAATCATGGTGGAAGATCTAGGAAGGTCCCTAGCTCTGAACCTGATGATAGAAGGTCTGACTCCTTTATCTTGCAGATCAAATTTTCATCAATAGTTCACAAATGATACTCTACTTTCCTAGTTGGTCTCTATGCTCTAGGTGAGATAAACTAAATATCTTTTGGTGTGTTACGAGAGAGTTGCCAGTAAAAAAATCAATTTTATTAATTAGCTTATATTTTTTGAATACTCTAATTGAGCACCAACAAAAATAGCTAATATCTTGGGTTGTTGCATTTCCTCCTTTTCTCCAGTCTACTTTGGCTTCCCATTGTTTACTGGTAGGGTCTAGAATTCTCCTTGATCTCTACTAATCAAAATAGTACATCAAAAATTTATGATTTGGAAGGGAGCATTTTTGAGTCAGGCTGGAAAAGTTTTTCTTGTGCAAAGCACTCTCCAAAGCATCTTAATTTATTTCATGTTGCTCTTCAGCGTAAAAATTATCAAAATTAAATGACATGGAATTTGAATCAAACTAAAAATGCTTTAGCAATAGTCGTTATGTAGAAGTTGTCCTCTCTCGGTAACAAGGTAGAAAGTGGAAGACCCCTTATGATTCTAAAGAGTCCTAGTGTCAAACACATAATCAACATCAAGTAGAAGTTGGAAGTTAGGTACAATATTTATAGGATGATTGATGGATGGTGTTGTCTCCAGTGTGAAAATAAGGTATGGCCTGAGTAGATCAACATTGATGACATCATGAATACCCAAGTGTGTTAGAATATCAAGGTAAAAAATATTCTTAGACACATGTAAGATAGTGTAAGGCCTATAATTAAGAGGTTTGATCTTATGATGTGCCTTCTCTAGAAAATGTGTCAATAAACATACAACCAAACTCTGTCTCCAACCTAGAAGTGATGTGGAACATGATATAGGTCCATGTCCTGTTTCTATTGTTGCTAAATATTTTGTAAAATCTGAAAATACTTTGAGTGCAGTTGCTACAAATGCTGAATGAAGGACTATGCTTTATCTTGTTCTTTTTGTATATGGATGGTGACAGGAGATAAAAGGGACAAAGGTAATTCATATGGGGCTAAAAGTTGTCAACCTGGACATACTTCAAAGGGTGAATAACTTGTGGATGAATGAACAACCCTATTATATGCATACTCAAATGTGTAAGACTCAAATCCTACATAGACAAAAAGAAATGATGAAATATACAAATACTCTAGTCAGGATTATGATTAATGACTTTAGTTTAACAATTAGACTATGGATGAAAAGCAATAAAAATTTTAAGGGACACACCTAATAGTTTTCATAAAAATCATTAGAAATGATCAAAAAAATGGGAATCATGATCAAACATGATACTAGTGGGAAAAAGAATGCCAAGAAAAATCAAAGAAAAGTTGGACTAAATTGATTATAGAATTTATTTTATGACAAGAGACCAACTTAACCATATTACTAAAATGATCGACAACAATAAAAATACAATCATGATGATGAATAGTCATAGGGAACCCACTGAAAAAATCCATAAAAATTCTCTCCTAAGGGTGAGAAGAAATAGGTAATGGCATGTTGAGTTTCAATTTCCTGTTAGTTGCCTTATATCGAAAACAAATGGTACACTATCTTAGATACCTTAGAACATCAAGGTGCATGTGGAGCCAATAGAAGAAGCACTACAAGTGATGAAGAGTTTTATGTTTGTCAAAATGTCCACCGTAGCATGTATAATGTACCTCCAAAATAAGGGATGGCCTATGTTCATGGGGTACATAGATTTTATCTAGATGGAAAATCAAACTCTCCTTAATATTATAGTCTTGAAAAGGCCTCAAATTAGAACATAAAGGATGCAGAAGACACTGGTAAAACTGTGCAAAGACTAGATCATGAGCATATTCAAAAGGCTAAGTATAAAAACCCAAGTGTGAAGTGGTAAAAATGGTCAAGGTATGGGATGAAGGAGGACAACTCAAACAATTAGCCACAAAATATTTATTACCCTTCTTGTACTTAATGACTAGGTGGAACTTTTAGAGATATTGTTGGAATATTCAACATTGTCCTAAATATCTAAGTATTAAGTTAATCTTTAGATTAGCTTTTGCTAAGTTAGTGGTTAGTTTAGCTTTGAGGGCATATAGAAAAATAAGTCAGAGTTTACTATAATAGTGAATGAGTCATCTATATTAAGTTAGAACTCCAACAAAAATAGTCTTTTGCAACCATAATGTGCTATTATCTAGTTCTTCCAAAGAACTATAAATGTAACCTTTTTTACATGAAATATAATGTTCATTGAGGAAATATGAATTGGTATTAGAGCAGGTTTTCTTAGATGGATCAAAACCTTTGGAGAGTGGTGTGAAGAGATCTGAAGCATGTACTTTGTCAGAGAAACTCAAGTGGCCAACACTCAGTAGAGTTGCAAGGAAGAACTCGAGTAAATCATTAATATATCACACATACTAAGGTATTTTCTTATGAAATTGTGAGGGTTTTTAGATAAATGTATCAAGAGGATGCAGTCAAAATTTCAGGTTATTTGGAGCTAATTTTTTTATTTTATTAGCATTTATATGTTTTTAATAAATGGAAGACAGGGTATTTGCTTCTAAAATTTTGGGAGATATATTATTTAGCTAAAATCATAATTCAAACAAAAATTCAAGCATTTGGATCTGTATTGATCAATTTGTGTGAATATTAATTTTTCTTCAAAAATCCTCGATCCAAAATTGTGATAAAAAGAGAAAAAGTAAATAATCACATTTTTTTCACCTTTACAAATTTTTGTCTAAAATTTAGAGGGTTTCCATATTATTGTCTCAAGAATACAAAGTTTAATTTTCAAAAATTTTGGATCTGTATGGATTGATTTAAGTGAAAAACATTGAGGTTGTCTCAAAAAAACTCTAAGATCTAGAAATGGAAAATGTAAATTGATCACATATTTCTCATTTATGTGAATTTTCTTTTGAAATTTAGTGGATTTTCAGATACGTATATCATAATTCTATAAGAAAAAATTTAGTTTGTTTCAATCAGTATTGGCCAATTTATGATAAATTTGGTGCTTGAGACTTTGGTAAATAAAAAGAAACATGTATTAGAATCTATCTACATTATTACAAAGTTTTTTTATTAGCATCAATGGCTGCAAATAACAATATTTCCATTCCTAAATTTAAAGGGTTAGATTAAAAGTATTGGTCCATCAATATGAGGAACTTACTCATAGGCAAGGGGTTATGGGATATTGTGGAAGAAGGCTACAATGAACCTACAGATTGGACCACCTTGAGTGTAGTTGATAGAACCAATAAAAAAGGATATGAAGAACCCACTTGGAGTAAGCTACAAGGCAAGGAGAGAAAAGAGAATAAGGAGCAGCAATATGCAAATTTCTTATCCCTTGTGGATTTGAGGAAAGGAATAGAAAAGAGTGTTTTTCCTGTCATAGATAATTGTAGATCAGCTACAATGGCATGGCAAGTGTTTAAGGATGCTTATGGGTTTGATGAGGACACCCATAAAGCCATGTGTGACAATCATGAAGATTGTTTAAGCAAGGAGAAGCCTTGCTTCCTTGAAGAAGTTTCTGAATTAGATCCTTTTGAAGGAGTTTTTTAAGAGCCTTGTAAAGACTCATATGAGGACATACTTTGTATTGGAGAATTATTTCTTGAAGAGGAAGACATCTTTGAAGAAGAACCTTGTTTTGAAAAGAGTAAAGAATACCTTAATGGAGAAGAGGATGAGAAGGAGCCTTGTCCAATTCTCATTGAAGAGAGGTATGATGAAGAATGTCTCATGAAGGAGACAAATGGAGTGTATTTTGGAGAATACACCTATAGTTCAGAAGTTTTGTGGGATGATGATGGAGAAGCAATGTTCATGGAAGACCATTGGCTCACTTATCTTGAAGACCATTTAGTTGGAATGGATGTGTGCTCTCTTGAAAGAGAAAATGAAGTTATATGGGATGATTTTCCAAGTTTAGAAGAGGAAGAAGAGATGAAGGGCATAAGTTTCATGCTCCATGATGAAGCTTATATCATGGATGAGATAATGAAATAAAAGTATAATGATAAGGAAGACTATCTCAAGGAGGAGATATAAAATGTGCGATAGTCATTAATGGACTTCATGATGTATTGGAGGCATCATCAAAGGAGATTGAGACAAATTTGATGAAGATTCTTCTTGGAGAGAATACAGTGATGGAGAACTTGGGTCACATGGATCAAAATTATGTGTTCAAAATTCCTTGGGAGAAGGATTCTTGTAAAGTCATTTTTTTGAGAGAATATTTGTGTGAGGAGCAACTTTATGTTGCATATGTAGTTGGTCATTATATGGCCATATTTGTTGTGATATTTTGTATGGAAATATGTGAAAGAGATGTATGGTATAATCATCTATGTGAGATGATTAATTATAAATACTCATGTGAAGTATTGTTTAGTGTTGAAGATGTAAAAAAATATCAAAATATGAGAGCATTGTTTAAAGACCATAATGATAAAGATGTAAGAGAGTGGTTGCTGAAAATCACAAGAGGAGATACTTTTGTTGAAGGGGGAGCTAATAAACAAAAGAAGGCACTCAAGCATTTGCAGGAAATCCCACATAAAGAGTGGAAGGAGTGCCACCACAAGTATTTTTTAAATTCTGATTTATTGATTCAATATTGGAGGAAATATAAGAGAAATATTTTCTTCCAACTTTGTGATGCTTAAAGAACTCTTGCATGAGAATAGTCTTTTGAAACCATAATGTGCTATTATCTAGTTCTTCCAAAGAACTATAAATGTAACATTTTTTACATGAAATATAATTTTCATTCAAGAAATCTCATATATGAGGTCCATTTCATGTGATGAGCTTCATGGATCTTATTATGGGACTAAAAGGATTGGATAAGAAAATGGTTGGTATGAATAATGGTTTCCTTTCCTAAGAGATAATAACATAAGTATTTGATGGCTTAGACTAAGGCATACAACTCCTTATCATAGGTTGAATAGTTTTGTTTAGCTACTAAATAAGTCTGTAAATGATAAGCTATAGGACAACCCTTTTGTTTCAAGACAACGCTAAGGGAAAATTGAGAAGCATCAGTTTCAATCTCAAAAGGCTATGAAATATTAAGTATGATCAAAACAAGAGCAAAACATAACTAGCCTTTTAGAGTGAAGGCATGGACATGACTAGGATTCCAATGAAACACATATATAGCCTTAGTCAATTGATCTAAGGGAGGAACAATGGTGTGATACCCTAGGATAAACTTATGATAAAAATTAGCATACCTGAGGAAACCTTGTAACTTAGTGATAGTGGTAGGAGTGGGCTAGTTAAGGAGTACTTAAGTGTTGATAGGATTCACCTGAATACCTTGCTAATTAATGAAAACTCCATGGTAGGAAATGGAAGTTTACCCACATGAAAAATTAGGCAAATTAGCATAAATTTGAGGCTTCTTGAGGGTAGAAATAACATGCTCAATGTGCTCCATGTGAGTTTTCCATGTAGGAAAAAATATAATAATATCATCCAAGTAGATAATGACATATCTATCCAAGCACTCTTTGAAGACTTCATTAATTAGCCTCATAAAGGTAGCAAGAGAATTTGTGAGACCAAAAGCTATAATAAGCCACTAAAAAAGACATATTTTATTTTAAAGTAGTTTTCCATGTATCCTCAACTTGAATATGGAAATGATGGTATCCACTCTTAAGATCAATCTTAGTGAAGAATTTAGTACCCTTGAGATGGTCTAAATATCATCAAAATAGGGGAGTGGATATCAATTTCTAATACTGATCTTGTTAAGTGCACATAAATCAATGCAAAGATACAAAGTACGATCTTTTTTTAGGACAAGAAGAATAGAAAATGCAGAAAGAGATATATTGGGTTTGATGAATCCCTTAGCTAATGGGTTGTGGAGTTGTTTTTTTATTTTGTCACACTAAGGAAATGATTTTCTGTACATGGGTACATTAGGGATAGGTTTTTCTAGAATGAAATCACTACTATGATTAATGACCTTATCTAGAAGCAATGTAGTGGGATCCTAAAAAACACATTCATATTTTTGCAAAAAAAATCAACTATTGTAGGTTGAGTAGTCTTAGGAGCTTGTGTTTCTCAGTGCTTATGTTGTGTGCATATATAAGTGAGTGCAAGTGGTTGAGCATGATTGTGTTTTTGGCTTATCTGTAACTAAGCAACAAATTAAAAGTGTTCTTGGTATATTCTATGAGATAATGCTTACTATCCTACTAGAGTGTGTAGGTATTTTTATAAGCATCATACTGAACACACCTATTATATTGATAGGGATTTCCTAGCAAAAAAATACAATAATCCATTGGTGACACATCTCAAGTGACTTTATCCCTAAAATTAGTTCCAAAGACAAATGCAATGGTGCATGTGTGTATGACACAAGAATTAGTATCACTATCCTTCCATTCAAGATAATATGGAAGAGGATGTGGTGTTTTAGGGAGCTTGAGCTTATCAATAATGGACTTCATGATCAAGTTCTTATGCAACTCATTGTTGATGATACAATCAAAAATAATATCATGATTCAAGTGAGCACACGTGACAAACACATTTTCATGGTCTCTTATGGTGTAGTTATGATTCATCAAAGTTACATGATTAAATTTACCCCTTAACTAATCATATACTTGATCCTCTACAGTAGTCTTGATGGGGTTATCATTTGTTCCCTCATTAGACTATACAAGCAAAGTTTTCTTCTTATACTTTTACAATTGTCTACTTTTAGATTTATCATGCCCTTTTATTTTACAGTTATTACACTATTTTTTAAATTTATTTTGAGAAGAACAAGAGGAATAATGAGAAGGATGCTTATTAGAAGTAGAGTATTGAGCAGGAGTAGGAGTAGAATAGGAAGGGAAGAAAGAAGGATATCTCTTTACCCATTGATGTGGATGAGGCATTGGTATGAAACCTCTTGAAGAGTATTATGTCCCCTTAGTCTATGCTACAAACTTATCCTCTATGAGAAATGCTTGATTAAAAACTCCATCAAGTGTAGTGCAAGATGTGTATTTCAACTCTCAATACAGCTGTGCTAGAACTTCACTTTAAACTTAGCAATGAGAGAAGGTGTAGGACCAGACATGTAAATAAATACATGTAGTCAATTGAATTGATGGACATACTACTATATGTGTTTTCCCTATATAAGGTGAAGTCATTGATTAAGCAAGTCATCAACATAGTTGGATGGGTAGAAGATAGCCTTTAAGGCAGTAACCTACTCATCCCAAGTGGTGATGGGGTTTTGAGTTCCTGGGCATTTGGTGATGAGAACCTTAACCATGATAAAGATTTTGAGTTTGATGAAAGGAACTTTGTTATCGTTTAATGTTTGACCATATACAAACCATGTATCCATGCCTAGAATCTAGCTATTGAGGACCTTGGGATTTCTAGAGTATTCGTAAATTTTGATTTCACATTTTGCATGAAAATGCATAGCAAATAAAGAAGATTAGACCTTAAGGTCTTTGATTGTGTTAGCTAAAGAGATAACCAATGAGATAACTTTTACTAGTTTATCTGCTAAAGCTAAGTTTGCTGCCATGTTTCTACTATGTTGAGTGAGGGAGAATTTCTAGGTTTAACCAATGAACAAGACAAAAGAGCTTGTAATAGCAATATAGGCATAATAAAACTATTCAGTAAAAGGAACAAGCTCATATTTAAATGGTTATACTTATGAAAGTTGGTAATGGAAAAAAAACTTTAATTGCAAGGCATAATGATTATGAAAAGTAAATCACTTGGAATTTGAATCAAACTAAAAAGGCTTTAGCAATAGTCCTAGCTCATGAAAAGAATGCACTAAGAAAATTTGGAAGAATTATCCCTCCTTATGTGAGGCAACTAGTAGCAATCGACCAAAATGTCAATTGAATTCAACAAGCTGGTCTAGAGCACGGATATGTCTTGGACAAGAATTGGACCTGCAGGTCAGAGTGGTTTGAATTCAGTCGGTGTGTAGTGTTTTTGAAAGCCATAATAGGTGCCACATAAGCTTTTATGACATGCAATTGGACATCCAAGCTCGATGAATGTCACAACTGTATAAGAACTTAGGCTCCATGTGTCAAAAGGATTTTAGTCCTCTGTAGTACCACCAACAAACCTTCTTTTGACATGCTCAATACCAATAGTGTCACTAGCTGGTCTCCAGTGTCACCATTGATGTGTCTCAATATCAAACTTATATTAATAGTAGATGTCCACATTGATTCTAATGTCAGATGCTACCTTGCGATAACTTGAATTTCAATAGCACCATGTTTGTAGCTTGTCATCCCTGAATTTGGAAAATAATCCAAATTTTTCTTTTTGTCAATGATTGAGTATCATGGCATAGCTATAACTGTTAGAAAAAGTAAACCTGATCCCCATATCGCTATCGCTCAAAGCAAGCAACAAATACGAGAATCGCTCGCTTGCGATGGTGATCTCGGGAATCACTCGAAACTGCCAAGACTGGAGTGATTTGATGCCTGACAGCTCTAATCACCACAAATATAATTGCTACATTTTGTCAAGCATGCTCAATTAATACCGATAGTTGCAGTTCAATGATTGTTTAGAAACCCTACTTCGATGGTCATAAACCCTAGTTCAGAGCATGTTAGAAGATAATCTTATTAGAATACAAGCCTTATCCTCCCTTCTAACATGCTATATAAGGCAGAGCGGGTTTTCAAAAAACATATTGGAGTATATCGAAGCCTTGCATAGCAGTGCAGTTTTGGGCAAAGTCGTAGAAGCAAAAGAGTAGAGGTAGCCAAGATCTGAAGTAGGAGATGATAGCAGCAGAAGTAGAAGAGTTCTATAGATCTGAACCATAGATTCGATAGTGTTTAGTTTTTGTGTTGATCCTGGAACAATTGCGGATGTCTAAAATACCTCAATGGAGGAAGCATTGTAATGTTGTCTGTTTCCCTTGTTAATATAAATTTCTGTAATTTTTAGTGATAAATCACTGTGGAAAATTTTTGTGTTTTAAACCCCTTTTAAATTTCTCCAATTCACTCTCTTTAAACTACGAACTTATGTCGTTTTTGTCAGCAATGATATTGGGAGAGTAACCAGTCACTTTTCCCTTGGTGTCTTTCGGTGGCTCCCTTTGTTATTCTCATTGTCGCTCGCTCAAGGAGAAATTCTTGACATCGCTCTTCAAATTGAGCGATTAAGGGAGTCATTGTTGTCTTTAGTGACTCATGGCTTGCCTCTTATCCTGCCATCACCAAACTTTCTAAGTTTTCCTACTCTCACTCATTAGTGAGAGCGATTTTGAGAAAACCCTAATTTCTTGCCATCGCTAAAAAATCAAGAAATGCTCACTCTCGCTTGCAAGCGAGAGCGATTCAGAGACATTTTTTCCTCATCATCGCCAATCATTTTAGCGACCCTCTCTGTCGTTCATTGGCGAAAGTGATTCTGAAACTCCCCTTCACCCACTGTCGCAAGTTTTTTAAATTAGTCTCATCATCAGTCATTAGAACCAGTGATCCACGACGCGTTAATTTTTCCATTTTTCTTGTGGTCGCTCAAACATTGAGCAAGACTCACAGTCACTAATTTGTGAAAGCGATCAACGATGCATCTAGGGTTTTATTTCTTCAAATTAGTATTAGATTCATCCGGTGCCTTGATGCAGAGACTAAAAAATGGATTTCGATAGCAACCATTCTATGCAGTTGCAGATTTTGTGTTTCAATGGTAAGAACTACGACTATTGGAGCATCTAGATGAAGATCCTATTCGGATCTCAGGAGCTGTGGACCTGGTCAAGAATGGCTACAAAAAATTAGAATATGCAGGAGCACTGGCTACCCTCTCCCAAGAAAACAAGGACCTATTGAAGGAGAACACAAAGAAGGACTAGAAAGCCTTGTTCTATATCATGCAAGCGGTCAAGGAGATGATCCTCCCATGGATTGCAACAACAACCAAGGTGAATAAAGCCTGGGAGATCTTGGCCAGTTCGTATCAGGGCACCAACAAGGTGAAGTTGGTGAAGCTGTAGAGGCTGAGGAGGGAGTTCGAGAACCTGCAGATGAATGAGTCAGAGTCCATGGGTGACTTCTTCACCCAGATGATGGACATTATCAATGATATGCAGTTGAATGGAGATATCATGCAAATCTAGATAATCATGGAGAATATTTTCAGAGGCCTACCTACTAAGTTCGACTCTATAGTGATTACAATAGAAGAATCGAGAGATCTGATAACTCTCTCGATAGATGAGATCATGGGTTCCTTATAGACACAAGAGTAGAGGCTAAGCCACTCATCTTAGTCCTCTCTGAAGTAGGCATTCAAGGTGCATGTCTCATTCTGAGACAGTGGCAGATAGGATTCCCACCAAGGTGCAAAATCCTCATTCGCACTAGGCACGATGAAAGAAAATAGATCTACGATGTGTACTATGTGCCTGGTCTAAAGCACAACCTACTGAGTGTTGGACAACTCTTGCAGAAGGGGCACATTGTTCAATTCAATGATGGAGTCTACACCATCAGAGACAAAGTGCATGGGAAACTCATAATTGTGTCTATGAAGAATAATAAGATGTTTTCACTACAGATTCAGAATGAGTCTCTAATGTCCCTGAGTGTAGTTGTGAAGGATGCTACCTGGATGTGGCATCTCAAGTTCGGTCACCTGAGTTTTAGTGTCCTAAATTTGCTACACAAGAAGTAGATGGTGAAGGGTTTACCCCTTATTGAACAACAAAATCAAATTTGTGAGGGCTGTTTGGTTGGAAAATAGCACAGGGATTCGTTCCCTTCCAGGAAATCTTGGAGAGCATCACAACCTTTTAAGCTGGTGCACTCAAACATCTACGGTCCAATGCAGACTAGCATGTTTGTCGATAATAAGTACTTCTCAAAATTCATTGATGACTTTAGCCGAAAGACATGGGTATATCCCATTAAGCAAAAATTGGAGGCTTTCAGCAAATTCAAAGAGTTCAAGGCTTTGGTGGAGAAATAGAGTGACTACTAGATGAAAATTCTTAGGACAGATGGTGGAGGTGAATACATATCCAACGCATTCCAAATTTTTTACAAGGCGAATGGAATTCGGATGCAGCTCATTGCAAGATACACACTATAGTAGAATGGTGTAGCTAAGAGGAAAAACAGAACCATCATGGAGATGGGTCATAGCATGATGAAGGCGAATGGTTTGCCGCACAAGTTCTAGATAGAAGTTGTAATATGTGTAGTCTATCTTCTGAACAGTGTCCCACCAAAAGCATGAAGGACAAGATCCCTCAAGAGGCCTGGAGCAGTCAAAAGCTGTGTGTGACACATTTGCATGTGTTCAAAGAGAAAAGACAAATGTTGGATGATAGAGTGGAGAAGTGTATCTTCACAGGATATAGTGAACAAGCAAAGGCATACAGGATGTACAATCATGTGATGAAGAAGCTGCTCATCAACCGCGATGTGAAGTTCCTGGAAGATGAAGCCTATAACTAGAAGTCTAAGACTGGCCAGCCTGAGCCAGTAGTTGTCGAGTCTATTGACTTGGAGGAGAATAGTTTACCGCCACCTGTATCCTCAAGTAATAGCAGTGGTACCACTAGTAGCACAATCTCACTATCTCAGTCATCTCCACTTGCAAGAAGGATCCATAACTTAAGGTCACCCGCGAAGATGAGGAGCTTGCAAGACATCTACAAGGCAACCCAAAATCATGAATATGAGGAACATTCTGACATTGCCTTATTTATCGAGTGTGATCCAGTTTAGTTTGAAGAGGCAAGTCAGAATCATAAGTGGGTGAAGGCAATGAATGAGGAGATAGAGGCCATTAATAAGAATGACACATGGCAGTTGGCAGATCTTCTAGTAGGGAAGAAGACCATTGGGGTCAAATGGGTTTAAAAAACCAAGTTCAACACCCAAGGAGAATTTGACAGGCACAAGGCCATATTGGTGGCGAAGGGATACAAATAGAAGTCAGGAATTGACTATCATGAGGTGTATGCGCCTATAGCCCAACTTGACACAGTTAGAATGATCCTGGAACTAGCAGCTTAGAAGGGATGGAGTATTTACTAGATGGACGTCAAGTCAACCTTCCTCAATGGTGTTCTGGATGAGGAGGTCTACATAGACCAACCATCAGGTTACAAGATTGAAGGACAAGAGGGTAAAGTATTGAAGCTGAAGAAGGTCCTGTATGGGTTGAAATAGATGCCCAAAGCATGATACAACCAGATTGATGGCTACTTTCAGCATAATGGGTTTGTCAAATGCCCATATGAGCACACCCTGTACTTGAAGATAAATGAAGTAGGGGAGATGATAATCATTTGCCTGTATGTGGATGATCTGATTTACACTGGCAATAGCACTACCCTATTCGACCATTTCAGAACAACCATGAAGGAGTCTGAGATGACGGACTTAAGGTTGAAGTATTTTATCACCATCGAATTTGGCCAATCATTAGATGGCATCTTCATTTCTTAGGGTAAGTATGTGAAGTATGTCCTGAAGCGATTCAAGATGGAGGATAGCAAACCTGCCATCACTCCTATTGCTACATGTTTGAAACTGAGCAAGTTGGACTCTAGCAGAAATGTTGATCCAACTCTATTCAAGCGATTAGTTGGCAGTCTAATGTATTTGACTACAACTCGACCAGATTTGATGTTTGGAGTGAGCTTGATCAACCGATTTATGGAGACTCCAAAGGACACACATTGGCAAGTAGGCAAGTGGATCTTGTGCTATGTCAACGGGACATGGAACCATGGAATCTTTTGTGCTAGGCGAGACCACCTGGAACTGGTGGGCTACACAGATAGTGACTGGGCTGGTAGCACTGATGATCGTAAGAGCACTTTCAAGTATGCGTTCCATCTCAAATCAGGAGCAGTATCAATGGTATCCAAGAAGTAATCGATCGTTGCGTTGTCCACTGCTAAAGCAGAGTATGTCACCTCCACGTTAGCCGCATGCTAGGCAATATGGCTACGAAGGATTTTGGGTGAGCTAAACCATCCACTAAAAGGTGCAACAACAGTATTTTGTGACAACAATTCCACCATAGCACTCTCGAAGGATCCAATGTTTCATGGGTGGACAAAGCACATCGATACCAGGTATCATTTTATTAAACAACTGGAGAAGTCCGGTGAAGTTCGACTACTGTTTTGCAGATCCAAGAAGCAGGTAGCTAACATTTTCATGAAGCCTTTGAAGGAGGAGGACTTCAGCAAATTGCGATTGCAGTTAGGGGTCAAAGGACTTGTGAGATCAGGTTTAAAGGAGGGTGTTAGAAAAAGTAAACCTGATCCCCATATCGCTATCGCTTGAAGCAAGCAACAAATACGGGAATCGCTCGCTTGCTACGGCGATCTCGGGAATCACTCGAAACCGCCAAGACTGGAGTGATTTGATGCCTGACAGCTTGGATCCTCGCATTTTGTCAAGTGTGCTCAATTAATATCGGTAGTTGCAGTTCGATGATTGGTCATAAACCCTACTTCGACGGTCAGAATCCCTAGTTCAAAGCATGTCAGAAGATAAGCTTGTCAAAAGACAAGCCTGACTATATAAGGCAGAGCGGGTTTTCAAAAAAAGATATTGGGGTATATCGAAGCCTTGCATAGCAATGCAGTTTTGGGCAGAGCCGAAGAAACGAGAGGTGAAGAGGAGCAGATTGGAGTAGTAAGAGGCAGTTCCGAACAGCAGTTTCGAAGAACTTCATTTTATGTTTATTCTGCATGTTATGCAAATGTCTGTATGTAATTTGGTTGCATTTGCTTAATAAAATCTGTGTTAATGCTTGTTTCTAGTGTGTTAAAAGGGATTATATTCCATTTATCTCCCAGGGTGAGTGAACTCTGAAAACACTTTTGATCGGTGAGTGTTTTGCCTTGTTTTGCTTTTTCTTACAACACTCTTCATCACTTAGAAAACTTAGCTTTCTCCCGTTGTCGCTCGCCGGAGTAGTAATTCCCACTATCGCTCACCAAGTTGAAGCGATTACGGAAGTCACTCATTTTAAGAGCGACCCACGCCAAGGTCAGCTTTCCCGCTGTCACTCGCCGAAGTAACATTTTTCCACTCTCGCCCTTTTCCGCGAGCGATTTCGGGAAACCTTCGCTCGCGGTCGCCACTATTTTAAGCGACCCTCGCCATCGCTGACCTGCGACAGCGATCAGCAGGCGCTCTGCCTCCCGCGGTCGCTGAAAAAGTGAGCGACCCTCGCTTGTCTTTGAATCCTCCAAGTGCTTTCAATTGAACGGGAATGGTTGTTTGCCGCAATCAGTCGAATGCTTTCAGACCGTCGTGATCCCCCCCAAAAAAAAAACTCCATGCTACGTAAAAAATGGCGACGGATTGTCAGAGGACAGATGGCAGCAGCATGTTGGGCTAAAATTTTCTTCGGCGTATTTGACTGTGGTAGTCCTTTAACAGGAACATGGCTCCAACTACCTACTCATCTCATCCGACTACTTTTTCACAGAAAATCAAAAGGTGGCTTACAAACAAAATGTTACATTATTTCTAAGGCCAATATACGAAATGTGATACAAAATCTAATATTTATTTTTTTAATAATTTTATTTGGTCCTCGATTTAAATCATGTCAAAACTTTTACTACTACATTAAACATTTAAATTAGACAAAACATATGTTAGTTAAATAATATCACTATCATAATAATAAATGAATATGTTATTGTTTATTATTATTATTATTTAAAAAGAATATAATCGAACTTATATTGAATAGGTTTAGAATAAACATTGCAAACCAAGGTATTAATAAATAGGTTTCAATCCATAAGTAAACATTAATACCTTAATCAATGTTAAATGAGTGACCTAAAATAAAAGGTAAATGTGGAGTAGTTATTTTTTTATATAAAATTAATTTTTATAAAAAATGGTTTATATATAAAAGTGTTTATCCATAAAATATTATATATAACCTTATCCTTCTATTTAATTCTAAATTTGAAACACTTTTATGGATTTTTTTCTTGGATGCACTTTTATGGTTTTTCAAAACATTCACCTTAAGGCCATAAAATCTTCACCTTAAGGCCATTCAAGTATAAAAGGAAAAGATCAAATTTTATTGATAATCCTCATGAAGGAGGCATTTATCCCTCTTTCTTATTCTAACATAGAAGCTTTTTTTATTTATTTCAAAAACCTTCACTTTCACATTATGAAATATCATTAAAATAATAGTAAAAAAAATAGAAGGCTGGTATATAATATGTTAGACATATTATAAATTAAAAAATAGAAGAAAGGCTGTATATAATATGTTAGACATACTATAAATTATAAATTATAAATTATTACATTTTTGATAATTATGTATAATAAAATTTAAACTTAAATCTTTTTTTTAAATATAATTAATTAAAAAATTATACTTATCATATTATTACTAGTACATACAAAATATAAGATTAGATTTTAGTCACCTCATCCAACCAAATAATAATGTTCATTTCAACCAATACAAATTAATTTTTTTTAACAATTATCATTAAAAATTATTGTTTATGTATAAAAAAATATTCTTTATTATTCTTTATCATAAATATAATGTTAAACACAACACTAAATATAAATACAACACTAAATATAAATTCATCCAAGATATCTTTTATAATAGTATAAAAAAAACTTTAATAGAAACATCCTTAATTTATAACACACAATTAATTCAACCTAAATAAAGATTATGCTTAAGTTCCCCTAAATAAAATAAATCATTGTCATTTTGTTTAATATACATGGACGGAATACATTATTTAAAATTTGAAAATTTCTTTCGTTTGCTTTTTATTGTAACTAATATGCTTAAGTCAAGCAAATGAATGTACATGGCACAATTTACTTAATAACATAATCATTAAAAATAATATAAAGGCATTTAAAATTTATTGATATTCATAAAATTAAATATATTTAATGTTAAAATTTGTTTATTTTTATTTATTTGTTTATTTTTAATTTATATAATGGAATCGGTAGTGGTAGCTGTCATGAATTCGAGCAAGATTTTTTTGGCTTTTATGGTCATCATATTATTCTACGCTATCTACCTTGGAAACCGCTACATAGATCTTCACACAATCCACCTCTATAACCACCATGTCACAATCATTTAAAACCTTTTATGCGACTGAAAGCACCAGGAAAAGGACAAGGATTTAGTCCGACGAGGCTTGAGATTTGAACATTAGACCTCCACCCCATATGAGGTTTGGTCAAACCAATAAATTTGCTTATTTTAAGTTGTTACTTTTTTTTTAATGAAAACTATAACTTTAGGTTGTAATATAACTTAATTTTTGAATGATGTAATTTATTAAATATTTTACTGAGCTATTTTATTAGTGCATCAAATATCTTCTCTATACACTTGTCAAACCCACTAGCTTTCTAACAATTTCAACCCCAAACATTTTAGCCATTGAAAATCTTGACTCTTCTTATATTTTATCATAAATATGACCCTTTATTTTCTTTCTAAGCAATATTTTAGTTGGGATCCATCGAATGTCGACGTTGCTCCTTGCCTCAAAATTTCATTAACCATGCCATTGCCCACAGTGATCTAATTGTATCTACTGTGACTGGTATTAATTGGATTCAAATAAATCCCCTTAGGATTTCCCTCTTCTCCTTATCATCTAGATTTTCTTTCTCATCCCTTATCTTGTATTCTACAAGTATGCTTTGACTTTATAACCATTTTCTATTTTATTTATGCTAAATTTATTGAAATTAAGGAAGTAAATTGATTAAAATGTAGAGAAAATATTATTGAGATATTGATATATATAAGACTATAACCTTCGATAAACACAAAAACCAATTCAAAATAATCCATGTAATATTTATATATTAATGTTTATATACCTTTGGTATGGATTTTTTCTCCAAAATACTTTTTTTTTTTAGATTTCGGGTGTTTTTGTCTTTTTTTCTTCTTTGTTACTAACATATAATTTCAGGTGTTTTTTTATGAGGATTATT
Organism: Wollemia nobilis; assembly: GCA_028583015.1. Classification (NCBI taxonomy): domain Eukaryota; kingdom Viridiplantae; phylum Streptophyta; class Pinopsida; order Araucariales; family Araucariaceae; genus Wollemia; species Wollemia nobilis. Next base: position 5,333,449 of record JAQPPZ010017221.1, read on the forward strand.
TTACATATATTTAAGGAGAGTAAATATGATGATATCTAGATAGGAAGGATATATCAGGTTCATGTATATATCCAATAGTGTAAGCCTTCAGTTCGTCTGAGGACTAAGGCAAGATGGACCCTTGTAAAACATCTGATGGCTTTAAAAGACAAAGGGATTGCTTCCTCTCTAGGGTATAACAACACAGATAATAGATAATGGTGATGTGCAGGAGAAGGATATTTTATCTTCCAATCTCTTAACTGAAGATAAGGAGGAACCTCTCAAAAATTAAGAGTTGGTTCTGGAATCGGGCCATCCTGAGAAAGGGGATGCTCTTCCCCTTCAAAATTTATTTGAGTCTATCCATGGAGGAGCCATTTCTACAATAGCTTGTGGAGGTGTTAAGAAAATGTTCGGTGGCTTCCCCAAGAACAACTAGCCCTTTGGCTTCTCTAAATCTAAACTTGACCTCCCTAAAGGAAGGTATGGAAAGATTAATGGCCTCCCCAAAACCGGTGCTATAGAAAGGTTCTCTTGGTCCTAAGACTAGAAGCCATAGAAGGGGTCATATCGACTTTGGGGTGGAGAAAAAAGTTGGAAAACCATCAAGAAAAATTATCAGGAAAAGAGAAGTTGAGAACTATATTACAAATGGTGATCAAGCTCACCTAAATATGGAAAATGGAAGCAATAATAATAGTAGCCAATTGATATTGGATGGGTACAAGTATCCTCTATATTGGGAGGCTATGAAAAAATTATCTTTCAAACCCCGTAAATGAAGATGTGCTCATGGAATATTAGAGGACTTAATAGTTCCTCTAAAAATCATATCCTAGCATCATTAAGAAGAGATAAGTCTTCGAATATTATATTTATTTAGGAATCTAAGTTGAAGGAATGCAGTTGGAATTCAGTTCTTTGTAGAGTTTAGAAGGAAGTGGGAATTGTAGCCAATGAGGCCTTTGGTTCTTCTAGAGGTCTTTTATATTTTTGGAATAAATTAAAATTTGATGGTAATGTTATTTCTCCCTCTAGATGTGTCATTAATATTTTATTTTTTTGTAAGTCAGCTAGCCAAAGATGGGTTATGTCCAACATTTATTTCCCCAATTCCAGCATTGAGAGGTGTTCATTCTAGCTTGAATTGTTAGAAATGTGGAAAATATTTATAGTTGAAGCTTGGGTTTTAGTGGGTGATTTCAACTTGCCTTTGTTTCTCTCAAAAAAAGGAGAAAATTGTGTTGATACTAGGAGCATGAAGGATATGGTTGGTTATATCAGTTCAACTAAGCTCCTAGATCTTGATCTCAAAGGTGCTAGATTCACCTAGAGTAATCGGTGAACTAAAAATAATCTCCTTCTCTATAGATTAGATAGAATAGTAGTCTCTAAACTGGGTCTTCATCACTTTGGGGGAGCTATTCTTTCTTCTTTGTCCAGGGTTAGCTCGAAAAATAACCCATTATGAATGAAATTTCTAGTGAATTCTTCTTTTTATCTGAGGTATTTAGATTTGAAGCAATGTGGTGTAATCACCCAAAGTTTGAAGACTGTATCAAAGAATGGTGAAATGAATACCTGCAAGCTGAAGTTATGGATCTCTTAGTAAATAAGCTTAGGAAGACCAAAATTAATCTCAAATGCTAGAACAAGAACACCTTTGGTGATATCTTCAAATATAAGGAGATTCTGATAGACCAGCTTAAGGATTTGGAATATTTAGTGGAAGAAGAAGGCCTTTCCATAGAGACTACCAAAAAGGAGAAAGATATCCTTATTTCCATACACAACAAGTTGGCTGACAAGGAGCTATTTTGGAAGCAGAAGTCATAGGCTTTATGGCTAAAAGAAGGTGATAAAAAATCTAAATTTTTTCATGCCTCGACCCTCCACCACATAAGCCATAACAGGATCAAGGAAATTATCAAATTAGATGGATCAATTTCCAATGATATCAACAAAACCAGAATGGAGGTTGTTGCTCACTTTGAATTTATGTTGGGTTCGACCACTCTAAGAGATATTCAGGCAGAATATTCTCGTCTCACCTCGATTTCTAGCCTGGTCACTCAAGAAATGAAATTTCTAGAAGCATTGTTTCTAGATGAAGAATTAAAAGAACCTATGGATGCTATGGGTCCACTAAAAGCTCCAGGATCAAATGGTTTCCTCCCATTTTTTTTCTAAAAATATTGGCATATATATGGGAAGACATTTGCAATACCTTGAGTTTGGTGTAGTCGGCAATGGCAATTCCAAAGGGCCTCAATTCCACATTTTTTGTCTTGATCCCTAAATCTTCTAATGTCATTTCCTTTAATGATTTTATGCCAATAAGTTTGTGCAATACATTTTATAAGATTCTAAAAAAGGTTTTGGATAATAGAATGAAGCCCCTCCTATCGATTCTTATTGAAAACACCCAAAGTAGATTTGTGGTCAGGAGGCAGATTCTTAACAAGGCCATTATTTTTCATGAATTTATTCATTCGGTTCATAAAAGTGGGATGTCAAGATTATTCCTTAATCTCGATATGAACAAGGCCTATGATTGAGTATCTTGGCCCTTCTTATTCAGATTTATTTGGAATTTTGGCTTTGGTTCCAAGTGGATTGAGTTGATTGAAGCCTATGTTTCCACTGCTTGGTTTTCGATGCTTTTCAATGGTTCTCCTATTGATTTTTTTAATCTCGCTGAGGTATTCACCAAGGGGATCCTATTTCCCCATTCATTTTCATAATCATGGTGAAAGCACTGGGAAGATCCCTTTCTTTGAATCTGATGATAGAAGGTTTGACTCTTATTTTATCTTGTTGACCAATCTGATTCTAGACCTCTAGGAGATATCGTTTTGAAGTAGTTGTTCCATGGAGTACTAGGATGATCAAGCCAAAGTGATGTCTACTCTTAGCTCTCATTGAGGAAAGAAGGTGTACCTTAGCACTGCCCATATCTCGATAAGTATGGATCCAATTCTACAACAATAACCCTAATGAATACTATGGCAACAATACCTCCAAGGTTGTGCAAGCATGGAATCAATGGGTAACTTCTGTAAAGACCACACAAGACCAAAGTTTCTCTTTGGGACTCTCCACATTCATTGTAGTAGCTGGAAACATATTCATTCCTACCAATACCCTCGCCTCCATCGTTCTCCCTCAGATCAAGTCATCTTCAAAATACGAGGGAGTGATGGTGTGGAACAAGTACTATGACCAATCGACGTAGTACAACTCCTACATTAAGGCTTCCATCTAAAATTCTCCAGTTTCAATGACAAATCTTGAGTAACAAAGATTTGACATAGGGAATATTAAATAATTGCTAGCTTCCTTTGTCATAGACTACTTATGGTGCTTTTTTTTAATGGGTAGTTGATTGCTTTTTCTTGTTTCTAATCATACATTTTTATAATAGTGGCTACCTATTAGGAGTCATAAAATGTGTTACCAATTTTCATATAGATAATAAAGTATTCATTCTACTTTGTCTTTTAAATTTTGAAGCATGCTACTACAATAGAATGTCCAACTTAGATCGAAATCATATATTTATATTTCAATATTTTAATTACAAATCAAAGGACTAAACTCACCTTCCAAGGTATTAATATAACATAATTAGATATTAGTTAATTACACCTCTAGATACATATTAGATATGTGGAGAGAGATATTTTTCTATCGCCTTCGTAACGAGTAATCGTATTATATAAAAACAATTAAAATGTATAATAATTATAATTACATAATGATATTTAATATTGTATGTATTGTTGTTAAGATTTGAATTACATATTTTTTTAATATTGAATATTTTAACAAATTGAGCAAATACTATTTGATATGATACAAACATACACAAGCAAATACTTAGAAGGATTTGACAATAAAAATTTGAGAATTGCACTACAAAACTAGCTATAAATAGCATAAATATGCTGTCTTAGGAAGATCTTTTCAGAAGATCTTGGATAGGATCAAATTAATTTAATTTTTCAAACATCTTATCTGACTACCTACTAACTAAATAAAACAAAATCTAGCCTACAAATAAAATGTTACATTATTTGTCATCCAATATACAAAATCTTATGCAAAACATAATATTATATATTGATATAATATGCTAATTACTATCATCCCTCCCCACTATATAAGCATAAGACTCCAATGAATACAAAAGGGATGAAAAATCCTGAACCATCTAGTGGTGAGAGACATCAAAATTCATGCAAAAGTTGTCATTGCCTGGCAATAGGGTAGGAAGTGGAAGATCCCCAATGAGTCTAGCAAGTCCTAGTGTTGAACAACATCAAGTGAAATCTAGAGTTCAAGTACAACATTTGCATGATGACTAATGGTTGGTATTGTCTCTAGTACAAAATCATGGTATGGTTTAAGCAGATCAATATTAATGACATAATGGATGACCAAGTGTGCTAGAAGATCAAGGTAAAAAGTATTCTCGGACACCTATGGAAAAATAGTGTAAGAAATATAGCAAAGATGTTTGATTTTACTATGTTGCTTCTCTAGAAAATATCATCTATTGAGGTACAACAAAAATCTATCTCCAACCTAGAAGTGATATGGAACATGATGTTGGTCCATAGACTATTTTTGTTATTATTGAGTCTTCTACAAAATATAAAAAACCTTTAATTGCAACTACTACAAATGTTGAATGAATTACTATGCTTTGTCTTGTTTTTTTTGGCATATGGATGGTGACGAGATGGAAGTGACAAAGGTAACTCATATGGAGCTAATGGTTAAAAACCTAAATAGACTTCAAAGTATGAATGACCCATCGATGAGTGGAAAACCCTAATATATGCATAACCTATATGCATAAGACTCCCACTTAGACGGATATGAATGATGAAAGATACAAAGAAAATAGATAAGAGTATGATTAATGACTTTAGTTTGACCATCAGACTATAGATGAAAAGTAGTAAAAAATTGAAGAGATACACCCAAGATTTTTCATAAAAATTGCTAGAAATGACCAAAAAAATGGGAATCATGATCAAACATGATACTAGTGGGAAGACCAAAAGAATTCCAAGCAAAAAAAATGGGTTAAGTTGATGGTAGAACTAGTTTTATGATAGGGTATCAACTTAGCCATATTACTAAAACAATCGACAACAATAAAAATACAATCATGATGATGAATAGTCATAGGGAACCCATTGAAAAAATCCATAGAAATTCTCTCCCAAGGGTGAGAAGCAATAGGTCATGGTATGTTGAGGCCCAAATTCCTATTAGCTATTTTGGATCAACAATAAATGACACATTATCATGATACCTTAGAGCATCACATTGCATGTGAAGCCAATAGAAGAAGCACTACAAGTGATGAAGCTTTTTGTATTTGCCAAAGTGTCCATCATAGAGTGTAGAATGCACCTTTGTAAGAAGGGATGACCTATGCTCATGGGGTACATAGAGTTTATCTTGATGGTAGAGCAAACCCTTCTTAATATAATAGTATTGAAAATGGCTAAAATTAAAACATGAAGGTTGTTAAACGTGCTAGTAATTATTTGCAAAGTCTAGATCATGAACATATGCAAAAATTCAAGTCTAAAATACCAAGTATGAAGTGGTAAATAGTCAAGGCATTAGATGGAGGACAACTTAAGCAATCAGCCACAAAAATTTTAGTACCTTTTTTATACATAATGACTAGGTGGAACTATTAGAGATATGAGACCCATTTCATATGATGAGTTTCTTAGATCTTATTCTAGGAATGAAGGGACTGGATAGATAAATGGTTAGTATGGAAATTGTTTCCTTATCTAGGAGATAATGACACCAATATTTTATGGCTTAGACTAAGACATAAAACTCATTGTTATAGGTGGAATAGTTTTGCTTCGTTATTGAATATATCTCTAAATTACAAGCTATAAGATGATCATTTTGTTTCAAGATAACACCAAGTGTAAACTAAAAAGCATCTGTTTCAATGTTAAAAGACTATCAAAGATTAGGGATGTCCAAAACAAGAGCAGAACATAGCTTATATTTTAGAGTGAAGGCATGGGCATGACTAGGAGTCCAATGAAACATAAATTTGGTCTTAGTAAATTGATGTAAGGGAGCAACAATGGTGGAATACCCTAGGATAAACTTATGATAGAAATTAGCATGCCCAAGGAAACTTTGTAACCTAGTGATAGGGGTAGGAGAGGACCAATTAAGGAGTACTTCAATTTTGATAAGATCCACCTCAATACCTTGATCAATAATGATAAAGCTGAGGTAGGAAATGAAGGTTTTCCCACAAGAACACTTAGGCAATTAGCATAAAGTTGATGCTTTTGGAGGGTAGAAAGAAAATGCTCAATGTGCTCCAGGTGAGTTTTCCATGTAGGAGAAAAGAAAAGAATGTCATCTAGATTGATATGACATATCTAAACAAGCACTCTTTGAATACTTTATTCATTAGCCTCATAAAGGTAGCAAGAGCATTTGTGAGACCAAAAGGTATAACAAACCACTCAAATAGACCCATATTAGTTTTGAAAGTAGTTTTCCATGTATCCTCGAGTTTAATACGGACCTGATGGTATCCACTATTAAGATCCATATTAGTGAAGAATTTAGGACCTTATAGTTGGTCTAAAAAAATTCAATACGAGGGAGTGGATATAAAATTTTGATAGTGATATTATTAATTGCACAAAAATCAATGCAAAGACACTATGTGCCATCATTTTTTAGGACAAGAAGAATAGGAGAGGCACAAGGAGATATGTTGGGTTTGATGAATCCCTTAGATAATAGGTCATGTAGTTTCTTTTTTGTTTGATCATACTAAGGAAGTGACTATCTAGACATGGGTACATTAGAGATAGGTGTTACTAGAATGATATCACTCTTATAATTAATGACCCTCTCTAGAGGTAAAGTAGTGGGATCCTAAAAAACACATTCATAATTTTGAAAATTTTTGTCATGTGTTATGGGTTGAGTGGTCGTAGGAACTTTTCCTGATGAGTGCTATTGTTGTGGGTGTATGGAAATGAGTGCAAGTGCTTGGGCATGTTTTACTACTTTTTTGGCTTGTCTACAACTAAGCAATAAATTAGAAGTGTGTTTGGTAGATTCTATGAGATAGTGCTTATTATCCTACTAGAGTGTGTATGTGTTTTTGTAAGAATCATAGTGAGCACATATATCATATTGATAGGGCTTTCCAAGAAACAAAACACAACAATCCATTGGGGTCACATCACAAGTGACTTTATCCCCAAACTTAGTGGTAAAAGAAAATACAATGGTGCATATGTGTGTGATACAAGAAGTAGTCTCACTATACTTCCATACAAGAGAATATGGATGAGGATGTGGTGTTATAGGGAGCTTGAGCTTATCAATAATGGGATTTTTGATCAAGTTATTTTGCGAGTCAATATTGATGATACATTCAACAAAAAAGTCATGTGTTAAGTAAGCATGCATGACAAACATATTGCTATGGTCTCCTATGGTGGAGTGATAATTCATCAAAGTTACTTGATTAAGTTTACCCCTTAACACCTCATATACTTGAACCTCTCCAGTAGCTTTGATGGGGTTATCACTTGACCTCATTAGACTATACAAGCAAAATTTTCTTCCTATACTTCTATAATTGTCTACATCTAGATTTATCATGCCCCTTCCTTTTACAATGATTACAACATTTTTGAAACTTATGTTGAGAAGAAGAAGAGGGAGGATAACAATGATGCTTATGATAAGTAGAGGATTGAGCAATATCAAAAGTAGGAGAAGAATAAGGAGAGAAAGAAGGATATCTCTTCATTGCATGCTGATGTGGATGAGGCAGTGGCTTGGAACCTCCTGAAGAGTATTATGTTCCCTTAGTCTATGCTACAAGCTTCTCCTCTACAAAAAATGCCTGATTAAATACTGCATCAAGTGAAGAGGTGAATTTCAACTCTCAATACAAGTGTTCTAGAAGTCCACTTTTAAACTTAGCAATGAGGGAAGGTGTGGTATTGGACACACAAAGCAAAACATGTAGTCAATTGAACTAATGGACTTAATCTTGTATGAAAGTGTGTTTTCCCTATCTAAGGTGAAGCCATTGATTAAGCAAGTTATTTTCATAGTTGGATGGATAGAAGATAGCCTTCAATGTAGTAACCAACTCATCCCAAGTGATGATGGAATTTTGAGATTCTTGACATTCGATGATAAAAACCTTAACCATGTCACAAATTTTGAGTTTGGTGAAAATAAATTTATCATTGTTTAACATTTGAATATATACAAACCAGGTCTCCATGCCTAAAATCTAGCTATTGACTTTAAAGTCTTTGACTATGTTAGCTAAAAAGGTAACCAATCAGGTGACTTCTATGGGTTTATTTTCTAAAGCTAAGTTTTCTGCCATGTTTCTACTATATTAAGCCAGGGATAATTTCTATGTTTAACTAATGAGTAAGACAAAAAGAGCTTGTAATACATAATATAGGAATAATAAAGTTAAAAATTCAAAGGAACAATCTCATATTTAAATCGTTAAACTTACGAAAGCTGGACTAAATTTGATGAGAATAAATTACTAAATGCAAAAAAAAGGCTTTAATTGCAAGGCATAAATATTATGAAAAGTAAATAACTTGGAATTTGAATCAAACTAAGAAGGCTTTAGCAATAGTCATGGCTCAGCAAAAGAATCCAGTAAGAAATTTTGGAAGAATTCTCCCTCCTTATGTGAGGCAATCGGTAGTAGTCGACCAAAATGTCAATTGAACTCAGCAAGGTGGTTTAGAGAATGGATACGTCTTGGACTGGAAATGGGCCTGGAACTCAGAGTGGTCTCAAGTTGGTCAGTGTGTAGTGTTTTTAAAAGCCTAATAGGTGCCACAAGATTTTATGACATGCATCTGGACAACCAATCTCGATGAAGGTCACACCTATGTAAGAACTTAGGCTCTGTGTGTCAAAGAATTTCAGTCCTCTACAACGTCACTAGCAAACCTCATTCTGACATGGCTCAATTCCACCAATGTCACCGTTTATGTGTCTCAATATCAAAATTCTATTTACTAGTAGACATACACATTGATTCTAATGCCAGATGCTGCCTTATGGTCTCCTGAATTTCAACAGCACTATGTTTGTAGCTTATCATCCCTGAATTTGGAAAATAAGCATCATTTTTCTTGTTGTCAGTGACTTGTTAGAAAATTAAACTAGATTTTATGCCCTGACAGATCGGATAACATCGTTTTTAATATCGGTAGCTATAGTTAGGAGAGCGGATAGAAACCCTAATGCGGTGCACGTTAGATAAACCCTAATGTGGTGCATGTCAAAGGATAAGCATTATCCTCCATTCCGCCCGGCTATAAAATGCGGAGTGGTCTTTTAGAAAACATCATCGAGATATCAAGGAATAGGGAAGAGCAGAAGAAATTCGAGGAAAGTTGCTGAGCAAAGCAGAGGAGTCGAAGCAACAGTCTCTGTAAAATCTTGCATTGTAAAACTGCATCTTGCAGTCTGTTTGAATCAATAAAGTCTATTTTTTGGTTTTGCAAGTTTTATCTCATTCTTCCTCAGATTTTGTTTGCGCCAATTCAGTGTTCCTTTTTCCCTGTGTGCCCCAAGTGAGGTGTACCTTTTTTGTATGCACCAAGTAAGGCACACTCTCATCGTGCATCCAAGCCTAGGCCACTCCCCGGTTGCGCCCAAGTCAAGGTGCAATCCTTATTTGCGGCCAAGCCTTGGCGCAAGTGGTCCTTGCATCAAACCCTTCGCACACTTGGGTCATGCACCAGACCCTTGGTGCACTTGGGTTATGCGCCCAATATTTGGCACACTTGGGTCATGTGCCAAATCCTTGGTGCAAGTTGTCCTTGCGCTAGACACTTGGCACACTTGGATCGTGTTCCAAGCCCTTGGCGCACGTCGGTTGTGCGCCAGACCTCTGGCGCATCTAACCCTTGTGCCACACCTTTGGCCCAAGTGAGTCTTGTGCATGAAGTCTTTCAAATTGGTATTAGAGCTAGAGCCATACTGATAAGAAGCAATGGTTTCTAGTAGCAACTTGTTGTAGTTGTAGATCTCACGATTCAATGGCAAAAATTATGATTACTGGAGCATCCATATGAGGATATTTTTCATATCGTAGGAGCTATGGGACCTGGTCCATAATGGCTATGCAGATCCAGCAGACACAGTAGCTTTGAGTGCACTCTCCTAGGAAGACATAGATTTGCTAAAGGAGAACCGAAAGAAGGACCAGAAGGCATTATTTTATATAATGTAGGCGGTTGAGGAGACAATATTCTCATGAATCGCAACAACAACCAAATCGAAGGAGGCTTGGGAAATATTGGCCAGCTCATACCAGGGCACTGATAAGGTGAAGTTGGTGCGGTTGCAAATGTTGAGGAGGGAGTTTAAGAACTTGCAGATGAACGAGTCAAAGTCCATAAGTGACTTCCTCACCCAAAAAATGGATGTCATCAACCAGATGCGGTTGAATGGGGAGAACGTGGTGAATCAAAGGATTATGGAGAAGATGCTTTGGAGCCTACCAGCAAGGTTCAACTTAGTGGTGATAGAAATTGAAGAATTGAGGGATATGACAACCGTCTCTATGGATGAGCTCATGGGTTTTCTACAAACACATGAACAGAGGCTAAGTTGCTCAATTCAGTCCTCACTGGAACAAGCATTCAAAGCGCAGGTCTTAGTTCGAGACATTAGTAGAGAAAACTCCAACCAAGGAGCCTCAGGTTCTCAAGGAGGAAGAGGCAGAGGAAAGTGTGGGAAAGGCAACAAGTAGGAAATAAGGTCAAACTCCAATGACGGAGAGAACGATTGCAACTTCCATCAGCAAGGAGGAAGAGGCAGCAACAAAAACTAGCAAGGAGGATCTTATCAGAGAAAGGATAAATCAAAGATCCAATGTTATTATTGCAAGAAGTTTGGTCACTATATTTATGAGTGCAAAAAGAAGATGGCCAAAGATAACCAATAGCAAGCGCACTACACATATGAGCCTGATAATAGAGAGTGTAGAGATGTTGGTAGAAATGTGTTGTTAACTTGTAGTATTGAGGAGGAGAGCTAGAAGAATATCTGGTATCTCGATAGTGGTTGCAGCAACCACATAACAGGGAACAAAGAGATGTTCTCACAACTGGATGAAATAGTCTAGTCTGAGGTGAAAATGAGGAACAATAGCAAATTTCCTATGATGGGGAAAGGAAAAATCCTCATTTGTACCAGGAAATGTAAAAGGAAGCAGATCACTAATGTCTATTATGTGCTTGGTTTGAAGCACAATTTGCTGAGCATTGGACATCTTGTGCAGAAGGGGTACACTGTTCAATTCAAGGATGGACTTTGTACCATCAAAGACAATGAGCATGGGTAGATTACAACTATGTCCATGACTAAAAATAAGATGTTTCCATTGTAGATTGAGAATGAATCTCTGATGTCTTTTAGTGCAGTTGAGAAGGATGCTACCTGGTTGTGGCATCTCAGATTCGGTCACCAGAGCTTCAGTGGCCTGAAATTGCTGCACAAGAAGCAGATGGTGAAGGGTTTACCCTTTATTGAGCAACCAAATCAAGTTTATGAGGGTTTCTTAGTCGACAACCAACACAGGGATGCATTCTCGATAGGATAGTATTGGAGAGCTTCACAACCATTGGAGCTGGTACATTTTGACATTTGTGGTCCAATGCAGACCAACACATTTTCCAGTAACAAATATTTTTTGACTTTCATTGATGATTTCAATCGGAGGACATGGGTATATCCCATCAAACAAAAGTCAGAGGCATTTGGAAAATTTAGGGAGTTCAAGGCTCTGGTTGAGAAACAGAGCAGCTACTAGGTGAAGACTCTTAGGACAGATGGTGGAGGTGAGTACATCTCCAATGAATTTCAAAAATTTTATAAGCAAAATGGAATTCATAGGCAGCTTACTGCCAGATACACATCGTAGCAAAATAGTGTAGCTGAGAGGAAGAACAGAACCATTATGGAGATGGCACAAAGTATACTGAAGGCAAAGAACTTGCCTCATGAGATCTAGGCAAAAGCTGTAAGTTGTGCAGTATATCTACTAAATCGATGTCCCATAAAGAGTGTGAAGGACAAAATTCCTCAGGAGGCATGGAGCAACCAGAAGCCAAGTGTTGCTCATTTTAGATTTTTCGGGTGCATAGCATATGCACATGTCCCAGATGAGAAGAGGAAGAAGTTGGATGACAAAGCTGAGAAATGCATCTTCACTGGGTATAGTGAAGATTCGAAGGCATATAGGTTGTATAATCCTATGACGAAGAAGATGATTATCAACCGAGATGTGAAGTTCCTGGAGGATGAATATTGGAATTGGAAATCAAAGACTAGTCAGCTAGAACCAGTAGTCATTGAGTCTGAGGACGTAGAAGAAGAACGAGTGCATCAACCTGCAACTTCAAGTAGCAACTCTGGAGCTAGCATCAACACCACCTCATCATCACAAATGCCTCAAATTGCAAGCAAAATCTCCAAATTTAGAACACCCACGAAGATGAGGAGCTTGCAAGACATCTATGAGGTAACCCGACTTTAAGAAGAACATTCTGAATTTGCTTTATTTTCTGAGTGTGATCCAATTTCATTTGAAGAAGCAATTTAGAATAAAAAATGGGTGAAGGCGATGGATGAGGAAATTGAGGCCATAGAGAAAAACAAGACATGGTAGTTCAGTTATCTCCCAACAGGGAAGAAGACCATAGGGGTAAAGTGGGTATACAAAACTAAGTTTAATGCCCAAGGTGAAGTTGATCGGCACAAGGCCAGTTTGGTGGCAAAAGGCTACAAATAGAAGTCAGACATTGACTATCATGATGTGTACGCACCTGTAGCACGACTTGACATAGTTAGAATAATCCTGACATTGGTAGCCCATAAAGGCTGGAATGTGTACCAGATGGATGTCAAGTCTATATTCCTGAATGGAGTGTTGGAAGAAGAGGTCTATATAGACCAGTCACCATGCTATGAGTTGGAAGGACAAGAAGGTAAAGTCCTAAAGCTAAAGAAGGCCCTATATGGGTTGAAGCAAGCACCCAAAGCTTGGTACAGTCAGATTGATGCTTAATTTCAGAAGAATGGGTTCATGAAATGCCCATATGAGCACACCCTGTACCTGAAGCAAAACCTAGAAGGTGAGATGATAATTGTTTGCTTATATGTAGGCGATCTGATTTACACTAAAAATAATCTATTATTTGACCAGTTTAGAACAACCATGAAGAAAGAGTTCGAGATGACGGACTTAGGGTTGATGAAATACTTTCTAGGTATTGAAGTTATCTAATCTACAGATGGCATCTTCATTTCTCAAGGCAAGTATGCGAAGGATGTCCTGAAGCGGTTTAAGATGGAGGACAACAAACCTACTATCACACCTATTGCCACAGGTCTGAAGCTGAGCAAGATGGATTCCAGCAAAAATGTTGATCCAACCTTGTTTAAGAGGTTAGTTGGCAATATCATGTACTTGACTGCAACTAGACCCGATCTGATGTTTGGAGTGAACCTGATCAGCAGATTTATGGAGACTTCGAAGGACACGCATTGGCAAGCATGCAAAAGGATTTTGTGCTATGTCAATGGGACACAGAACCATGAAATTTTTTATTCCATAAAAGACCAGCTAGAACTGGTTGGCTACACAGATAGTGATTGGGCTGGCAACACTGATGATTCGAAGAGCACTTTTGGCTATGCTTTCGATCTTGGATCAAGAGTAGTTTCATGGTTGTCCAAGAAGAAACCGATAGTTGTGTTTTCCACTATAGAGGCAGAGTATGTTGCCGCCACATCAGCCACATGCCAGGCAGTATAGCTACGAATAATCTTAGGTGAGCTGAATCATCCATCAAAAGGGGCGACAACCATTTTTGGTGATAAAAATTATGCCATAGCACTATCGAATGATCCAGTGTTCCATGGTAGGACGAAGCATATCAATATTCGCTACCACTTCATCAGAGAGCTGGTGAAAGCTAATGAAATTATGTTACTGTTTTGCAAGTCAAAAGAATAGGTAGCTAATATTTTTACAAAACCTTTGAAGGAGGAAGACTTCAACAGGCTTCGAGAAATGTTGGGCGTCAAAGTCTATGAAATCTAGTTTAAAGGATGGTGTTAGAAAATTAAACCAGATTTGATGCCATGACAGATTGGATAACATCGTCGTTGATGTCGATAGCTACAGTTTGACGAGTGGGCATAAACCCTAATGCGACGCATGTCAAAGGATAAGCATGTCAAAGTATAAGTCTTATCCTCCCTTCCCCATGGCTATAAAATGCGGATTGGTCTTTCAGAAAACATCATCGAGATATCAAGGAATAGGAAAGAGCAGAAGAAATCCGAGGAAATTTGCTGAACAGAGTAGAGGAGTCGGAGTAGTAGTCTCCAGGAAACTCTTGTGTTTATCCTGTAATCTTGGTTGCAGATGTATCTGTAAAATATTACATTGTAAAACTATATCTTGTAGTCTGTTTGAATCAATAAAGTCTATTTTTTGGTTTTTCAAGTTTTATCTCATTCTTCCTCAGATTCTGTTTGTGCCAATTTGGTATTTTTATTTCCATGTGCGCCCTAAATGAGGCGCACCATTTTTGTGTGCCCCAAGTAAGACGCACTCTTGTCATGTCCCAAGCATGGGCGCACTCCCCGGTTGTGCCCAAGTCAAGGCGCAACCCTTCCTTGCGGCTAAGCCTTAGCGCAAGTGATCCTTATGCCAAACCCTTGATGCACTTGGGTCGTGCGCCAAACCCTTGGCGTAAGTGGTCCTTATGCCAGATCCTTTGGCACACTTGGACCGTGCACCAAACACTTGGCATACTTGGACCGTGCGCCAAGCCCTTGGTGCACGTGGGCTATGCGCCAGACCTCTAGTGCATCCGACCCTTGCGCCACACATTTGGTGCAAGTGAGTCTTGCGCTCGGTGTCTCTCACGACTCAGTATCATGGCACGACTGTAAGATGGTTCGATTGTCTTTGAATCATCCAAGTGCTTTCAGTCGAATGCTTTCAGACTGTCGTGATTCCAAAAAAAAATATCCCCCTACTACGTAAAATACGATGACGAATGGTCAAAGGACAGATGGCAGCAGCATGTTGGGCTAAAAATTTCTTCGTCATATTTGACAGATGGCTCTGCCGATCAACAAACTCCAACTCATGTCTTGGAAGCTAAGCACGTAATTTTCTTCCTATCTTCGACGGTCTGATGGGCTGATGTCATAGGATAATGAATGCTTTCTTAGGCAGCATTGGTGGAGATTTCTTATTCCTTTTCTAAATCAGAGTGGGAAGAGGATTCTTTCCTAGATTTTGTTTCACTGCTTTGACACCAAACTGATATGAACACCAACAAGCAAATATTGATACCAAACTGATATGAACACCCACAAGAAAATATTCAAAAGGAAAGTATTTGGCAAGAACTAAGATTCGAGAATTAGATTGCAAAATTGGCTAGAAATGAATATAACACTTCCTCAATAGGATCCTTTCCAATATCTTCCAGAAATATTCTATTGCAAAATCAGCTTTAAATAGCGTGAATATAACACCTCATAACACCTCTTCAGTAGGATCCTATCCAAGATCTTCCCGAAGGATCCTACTGCAAAATTGGTTATAAATAGCATGAATATGACACCTCCTCAATAGGATCCTTCGGGAAGATCTTTGATAGGATCAAATTACATCTCATCCGACTACCTACTTATTATTGATAGAAAATTAAACAGAGACCTATAAATAAAATGTTATATTATTTATTGGCCAATATACAAAACATAATATTATATGTTGATCTAAATGCTAATCCCTATCATGATAATAAATGAATATGTTATTGTTGTTTATTATTATTTAAAAAAATAAAATTGAACTTATATTGAATAGGTATGGAATAAACATTGCAAACCAAGGTTTTAATAAATAGGTTTCAATCCATAAGTAATCACTAACACCTTAATCAATGTGGCATGATTCCTTTTAAAATAAAAGAGGTAAATGGTAGTTTTTTTTTTTATATTAGCAACCAAAGGTTAAAGGTTATATGAGATGATCTTTAGAGAAGTTGTTTATACATGTTTATTCATAAAACATTATGTATAGTCTTATTTTATTTTTAATTCTAACTTTAAAACTCTTTTATAGATTTCCAAAACCTTCACTTAAACCCATTCAAATAAATAAATAAATAAATAAATAAATAAATAAATAAATAAATAAATAAATAAATATATATATATATAGATATATATATATATATAAAATATCATTTAAAAAAATTAAAAGCATTAAAAAAAGTTTCTTATTTTTGATAATCACAATATAATATGTTATACATGTTATATATTATAAATTATTACAATATTTTTTATAATTATGCATGTACATCTTGATAAGATTCAAAATTAAATCTCTTCTTAAAAGTTAATTTGAATAAGATATGATTAATTAAAAAATTATATTTATCATACTATTATTAGTCCATACAAAATAACTTTTAAGAAGGTGCTGCTGTGGAATCATATTCAAAGTGTTCGAGCCTTGGTTCCATTCTATCCTTGGATTATGGCTGGAGATTTTAATGTTGTATCTAGTATTGATGAGAAGAGGGGTGGTGTGGGTACTTTGGGGCCTGCCTCTAGACTCCTTAATGATAATATTCAGCTTCTTAATCTAGTGGATATTAAGCCAAAGAATGGTGTGTTCACTTGGACGAATAAGCGGTGTGGTTCTAACTCGATCTCTGAGAGGTTGGACAGGTTTCTTACTTCTTCATTTTGGATTAGCAATTCTTGGGTTACTAACTCAATGATTCTTGACTGGAGGGGATCAGACCACTGGCCTATTAAACTTGTTATCTCTCGGCAAGAAATGGATCATCATCCAAGTTTTAAATTCCAATTAATGTGGCTTAGGGATCCCTCTTTGTACAATTTGATGAAAGTATGGTGGAGTCAGGGCTGTCCTTCCCACGGTACTGCTATGTACTCTTTTGTTAAAAGACTCCAATTTGTGAAATATCAACTCAAAAAGTGGAACAGGCAGTGTTTCGATAATCTATTTCAGGCTAAAACTTTGGCCCAAAGAAGGCTTGATTTTATCACCAGACATATCAGAGATCATGGGTTAACAGAGCAGAATTTGCAGGAGGAGTCTGAAGCTTTGCATGAACTTCAAGAATGGGAGCTTCGGGAAGAGATTTTCTGGAAGCAAAAGGCCAGGGTGGAATGGTTACAAGAAGGAGATCGAAATACAACTTTTTTCTTTAACACTGTTAAGGCTCGAAGACATGGTAATGGTATTTCTTCGATTATTTCTTCTCAAGGTATTCAGTTGTCTGCTTCTCAGGATATCTCTCGGGAAGCTGTTCGATTTTTTTCTTCCTTATATTCTGAGGATTTTTGTGGGGATCATGTTGATGATCATACTATTTTGCATTGTATTCCTTCTATTATTTCAGAAGAGATCAATGCATGCCTTCTTCAACCTATTTCCATTGATGAACTAGAAAGGGTAGTTTTCCTTATGAAGATCGGAAAGCTCCGGGCTCTGACGGCTTCCCGGTTGAGTTCTTTCAACACTTTTGGGAAATTATTAAATCTGATCTTTTGAGGGTTGTTCTTGAGTCCTTTCATAACCATCAGTTGTTGAAAGCTTTGAATTCCACTTTTTTGATGCTAATTCCTAAAAAGGAGGGTGCTAGCTCTTTTGATCAGTTTTGACCTATTGCTCTCTGCAATGTGGTGTATACAATTATTATTAAGCTGATTGCGGAGCATCTCAAGCCTTGGATGGATAGAGTTGTTTCTGATGAGCAGGGTGGCTATGTGGCTGGCCGACAGATTCTGGATGGAGTGGCTATTGTTGTCGAGGCGATTCATTCTATGAGCACTTCTAAGAATAAGTTTATGTTTATGAAGTTGGATATGGCGAAGGCTTATGACAGGGTGAAATGGTATTTTCTTCACAAAATCTTCTTGGCCTTTGGATTTGATCCTTCTTGGATTGAGTGGATTATGAGTTGTATTACAACTCCCTCATATTCTGTCCTAATTAATGGAAAGCCCTCTCCTTTGTTTCATGCTTCCCGGGGTCTTCGGCAGGGGGATCCTTTATCTCCGTACTTGTTTATAATTATGGTTGAAGGTCTGGGTCGCTGGCTTAAAGATCAGGTTCACCAGGGTCTTATTCATGGATGGAAATGGGAGAATAGTAGGCCAGCCATTTCCCATCTTCAGTTTGTTGATGACACTGCTCTCTTGGGTGTAGCTTCTATTTGTGAAGCAACCAACTTTAGACATGCTTTGGACTTGTATTTGGCTGTCTCTGGTTAGGAGATTAATGAGCACAAGTCTATTATTTTATTTTTCAATATAGATCCCAGGGTTCAAGCTAGAATTGTTCAGATTCTCAGGTTTTAGGTTGGAACTCTTCCTCTTACATACTTGGGGATTCCCATTTCTATTGGTCCTCTACCTAGGGCGGTTTGGACTAACATACTTGACAAATTTCGTAGTCGAGTTAGTCATTGGACTCATAGATGGTTAACTTTTGCTGGTCGGGTTTTACTTTTGAAGTCAGTTGTTCAGTCTTTACTGGTGTATAGATGCCTTATTCAGATTGCTCCAGCATGTTTTCTTCATGACCTGGATTCTCTTTCTAGGCAATTCCTATGGGATGGCAATATTGGTTTTTCAAAATGGAGTCTTGTTAAATGGGAGACTATTTGTCGACCAAGGCAAGCTGGGGGGTTGGGTCTTCGTCTAAGCTCTCTTTCTGGGACTGCTTTGGCTGCTAAGCTGTATTGGCATTGGTGTAGTAATCAGGAGAAAACTTGGGCCAAGATTATCTCCCACAAGTATCTTAGGGGAGTGGAAGGTTCAAAGATTCCTCGATACAGCTTGACTGGTCGAGGATCATTTGTTTGGAATACTTTGAAAAAGGGAGCAGAGCTGGTTAAGCAGGGGTTATTCTGGATTTTTTATACTGGGTCTCGGGCTCTTTTTTGGCAGGATTCTTGGGATGGCTTTGCTCCTCTTCTTAGCGAGTTTCCACATCTTCAAGATCTTGCTCAATGCTTTTGGGATGCTGGATGGTTGAAGGTGGCAGATTTCAAAACTGTTAAGTCCTTTGGTCAGATGGTTAGTCTCCAGTGGAAGGATCCTCGAGAATGGCCTGCTGGTGGCACTATGGATGCGAGGGCAGAGCTGGCCCGTATTCTCGCTAGCCGTCCCTGCTCTTCTCTACCTGGGGATGATGTGCTAGCATGGGGAAGAGATAATAGAGGGATATTTTTGGTTGCTGCTGGTTATTGTGTTTTGGATCGGCAGCGGTTTGGTGAGGAGGAGGTTTCGTGGTGGAAGCAAGTTTGGAATAAGTTTATTTGGCCGAAGTGTAGTTTTTATGGGTGGCAGGCTACTCATAATCGTTGTCTCACTTGGGATAATTTTCAAAAGCATGGGTTTGCTGGCCCCTCTTTATGCTATAACTGTGGGAAGGCTGAAGAATCTGTTGGGCATTTACTTCTCCAATGTGACTTTGCTCGACAAGTCTGGAATTATTGGTGGGGAGTATGGAATCACCCTTGTTCGCATGCTTCATCAATAGTTGATTTTTGGAGGAGTATGGGGCGGCCTCCTGCAGCGGCTTTCTTTTTACAAGTTGGATGGAGTATTGGTCCTTCATGCATTTTTTGGCAGATTTGGCTTGAACGGAACCGTCGAATTTTCCAAGGTAAGGAGTTAACTACTTCCAGTGTCTGGCAGAGGATTTTGCGAATGATCCAGGAAACTGTGTCTGCAAAATGTCAGATTATTTCTCCTGTGGACCATGCGAAACGTCAGATCATGGAAAGATTAGGCTTGATGGTTAATGGTCCTGGTCCTAATGTCTCTTGCAGACGGATGGGTCAGAATAATCGGGTGCGGAGGGTCGGCAAATGGAATCCGCCTCCTTTGGGAGTGCTGAAAATTAATACGGATGGATCTTCCCGGGGTAATCCGGGTAATGTTGGTATTGGTGGTGTGGGGCGGGATAGTAGTGGTACTATCCAATTTTTTTTCTCTTGCTTTAAGGGACATCATTCTAATAACTTCATGGAAGCACTCGCAATTTTATATGCTTTGGAGCAAGGGTATGCTTTGGGTTGACGTCGGATTGTTTGTGAATCTGATTCTCAGATTGTTATAAATTTGTTAAATTCTGGAGATAGTCTTCATGGTTGTTGGCGGTTGAGTTGGGTTGCTCGGAAAATTCTTAATATCTCTGCTCACTTGGACTTCATTTCTTTTGTGCATATTCCTCGGGAGTGGAATAGGGTAGCGGATTTGTTAGCTAAATGGGCTTCTAAGTTTCAAGATGGTTGGGATGTTCAAAATTGGTCTCAACTTTCTTCTGATTGCTCTCAATCTCTCTCTTCTTTATTGAGAGCTGATATGTCTGAATAGCTTTTGCTTTTTCTTTGTATCATGAATGTTTTGCTGAGTTAATAAATTTTTACCCTCTTTTACAAAAAAAAAAAAGTCCATACAAAATATAAGACTAGATTTTAATCACCTCACCAAAACAAATAATGATGTTTATTACAACTTAATTTTTTTTGACAATTATCGTAAAAAGTCATTGTTCGTATATGGAAAAAATATTTAATCATTATTATTCATTATCATAGATAAGATGTTGAACACAAAATTTTCATAATAGGTAAAAAAAAAAAAAATTAATAGAAACACCCTTAATTTATAACACTTAACTAATTCAGCCTAGGTAAGAATTATGTTTAAGTTCCTCTCAATAAAATAAATCATTGTCATTATGTTTAATACACAAGCATCATTTAAAATGGTGCATGGATGGAATACAATATTTAAAAATTGAGAATTTTGTTCACTTGCCTTTATTGTAACTACTATGCTTAAGTCATGCAAATGAATGTACATGACACAATTTACTTAATAGCATAATCATTAATAGTCTTATGCAGGTATTTAGAATTTATTGATACTCATAACCTTAAATATATTATTGCTAGTTAAATAGGAAATCTACTTATTCTAAGTTGTAATATTTTTAATGAAAAACTATAAATTTAGGTTGTAATAGTAACTTACTTTTTTGAATGATGTAATTTCTTAAATATTTTACTAAGGTATTTTATTAGTGCATCAACTCTCTTCTCCTATACACTTGTCAATTGAAATAGCCTTCTAACCATTTCAACCCCCAACATTTTAGCCATTGAAAATATTGACTCTTTATATATTTTATCATAAAAATGGCACTTTTTTTTTTTTCTAAGAAATATTTTAGTTGGGACACATCAAATGGTGATATTTCTCCTTGCCTTCAAGTTTCATTAACCATCCCTCTCTTGGTCCCATGAAAAATATTGTTTTGGATGGAAAAACACTACTAAGGGTGAGTATTCAGTTGCTCAAGGTTATTTGACCTTATGCCATAATAATCCCAACCATTCTTCTGACATACTTTCTCGATTGTGGGCTCAAAAGCTCTGGCCTAAGGTGAGGTTCTTTAATTGGCTTTTATCGCATCGTAGGGTGCTTACTGGTGAGCAACTTATGAAGCGTGGTTTTCATGGCCCTTTTAGATGTGAAATGTGTGAAGCGAATGTAGAAAATATCAACCATATTTTTATTGAGTGTACTTCAGCCTCTGAGCTATGGAGGAGAATGGCCACTTTACTTGGCTTACAGTGGTCCATTTTTTTTACTTTTGAACATCTTTGGAGGGATTGGCCTAATAAAGAGGGAGTTGATCATTTTATTAGGTAGTTAGTTTGGATGGGTTATACCATTCTTCTTAGGAATATTTGGAATGAAAGGAACAACCAAATTTTTAATCAAGATAGGAAGGATATTCACTATATTTGGCAAAATACTATAGCCAACTTAGTTGAATCAGTCCATCAACTCCTTAATCACCCTCAAAACTCCCACCAAAGATGGGATCAAGTGATGCAAATATTGAAGATTAAACCTTCTAAGGGCAACCAACTTAAAGGGAATGTGAGTATTAGTAAGATGGATAGGACTAGAAATTGGCAACCTCCTCCTAAGAATTTTGGAAAAGTCAATACTGATGGAGTCCTCTAGAGGGAACCCTAAAAAAGCCAATGTGGGAGGAATTGGTAGGCTTTCAGATGGCTCCCTGGTTTTTACTTTTGCTGAGAATTTAGGTATTCTTTCCAATAACCTTGCTGAGGGGTATGGTATCCTCAGAGGCCTTCACGAGGCTACTAAGGTTGAGTGGGAAAAGGTGTTAGTTGAGTCTGACTCTCACCTTATGATTAATCTCTTGAAGACTCCTTCTAAGAATCATAAGGTGGATTGGAGAATAAAAATAATTATTGAGAAGATAGTTAATCCAGATGGGATTTTTAAAAGTTGATTACAATCATGTGGTTAGAGACCAAAATAAGAGTGCTGATGCTTTAGCTAATTGGGCTTTAGACAAAGGTGATATTACTTGTTATGGCCACCCTCCTATATGGTGGGCTTCTCAAATTAGGAAAGCTCTTCTTTCTATCATATCTTTGGATGGCTCCAGTTCTGAAGGTACCTAGTTTTTTTTTTTTTTTTCTTCTCTTTGGTTCATTTAGTTTTTTTTAGTTCCCTAACTCATTCTATTCTTTATTTTGTTTCCTCCGTTGATTCTTGCCTTGATAGTCTTCTGGTCTAGATGGGTCATTGTTTTGTTCTTTTTTTTCCTTTTTTGTTTTTTTTGTTTAGTTTTTTAAGGTGGGTGGGTTCTTTTGTTTTTTTTTTTTTTTGTGTTCTTTGTGTTGTTTTTTGTTGTTCTTGTGTTTTTGTTGTTGTTGTTTTTTTTTTTTTTAATGTTTTTTGTTATTGTTCTTGTGTTTTTTTTCATTCTTGTTCTTGGGTTTCTATTTGTTTGTATTATTTCGTGTTTTATGTGTGAGTGTTTTCTATGTTTTTTGTTTTTGTTTATTGTCTGTTGTTGGTTATTTTATTTATTTTATTTATTTTTTTAAAATTTTTTAGGTTTTGGTTGTGTTTATTTTTCATGTTTTTTTGGGTTATGTCTTTGTAGTGTTATGTTGTTTTTGTATTGTTTGTGTTTTGTTATGTGGTTCTTGTGTTTTTCTATGTGGTTTGTGTTGTGGTTTCTTTTATATTATTGTGCATGTTTGGTTGTGCTTTTGTTTTTGACACACTCAAGGAGCATGTTTTTTATTTTATTTTATTATTTTTGTTGTTATTTACTTATTTTTTAATTTGCTTTTGTGTGTTTGTTTGCTCCTTGAGTATGTCAAAGATGGTAGGCAAGGTTCGAGTCCTAGGTATTTTTGGTGGAATGGATACCCCTGCCTCCTTGGGTCTTACCCGAAAGTGGCATCCCTTTTGGGATGTTTTCCACAAATTAATAAAAAAAAGTTTCATTAACCATGCCATTGCTCATAGTGATATAATTTTTACCATGACTAACATTAATTGACTTAAAATAAAACCCCTTAGTGTTTCCCTCTTCTCTTTATCATCTGGATTTTGTTTCTCATCCATCCTCTTGAGTTCTTATATTTTATCATAAAAATACTCTTTTCTTTCTTTCTAAGCAATTTTTCAGTTGGGGCACATCTATTGTTGACATTTCTCCTTGCCTTCAAGTTCCATTAATCATACCATTGCTCATAGTGATATATTTTTATTTACCATAACTGACATTCATTGGCTTAAAATAAAGCTCCTTAGGGTTTCCCTCTTCTCCTTATCATCTGGATTTTGTTTAATTTTATTTACCATAACTTGAATTTCATTGGCTTAAAATAAAACCCCTTAGGGTTTCCCTCTTCTCCTTATCATCTGGATTTTTTTTCTCATACTTCCTCTTACGTTCTACAAGTATGCTTTGACCTCATAACCATTTTATACCTTCTCTATGCTAAATTTATTAAAATTAAGGAAGCAAATTGACTAAAAGGTGGAGAAAATGTCATTGATAAGTTGATATATGTGGAGAAAATGTCATTGATAAGTTGATATATAAGAATGTATTCTTTGATAAACACAAAAACCAATTCAAAAGCATCCATGCAAGATTTATATATTAATTTTTCCATACCTTTGGTATGTGTTTTTCTCAAACACCTTTTTTTTTTCTTTTTTTTACTTTTTCTTTTATAGACTTTGATAGGGATTTTAGGTGCTTTTGTCTTTTTATTTTTATTTTTTTTCTCTTTTTTGGTTACTAACATATAATTTCAAGTTCTTTTGTCATTTTTTCTAGTTTGTAATGAAGTTTTTTTTGTGAATATCTATTCAAGAAGACAAAAGGTGATGATTATAAATAGAAGGAAATATCAAGTCCATGTACATATCTAATAGTAAAACAATAAGAACTATGTTTAACAACCATGCAAGGAATAATAAAGGATTATAGTTATTCAAATATTTTCAAGGATTTCAAGGAAAAAAATTATTTTAATGAGACAATCATAAAATACAAGGATAAGATAAAGGCCATTAAGCTCCATGATGGCTAGCAAAAGAATATTTCTCAACTCCAAATCAATGCAAGTAATTTTTTTTAAGATTTTTTCTTAAAATAGGAAATTTAGGTTTTAAATTAGCACTTGTAGGGCTAACGGTTTTTTAAGAGTAAAATTGAATTATGTGTTTTAGGTTTTTAAATAGGGCTTTTGATATTTTTTGTTGAAGATACTTTAAGAGCCCAAGCATACAAGTAGGGGCACAACAGGGGCCACCCTCCGTATGATTTGACTCTAATATGTGCCCAATGCCATACCAATGTGATTTTTGGATAGGGATGGCTTTTGATATTTAGAGATGTGTTGTTTTGAATTGTGAAAGCTATATTTTATTACATGTTGAGTTGGTAAAGCATGACTACATCACAATCGATTATTTCTTGTAGTAGTAGTGGTGAATAACACTCTTATTATATTCTTAGTATTATATATCAATACTTTATGTTTGATTATGTTCTATATATAGATATTTATATTTTATTTAATGGTATTTCATATTATTTCAAAAAGGTTATCATAGGCATATCCATAAAACTATTCCATAATCACAAAAATATTAATAGTTTACGATATTATGTTATGTTAGATGTAACTTATATAATTATAAATAAGTCTTACTGTCTTGATTACAATTTTCATTCCAATGGTTATTTTAGTTTACTTGTCAAAGAGGAAAAGTATGACGATGTTAGAAATTTGTAAGTACTTATACGTGATTGGTTAAAAACTTAAATACAATTAAATTAATTTATTGCTAGGGCATATATGTTTATTGAATAGGTACTTATTTTTCAAAAATATTAGAGATACTTTGTGGTTATGGTGTATATCATCACAATTCATTTAGTGGTCATATTATAGGTAAAAAAATGGTTAAATATATTTTTTTAAATAAAGGGGTAAAAATTTATTGATAAAATTCTGGATTACAAAGTACAGCTGAGCCCCCACTCAGGACTCAAATACGCAACAAGACAGGCTAAATCACCAGACAAGGTCAACTCCCAAAGAAAACAAAAAAAAACAAACCACATTAAGTCTGAACATCATTATGGATCAACTCCCGTAGGTGTTGAGAATCCCTAGATGGGAGACTCTCCCAGTTATCAATACTCTGAGTATCCAATAGCTCAGAAGCCATTTTGGCCAGGTAATCAGCAACCCCATTCCATTCCCTTGGAATGTGCACGTTAAATATTTTTAAGTATGCTAATAAATATAGTTCTTGAAGTTGAAAATGTTATGCATTTGAAAAAGAGAATTTATAAATTATATTTTACTTTAAATCAAAAGAATTAAAGCAATTGGATTCATAAGAACTATGAAATGAATGGATTGAATTTTAGATCAAGAATGAATTATTGAAAACTTATGGTTTTATTTTTCCTAGAACAAAAGTAATGTGTATGGAATTAATTAGAGAATAAATAATTTGATGTGCAATTTTTAGTTTTTTTTGGTAGTAAAACATAAAATTTTATTTTAATTTTATAACTCTAATGTGTAATCAATGTGAATTAAACATCAAAGATCAATAAGTATTGCATTGCTTGAACTGTTTCATATATCATAATAATTACTCCATCCAAATTCATTGAGGATACACATAAATACAATCACAATGGCTACTTGATGATACTTAATAATATATTAACGAGAATTTTAATAGTTATTGAAATTAAAAATATATATTATTTTAATGTAACAAATATATTTGTTAGTGTATAGTGATTTAATAATAAATGGAGAATTATATTATTTTCATGCAAACTATAATAAATAATAATCTGAATTCATGTATTGTGGTATAGTAGTAATACATTATGCATTTTTTATGTTTTTAGAATAATAGATATTCATAATAATATACAATAATAAATATTATTTAGAAATATCTTAGTGAGAGAATAATATTTCATAGATTTTCAAGGTCATTTTAATTGTCACCTACAAAGAGGAAAATCACTTCCACAAAAAGACTTCATTGAAAAAAGATTTAATTTAGACAATGTTCTCATCATCTTGCAATTTAAATAGAAATATGGAAAATATTAATCTAGAATAATGTCTATTTTTACTTCTTAATCAAGGATAAATTGAAAACTATAAAAATGTAATTTTACATTATATTTCATACCAACATCTAAGACAATAAAATACTACTATATTTTTGTGTAGCACATACCAATTTTTGTGTTGGTTGGTGCTAAAAGTCATAATTTTCTTTTTTATTTCTATCATTAAAAATTTAGTTTTAGTCGATCATCCAAAAATATTTCTAACACTAAAACAACACTATTCCAATGCTATATTATTGGAGTTACATTAATAATAAATACATTTTTCTTAGAAATAGGATAGTCCAACTTAGCACAACCTAATAAAAATTATTACTTCAAGTGATATTATGGATAGTTACTCACTAATGAAGTATACCTTAGTCAAATTTATTTTATTTGAAAAAATAGATAGTAAAACCATATCCAAAGACAAAAAATAAGTACAAGATATTTCAAATCCAACATTACCAAACACAAGAAAAAAATATTTTTATTGTCTTTTATTTGAAGAAGATCATATGAAGGTCAAGTAAGATATTTTAATACTAGTTTGTGTTAAATATTAAGCACCAACTTGAATATGTTTAAGCTTTAATATTATAGAAGTTAAATAAATAAAGACATTGATAGAAGCTTGGTTAAAGTTTAAGAAATTATTATCATTTAAGATAAATTGTATGGAAGATACATGACTAATAATTATCAAGCTATAAAAATTTACCTGGTAGTTAGAGCTACCCAATGGTTTTGGGATAAGAAAAAAGAAATAATAAGTTTCGTAGTATCATAATCCAAGTTTCTAGTCCAATGAGTGAACATTAATATTTATCCATTGATATTAGACTAGTTGATTAAGATGCGTTATCTAAATCCATCAAGAAGGCTCAAATTTAGACATCGACAAGCATAGAGGCCTTGTATATGTTAGTGGTAGGGTGTTTGGATCCAATTAGATTATCCTATCCTCACTATACTAAAAATACATGGTAGCTTTATTTTTCTAAATAGTAGTTAAAGATTCTAAAAGATGATAATATCTTAAATCTTAGATCTATAAAAGATGACCATTGTACTATATTAAGTGCTAAATAGCATATGGAAATATACAAGTGAATATAATTTATATTTGACTTATACATTATTTTAGGCTAAATGAATATAATTATAGATTATTTAGATAATAAAAATGGATAAATAGATTAAATTTATACTAAAATATATTTAACAACTACATATAAGGGAATTATTAATACCAAGCTATATCATACATATCAATGTGACATTTGATCTTTAATATTATTACTTTAGGTAAAGAGTGCATAGATACGATAAGGCTTAGAATTAGTTTATCTCAAAGATCAAATATAAAAGCAAGTATGCTTGTCATAGGGATAATCTTGCATGATATTGACATCCTCAAATTAAACAAAATCGTGAGATCTTGGGTGATCTACATGAATGAAGTATGCCTTCTCCTACCTAGGCTAGTGTTCCATCACTTATCATCTCGACAATTATCCTACTTCAATATTACCATACCTTATTCTTGTGGCATGAAATATGCTATCCCACAACAATGTGATCATATTGATCTATTTGTGGTACCTATTCACTAGACCTATCCACGATAGGTTAGGTCCCTTATGAGATACATGATAAGGCACAATCTTAAAGCATGTTGTTTAAGGAATCCAAATTCTTCATAATGCTTATAGTTCTAAGACACTTGGATAGAAAATATAAGTCTGATCAATCCATTATGAATCTGAAATTTTAACTTTTTAAAATAAATACCAAACTACATAATTAATTTAAAGGTTAAAAAAATATTTGATGTTGGATTGATGATTGAGGTTGATCCTTTCATAATAAAATATAAAATAAGAATCTAAGGATGCAATTATTTTAAAAATTAACATACACTTGAAATAAAAAATAAATTAAGACTCTTATAAATTGAAGATACTAAATTAAATATTGAGTAATATTTTTTTATTTATTTGTGGAAAACATCCCAAAAGGGATGCCACTTTCGGGTAAGACCCAAGGAGGCAGGGGTATCCATTCCACCAAAAACTTCCAGGACTCGGACCTGGCCTACCACCTTTGACACACTCAAGGAGCAAACAAACACACAAACCCAATTAAAAATAAGCAGATAACAACAAAAATAATAAAATAAAATAAAAAACATGCTCCTTGAGTGTGTCAAAAACAAAAGCACAACCAAACACACAATAAGATAAAAGAAACCACAACACAAACCACATAGAAAAACACAAGAAACACATAACAAAACACAAACAAGACAAAAACAACAGAACACTACAAAGACATAACCCAAAAAAAACAAGAAAAATAAACACAACCAAAACCTAAAAAATTAAAAAATAAAACAAAAATAAAAATAAAAAACAACCAACAACAGACAATAAAAAAAACAAAAAATATAGAAAACACTCACCCATAAAAACACGAAATAACACAAACAAAGAGAAACCCAAGAACAAGAACAAAAAAAAACACAAGAACAATAACAAAAAACATAAAAAAAAAAAACAACAAAAACACAAGAACAACAAAAAACAACACAAAGAACACAAAAACAAAACAAAATAAAAAAACCCACCCACCTTAAAAAACTAAACAAAAAAAAACAAAAAGGAAAAAAGAAATAAAAAATGAACAAAACAAAGACCTATCTAGACCAGAAGACTATTAAGGCAAGAATCAACGGAGGAAACAAAATAAAGAATAGAATGAGCTAGGGAACTAAAAAAAACTGAATGAACCAAAGAGAAGCAAAAAAAAAAAAAGAAGAAACTAGGTACCTTCGAAGCTGGAGCCATCCAAAGAAATGATAGAAAGAAGAGCTTCCCTAATTTGAGAAGCCCACCATATAGGAGGGTGGCCATAACAAGTAAGATCACCTTTGTCCAAAGCCCAATTAGCTAAAGCATCAACACTCTTGTTTTGATCTCTGACCACATGATTGTAATCAACTTTCAAAAATCCCATCTGGATTAACTGAATCTTCTCAATAATTCTTTTTATTCTCCAATCCACCTTATGATTCTTAGAAGGATTCTTCAAGAGATTAATCATAAGTTGAGAGTCAGACTCAACTATCACCTTTTCCCATCCAACCTTAGTAGCCTCCTGAAGACCTCTGAGGATACCATACCCCTCAGCAAGGTTATTGGAAAGAATACCCAAATTCTCAGACAAAAGTAAAAACCAGGGAGCCATCTGAAAGTCTACCAATTCCTCCCACACTGGCTTTTCCGGGGTTCCCTCTAGAGGCTCCATCGGTATTGACTTTTCCAAAATCCTTAGGAGGAGGTTGCCAATTTCTATTCCTATCCAATTTACTAATACTCACATTCCCTTTAAGATGGTTGCCCTTAGAAGGTTTAATATTCAATCTTTGCATCACTTGATCCCATATTTGGTGGGAGTTTTGGGGGTGATTAAGGAGATGATGGACTGATTCAACTAAGTTGGCTATGGTCTTTTGCCAAATATAGTGAATATCCTTACTATCTTGATTAAAAATTTGGTTGTTCCTTTCATTCCAAATATTCCAAAGAAGAATGGTAGAACCCATCCAAACTAATCGCCTAATAAAATGATCAACACCCTCTTGATTAGGCCAATCCCTCCAAAGATGTTCAAAAGTAAAAAAATTGGACCATTGTAAGCCAAGTAAAGTGGCCATTCTCCTCCATAGCTCGGAGGCTAAAGTACACTCAATAAAAATATGGTTGATATTTTCTACATTCTCTTCACACATTTCACATCTAAAAGGGCCATGAAAACCACGCTTCATAAGTTGCTCACCGATAAGCACCCTACGATGCAATAAAAGCCAATTAAAGAACCTCACCTTAGGCCAGAGCTTTTGAGCCCACAATTGAGAAAATATGTCGGAAGAATGGTTGGGATTATTATGGCATAAGGTCAAATAACCTTGAGCAACTGAATACTCACCCTTAGTAGTGTTGTTCCATCCAAAACAATCTTTTTCATGGGACCAAGAGAGGGATCTCATATGAAGGATGCCTTGGATATCTTGTCTTTGCCTTTCTGGGATTTGAATAGGCCAGTCCTCAATAGGGATCCAATATCTACCAACCTTTGAATTACCAGTATGGTACCGACAATAATTAGCCACCTTTATCCAATTAGCTCGGTGAAGCTCCTCCATCCAAGGCCTCCAATCGGGAAATTGAGTTATCAAAGGCTTGTGACCATCCCAAGAATCTATCCAAAAATTTGCATGTTGACCATTATGAATGATCCAAAATAATTTTTTCTTTATCAAATCCTCACCAGTCTTAAGAGCTGCTAAAATGGGAGAACCTTTGGTAGGAAGTTGATAGCGAACAAGGTCTTCAGGACTTTTGTTCTCAGCATATTTAGCATGAAGATTATTGGCCCAAAGAGCATTGGGGTTATGCAACATCCTCCAATATAATTTAGCAGCTAAAGCTTTGTTGTTATTAATTGAAGACCGTAAACCTAACCCCCCTTCACTCTTAGGAAGACATAAAGTATCCCATTTCACCAAGGCCCATTTTCTTTTCTCCTTAGTACCACTCCAAAGGAAACGATGACTGATTTGATCCAATTCTCGAAGAACAACCTTTGGAATATTCAAAATGGAAGAAACATAAATAGGAATAGCTTGAAGGACTGATTTTACCAAGGTGATTCTACCCCCATAAGAAAGCCACTTGTTGGTCCACTTTCCAATTTTCTTCTTGACTTTGTCCAACAACCAATTCCAATATTTATTTTTCTGCCTTTGAATATTTATGGGAATACCTAAATAAGTGATTGGAAGAGAGGTCTTCTTATATCTTAGCTTATCCAAGACCATGGATTCCTGTCTAGCAAAGCAGTGAAAGAAAATAACTTTAGATTTGTCTTCATTGATCAACTGCCCAATAGCCTTAGAAAAATAGCTAATGATTTGCTTAATATTAGAAGCTTCCTTAATCGTAGCTTTACCTAAAATAGTAGAGTCATCCACAAATTGAAGATGAGAGATAGGTCTAGCTCCATGAGCAATGGTAACTCCCTCAAGGGTTTTGTTTTCCCTCTTTTTGGTTATAGTCCTACCCAAGCATTCAACAAGAATGATGAATAAATAAGGGGATAGCGGGTCACCTTGCCTAATACCTCTAGAAGCTGGGAAAGACTGAGAAGGCCTGCCATTGATAAGAACTAAGTAGGAAACTAAAGAGATACATCCCATAATCCAATCCATCCAATCCTTAGAGAAACCAAATTGCCTCAAAACTTTGATAAGGAAGTGCCAATCCACTCTGTCATAAGCTTTGGATAAGTCTAACCGAATGAACATGGAAGGAGAATTTTGCATATCCATGGAATGGATGGCTTCCTGAGCAAGAACTATCTCATCTACTATTTGACGTCCTTCCACATAACCCCCTTGCTGCGGGAAATAATCTTATGCAAAAGAGGCTTCAACCTTTCCGCCATGATTTTAGTAATGATTTTGAGAAGAACATTACATAAAGCAATAGGTCTAAAAGCTGAGATATGATCAACCTCTTGAGCTTTTGGAACAAGAGTAATATAAGTTTTATTGATAACCTTCAAAATTTCTTTGGCTTTCCTGGCTTCTTCCACCACCTCTAATAAATCAACATGAAGGATATCCCAGAACTCTTGGTAGAACTCAATAGGAAAACCATCAGGACCTGGGGTTTTCCATTTTTGCATTTTAAAAACTACTTGTTGAAGCTCATTGATAGTAACAAGAGCAGTTAAAATAGAGTTCTCCTCAGAAGTGATAAGAGAAGGGATTGCTTGAAGAACATTATATTGTGAAGCTGAGTCAAGGGGAGTAGCAACAAAAATATTGGAAAAGTAATCAACAACAATAGAGTTCATGCCATCCCAAGTATAAACAACATCTCCAGAATCTGATTTTAAGGAAGAAATAAAGTTGTGAGATCTTCGAGCTAGAAGAGATTTGTGGAAAAAATTTGTGTTTCGATCTCCTTCTTTGAGCCATTGAATTCTAGATTTTTGCTTCCATAAGATTTCTTCTCTTTTTCCCATTCCTCTAACTGAGTTGTGAGTTTAATTTCATCTGCACTTCTCTTCTCTGTGAGGCCATCTAAACGGATTTTCTTATTCAAATTTTCAATATGAGCAATAACTTCATGTTTTTTTTTATGAACATCCCCAAACTCTTTCCAGTTCCAAGTCTTGATTTTGGATTTAATGTATTGCAGTCTTTTGACAAAATAGAACATCTTAGTCCCATGCCTAGGTTTACCTTCCTTCCACCATTGTTGCACATGAGGTCTGAAGGAAATGTCTCTAAGCCACATTAATTGAAAACGAAAAGGAGAGAAACTCACATTGGTTTTCCACATTTCCACCATGACTGGCCAATGATCCGAACCAGCATTATTAAGAGTCTTCACTTTAGGAATGTGACCATGGATTAAGGAAATTTTAGAGAGCAAAAACCTATCCAATCTCTCCATTATACAAGCTAAGCCTTGCCTTCCGTTAGACCAAGTCATAAGGCCATTATCGCAGTTGGATATCCACAAGATGGAGGTTTGCAATATATTCGCTCATGAGGTCAGTGCTTTTGTCCAAATTTCTATTTCCCCCTCTTTTCTCATCCAGAGAGAGGATGGTATTGAAATCTCCTCCGATCAAGATCCAAGATTTAGGAAAATGAGAGATAATATGAGTAATATCCTTCCACTGTCTTCCTTTTTCCTCCAAAGAAGTTGGAGCATAAATAGTAATGCAGAGCATAATCTGGTTGGAATGTCTACTTTGAATAGCTATAGCCAACAAACCCCAACTGCCAACCATATGGTGAATAACTACCTCTTTTGGATCCCAAAGACAAGCAATGCCACCCGAAGTCCCTTGGGAACTGAGGGAAACCACTTTTCTAGCTGGCCAAATTTTACTGGCAATTAAGTCCATATCCTCCATTGACATCTTAGTTTCTTGAAGGAAAACAAGATGTGGATGATTTACCTGAATCATTCTTCTAATTTCATTTTGTTTTGAAAGACTCCCTTTGAGTCCTCTAATATTCCAAGTGATGATCTTCATTAATACCAGGGCTAAAAAAGTTGGGAAGGGCATTAATCTTACCTTCCTCTACAAGCTTTTCACCTTCTTTTACCATATGATATTGATTGGTCTTGCGACCTACTTTTTGATTAGAATCCATCTTCAATTTTTTTTCCCTGTTTCTTGACTTATTCCAATTGAATCCGAGATGGCTTCTAACCTTGAAGAATGCTCAGTACCACAACCAAAATTTTACTAGATGGTTCAATAGAGTCTATATTGGGACCTGCATTATTTGAAGTTTTGACATTTGAAATATTGTTTTTCTTGTGTAAATTTTCTCCTTTTTTTTTCTGTTGAAAACCTTTGATTTGTTGGTTTGTCTCTGAGTTCTTCCCTTCATATTTAAATTGTGTTTCTAAGATTTTAGTTTCCATTATTTCCTCTTCCTCACTTGGGACATCATTTGTGGAAAGGATTTCAAACATATTAGCAGATGACTTTGATTGATCCTTCATAACTGGTTTTTCGAAGTGTTCTTCTTCTTAGGTATTTGGAAACCTGCTAAGTTTATATCTTCTTTCTTTTGATCAAGAATTTTATTTGGGCAAGAACTGGCCAAATGACCATATTCATGGCAAATTCTACAACGAAAAGGAATGTTCTCATAGTCCACTACTTGCTCCCAAGTGTCTTCCCCAAATTGTAATGTGATATTTTTAGGTAGGGGTTTGTCAAAATCCATTAAAACACAAATTCGAGCATAAATAATATGTTCAAAATTTTGAGTACAATCAACAGATATCATAAAAGTTCCTAAAGAGTTTCCAATTGAAGAAAAAATAGTAGGATTCCAAAATTCAATAGGGAGGCCAAAGAGTCTAACCCACACGGGAGCAATAGAAGGCATCTCTTCTTCGGCTTTAAATTTAGTATGCTAGGGCTTCATGAAAAGCCTTGCCCTTTCAAAAAACCAAGGACCCCCTTGAAAAGTTTTCTCTCTATCTTCATTATTAGCAAATAAAACAAGAAAATAACCATTTGGATAAATAGAGATTTGTAACTCACCTTTAGTTTTCCAGATTTTTGTAGCCCAGACTTTGAAAGTAGATAGACTCGGACGAAAACCCACGAACCAAAAAATTAGTCCTCTTTTTTCCAAATCTTCAATGCCAGTCTGAATGTTATCCATATCAAGCTTAACAATAGGAGTTCCATCAACTGCTTTAAGACATCCTGACTCTGTTTTCCTGGGATCAATCTTAGGCATTCTTAGAGGTTTATGGGAAGCCCTAATATTGATATTAGCATTGGGTTGAGGCTGTCCACCATGAAGGGCATCCCTAAAATTCAATTTTGGGATCGAGTCTTCAAAATTCTTACCCTTGATAGGGGTTTTCATAGTAGAATTATTTTGTGGGTGCACCTTAGCACCAGATTCACTTGAGATATGAGCCATTTTTTGATCAACTTGCTTGAAACTTGTTTCGTGATCTCTTTAATCCTTGCCCTAGACGTCGTGGAAAGGTATGGTTTTCACTTTTCTTTTGTGCAGCAAATTGGAAGCCGTTGTCACTCAAGTTCACGGTATGATCTGTTGAAAGACAAATTTCTAACCCATATTGTATCCCCTGCAACATTTCCTGCTAAAATATTGAGAATAAACCACAAAAATATTGGGTCGCTAGGGCCCGAAGGCCCTAAAAACCAACCTCTGGAGCTGCTTGCACTCAACCCAGATGAAACCCTCGCATAGCTGCTTGCCAAATATGCCGTTCACACATAGGGATGTGCTAGGATCTGTGTTGCTCCAAATGATATGAAAATTGAGTAATATTAATATAACAAAAAATAAATCTATTTATATTTTGGTAGTATTTAGTAAAATTATTAATATGAAAAGAAAATAAACTTTATAATATAACAGGGTATATTATTACAGTAAAATCTTCATCTCCTAAAAACATGATATTATCACTAGCAGGAGTAAACCTTTGTGGCACTTTATTTGATTAATATGCCTTAATATAATTTTAGAAAATGTCTTCTCTTGTGTTTGTATAACAAAATATACTTTTTAATGAGTAGTGTAATATCCTTTACAAGTATTGAGATGGAAAATATTGATATCTAGAATCAAATATTGACAAATTAATGAAGGTCTAGAATAAGAAGTTCATGGGACCTCAAATATATAGGTTTCTTAGGTTACCTCTATGTTTATCTTTAACATGAGGTAATACATATATCACCTTGATTATGATCATCTATAGGACACACAACAATGTAGCCAACCTAGAAAGATGAGCTTATTCCAAACAAGACAATGAGGGATGTTTATCTTACATTTTATCATATATTATTTCTTGTATAATATTTATTACCTCTTTATTATTTATCACCTAATGTACTCTTAAATAATAATCTAATTTGTTTTATAAAAAATGCTACATGATGGTATGGTGGTGCTAAGGTCTTACAAAAGTAAGTGGAATTAGAAATACCTTATGCCTAAAATAAAAAGGAGGTGTGAACCATGCTTCAAAAATTAATAAAAAAACATAGAATATCCATTCCTTAAATAGAGATTAAAAGAAAAATAGATAGATCAAGGTATCAAAGCTCTATTTATTAAAGGATCAACAAAGTTGTCAAAAGGAAAAACAGAGCTAAAAGTATCAAAATAAAAAAATGGTTGGAACAAAAATAAATTAAGAATAATATGATAATAAACCAAAAGTGGTTGGATTGAATCCATTCAAATTTAATAGGTTAGATTTAATGTTGTAATTATTTTAGAAAACTTATGACAAAACATGGAAAACTTATTTTAGTTTTTAGATCTAATTTTTAGGATTCTTATGTGGATTTAAGATAAATATTTAAGTTTAAGTATGGGTGGCTTTATAAGGGTTAAAAATATGCAAAAAAAAAAATGGGATGGAAGGTGATTCTCTCATATTAATAAATGCAACTTTGAGGAAAGCAAAGGCTCCATGGAACATACAAGAGATAATTGTTGAAATTCAAAATCTTGCTAAATAGTTTGAAGAAATTAGGCTTACACATACATTAAGGGAAGGAAACAAATATGAAGATAGACTAGCCAATAAAGGGGGATTTATTTAGGATCATGAAGTTAAATTCTTTTTTCCATGGTTAGAGGAAGTAGTAAGTTTAGTTGAAGCTAACAAGAAAATGTTGATTGTGTGAATCATTTAATGATTAAGATTTACTTTAATGTTTTCCACTAGTAATATTTACTTTATTTTGTAACAATAATGTATTTTCATATTAAACAATTTATCATATTTTTTGTGGTTGCACTTGTGTTTCATGAAGGAAACTAGTGATCCAGATTTGGTAAAGTGGACTATGATAGTACCATATTTTGGAAATATTACTCTACCAAGATGCAAGGCAAGATAGTAGAGGTGAAGTTTTGGTATTGTGAAGGTTGCTATAGGAAAATGTCAAGAAGGATGCTAAATTATTGAATATTTGTATTCATATAAAAAATTGAAAAGATCCAAAAAATGAAAATCTAAAATTCAAACATTTTATGTATATTGATATAGGTTTCTAGCTATAGCATCTCAATTGATATGAGGAGTGTATATATTTGTAAACTCTCAAGATATAAAGAAGATATTTGTAATTTGTGAAGTGTGGGGACCTAAGTACAACCCCTTATTATCCAACCAATTTTTTTAGGGTTCCTATAAATTCAACTTAACGACTTAAGGTTTAAATTAATCTTAAAAAATTCTAAACATGTTTTATTTTTATGTAAAACTTATAGTAATTTATAAACCTAAATTAAAACCTTAAGGTTAAATTTGATATTTGCATAAAACACTAAGAATTAATTTGTCTTGTTAACTACATTAGGCAAGTTCTTAAATTATTTTTAATTTCAAAATATTTTTAATTCTAGATTGATTAAAACTATTTTAAATTAATAATGGCTATATATTATAAAATTACTAAAACTTGATATATTCAAAAGATAAAAGAAATAAAATTGAAGTCTCTTTTAATAAAATTCTACTTTTACAAAAAATATTGTGTGAAAAAAATGACTAATAAATAGGAAATATTTTTTACAAATGATGATGGGGTTTATAAGAATCAAAATCCAAACCTTGAGCTTCATTATCTATATTATTTATTCCTTGCATATAAGTCTTATTTATTCACTCATATATAGTCCCAATCATATCCATGACATAGATTTATATCATCTCCTACTTAGTTATATTGATTCTCTTTTTCATTTGAATATATGTATTCATGTAATCATAGCTACAACTAGATCATAAACTCACACTACCATGTACTCATCATAAACAAATTTCTACTTCCAATAATCCATTTTAGACTTGAATATTCTTAGCATACATAATTATAATGGATCACAAATTTATCTATATCTAGGTGGGAAGTTTCATGATATCTATATTTGGATGATTGCCACCAGTTCTTAGACTTATATGATGATCATACAAGACACTCCTTCTCTCCATATTTGAGCATTATGCTATACAATTGCATCTATACCAACATCATGAAATACAAATTTGAATAAATACTCATAGAAATGCTTTTATGAATAAAATGATTTTTAAGTATTTTGAATTTTTATATATATTTTTGGTTATTCAATTTTTAAAGAGTAACTATTACTAAAAAAGTTTTAATTTTTATAGGTTTTGGAGTTATATAATTGGCATTAAAGCAAAATAAAATTGTAAAAGTATTGTAATTTGTCTTTCAATAAAATTTCTAGTAAAATTGTTAATGTGTGTTACATTATTTCTAGTATTTGAGTTGTAGTATAAGAGTAGACATTGGATATTAAGGAGGTCCAATAAAGAGACCCCCCATTGGGGATTTAATATTGAGGAGACTCCAAGAAAATTTCCTCATAGAATATTGAATATTAAATATTGAGGAGACCCAACAAAGAGGTCCCCATTGAATATTGAAGACTCCAAGTTTAAAGAAGAAGAGAGAAATAGGTCAATGAAGCCCTATTAAAGATTGAAGGAAGAGGAGATCTGAGAGAAGAGGTACCCACTAAAAATTTGATAAAGGAGATATAATATTTGAGAAATAATATGGAGGAGAACTAAGAAAATATCCAATTGAAGGGTTGTAGAATTTGAAGACCCAAGAGAAGAGGTCTCAAGAAAATTTAGAAGGAGAAAGAAGAAGGCTAGAGAAGCCCTATTGAAGAAGTTGAAGAAGTGGCCATTGAATAATATTTGAATAAATTTTGAGGTAGAATATTTCAAGAAGAAGAATATCTTGAAAAGAGTTAATCACATCAAATTTGGAAAAAAATTTGTCATTCAAAAACAAGCCCAAAAGGATTTGTAAAACTAATTCAAGAAGAAGATTTTTGGTAAGAAGTTTTCCAAATTTGAAAAGTATTTTTTTGAAGACTTCAAGACATTCATAGTATTTAATAAGGGTCCAATAAATATGTCAAATTTAGAGATATAATTTAGCAAGAGCTGAGGAGAAAGAAGATAGAAGAGGTCACTGATTTGAGAAATTTGAAGATAACCATTAAGAATATGAAGGCTGATTTTTGGAAGAGAAGATTGCTGATTTTCATGAAATAAGTTGAAGGGTCAGAGGATAGAAAATTGAATGTGACATAGATATATAAACTAAAGAATATTTGGGCAGATTTTAAATAATCCTTGAATAGCCAATTGAAGTAAGGCTTGATAAGAAACTAAAGCAGCAAATTGGAAAAAAATTGGGCAACTTAAGAGGGATATAGTAGAACAATGATTTAATTTTGGGACATATTTGAGAGATCTTTGGATAGAAAAACAAAGAAATATTTGGTAGCAATTAAAGTTTTAAATTGTAGAGTTTTGGGACAACAAGAAGGCAGCACTTGGAGCTTCAAAACTCAAATAAGTTGAAGATAAAGAAGGCTGATTTCAAACAACATTTGAAGAGGAATAAGGTTAATATTTTTAGCATTTTGTAATAGCTTTTTGGAAAGGAGAAAGACAAGTTTCGAACAACATAGTTTGAATAAGCTAGAAGTTGATTTTGGAGAAGCAAAGTAAAAGGAAGTGGAACTACAAAATTTATAAATTCGAGACCACAACAAATGGTGAATCAAATCACCAAAGATATTAGCTTAAAAAATGAGGCCAAAAAGTTTTGTCATATTGTGCTATAAAAGTTCATTATTCAAGCATTCAAATTAGCTTATTATGTTTTTTTGAAAGCATCATATTAGAGTTACTAAATACAACAAAAGATAGTTTAAGCTAAGTGTTTCAAAACCAAGGAAGAAGTCATTCTTGAATATTCAAAATACAACAGCAAAAGGTGAAGTTAAACATTGCTAGAAAGGGAGTAATAAGAAGATTAAATGTGATAAAGTCTAGGTAGATTTAAAAAAATAAGATAACAAGACAAAGTCTAATAGTTAAGGAAGCAAGAAAACCTTTGATAATATCCTCTAGAAAAGGATAATACATCAATATTTAGGTAAGCCTATGTAATAGAAAGTGCAAAGGTAGAGTAGGGTTTAATAGGGATACCATAGAATCCCACATCAAGCATTGAAATAGTTCTAGAGAAGATCTCAAGATAGTCAGCAAAGCAGTGTTTAGAGAAGTGCTCAATAAGAAGCATTAGTATAACCAACAAAGAATCAAAGTATTGCTTGATAGAAGAACCTAAGTGTAACTTAGATGCATAAATAAGGAAATATTGACACAACACTTAGGTAAAAGCAAAGATAATCTAAGTGTAGGGTTGAGTTGGAAAGAAAGCAACATAGAGAAATTTTGTACATCCAAACAAGTGAACAACTTTAGAATGTAACATTATAGTGGGAGCTAAGAAAATATTACTTCATAGGCAACAAATTAGAATGTAACATCATAGTGGAATATGAGGCATCGAGGAGGAATCAAAGCATTAAGAAAAAACTATTGTTCAAGACAAGTAAAGTGAAAGCTAAGCATTAGTCAATGTAGATGAGTCCAAGGAGAATGTAGGAGAGAAGACCAAGCACTAAGAAGATACGTTGGAATAAATAACAACTGAGAGTTTTGTAATTGCCAGAAGGGAAGTGCATTGGTTGAACATACATTGGAGAAGAACTGCAAGACAATCATCATCGATGAAAATCAAGTGACAAAAGTTTCAAGGGTTATATGTAGAATTAAGGAGAAAAGGAATCAAATTTGTAATGTCTAATAAATCAATCCCACTTGATAATAAAGTGAAGAGTCAAATTGACAAGTGTCACTTCACAATAAAAAAGTGTCAACCACCGTAGGGCTATTAAAAATGTATCCATACAACCTTAATTGCATGGAGAATAATTTAATGAAGAGAATTAAATCTTTGAAGCATGTTTGGCTATGACAAAGTGGAGAGAAGAATCATATATGCAATAGAGGAGTAAGAAGAGTTCCATTCAAAGGAATGTCAAATGTTATTGACTAGATAATTTGCACCTCAACTTTGGAGGTAATTTTATATATTTAAAATTTGATTATTTGCCCAAGATAGGAGTTATAAGGCTGGGTAAAATTATTATTTTCTAAGGTTGAAGAAAAAATTAATCTATTTGCTTGATTATTAGAGATATAATATATTAAAGTGATATTTGAAACCTTAGAAACTTGATTATTGCTACTTGAAAAGTTTTGTGAAGTTTGAAAAATTGATTTGAAGATTTGAAAAATTAATTTGAATTTTTATAATTTGATTATTTGAGTTTGCAAAATAATTTTAATTATTTGCAAATTGATAATTTTGAAGAAATAAGATTTCCTACATCAAATTAGGAATACAAAACTTGCAAATATATTTTATAGAAGATCTACATTTCTTATTTGGGAGATATAATGATTTCAACATCAAATTAGATTTCTTTTAATTTAGAATTGATAAATCATATTACTGAAATTTGGGAGACAAAAGTGTTAAACTTCAAAGTAATATGGCAAAGAAGAAACAAGTGAAACAAAACTTAGCAATACGTGAATTGTCAAAAACAATTAAGAAAGAAAAATTATGTTATCAAGAAGAAGAAATAAATAGTAAGGATGACTTATTAGAAGAAACTAATGAGGTGTTGCAAAACCTAAAATGTTGTATTAAATATATGATACCAAATCTTGAAAAATAGAGAGAAATATCAGTAGAGGAAAAGAAAACTCTACAATCAATCTTGAAAGAAGCTCAAGATGAAAATTTTTTAGTACTTAGAAGTTATATAAGTTCAAAGGTTGAAGAAGCAGTTGAAGAATATAAAGGTGTTTTAATATTAGCTAATGACATACGAATGATGATAAGTATAGTATTACTTTCTAATGAAGTTTTCAAAGGTAATATTAGAAAACAAGATAAGGTTAAAAAATTAAGAAATAAATCAACGATGAAATATGCTTCTTGTGGTACAAATAACTAAAGCCATTGATGATAGGCACATGTTGGGGTACTAGTGATCTTTTTCAAAAGAAAAAATATGTAAATAATGAAAGTAAATATTGTGACACTAGTGATTTATAGCTCATGACAAATGTAGAAGAATCTATTACAAAAAGGATATTGCATGTGATACAAGTGATCTAAATACATCTTCTTATTGGTCATTTTTTAATTGGTGGAAAGGGTTTTGAAAGGGTCCCTAAAATTTTTATAGTATGACCAAGGGTGAAAAACAACCGGTTTCACCATAAGAACCAACTACAAAGAGCAATAGAAAACCAAGAAAGAAAAAAGAAAAAAAACATAAAACAAACGAGCAATATGGAGGAGAAACCCAAACCGAAATGTCTATAATGAAAAGAGTAAAAACATAGGAGTAGAACTAAAAATGATTGACGTCCAGGTGGATTATTCTATAATTTCTTTCATGCTTTCTTTTCTATGATTGATGGATTTGAAAGATTCACTGTGACTTGGAGTGATCACCTTGGACACATGAATCACGTGCTGGAGGTTTGCATTGGCCTTACTATGGGCTGCACATATATTTACTAGAATTTCAGTTAAGATTGCCAAAGGATCACGTTTGGACCTATACATGATCTTAGCATCCTTCAAAGGTTGATCAATTTTAGGATTGATGCTTTTAGTCATGGTGGACAAATTTCCAAAGGGTTCCTTGTCTTTACTCAACTCTTTCTTTTGTAATACGAGGATCTGGGTGAGCAGCACTGGTTTCTAGAGCTACGACTGGCCATCAATTTACCAATTGGGGTTTTCTCATCTTCTTCACATGTCGTGATAGTTTCATTGGAATAAACATTGAAAGAAACTTTCTATAGCATTTGTTTGTACATTATCAGGAAAACATCTTGGTGCTTGACATGAGTGGACCCCTTTTGAACTTCTTCAATTGAGATCTCTATAGACCTTCTGAAGTATTCAAGCACATTAATGTCTTTGACATCCCTAAGATGATTTAGGAATGCCAAATGAAAACTTCTCAGTGGCTCATCAACCTTATCCACTGTATAGTACTACATCATAGGAATTAAAACTTTATTCCATGGATCTGGTAATTATTTTATGAAAATTTATCTTTTGTCTCTTACCATTTTCTTTCCTCTATCTATGAAGTGCTTCAATTCTTCCTGGATGGTGTGATTGTCTTGGTGGAGCTTAAAACCATCATCAGAGAGCTCTGTTATCTTAGCCAAGAAGGTCGTAGTCACCTTGAATTTCAAACCTTTAATAACAACATGTCCATCATCCCAAGAGTTGATAAAGTCTTGGGTAACTACATCATCAATGCCACTAAATTTTCCTAGAAAAGCTATGAAGCCATGATTCTTGAAGCACACTTCTACATCAGGATCCACATTCAAGGTGTCAAGTTCAACCAGGGTCACCTTAATAGTGGGGTAAACAAGGATCAATAGGAAAGAAAGTAAATTAAATGTTTCAAAAAACTTTGTGATGAGAAATACTTGGGTGTTTTCTAAGAAATACTTAAGCCAAACACTTATGCTTCTAGACCTGGGTCACAAATTATTTTGAAGTTTGAAATTATAACTTTGGGTAGCCCTGTGAGAGTAATGATGATTCATTTGCATTGTGATCAGGATATTTAGTATTACATGATTGATACAGGTAATTACCTGGATGAAAGGAGACTTGACACGAACCAAAATTGTGGTTTCCCGCATTAGGAGGAAAATCATCAAAGGGTGATGGAAATTTTACTTTTTTAGGACAACGAT
The DNA here is from genome assembly GCA_028583015.1 of Wollemia nobilis. Classification (NCBI taxonomy): domain Eukaryota; kingdom Viridiplantae; phylum Streptophyta; class Pinopsida; order Araucariales; family Araucariaceae; genus Wollemia; species Wollemia nobilis. The sequence goes on from JAQPPZ010017221.1 coordinate 5,377,432, forward strand.
TAGATTTTTTCTTGAAATCCTAGGCCATAAATAAACCTTCCCTCTATTCTTGAAGGTAAGGGTTACACAAAACATGAAAATCTAGGAATCAACCATATTTAGAAATTGATAATTGAGGCCACGTCCTGGGAGAGACTGGGGAATTGGAACTTTATTAGTGTCATTGCTTCAATGAGAAAAATTGCAAGCATGACAACAAATTTTCTTGGAAGTATTCTTACCCTTTCTTGGGTCCTTGCATACCATTAATATTTGGGAAATTGGAGCTTTGTCATTGTCAATACTTTGATATTGAGGAATTCAAACACATCTCAAGTAAGATTGGAGTTTTGAAATTCTATCAATGTCATTGTTTTAGAAAGGGGAGATGCATACATGGACACAATTTTTCTTCTCCTCAAACTTCCCATGATCCTTGATATTGTATGAAACTTGGTAGTACTTGAAATTATTGTAAAAATTTTTTAGATGGGTATGATTAGCTTCTGATTTTCCTCGGTCCTTGATTTTGCTTTTGACTTGCCCATACATTTTGAAGTGATATTTGTTCATTTATTTGAAAAAATGATTATTTTGGGAAGTTTTAGAATTAAATTGGGTCCCTGTTCTAGAATTTGGCTTATACATTTGAATACTTGCATACCACATCAACTCATCTAAATTTAGGGCCGAGACAAGCTTCCAAAAAGACGTGAACTATTGACTAGGATTTAGATAATTGAAATTTATTGAGAATCTACTCTATGAATACAACTTCAATGAAACACTCTTAGAGGAATAAAATATCATAATTGTTATGTTTACTTTAAGAGCCTATGAGAAATCTTCCTATGACACATGGAGGGATTCTTCCCTGATGCCTTTGTTAGCAAGCCAATCAGTAACTTTATTCTCTAATCTATAAACATGATGGATGACAATATTGTGGTATTTTTTTATTAGCCTTTTGCACTCATCCATGTTGTTTCTTAGGTTCAAGGAGTGGGATTTTTTAGCCTTGAGGAATTTTATGATGTATAAAGAATCGCCCTCAATAATTAAACTATCAATAATGATATTATACAGGAGTAACAGACCTTGATATTGGGCTCTAGCTTTGACCATGTTGTTATATTGGAGATCAATTATTTTAGCATAGGCAAGCACCATTTTTCCTTGATCATTCCTAAGAATACTTTCCTTGCCCACTGCACCAGGATTCCCTTTAGTAGCCCCATCAAAGGTGAACTTGAGCCACCTTGTAGGAGGAGCAACCCACCTTATATTTGACCTGTTAACAAAAAATGAAGGACCACTCACAATGTTAGAAAGATTAAACTTAGCAACCAGATGAGACTCCAATACTAGTTTGGGGTCATCAAAACAAGAGATAAGTTGAGCATTTTCTATAGTAAAAGTGGTGATTTTGAGGAAGACCCACCATGGTTATCTTACAATATCATTGAAAACTCTATTGTTACGCTCAAGCCAATTTTTCCAGAGGTAGTGGTGGAGGCAAGATGACCACAAGAATTTAAATTGAGAGTTGTAAAAAGTTTTGGTCCATTCCTGGAAAAATTGGATGAGCATTGATGTCTGGACCCACACTATATTAACAACTTCAAACAAGCGATTCAAAATAGACAAAGAAAGGGTATTCTAAAAAGAGGTGTGAAGTTGATTCCTAGTTTGACTGGCACAGAGGAAAATTATTGGGAATATATAGGCCTCTAGAAATTAAATTATCCATAGTTAGAATTTTATTCTTGGTGCAAGCCAAGAAAAGAATCCAATTTTAGGAATCATATTTTTTTACCAAATAAGTTTGGCAAGTTCCCAACACATGAGATGGGGTATTGGGTATAATAAGTTGATTTAACGGTGAATTTAATGGAGAATCGTTAGTGTGGTTATTCGAGATAACACAGATCCATAAAATATTCTAAAGGGGTCTAGCAACTGCATTAATCTCATTGTTGGGGCTATTAGTAGGAATTATATTCCTTTATCGATTATTAGAAGCTTGGGTTATGAAATTCGAGACTCTATTGCCAAAGATTTATTCTATTATAGGTTTGAGGATTATTAAATTAGGATCATTGAGTAAATATTGGTCTTTCACCCAAGAATCCTCCTAGAATTTGATGAGACTACAACAACCCAACCGCCATTGTAACCCTTTCTTGATGATATCTCTAGATTTTATAATAGAATTCCAAAATTAGAAACCAACAAGAAGATGGTGATCGCCCATGAAGGAATATTGATAAAGACATTTTTCTCTAATTATATCAATCCATGATGCTTTCTCATCTAACACAGCCCTTCGTACTTGCTTTTATATTAATTCTAAGTTCATATTGTGGACCTTATTGAATCCTAGACCTCCATGGTCTTTCTTAGTGTAAATCATGTCCCAAGAAACTAGGGGAACCTGTTATGGTTCTCGTTCCCTGAATTGACAAACTTCCTTTGATTTTGTTCAATTTTATGACAAATAGAAGTTGAAGCCTTGAATATTGACAAACAAATATAGGGATGCTCTGCAAACAAGCTTGGATAAGTGTGGCTTTAGTTGCTTGACTCAACATTAATTTTTTCCATCCTGGCAATTTCTTGCTTATGCGTTCAAAGACATTATTCCACATATTAACAGTGATGCTTCTATGGAACAATCGTAGGCCAAGATAGGTAGTTGGTAACTCAGATATGGTACAACCTAGGATTGTTGCAATTTCCATTTACCTACGAAATGGAGTGTTCATAAAATAAATTTTGCTTTTGTCAAAATTGATTTTCTATCCTGCAGCTTCTTCATAGAAATTAAGGATAGTTTTTATTATTTTTGCTTTAGGAATTGAGGATAAGGATGCCAAAATGGTGTCATCCATAAATTGTTGATGTGTGATAGACCTAGATATAGAAAAAAAAATTATGCCTGATAGAAGGCCCATTGAGCAAGCCTCTGTAAGGGTTCTGCTAATATTTTATGTCATAATGATGAAAAGGAAATATGATATAGGGTCACCCTATCTAATGTTTTTTGAGCTCTTGAAATAACTAGCAGGTGAGTCATTGATGATAATAGAAAATGAGATGAAAGTTATGTATTCTCTAATTAGTGCAATCGATTCTTCGTGGAACCTAAATTTTACAAGCATAACAAAGAGGAACTGCCATAAAATTTGGTCAAATACTTTATCCATATCAAGCTTTAAGAATAGGCCAAATTTTTTATTCTTGGTGATCGATTGGATATGCTCATGAATAGTAATTATTCCATCTGTTATAAATCTAGCTTTAACAGAGCTACCTTGACAATGGTCAATTATGGATGGGATAATATCCTTAAGTCTATTAGCAATGAATTTAGTAATGAGCTTATAAATAATATTGCATAGGCAAATGGGTTTGAAATCAGAAACAAACTTACATATTTGGGATTTTGGGATGAGGGCAAAAAAAATGGATTTGATGTCCTTTGGAAAGGATTTGAAATTATAAAAATATTGCACTACTTTCATAACGTATTGTCCTACAATGTATCAAAAATGCTGAAAATAATATGGAGGAAACCCATTAGGTCTAGGCACTTTATCAGGGTTCATGGAAAACAAAGCATCTTTGACTTCATCGTTTGAGAATCTTTTGAGAAGGCCCATGTTGAAGTCCTAGGAAACCAGACAAGGAATATTCTGCAAGAGGGCATTGCTAGCCTGAGGGGGGCAAAAAGGACTTGGTCCCAACACATTTTCAAAGGTGGAAACTACTTCAACTCTTATTTCCTTAACGGTATTGGTCTTAGATCCATCACTTTTGGTCACATTCTTAATTATGTTTGTGCTTCTGTGTCTGAGCGTTGATGCGTTGAAGTATTTAATGTTATATTCCCCTTACTTCAACCACAACGCATGTGATTTTTATCTCCAAAAGGTTTCTTATTTGGCTAAAATATTATGAAACTCAGCAAGTAGGGTCAAAAAATCTTATGCTACTAGAATTGATTCAAATGTTGATAGTGACAACAATGTTCAGGGATTTAATATTTTTGGTTATTTTTAAAAGGTTACTAAATAAATTGGTTCAAAATTATTGAATAATATGGGATACAAAAATACATAATTAGGAGAATATGAAATAACAAAGGCTAGTGTACAAAAATAAGACCTAAATATGAATATCATGGATATACAGAACAAACAAGTAGCAAGGATCAAGAGTCATGTTTGTAATAGAAAATATGTGTAATCATTGTGGTAGAGATGGACATCAGTCAAAACATATTGGAAACTTCATAATTATAAAATTTGTGGTGGACACTATCATTCACAAATATTGTGTTCGAAAAAAGAAAAATAAAGCTATAAAATTAGAATAAATTATGATTGGATATGTTAGCTTTTGAATCTAAATGCAAAGAATAAAGTAATAAAAATATCTAAAATAAAGTTGCAATATGAAATACATGATAATGGTAATCTATTAAGCATATAAAACTCATAAAAAACTTTAGAAATGAATCATATAAATACCACTAATAAATGCTCACAAAAATATGATCTTTATTGAATAAATACCTCAAATACATCATACTTTATCACTCTCCATTGTGATTGTATATGACCAATAACTCTATATATTTCTATATTTTGCTCTCTATTCATATACCCATTTATATAATAGAATATCACTCTTCATATGGAGGATTCTTGACCTTCACTCTTCCTATAACTCTTCATATTCCTATTCTATAGACACATGTACATAGGGATAAATATGCACATTTACATGTACATCCAACATCTAGCAATTCCTTCCGTGTCAGGATCCATGAATTAGTGAAATTTTGAGTGTCAAGTTCATTTCCAATTGTTGGGCTCCATGCCTTAGTGAAATTTTAAGTGGTGAGTTTCAACTAGGGAAGTGTTGACATCATTGCCCAAAAGTTTCTAATATTTGATAATTTATTCCATGCCAATCTCCATGCATTGGTGAATTTTTGTGTCGTATTCATTCCAATTATCGAGTTTCATACCTTTGTCAAAATTTGAGTGTTAGGTTTTGGTTAGGTAACTACTAATTTCATTTTCCAAACGTATCTAGAATCTACTAAATTTTTTTCTAGAATATTATATTATTTGGTATATGCTAATGTACCCCATGGTGCCTTCATGGTACACCTTATAAATATTAGACTAGGGTCAAGTCTTATATTAGAGTGTGAGTAATATTCTATGTAATGTAATAATATGCAGGAAATGCATAAGTTTCATGTAAGTGTGCGAGTGTAATGTGCAAATGTGCACAAGTGTCTTTAGATTAGAGTATACTAAGTGAAGAGTCATGTCTAAGTGTGCATACAAGATAGAGTCATGTGTATGCAAGTGTCAAATAGAGAAGCCAATATTCATGAGACTTGGCATAAGAAAAGGAAGAGTCAAGCATCCAAAGAGTCATTCTACAATGGTTGTACATTACTCCATGGAGGAGTATAGCAAATACAACAAGTATAGTGAACATAGAAAGAATAGTAAATATATAAAGCATAGTGATACATTTGTAAGAGAAATATGAGTAATAGAGTTTACATACATTTGACAAAATAATATTGTAAGTTTTGCTACATGCTTTGTACATGTATGATTCAAGCTATTTACATTCATAGTTTCACATTAATGGATGTTAGTTAATATATTATAAGCCTTGATATACATATTAGTTTACTCATATTATTTTTCTTACATCATTATATTGATCTTCTTATATTGTGGCTAGCATATATTTGATCCTATAAAATTTATATTGTGATTTAACATTAATATTAAGGCTTCAAAAGCCATTAGTCATATTAGAGATACAACAAGAAATTTCTTACATAGGTCAAATTTATTTAGTTGCATATAAAATTAATTTTGTCTACTTTGATAAAAATTGATTTATAGTATATCTACTTTAAAGGGAGATAGACATGGACTCTATTGTAATATCAAAGTAAGAAAAAAGCTAGGATATTTCCATAGTCTTAGGAATAGCTAGTGAAGAGTAGGACTCAACTATAGAGTCTTTCAGTAGTTGTAGAATAACTAGTGAAGACTAGGACTTATCTATAGGGTCTTTCCATAGTTATTACTAGTAAAGACTAGGACTCAAATATTGGGTAAATCAACTTGAATATAGTTGATTATTCAAGGAAATAGCCAACCCCTAACATTGATTTTAGAGATACAAATATTTCAATAACTTGGATAATCCTGACACTAATTTCTATTAACATAAAAGAAAGTTGAAGGATTGAGTAGAATCAAGTCATTTCAATTTTGATTGAAGCATCGAGGAAATTCAAGTCACCTTGAAATCATTGGAGTTATTAGGTGTGACCTAATATAGAGTTTCATCAAATATTAGTCACTAGAAGAGTGATAAGCTTCCTACAATAGATAAAGAAGAATTTCATCTTCTAAGTGCAATAAGAAGGAAAAAACTTTCATCAAGCAAATATTGATTTAAGTTGTGAACTATTATTGATTCAAGTCTTAAAGATAGGCCTTGACATTTATAGAATGGATACAGAGGTCTTGAAGAGAGGTCTTGATAAAATAATTTTCTAGTAAATAAGTGTGAGAGGTATTGAAGATTCATGTCACAAAGAAATTGATCTTGATATTGAAGAAATAAATAGTGGATTCAAAGAAAGGATAGAAAAATAAAAATAAATATATATCAGGTCTTAAGATATATACATAAAATATCAAGATAGATATATTGTTCTTGAAGCCAACCATTGAAAGAAACAATATATAAAGGAAGAATATTTAGGTCATTTTTGTCTTGACATTGGTTCACTAAGAAAATATATAATACATAGGCTTAAGAGGCTGATATAAAAGAAAAAACCCTTCAAATAAAAGAGGTCTAAGAAAGAAAGGTCCAAGATAAAATGAAAAGGTTCATATTGAGAAAGAAATAAGATTTATTCAACCAACTAAAAAAATAAGGAAAGAATTTATTTTAGTCTACTCCACGTAGAAGTAGATAAGGAACAAAAAAATGAGTAGAATAAGCTATTTGGTCTAAGTAGGTACAACTAAGAGAATTTTTCATCTTACTTGAGTAGGTGCAATTAAAGTAAAAATTCATTTGTCTTGTTGTACACAGTCAAGTTTAATAAATAAGTACATAAAGAATACTACAATGTAGACCGATATAGGATTGCATGTTGTACATTCAAGCTAAGAGTCTTCTCAAGCTATCCAATGAGCGTCGTCTAAGGTACAACATCCATAACGAAAAAAAGAGCCAACATGAGTGTCATCCAAGAGTCAAAATTAGCATTGTATAATGTGGAGATACCATAGCTAAAAAATATTCATCATTGTACATGAGCACAACCTAACCTAAAATAAGAAGAGTACGGTGTATTAGAAGTTGAAACAACAAGGTTAGATTAAATTAAAAATATTATGTAAATGTGGAATTCTCATCGAATTCAAGCACAATAGTGTAGTGTAGTAGTCGATCCTAAAGAGCTAAGACAACAAGATATAGTACAAAAATCAATCCTTGAGAGCCAATGTAGGAAGATGAAGTGGAACAATCATCCTTGAGAGCCAACATATGAAGAGAAGTACAACAATTATTCTTGAGATCCAACATAGAATGGTGAAATGTAATATTCATTGTTCAAATGACAACGTAAAAACATAAAATATAACAGATTTCCTTCAAGAGACAACGTTGGTAAGGAGAAGCATAATATATCATCTCCAAAAACTAACACAAGAAGTATTTTTCCAACATAGGAGAGGAATCATCATAGTAACGCCATGGTTATTCAAATTATTTATGAGATGTCCAAGTGAGCAATATTTGGTAAGGAGAACCTAAGACATCACATTGACAAAGAAATACAATGTAACTTTCAAAATGAAATGCTCCTAGCAGATGTAACATCTTGAGTGCAATTTGAAATTCTAAAGAAACCCTAACACTCTATTTTTGAGTCCATCAAAAGAGTAATGTTCAAGTTTTGGCATGTAGCGTTTGAGTAGGTTTATTAAATAAGTAGGCACATAATTTGAAAGTAACATTTCAAGACAACTCAACGAAGTAGGCATGAACAAATAATAAGGTAACCTTAGAATTAGGTTTTTCAAAGTTCAATAATTTTTGGAGTGATAAGTTATAATATTTATAACATTTTAATTTTAGAATAAATTATATAGTTATAGTAAGTATTAATAAGGTGGAATATTTTATTAAGGATCGATTAGTTAATGAGTAAATGGAGAGATAAGTGGATGCTAATATAATATTGGAGTTATAAGAACTTACTAATAGTTTTTGATTTCTTAGATTAATTTGAATTTGATTTGATTTATTAAGTTTTTGAAATAAAAATAGATTTTTTGCAAATTGATTAATTTGGGAGTGAAAAGGATTACAACATCAAACTTAGGAAAATTAAATTTGCAAAATTCATATTTCTTAGTTTCTAATATTTGGGAGACATAAGGATTTCTACTTCATAGGATTTTCTAATTTAGAAACTTTGATCTAGAAATTTATAAGGATGTCTACTTCAAAAAAATCATAATAAACAATGGATAACAATATGGATTTCACGATACAAAAAGAAAATTTAGATGTCATAAAATTTGGGATCAAATATTTACTTACATAATATGAAGAAAAAATAGATTTGGTCTCAAAATTAATCTATAGTGAATCCATAGGAGATAAATTTGAAATAAGAGAATACTATTTACATGCAAGAATTGTTCAATCAATTAATAATGGAAAAGATGGCATTATGATACCTTTAGATATTGGTAAAATAATGTATATGGCATTGCTTACACTCAAGTTTCACAAATAAGATAATTTGAAACAAAATGAGCTAATTAAATCTCTTAAGAAGAAATAAAAAATGGATGAATCATTTTTGGAATATATAATTCATTCTTCTTGTAATATTGATATTCTAAGTTCAATTCCATTACGATGATTTATACTGAGTTCTCAAAAGTCTCTATACATGAAAAGAAAGAGTCATATGATTCTACGAACAAAGGAAAAGGAAAATTTCTTGTAAAGACAATGAGAATGTACAAGAGGCTTACAATATTGAAGCTACAAAGAATTAAAAACATGAAGTTGAACTCAAAAGCAAGGCCAAGAAAGGATAAGAATAAGAATCTAATCAATATGAAGTGTGCATGCATTGTAAATTCATCTAAAGAATGAAGACTATGATTGAAGATAAAATTCTTCAATAACCAAATAATGTAATACAGGAGGGTGTTGGAGAATATTATATTATTTGGTACATGTTAATATACCCCCATGGTACCTTCATGGTACACCTTGTAAATATTAGACTAGGATCAAGTCTTAGATTAGAGTGTGAGTAATATTTTATGTAATGTAATAATTTGTAGGAAATGCACAAGTTTTATGTAAGTGTGTATGTGCAAGAAATGCACAAGTTTCATGTGAGTAAGTGTCCACGTGTAATGTGTAAGTGTGTACAAGTGTCTTTAGATTAGAGTGTGCTAAGTGAAGAGTCATGTCTAGGTGTGCATACAAGATAGAGTCATGTGTATGCAAGTGTAAAGTAGAGAAGCCAAGAGTCATAATACTTGGCATAAGGAAAGTAAGAGTCAAGTATCCAAAGAGTCATTCTACAATGGTTATATATTACTCTATGGAGGAGTATAGCAAATATAGCAATTATAACAAACACAGAAAGCATAGTGAATATAGTGAGCATAGTGATACATTTGTAAGAGAAATAGGAGCAATAAGGTTTACATACATTTGAGCAACTAATGTTTTAATTTTTGTTACATGATTTGTACATGTATGATTTAGGCTATTTACATTTATAGTTTTTGCACATTAATGAATGTTAGTTAATATATTATAAGCCTTGATATACATATTAGTTTGCTCATATTTTTTCTTACATAATTATATTGATCTTACTATATTGTGGTTATCATATATTTGAACCTATAAAATTTATCTTGTTAGTTTACATTAATATTAAGGTTTCAAAATCCATCAATTTCTTCCATGTTGGGCTCCATGTCTTAGTGAAATTTTGAATGTCGGGTTCATTTCCAATTACTAGGCTTTATGCCTTAGATGAATTTGGGTCTAGCATTATGTCTAGGCTAATATCCAATTATCATATGGAATTTTCTATTGCTAGAAGTCGTCAGGGTTTTGGTGGGGAATAGATTTCTACTTAAGCTACTAGGGTTCGACTTATCAATGACATTTTGCTCTTAAATTTCCTCTTTAATGACTGGAATTTTGGCTAGGATAATTTATTCAATTATTTTTTGGGCTTATAGCCATTTTATTTTTTTCTTTTGGGATTTATCATGATGGCTTGGATAGCTTGTAGAAAATAAGATTTTTTAAGCTTAAAATATCCTTGAAACATAGGTAAAATTATATTTTTTGGAAATATCTTTTTGAGGGTTGTCCAATGGAAGTGGATTCAAGCAATTTTGTGGAATATTGAAAGATATACAAGGAACCAAAAATGAGGCTATCTATGTTGCTTGGAGAAAATTCAGGTCTACATTGCCTACTTTTAAGCAATTTTAGGGTGTTAATACTATGAAAAATAGGCATACATGTATCTATGGAAATATTATTTTGAGACTGATCTAATGGTAAAGGTTATTTGCTATTTTTAAAAAAATACTAGACATAACATTGGAAGTAAACATCACATTAAACTTAAAGCAGGAAAAAAATGGAGATTTATAATTAACAGGTCTTAGCTAAAAAAATTAGGTTTTTTGGATGACTGAGAATCACAAGCAAACCAAGAAAATAAGAAAAAATTACCAAAATTAAAAAAAAAAAGTGGGTCCCTAGTCCATGTGGACTGGGGTGTTTTTTGCAAGCACAACAACACTTAGCTATATTTTATAACTCAACATATAATGTCTAAGCTTTTGAAAAGCAAAGACCACTTCTAGGCACATCTTTTCCAAAGGGGTATATCTAGTTTTGTAATTGATAGGGTTCTATTAATGTAGTAAACAATCCTTTCTATATGGTGTTCATTATATTGTTCCAACATGTCACCTAAGGCATGGACTATTGCTACAATATATAACAATAATATCTTGAGAGGGTCTAGTGGAATGAGAACTAGTGGAGATAGAAGGTATGTTTTCAAAGCATCAAATACTTTTTGACATTTCTCATCACAATTAAACTTGATCCCTTTTTTAAATAGTCTCTAAAAGGGTTAAAACTTATATTCCAATTAGGATATGAATGTTTTAATATCTTATAGTTTTCTTTATAGATTTCAAGTCTTAGATTTTGAGGTGATGACATGTTGATTATTGTTGATGTTTAATCAATATCTACTTGAATGCCATGTATAGACACTATGAAGCCTAATAAGTTACTATATGTTACCCCAAATATACATTTGGAGGGATTAAGATGAATCTTTATGATTATTGAAAATATGCCATTTCATTAATCCCAAAGGAAATACTACAAATTCAATCCTTTTTATAAATATTACCCCATGGACTACATTATGGATATTTTGATGAAGAGATCCTTTACAAGATATGGTTCATTGTATTTTTTGTCTTCTATGGTTACCTCGAATGAAGTGGGCTTACTACGCATAGGCTACTACTAGTTGTATAAGTCTTCTAAATGTGCACAACTCAATAAAAATTATTAAATGTGTTTGGGGGAATGTCTCAATAAAACCCCTTGTGATGAAAGACATGAAAATGAAAGTGAGACCATTACCTTACAAATTTTTTTCAAATGATTATAAAAGTTTTCAAAAGAGTTATATTACCTTATTTGATGATTTATTGTTGTGTTACAACCTAATATAGGTCTCTAAAGGGGATCATACCCCTAGGTATGGTCCAATATGACCATACATATCCATACGGTCAACTCTATGTTATTCATATAAGGAATTACTTCAGTGAGAGGGTCCTTCTGATGTTGTCAGAGCTCTTGTCTAAGTTGTGTAACCTTATTTTTTTTATTAGTTGTATGAAAGGAGTTTTGAAAGGATCTCCAAACCTTATAACAAAAAGAAGCTAATATCCAACCACTAGGAGACTGAGGACACTTCAAACATTAAAGCCAACCATCCCTTGGACACAACTACCTACACCTAGACCAACATATACTAGCCAAATAGAACCAGACACATAAGCTAAATAGAGACAAAATTTGGGCATGTACGCCTGCATAAATATAGCCTTATAAAACTATAGCTAAGATACGTTTACCATACAAAAAGATATATCAAGAGGAACATGCTAGCATCCATGGGAATTGATGGCAAGTGAAGGTGTGAGTGGGATGGTGTCTACAATAATTTCTACATAGTTTAGGTATGAAAGTGTGTGATTATTATAAATGGTGAAAGGGACATTCGATTTGTAGGCTTGGCCAAGGTTTGGAGGGGCTAAGTTATCCTATGAGGTGTCCCTTGAGGTGGCATGGTGTGTCATGCCTCATAAATAAATTTGGGTGGAGGAAATTCCTCATGCATCCACATGCAATAAATGGGCATGGGTATACCATACCTCATAAATGCATGGTACATGAAAGTCTTCACCCATAATGGATGGTGGATGCTGAATCATAAATAACTTCAATTACTTCAATGCTTTTAGTAGAAAAGTCTTCAAGTGTCATTTATGGTATTGAATGCACATGGGGATGAAGGGGGAACAAGAGTTAATATTAACCATAGTTAGGTTAACCATGGGTTTAGGGTTGACCAAGGTGATGTTGAGGCTAGGTTTAGGTGGAAACTAGGCTAAGGTGAGGTCAACCATGGATTTAGGGTTGACCAATATTTATGTTTATCATAATTTATCTAGAGTATGATAGGCTTAGGTGGAATCTAGACTAGTCAATGGATAGACTATGGTGAGGTGGCCTTAGATTAGGCTAAATAGGGTGCTTGCATGGTGACTATGGGGTAAGCATAGGAAGGGGCTTAAGTTGCCAAGGGGCTTAGGTAGGATGAATAGTGATTTTTGGTAAATTTCTATAAATTTTCTAGTTTTTGCAAATTAATTGACCATTAGCACTACACAAGGATAAGTGTGATAATTTTAGGTATCCATATTTGCTCCTTTTTGTACTGCATTATGTGAAAACATGATGCAATACAAAAAATTATGACACCAAGTTGGTGAGATGAATTTGTGATGGGTGATTGTCATTGACTCATGATTGATTGTGATTGATTACAACTTTTTGTGTCCTATAGCGATTGTTGAGGAAGGAGATGCAATATTATCTTTAGTCATGATAAATGTAAGATGTTCCAATTTTAGAAGGGATGATTATCCTTTAAAAATTTCCTTTGATAGATTGGTGTTTTTTATTTTATTGATTCATCCAACCATCCATTGGTAGATGTTCTCGTGATGCTTCAATCGCAAGTGGTCTTATATTTCCCCCCTCGATGAAGGGAATTGATGAGTAACCATGAAATCATAGGCATTGAGCATATCAATTTGAATGGATTAGATTTTTATTGATAAGACGCATTCTAGAGTTTGATTAATAAAAGAAGTTATGCTCTTATTTGCCCCAACAAAGGAGGGCTTGTGATAGTCTTAGGAAAAGGTTCTTTGAACAAATATGATTCCAAGATCAAGTGTTTGAATATTGATCATGTACAAGGTAGTATTAATATATGATGTCTACCCCCTCAAGTGATGAGTTGATGGGTGAAGAAAAAAAAATAGCATCAAAACACTTGACAAAAATATCATTGGATTATTGCATTATGGTTAGGAAAGATGAAAATAAGAAAAATTGAAATTTTTGAATATTTTTAAATAAAAAAAAATTATGGACCATACAAATGGGTCTGGTCATAAATAATTGTATAGACCCATACAATCAACATGTGCACAACTATATAAGCATGATCGAAAGGAACGAAGGTTAGTTGCATTGTGTGACTTGGAAGAGTTGAGAGGAGAGATATGGGTGAGGAAGAGTTTATGATGTGGAGCACTATCAAAGTGAGGACTCAAGTGGATGAGATGGTGCAAGGTGGTGCGAGAGATGGTATTGGAGGATGTGCAATGCTAGTAAGTAGATTTTTACCCATATTTTTGTATTTCAGGAATAAAATGAACCCTAGGGTCCAATGTTTAGTGAAATAAAACTGTAAAAAAATAGGCTAAGCTAGTAAGAAAAATGTGTGTGCTTGTGTGTTTGTGAGATGTGGATGCATGTTTGAATGTTTGTTTGTTTTGTTTGTATTTTTTATGAGGCAAGTGTGTGTTATTTGTATGAGTGTTTTTTAATTGGCTATTGATTTGTTTTTAATTTGGGTGGTGTTTTTGGATAAATGGGTATCCAAAAATACCCTTCTTTTTTAGACTGTACAAAGTTGTGGATAGGGCCTAGGTGGAGATGGAGGAGCTATAGAGAGTAGGAGGCTATGGTAACAAAGATATATAGACTTAAATAGGAGGTGGGAAAGATAAGGGTACAAGGTAATGTAAGAGGTCTATGAGTAGAGACTGATGATCTTCAAAAAGTGAGGGATAACTTCTAGACTCTCTATTTTTGAGAGAGGAATAGAGTGTAAATTTTTGAGGTAAATATGGTGATATGGAGTGTTCTCATTCAATTGTATTCAACTTCCCTATCTTGGTAGAGCCTTAAGAGTACATCATTTATGGTCCCAACAACACATCGAGTGATAGAACCTATAACTTCATAGGTAGGGGGATCAACTCTAGCATATGATGGTAAGAGGTCATAGAGGATTGAAGGTGAGATGTCTAGAAGATAGGAGGGATGTGAGAAGACTCCTAGTGGTTAGTAGGGCTAATTTTGTATTTGATGTGGTAAGTATGTCACCATTTTTGTATATCAAGATAGTCATGTATGAGAGTTCATGATGATGTACATCATGAAATGTATATATGTACATATGATGTAGTCTATGAGTAATTTTAGTGATGTATTGATGATTTCATATACATATATATGATGAGGATTCACGGATGTGTGTTATTATTTTATGTATCATTATTATGTAGATAACAATGTAATATATATTGAAGGATTTATTCAATGTGATGATGCATTGGTTCATGTGATTATATAGATTTTATATGAGGTATGAAATATATTTGACATGGTTGATATTATGAAATATGTATGTTTTCGTAAGTGCATGATTTTTTAAATGGTGTATGTATTTTTTTGAATAAAATTTTTGGATGTGTGTTTGGAATTTCATAACTATAAATGGTTTAATTAATCAAGGACAAGTTAATAGTCACACAGACATATTAAGAAAATATGAGATAACCAAGCATGCAATGTATATGATGAATACAAATCTAATAATGTACATAGTTGTATATACATAAAATAATTTGATCATTAAGCTACTTGAACATGAACAATAAACATGTAACCAAAATTATTGAGCATGGGACTTATGAATGGGAGGCTTTTGTATTGCTTGGTGAAGCTAGTTGTAATGGTGTTCATTCCTATGTCTAAGGATTTTTGGATGCTAGAAGAATTTTTTTTTAAATTCAAACACCTTAGTTTGAGCAATCAAACTCATCTATTAGTCGGTCAACATCCTATAAAAATTGTTGATCATATTGAATTAGATTAAGCTTATCATGGACCATTATGTGTACCATGATATTCATTTATCTATTTTGAGTGAGGTTGGAATAACTAATTGTAAGCTTAACTAGTATAAGCTAGCTCATCTATAAGTGCATAGTGGTATGTATAAAAGAAAGTATCTAGTGTGATAGACATGTCGCCACTCATAAGGTATACTCCATTACCAAAAATGTATCTATAGCCCCAATGGAGGTTATCCCCAAAATCTATCAATATTTTTCCACTTCCATTCAGATATCTATAGCCTTGGTGGAGTCATTAAAAATACCTTAGGAAGCCAAGGACAAGTTGTTGGTAGTACTCTTTTTATTATTTTATCTTTTGCTTTTTATAGAAATTTGTTTTTGGCAATTCGTCCTCGTGGATCCTTAGGCTTGGATCATATAAATGATAGGATGAATGATAAATTATTCACTTTGTGGAAATACCATGAAATGCATCACCTTCCCTAAATATAAATTTATTTAATGTTTGATATGTGATTTATCCATGAGAGAACTTATGTCATCCATGGGAAGCCTAAAATTATAATAGAACATTATGGTGTTCGACAAAGTTTGAATGGATCAACTAGAAATGGTTAAATAATAGAAAATGATTCTACTACCAAAAGACCTAGGAATAGAATTGAACTATCCATCATGATAGTTTGTGCAAACATAATGTATGCTTATAGACTATTTGCAAAATACAAATATGTATACATGCAAAATGAGTGACAATATAATTAGATAAGGAATGACACTACACTTAAACACATGATCATAATACAAATATGTGATGCATATGAATGATAATAATAGTGTCTGACCAACCATATCCTTGATTAATCATGCCAACTGGGATAGGTCAATGCATATTCTTGTATCCAAAAAATGACCAAATTAGTACATGCAGAGTCTTATTGTGTATATGCATGAATGTTTAATGACGAAAATGTAAAATAATAATGACAAAGAAAATAATATGGATGGTAGAAATGGGAACAAGGAGGGAATAATTAGAAAGAAGAGAAAGGATCAGTCAAAGGTATGTAGTCGCTCATGAATGACCATACAATATTGAAGGCGAGCCTTAGAAGAGGAGGGAAAAGTAGAGAATGTGAAGAAATGTAGAAAAAAAGAGAAAGGAAAATAAGGAATGAGTCAATTGAATATCGAATGTTTGAGGCACTTGTGGTAAGTGCCTAAATAAAATATTGAAAGAATTATTTGTAGAATTTTCATTAAATGTATTTTTGTTTTTATTATTGTTATTTTTGTTTTATTATTGTTTTTATTGTTTTTGTATTTTTGTTGTTTTGAATAAGAATGTACAATAAGTTGAGAGCCTTATGTTAGGCATAAAAGTCATAGAGATGGATGATGTTGAGGGGTTCAGGTTACGCTATTCCTTTGAGAATGGTAAGATTGTAATAGGAATGAATGAGAGGTGAGAAAAATTTGAGGTAGTGCAAGCTTCCGTAGACACAAACTTGTCCAAAAGGAGTATATACCCCCAGATAGAAAAATAGTATGATTAGGAGTATCAGTGACCTAAGGAATGAAATTGAGTTGATGAGAAGGGGTATTAACACCCTCAAATAGGAAATTGTAAAATGGTTTGAAACTTGATTTCATAAGCAAAGAAAAACATGAAAATGAATGGTTTTTTGGTATGAACATTGTCTATGCTAGGAGCGAGGAAAGTAAATTTCTTAGCATGAGTAGTATCTATGCTAGGAGTAAGAAAATTAAATTACTTGGAATTATCAATACATATGATAAGAGCAGGGTAAGTAAATCATTTGGCATGAGCAGTACCTATGCTAGGAGTAGGAAAAGTAAATCACTTGGTGTGAGCAATATCTATGTTAGGAATAAAAAATTAAATCACTTGGCATGAGCAGTACCTATGCTAGGAGTAGGAAAGTAAAGCACTTGGTGTGATCAATATCTATGCTAGAAGTAGGTAAAGTAAATTGCTCAATGTGAGAAGTACCTATGCTAGGAGCAGGAAAAGTGAATCACTTAGCATGAGCAATATATATGCTAGGAGAAATAAAAGTAAATTATTGGGAGCAATATATTGTGATTGAATATGACTAAACATAATTGGTAAACTTTTTTATTGTAGTGGCGAGGCAAAGGGTATAATATTTAAACTTGGTGATTGATTTATGAAAGGGCAAGGCAAAGGTCACAACCTTCGAACCTAGCAATTGATTTGTGAGGGTAAGGCAAAAGGCACAAACTTTGAACCTATAAAATGATTTAGGGTAAGGCAAGTGGTGCAACCTTTAAACCTAGAAATTGATTGAGGGTGAGGAAAAGAGAATGACCTTTAAACATGGAAATTGATTGAGGTTAAGGTAAAGGGAACAACCTTTAAACATAGTAATTGATTGAGAATGAGGAAAAGAGTGCAACATTTAAACCTAAAAATTGATGCTTGATGATTATGCAAAGGGTGCAACATTTAAACACATCAATTCATTTGCGATAGGAAGGTAAAAGGCACAACCTTTGAACCCAACAATTCATTCGTGAGAATAAGGAAAAGGGTACAAATTTTGAACCTAGCAATTAATTTGTGAGGTTGATACAAAGGGCACAACCTTTGAACCTAGAAATTTATTAAGGGTGAGGCAAAGGACAGAACCTTTAAACATGGAAATTGTATGAGGGTGAGGTAAAAGGAGAAACCTTTAAACCTATCAGTTGATTGAGGGAAAGGAACAGGGCACAACATTTAGGACTAACAATTTATGCTTGATGGTAAGGCAAAGAGTGCAACCTTTGAACCTAACAAATGATTTTTGAGGGTGAGGTAAAAGGTGCAACCTTTGAATCTAGCAATTGATTTGTGAGGGCAAGGCAAAGGGTGTAAAATTTGTATGTAGCAATTTATTTGTGAGGGTGAGGAAAATAGTGCAACCTTTAAACCTAGAAATTTATTTTATTGATATCTTTGACAACATTAACATAAGTAGATGAAAGTTGAGAGAACCGAATGTGGATGGAAGGTTAACTTCCCTAGATAGAAATGGGGTTGAAATAGGGTGAGCCCCCTAGTCATAATATTTATGTGAAGGGGGGTGAACTCTCCAAGTCTTAAAAAATGGTTTGAAAGGGGGTGAAATCTCCCAATCCTAAAAAATGGTTTGAAATAGGTGAATTCCTGTAGTATTAAAAAATGGTTTGAAAGGGGTGAATTACCCCAGTCTTGAAAAATGGTTTAAAAGAGGGTGAACTCCCCCAGTATTGAAAAATGTTTTGAAAATGGGTGAACTTCCCTAGTAATAAAATTAATTTGAAGAAGATGCAGAAATGATGATGAAAATAAAGGGGAGGGATAAAAGAAATAAAATAAAGGAAGACGAAGAAATAAGAGGAAGAGAACCGACCATAGGTACATAGAGGCTCATGAATGACTATACAAAAATGACATGTATCTTATTAAAGAAAAATAATAAGATGTTGAATAAGTGAGAAAGAAGGAGAATATAGAGTGGGATAGAGGAGAGAGTATATGGTGCTAAGGACAAGCAAAAAGGATTTATGTTATTAGGTATGATTACCCCAAATTTTATTGATTATAGGTAGCGAGATTCATCATACCAACAAGGCCTTGGTGAGGAGGGATGTGATTTATGTGATTAATTGGCTAGGACATAGATTGATATGTTGAGGTGCTAGCATGTGGTCATGGCATCCTAGGTTGGGGAGATAGATTGTTAGATATATGTAGGTTTACATTAGAATATGAGATGGGATTGTCAAATTGTATTTCCTCTTAATCAATCAAATTGTGGACCAGTTGCTTGAAGTGATAATTTTTAATGCCATGTCCTTGTTGGTTATGATAGACATAAAATTGATGCTCATTATATAATTTTGGTTTTGGTGAATTGGGTTCATTAGGTAAAATTTTAGGCAAAATTATGTGCCTTGCATTATGTAATTTTAGGAAGAGATTGGATAGTGTTTCAAAAATAGGAGTAACAACACACAGTGGCTAATGAGGGTATTATGGTTTTATGTGAGGTTGGATAGGTGGTGGTGGGGTGAATGCCTACCTAGGTTGTAGGTAAACTCATCATTGAGGTTGAAGGGTTTGATAGGGTGGATTTACTATAGTATTTATTATGGTTATATTATGGATACATGTTTGACACCTATAGTTACTCAATCACATCTCAATACTATTAAGGTGCTCTAAGATGTGTGCATGTTAGTCAAAGGATGAGTTGAGGTCATTGCGATAGGGTTGACATAGATGATAACAGGCCCATGGATAGATTAAGGATAAGAATATGAGTGTGGGTAAGGTGAAGAAGGTAGAAAATAGGAACAAGGCAGTTGTGGAATACCTACTAGTTGGGCCATTTGGGATGGAAAATGGGGCGACAAAAGAAGAGGTGGAGGAGGTGGAATTTTAAGAGAATATGGATGACATGACACATAGGGAAGGGTAATGAGATGGGGTATACTAACTCCAAGAGTGGATGGAGGTGATTTCCTCCAAGAACCTTGATGAGTTGGTTGAATAAGGATAAGTTACCCTAAAAGGGTCCATAGTGAAGTGCTCTTGCTTGCGAGCTTGAATTTGGTTAAGGTCTAGTCTAGAAGGGTAAAGGATAGGAAAATGGTTGTGAAAAGGGATATAATTAGTTTGAATCAAGAATTACAATTATTTGAGCAACTCCAGATGGGACTATATCTATTTGTAAAGTTTTGTATTCAATCATACATGTCTATATAGTCAAATTGAATCGTATAGTTATACAAAGAAGTAGATTATAAAGATATAATTATGGGAAAAATATAAAATAAGCATTTTGGTACTATTTGTTGATTTTTGTTTCTATTTTTGTGGTAGTTTATAGCAAAACTACTATTCAAACAAGATATTTTGTCATATAACATACAAGTTGGAAGATGATGCGTTTGACCATGTTTGTGTGATAATGTGTTTGAATTTGCTCAAATTGTTACTTGTTGTATGATTTGTGGTTTCTGTGTGGTTTTCTTATGTTTTTGTGTTTTTTGTTTTTGGAAATTCCTAAAAAAACAAAAGAGGATATGAATGTAATCTATGAAGGTGTGTTGATGCATGGTTTCCAATATACCCAAAGGTACATAAGGAAATATGATGTAAATATAGGAAAATGGATTCCTAGTATGAGTATATATCGAGGTAACAAAAAAGGAGGAATATAAACCTCTTATGTGATAGGTAGCATTGTCTAAGACCTACGCAGACCTTTCAACTTCCACTTCACCCTCAAATGGGCTTAATCAATAATGACAACTACACACTCACTAATTATATGGTGCATTTTGTAAACAAAAATCAATTCTAAGAAGATGAAAACAAAATATTTGCTTAACCTGAGCAATTCCTATGCCAAGATATGCTTGATCACAAATCTATCTATATTGTTCAAGATATGCATGTTACGGTTATGACAAATTTTCTTTTAGAGCCTTATGCATGAGATAAATGATTTATCTTAGATCACAAAGATGAAAAATATTATGTTTCCTTCATATCTTATGCAAATGCTTTTATCCTATGCGATAAGAAATATAAATACAAACTTTTGCATACTAATGCTTAAAAGTCATTTGATAACTAACCAAATTAATTTGGTGTATTTTGAAAGAAAAAAAAAGTAAAGTAAAAGGATTTTGTAAGGTGTCCAAAATAATTTTGGGTTGTTTTGTAAGGGAAACAAGAAAATTTGGGAAGTGACCAAAATATTTTATGTTTATAAATTGAAATTTATAATAAAATTTTGATTTTGAAGTAGAAAGGATAGTACAATTGGAAAATAGGATTTTTGAGATGCTTACCTATGATCCTAAGCTTTTGGAATGTTGTCTAGAAAATGTGATAGGTTCTAGACTATGTTTGAATTTGACTGTATGGGCCCCTACATTTAGATTGTATTATGCCTATTTGTACAGTCAAGAATAGGGGGTTTTGGAATTTTTTGTTGTTATTAGTGGTCTATCTACTACAAAGTTATATTTTCACTAAAAATGTGTATGGAGAGAAAATTAACTCAAGCTACTGAATTCTAATAACAATATGAAAAGCAACCAAGTTTGCAAAAGAGCAAACTAATGAAAAGTGAATGATTACACCTTGTGACATCATTTTGTGAGGCAATTTTTGGCCCAAGTAGGCAAGATGGCAAGTGAGATAGCAATATCAATGGCTAAAATCTATCCCCAAATTACCTACAATAGCTAAATTATAGTGGTGGTTTTGTAGAAACTAATACCCACCTGGTGGGCTCAGTTGAGCACTTTTTTCAATCATACCTTTTTGTATGGTTGTGTTTATTGTACCCCTTTGTGTAGTCCCAGTTCATAGACCAAAAAGGATTCTACCTTGGACTTGAGTTGGTGTATTAGGATTTTGAGGGGTCTATGTTGATTTTTCCCATCATTATTACCAAAATGTGACTATTTAAAACATGTCATTTCATTAATTCCAAAGAAAATATTACAAATTTAATCATTTTTTAAAATCTTGCCCTACGGGATACAATATGGGTCTTTCCATGAAGAGACCCTTTAAAAGTGATAGTTCATGGTATTTTATGTATTATATGGTCATCTCAAGGAAATGGGATTATTGAACATGAGACACTACTAATTTTATAAGCCCTTTAAAACTACACAACTTAATAAAAAGCATTAAATGTGTTTGGGGGTCTGTCTCAATCAAACCCCTTGTGATGAAAGACAAATAAAAATAAAAGCTAGATAATTATCTTATAAAATTGTTATATGATTACAAAAGGGATCAAAAGAGTGATATTACTTGATTTGGTGATTTTCTATTGTGTTACAGTCTAAAATAGATCTTTTAATGGGATCATACCCCTATGTATAGTCCAATCTGATCGTACTTCATTTATATGGTCAACTTCATGTTATCTAGACAAAGAATTTATTTGGTGAGAAGGTCCTTCTAATGTTGTTGGAGCTCCTATCTAAGTTAGGTAGCCTTATAAACTTATAGATAAGAGAAAATTACCATGCAATAAGGTATATCAAGAGGCACATGCTAGTGTCCATGGGAATTGATGGCAAGTGAGGGTATGAGTGGGATGGTGTCTAGAGTCATTTCTAAAGAGTTTGGGTATGCAAATGTGTGATTCTTCTAAATGGTAAAAATGGCCTTATATTTATAGGCTTGGAAAATATTATGGGGGTTGAGGTGTTCTATGAGGTATCCCCTAACTGGAATGGTGTACCATACCTTTTAAATAAGTTTGGGTGGAGAAAAGTCCTCGCCCATCCACACAATAAATGGGCATTGGTGTATCATACCTCATAAATGCATGGGAGATGAAATTCTTCACCCATAATTATATGGTATATTATGACACATCAATACCTTCAATGCTTTGAGTAGGAAAGTATTCCAATATAATTTATAACATTTAATGCACATGGGGATGAGGAGGGAGCAAGATTTAAGATTGACCATGGGTTTAGGGTTGACCAAGAGTGAGGTTTACCATGAAGCTAGAGTAAGCTAGGCTTAGGTGGAAGATAGGCTAGTCAAAGGGTAGAATAGGGTGAGGTGGCCCTAGATTAGGCTAAATGGGGTGGTTGCATGGTGACCAAGGGCTAAGTATAGGAAGGGGCTTAAGTGGCCAAAGGGGCTTAAGTAGGATGAATAGTAATTTTTGGTAAATTTATACAAATTTTATGGTTTTTATAAATTAATCGACCGTTAGCACTGCATGAGGATAAATGTGACATTTTATATATCTACAACCTTATATTATCTTTCATTAAAAAATTTGACTTAATTCTTTGATGTGGTCTTCTCTTTTCATTGATCATATGATAATGTTTTCAACAGTCTTTCACAATATCATGCATCATATCACGAAATATTTATGTTATGGCATGTTGATAAGTTGCACTAGTGTTCTTCAAACCAAAGAGAACAACTTCATAGTAGAAGGTATCCCAAGGAGTAGTGAACTCTATTTTGTCTTGATATTTTGGTGCTATGCATATTTGGTTATAATAAAAAAATGCATCCATCAACGATAGCATTTTGCAATCGGTGGTAAAGTCAACTATCACATCCATATTAGAAAAACAAAAATCAACCTTAGGATAATCTTTGTTGATGTCTCAAAATTCTATGCATACTCGCATAATACCCTCCTTCTTGATGATAGCAACTATGTTTAATATCTAATCAAAATAGTCAATAGCCTTAATAAACTTGACCTCCAAAAGCTTTTGGAGTTCCTCTTTGACTACTAAAGCAACCTTAGTGTGCATATTTTTTAATTTTTTCTTCACTGGTTTTTGGAGTTCCACTTTGGTATATTCTATTAAAATATTCAATTCATCTTCATATTATGGAGGGGCACATAAAACCCCTAGAATTTGAATCTCATTAACATCTAAATTCCATTGTTCAATGTTGGATGATTATGAGGGATGTGTGAATAAATTAAAAGGCTCTTCAATAGGTATATATTCTTGATGAGGGACATTGCTATTATCCTTTATAGGGTTGTAGGGTAGTTATTTTCATCTCATAATAATTTATGTGTAATTTTTATACAAGTTTTTCTATTGATTAATATGTCATACTATTATCATCTCGTGATAATATTACTATATGCTTATTATCTAGGCTATCATTGGATTTTTGCCTAATCTCTTCAATAGACCCAATACTTATGGTGGTCATTTATGCATACTAAAAAAACAAATTAGAAAAGGAGTATAAATAAGGTTTGTTGTCCTCCTCTTCATCCCAATATAGACCTGATATTAAGGTTACTTCTTTTTGAGGTTCAACTGAGAAAAGGGACACCTCTTCATCATCACCACTTTCTAAAGAAGTGAAATATTTCCTCTCATTATGGTTGGGAAAATATCCTAATCCAATTTTTTTGGGTCAACTTTTAGACTCTAGGGTCTTCTTAATGTCATTTTCATGAAGTCCTAAGCCCTTTCCCTTGCATTTGAACTTACAAAGAATTTGCTTTGGATTAGAATAAATATTAGAGAGATAACATGAAGCATATGTCTACTCTATTGGTCCTATATTAGTTCTGTGTATTCTCTCCTCATTAGTTGTTCCTATGGAAATGTAGGTGGAAGTTCATATTTATGCAATAATTCCTTGCCTAGAGGACAATCCTAAAACATGAGGTCACTAGAGAAATCTAACAAAGTCTAAGGCTAATAGCTCATAGAATTTATTATTGAGGTTTATATTGTTAATATCCTTAACCTTTTATTTATGTTTTGTCATTATTTGACTACTAGTTTATTATCCTTTGTTGATGCTTATTTCCTTAGGTGGGACCAATATTAGGGCATCATATATGAAGGGATGAGAAGCAATAAATGAAAGGCACAATTGAGCTTTTGAATATTTTGGCAATATGGAAAGAGATATCTATTGGCCACTATGCTACACAACTTACCATGATATTCAAATTTGACATGTCTATCGTACATTCAGGGAATAGCCTACATCATATGAATCCTAGGTCATCCCAAAATAAGAATATATCAGATCATAGGGCAACACATAAAATAACATGTTTAAAATACAAGGCCCCACTTTTATCAGAACTTTAGTTCCAATAGCTTCTCACTCTTCATTGTCTAGGCCTTTATGACAATTCCTAAATTTTCTAAGCCTTCCTTGTTGAGCCCTATTATATGGAATAATATAAGTCTACAAATGTTAATTGATGAACCATTATTTATGAGAACCCTTTTAATGGATTGCTCAATATATTCCAAGTAATGTATAAATGTATCTCTCCAAGCATAGAGGCAAGTGGAATATCATAATTAAGGATATAGTCACATTATTCATGGTAAGTGACCCTACCAAATTATCCAAATCATTAGGAATAACAATTTTAGGTATTGTGGAATAGGTTTGGTGGAAGTAGCCCCTATGGTTTGAACCCTGCACTTGTCAGTACTAAAAATAGTGTGGTTGTGACCAAATATCCTATGTAAATGTAGAAAAAAAAAATTAGGTATTTTTTGCTTTCTTAGAAGATTAAATAGATTTTCTCTATGGATCAAAGAGGTTCATAACAACTCAAGTATGGAGATCTTAGTTGGTGTGTCCTCTAATTGTTGCTAAATTTTGAAAGCTATCCTATATTTATCTTGGGGTTTTAAAACCAAACAAGATTCTTTAGGAGTAGTAGCATATCTATGCCACAAGACCAAAAGAGGAACAAAATATGGTTTAGAGGTTTGACCCTTTTCTCTAGCTTGTTGTCTAGTCACAATACTATCATGAATCGTCCTACCATTTTCTGGTCTAGGGGGGACCTTTTATATTAGATGTGATTAGTAGCAGTTTGTCTATGTTTTGGTAATGGGACCTAAAAAATCCCTAAATCTTAGCTATAAGATGTTTCTTGTTCAAGACTACCAACCTTGATGGGGAGCCAAAATTTCTAATCAATCAAATTCAATTCTCATTCAAAAACTTGGAAAGATTTACAGAAAATGGCAGCAGTCTACCAAATAAACTCCTTTATTCTGAAAGATAGTTTATTATTTTTTTCTTTATAGCATTTCTCACCCTGGAAGAAAAATAGCCCAAACAAGTCCAGAATGGCCCTCTTGCCTTTAGCTCTGCAAATCTATCTTCATTATTTTTTGACCCCTTGTGCATGCCTTTGCTTCCCCTTTTAAAATTTTTGGCGTGACTCTCCATTTCATTTCTCGTGCCTCTTCGTTGTTTTGGCTTTCGAAACATTTTTCTTTCCGACTCTTGATCTTCATCTGCTTTCATTACATCTTGGTGCCACATGTTGTTCAGTGCTGCCACTATAGCCTATGTCTACCTATCAACCAATGATGACGTTCAGTATACCCATCGCTCGATAATTTTCTCTGTAATGGCCCCTGTAACCGCCTGCCCCATTTTTTTTTCTTTGGTCACAAAAATGCTACATGTTGCGATATCATGACACTTTTTCTCTCTTGCACCTTCTCTCGCCTTTTGGTCATGAAAATGTGACATGTCACGTTATCGCGACACTTTTTCTCTCTGGTGCCTTCTCTCGTCTTTTGGTCACAAAAATGTGACATGTCGCGATATCGCGACACTTTTTCTCTCTCTGTCGACATGTCACGATATCATGACACTTTTCCTTCTTTGCCAACATGTCATGATATCGTGACACTTTTTCTTCTTTGCAGTATTTTTCCTGTTGTTGGATGCTCTTGCATCAGATAACCGGGGTGGATTGAGAAGTGACCTTCACTTTTGTACTGTTCTGTCACATTATTTTTAACTGGGGCTGTACAAGCTCTCCAAGCTTCATCAAAATCTGGGTCTTCAGGGTACAAACCCTTAAGTTCTTAAAACCCCACAACTTCCACTCTCATTATTTTTAGTAAACTCTTTTCATCCATCTCCTTCAGTGGATTTAGTTTATGTCGCACTCGTTCGTTTGTTAGGGAGTAAGTGTTGGCATTTCCATCATGGACTACACGGTGATCAAACTACCATGGTCTTCCTAACAACATATGGAAAGCATCCATAGGCATGATATCACACAGGACCTCACCCTGGTATCTCCCAATACTAAACTTGACTAAGGACTGTTCACTGACCAATGCCCTATGGTCCTTTCACAACCATGTAATCTGGTATGGATGCAGGTGTCTCCTCCTCTCTAGCTATAACTTAGTAACCATTTCTTCAAAGACCAAGTTATTAGTACTACCATTATATATAATAACATTACAGAACTTACCTAAACATTTGCACCTTGTGCAGAACAGGCTCCTCCTCTGGTCTGGTTCTTTCTCCTCATTCAACAAGATTCTCCTTATGACCATAACTTCTCCTCTCTCTACCTCCTCAGAATGTTTTGATTCAGAACCTTCATCTGCTACAACAGCTCTAGCATGACCCTCAGGTCTCTTATTCGTCCTCTCTTGGTGTTGGGGACACTCATATGCCCGATGTCCCTCTTCCCCACAATGGAAATAGGTTCCACAAAATCCTCCTCTTCCATACCCACGTCCAGATCTACCTCTTCCTCTTTGGTAACCATTATTCTGATCATGGGGTCTGTAATCATTATCTCTCTTCTGATCCTGACTGCTGCTAGCTTCTTATTTCTTCTCATCTTGTCCTCCATCTATTCTTCCACCAGTTATTTCTCCATGACCTCTTCATTTCTGCTTACCCTCAAACCTTCTATTTAGCTTCTCTTCAACTTTTAGAGCAAACTGGTAAGCATCCTCAATGGTGCTCATCCTAACTAGACTCAACTCTTCTTGAATACTGGTTCTCAATCCATTGATGTAATGGG
The DNA here is from genome assembly GCA_028583015.1 of Wollemia nobilis. NCBI lineage: Eukaryota > Viridiplantae > Streptophyta > Pinopsida > Araucariales > Araucariaceae > Wollemia > Wollemia nobilis. The sequence continues at coordinate 5,405,456 of JAQPPZ010017221.1, forward strand.
CTACCTTCTCCTTGTTAGCCTCAGAATGGCTAGTTCTTATTGAGATCTTGTAAAACTCCTCTGTATATTCTCTAACAGATTTTCTTGACTATCTCAAACTCTACATTTTTCTCAACAGATCTAATTCATAATATAAGAATAAATTGTCTCTTCAACTTCTCTACCATTCGATCCCATTTGGTTATTTTTTCCTTTCCTCCTCTATTTCTTTCTAGTTGCACTCCTTTCCACCATATGCTAGCATGGCCTTTCAACTTCATTTTTGCAAACTTGATCCGATCTGGATCTACAACCTCCTCATACTCAAAATACTCCTCCATATCATTGATCCAATCAATCAACTCCTCTGGATTGAGATTCCTAAAATACGTGGAGACATCTTTGGCTTCTTCCTGATCTGAGATATGGCCTTAAATAATCTAGCTTCTATAGGATCCATTGCTTCTTCTTCATCTGATAGATCATCAACCTCCCAAGCTTCATATTCACTATGTTCTTCTCTCCTTGGCTCAACCCCTCTTCACAACTCCTCTTGTAGGGCTTTCATTTGCCTCTACAAAGCTCTAAAATCTCCTTCAGGTACCACATTTCTTCCACCACCACAGTTTCTTCGTGGAGGCATTCTTCCTCACTCTCTTCTCACAACCTTTCCACAGATCCTAGTGCAAACTGCCTCACTTTCAATGATCTGCTCACACACTCAGGAACTTTAAGCTCTTCCACAGATACTGGTGCAAACTGCCTCACTTTCAATGATCTGCTCACACACTCAGGAACTTTAAGCTCTTCCACAGATCCTGTGCAAACTGTATCACTTTCGGTGATCTGCTCACACACTCAAGAACTCCCTAAGCTCTGATACCACTTTATGGGGAGCCAAATTTTCTAATCAATCAAATTCAATTCTCATTCAAAAACTTGGAAATATTTATAGAAATGGCAGTAGTCTGCCAAATAAACTCCTTTATTTTGAAAGATAGTTTATTATTTTTTTCTTTACAACATTTCTCACCCTGGAAGAAAAATAGCCCAAACAGGTCCAAAATGGCCCTCTTGCCTTCAGCTCTGCAACTCTGTCTCCATAATTTTTCTACCCCTTGTGCATGCATTTGTTTCCCCTTTTAAAATTTCTAGCATGACTCTCCGTTTCATTTTCTATGCCTCTTCATTGTTTTGGATTTCGAAATGTTTTTCTTTTTGACTCTTGATCTTCGTCTGCTTTCATTTCACCTTGGTGCCATGTTTTGTTCAGTGATGTAACTGTAGCCTCTGTCTACCTGTCAACCAATGATGATGTTCGGTATACCCACCGCTCGATAATTTTCTCTGTAACGACACCTATAACCGCCTGCCCCCTTTTTTTTTTCTTTGGTCACAAAAATGCGACATGTCACGATATTGTGACACTTTTTCTCTCTTGCGCCTTCTCTCACCTTTTGGTCATGAAAATGTGACATGTCATGATATCGCGACACTTTTTCTCTCTAGCACCTTCTCTTATCTTTTGGTCGCGAAAATGCGACATGTCGTGATATCGCGACACTTTTTCTCTCTCTACTGACGTGATATCGTGACACTTTTCCTTCTTTGCCGACATGTCATGATATCGCGAAACTTTTTCTTCTTTGTGGTATTTTTCCTGTCGTTGGTTGCTTCTGCATCAAACCTCTAGATGAACTTCATTAATAAGGTCTTGTACCACATTTTTAAAAGTGATAAATTTATTTATATTATGACCAATTGTGTGATGAAAAGCACATCATTGGTTAGCCTTGAACTAATAAATATTTTTACTAATAGGATCATGTTGTGTTATAGAAGGTAGCTCCATAATATGAGTGTCTAAAAATTGTTTCAACATAAAATATAGAGATTGATTTAACTTGTTAAAATTCCTATGAGGTTTTTCTTAAGTCAGCAACAATTAATTTTTGTAGTGTTGTAGCGGTATTAACATAAATTGTTTTAGGATTTTTGTTGGGGAAAGAGTTAGTTACATCGTCACCCACACAAATTTTATTTTTATACTAACATTAGTGTTATAAGAAGATGGCTTCTCATCTTATTTCTTGGTTCTTAATTGCCCTCTATACTAGACGATGGCTTCTGTTTGCTTGGTGAGATCTACCACATCATAAAAATATATAAAACAAGTCATCTCTAGGGGATATGATATATGTTCTTATAAATTTCATATAAATATACAAAATAGATATCTAGGTGGTGGAGAAAAATAAATTTTACTAACTAATGTCTGCCATTAAAGTAAGAATTCATTGAGGGATTTATTTTCCCCTTACTTTAGTTTATATAGGCCATTAACTCTAAATGTTTCTACCATATAGCTAACAAAATGTTGAATGAAAACTTTATTCATATCAAAAAAATTCTTGACCAAGTGGTGGGATAATTGGTAAAAGCATTCTAAGGCCTCACCACCAAGAATTGTAGGGTAGAGCTTCAATAACAACATCTTATTAAATTTGATGTCATGGCATGTAAATAAAAAAATCCAAAAGTGTTCTATTGGGTCACCCTCTTCCTTATAAACATTAAACCTAAGTAACAAAAATTCTAAAGGATAGGTTCTTTTTGTTAAGTTAAGATATGAAGGTTCATTACAACAATCTCTATAAGAGTACTTTTTTCAGTATGCCTCCTTGAATAAAGGCTATCTATTGTTTAAACTCATAGATTTATTTTAAGAATTTTTCTAGCCTAGCATTTATATCCTAGAATCTAAGATAAGTAACTAATGGTGCTATAGACTAAGATTAAGGATTGAATAAAGGATAATACTAATCATTTTTATGGGATGATCTAAAAGGGATTGTCATGTTATTAATTCTAAGATTGTTTTTAGTAGGAAATTTAATGGAGAAGATGTTAGCAAGAATAGGCATTATAAACAATATATTGGGAGTAATAACATTTGAATAATTATATAGATTATGAATTATATCAAAATTTTGGACTTGTGGATGGCTTACATGCTAACAAATAGGGGGGTTTATCCTAAATGGCTCTATGTTGGAATGTAGAGATTTCTAATTTCTTGAAGAAGATGGGATATTTTATGACCTCCCTCTTATGGTTATGCTAATGATTGAGTCTCATTGTTGAGAACTCATGGGGTTTTATCTAGGTTGTTCTAGAAGTTCTAAGATTAGTTCTTCTACAATGGAAGTGGGTATTTCCTCTACCATTAAGAAAAAAATTATGTATTTTTTTATTTCCTCATAGAAAAGTAGCTAGATAACCATAGATCTGAAAACTATCTCTTCTTGTTTATTATGAACAAGAGAAAGAGTTTAAAAAAAAGGATTTTATTCCTCTTCTTTCTCAAAAGTTTGGGTTTTCAATCATAGGTTGCTTCTCTAGAATTTTAGATGAAGCACTCAAGTTTTGCAATAATTGGCATGTAATATTCCAAGTGATATAAGGAGGTTCATACATTATCAAAAAAGGAGTTCAATTTATTAAGTTTTATTTTTAGATTTTTAATAGCAAATAAGAGAATATGTTTGATATCCTTGTCACCTTAGAAAAACAACCCTCCATATGAATCTTGTTAGCCTCCCATAATATACTATCCAAGGAAGATAACCCATAAGGTTTGTACAACGGGTTACTCAAGGGGTCATTAACCTTCCCCTAGTAGAACTAACAATTTGGTTATGTTCTTATTATCTAATTTAATATGATTTATGCTAAAAGAATAAAATTAAATGATATTTGATTAAATTATAATAAAGTTTATCTTCATTAAGGACAAGGTCCATGTCAAATATTTTGGATAGGGACTCATGTGATGTATTCATGTTAGGTTCATCAAATATTTGGGTGCATATGGGTACTAGCCCTAGATGCATTCCCTTGAGGATCGTTTAAAATTGGATTGGAAAGTGTTGCAACTAACCCGTGATTATGACAACATTTTATATAGTGGTTTATCTTTGTTGTGGGGTATCTTAGGTTCACCAAGGTCTTATAGATTTTTCTAATCTATTTTTTATGTGTTTAGTTTAGCAAACACTTAGGTTTTATTCTATCATAAGAACTTATGCATAATATGATAATGTAATGTAATATGAATGCAAATCTAAAATGCAAGATACCATCCTATATACGATTTTTGCTTTAATAAATGATATCTAGGCTATAGACATGAAATCTCCCATTTTTCTTTCTTTAGGAGATAATGGTGCAAGAAATATGCAATAATACAACTTATTCTAAAGCAAACTATATGTTTTTTGGATTTAAATTCCTAAGAAAGCAAAAAAAATACTTTATGCTAAAATTCCTTAGTTTACCCCTTTATATGTCTTTGAAAACGTAAATTAGACAATTAGTAAAAAATCTATGTTAATTATTGAAAACTAGAGGATCTATGGCACCTACTTATTTTGATGCTCGGTGTGAATATGTTGTACATATGTGAACACACCTCCTGATAAATATGCTACCTAGAAATCCTACACCAAGAGAATTATTTAACATCTACAATAGATATAGAAAAAAAAATTAATAATGATTTGAGGGCCTACCAAACAACAAGAAGCATGCAAATTCCTGATCGACATAGTCACACCCCTTACTTCTAGATAAAATTAAAATGGATAGCCTTTGAAATTTGATGATGTTTTACCTATAATAATTATTTTCCTACAATATTTGTAGTACGAAATTTTTTTAATGTGATAAACAAGGTGATTAGAGAGTAAAAATAGGGTTTAAGGATTATTGCTAGCGATAGAAGAATATCTAGGAGTAAAGGTAATTGAACTAGATATTGGAAAAACTAGGAGAAATAAGATTTCTCAAGTGGGTGGCAAATACACTGCCTATAATAGCCACTAGTGGCATATTCATTTTAGAGACTAGATAGACAAAAAAAATTACAAAGTGTTCAATTGGGATTTTGAGTGTCTATAGTGAATACACTGCCTAGTTCAAGTATAGGTGGTAAATTTATGTAGGATTGTAGAAAAATAAAATTGACCAATTGATTTAGATTGTAGATCCTTTTCCACTAGTATTATGATAACCTTAAGGTGATTTCCTACTTGGTAGGATTCTTAAGATGTCTACAAAAAAAACTAAAACACTTGACCATCCAAAAAGGTTAGACATGGACAAAAAGGATAGATGCATGCAAAATAGTTAAATGATAAAAATGTTAACCATAAAAAGATTATAAAAACTAGATAATAATAAATGATATCACTAAAACCCATTGTAAAACAAGTTATGGCCCTTTGCTTGAAGATGTTTTCATGGCAAATTTTTGGTAGCACTTCATTATGTGATTGAGATGTTAAATTTTAATAGAGTTTTAGTGCATAGAATGTATCTATTCTAAGTTCCACCCCAAGGATCCAATTTATAGAAAGTGATCCTCTTAAGGATTTCTCAAAAGGGAGGAATGAGGTGGTTGATTAGAGGCTAATTATTGCTTATTATGGGCTTACTATATGATGGGGTTTCCTACAATGAACAACCCCCTTATTAAGATCTAATTTGGATAAGTGGAGGAAGGTGGAGGAAATTTAGTCACTTTCCTCCCTATCTAGCAATTGTCTGCAGTGGTAGAGCGGTTGATAAGATTTATTTTGCCCTACTTGGCTATTGTATGTAATACTAAAGTTTTCATTTATCATACATGAATACATCGCCTATATAAATACACTGTCAACATATTCACTAACTCAATATATTTATGAGTTTGACTATTAGAGGTCAAATGTAGTAAGGAGATGGAGAATTTGGAATGGATGCAAATATATTAATTGAAAAGTATATTCACTTTCTAGAAAATTTTCTCTAAGGTGTCCAATTTGCTACTACTAGGTCCTAGCTACAAACACTAAGGTTGAGTCAATTTTTATGGTTGAGTTAATCTTTTGTGGATTTATGTCATGAATTATTGTAAGTTTAGATAGTCCAATTTTAGGTATCTACAACTACATATTCCTTTGCAAACTTAAAATATATAGGCCAAATATACTCTATTTTTAAAATATTTATAGCTATTGTTTTTCTAGCAAAATACCCTCCATAGGGCTCATCATTGTAGGATAAATAGAATATCATTTATATCATCTTCACAAACACACCTATGTATGATGTGAGTTGGACCTATTTTAATGTAAAATTTTAGGACCTCATCCTAGTATTATTACATAATATATTGTAATATGTATTTGGCACTAGGGATGCCTAGACATATGTAATTCATTATTTTAGTTAAATTTTATAGATTGGGTCCCCACTCGCATGTCAAATTGACCTTTGATCATTAGGGTTAGGGTTGATAGGAGTATTTAGAAAGGCAAGGGAATGGATGAAGTATATCAAGTATTTTCATATTGTATCAAAGTTGTACTTCTAATGAGGTTGCCCCCTCAAAAAGGCCAATTCTTTTGTAATTGTAATTCTATTTTGAGTAATATAAGCTACTCCATTTCCATTTCATATTGCAATATTGTTACTCAATTCTATTTTTTTTTTGTGATTTATTGTAATATATATGTGGATGTGCTTATTTTGAATGGAATGTTCCTAAAAAGTGGTAAAAAAGTACTTTTTAGGATATCCTACTAAGGCTACAATAGTTTCTATCCTACCATTCTATTCTCGTTAAGTATAATTTTTCTTAATTTTGTTATTTTTTGTTAAATACTTTATAAAGACTTGGCCAAAATTTTTCTCTATTTTAGTTTAATTTGTTAGAAACCATATGCTAGGGTTTTTTAAATATCATAGAGGATATTTCATTATTGGCTAATCTATATTAGAAGAGCTCAAACAACACCTATATATAGTTATGAGCTCGCATATACCTTTAGATATATAGGGAGACCCCCATAGTATTAGAAGATATATTTAGCCCTCGGAATAATTTTGATTGTTTGAATTCTCTCTTGAGACTATAGGTATAATGGAATCCTCTATAGTTAGTGCTCTAAGATATGCCAACTACTAATAACAATCAAGGAAGTATATTGGAGAGCCTACAAAAGCAAACACACATTGGTCTAGAGTGACCCTATTATAGTCACCTCGCAACCCTATATAACACTAACATAGACTTAAGAATACTAAGGAGACTACACTCAATCATAAAATGATGATAAAGTGATAGTTTCATACATTTGGGAACAAAACCATTAGAGTCAATAATAGTTATAAATAGTAATAGTTGGGATTCAATTGGAAATAGTAATAGATGCAATCTATATAGAATATAGTAACAAATATGGTAGTGGTCAGAATAGGTAGTTGTTTGGAAGCAATCAACCTATGAAGTAGTACCTTGTGTAACTATATTGAAATTAAATATGTATAAAACACTCTATCGGGCCAAGAAAAGTCCTAGGAATAATGGACTAAAAAGTATGTGGTATCAAAAATATCGTTTTGATACCTAGCCCATTACTATCCTCTTATCACATTGATTGTTTTGTACACAACAACCATACATTTTTTTAATTCTAAAAATTATCGTTTTGGGATATTGTCCATTTGGATTGTCTTTTCAAGCTAAGTATTTTTGTACATGTTGGTCTCTTAGAATGTCATAGTTTCCTATTGTAGTAGATAGATGCCTTATAACACTTGGGACACACATAGAGAGCCACAATTAGGAAGCTTTGTTGAGGGATGACCTCCAAGATTTTATTGAGGTAGGCTCCTCATCAAATGTTATAATTAGTGCACTATTCCTATACTACTTGAACTCATCAAGGAAAGGGAAGAGATAGATTTATAGAAAATAAAATCTAAGATAAGATGGCAATGCACCAAGATCTAAAGGATTATTCTACTTATAATAGAAATAATATGAGCACATGCATCATCTGCTAGCAATTAGAAAGTAAATAAGATTTTTATCTAACACCCAAGCATTCAATATATATATGAGAACAAAGAAAAAGTAAAATCAGTTACAATATTCCATATATGTCATAAGATTGTAGATATATGAGTCCAAAGAGGATTGAATGCTATTAACAAAAAAACTCAATACTAGAGTCCAAGTTATACATAGAAGAAGATTGAAATGAAAATAATCACAAGTCCAAGTATTACACACAAGTAAGCAATTTTTGGATGCCTCATAATAAGAATAAAACTACTATTTATACACAAATATTAGATTATTTTTCCCTCTAAAATTGAATGATGATTCAAAATCACTTCCTCAAATCAAGCAAGAGATTAGTCTGCATTCAATTTTAATGGATTCAAGGTCTCTAGAACTAGAGCCATCTATGCTAAAGGGTTCAAGGCCCTTGAATATGGCATTTACACTACTACTGCCTTTAAGATGCCAACTAATTTTCTTGAAATATTATTCACAATATGGAACTAGTAAGTGAACACAAATCCCTTTTATAATATCTATATTTATGAGTATTTATAACATATGAACAAGCCAAACAAGCAAGGGAATAAAAAAAACATATATAAGGATTTTATTAATCATAAATGGCTATAAATAACCTTTCACATAGTATAAATCATTGACAACAAGCCCTACACTTGGAATCCTAATATTCATGAGGAAGATATAAATACATTCTTCTAACTGGATACCCTCCACATGGTAGGTGACATGGCATAGAACAAAAAGTCCATTGGAGTGCTAATAGGATATTACATATGTGAAGGATGACCATATGAAAAAGGTGACCATTAAAATATAATGTTATAAAATACAAAATAAAAGGTATTACAAAATATTACAAAAGGGTTTTTAATATAATATTAAAAAAGTATATTTAATTTGAATCTTTATCATTCCTTCCCACCATAGGAGCATTGGTGTCCAATGCAAACATGAGAAGATGATAGTCTCAAACCATATGATGGTGAGAAATCCAACGATAATAATGTGAAGGCTAATTCCATTGGCCTACAATGTAGGAAATAAAATAGCCCTAATAGGTTTGGGCCTTGGCAAGTCTGGATGTCAAACATGTGATCAACATCAAGTGGAACCTAGAAGTCAGGTACAACATTGATAAGATTATTGATGGTTGCATAGTATTCAATGTGGAATCATAGTATAGCTTGAGTATATTAGCATTGATGATGTCTTGAATGCTTAAGTGTGCTATAATATCAATACAAAATGTATTCTTAGATATCTATTATAGGATGGTATAAGGACCAAAGTAAAGAGGTTTGATTTTACTATGTGCCTTTGCTAGAAATAGTGTCTATTGAGGTACAACAAAACTCTATCTACAACATAAAAATGATTTTGAACATGGTGTTGGTCCATGGTGTGCTTCTACTACTATTGATTCTACTACAAATCTTGAACAAATTTGGACTAGAGTTGCTGCAAATACTAAAAGGAGTGTTTATCTTGTTCTTTTTACATATGGAAAGTGATAGGATACCATAGTGATAAAGGCAACTCATATGGATCTAATGGTCAAAAATCTAGATAGACCTATGGAAGAATATATCTAACGACTTTTGGAATAATGGACAACTCTATTATATGTATTCTTAAAGTGTGGAAGACTCAAATCCCATATATACAAAGATGAATGATGGTAGATATGAAGACTGTGAACAAGAGTATGGTTAACAACTTTTGTTTGACCATCAAAATGGGGATGAAAAGTAGTAGAAAATTTAAGAGACACACCTAATATTTTTGACAAATATCTCTAGAAATGACCAAAAAAATGGGAGTCACAATCAAATACGATATTGGTGGGAAGATCAAAAGAATGTAAAATAACATCAAAGAATAGTTGGGCTAAGTCAACAACAAAACTAGTTTTATGACAAGGGATAAACTTAGCCATTTTACTAAAATAATAAACAACAAGAAAACACAATCATGCTAATATATAGTTATAGGAAACATACTAACCAAATCCATAGAAATAATTTTCCAAGGATGAGAAGTAATAGGTAATGCCATGCTAAGGACCAACTTCTTGTTAGCTGGTTTAAAATTATAACATATAGCACACTTTTCCTAATATCATAGAACATCATGTTGCATATAAGGCTAGTAGAATAAGCATTACAAATGATGAAGATTTTTTTGCTTATTAAAATGTCCACCATAAAGAGTAGAATGAGCTTTCTTTAAAAGAGATAGTCGATGAGTGCAAAGTACACAAATTTTATCCAAATGATAGAGCAATTCCTCCTTAAGATTATAATACTAAAAAAGGCTTAGATTAGATGGTGAAATATGTTGTATATGGTGATAAATAGGAGCAAAGTCTAGATAATGAGGATACTTGGAAGGCCAAGTCTGAAATCCCAAGTGTGAAGTGGTAACAATAGATAAACTAGTATGGAATAAAGAATAACTTAGGAAATCAACTACATAATTGGTACTACCATTTTTTATTTAATGACTATGTGGAACTACTATAAATATGAGGCCCATTTCATGTGTCAAAATTATTGGATCTTATCCTAATACTGAATAAACTAGAGTAGCTTATGGTTAGTATGAACAATGGTATTCTTACCCAAATATAATGACACTAGTATTTAATTGCTTGAACTAGGGCATACAATTCCTTATCATATGTATATTAGTTGAGCTTATATGCTAAGAAACTCTCAAAATGATAAGCTATAGGATGGTCATTTTATTTGAGGACAACACCTAGAGAAAACTAGGATGCATTGGTTTCAATCTTAAAAGGCTATCAAAGATTGAGAATGACCAATATAGGAGCAAAATATATCTTATATTTTAGAATGGAAAAAGCATGGGCAGATTAGGAATCCCATGAAATACAATTTTAACCTTGTTTAATTTATGTAATGGAGCATTAACAATGGAGTAGCCAGGAATAAACTTACAATAGAAATTAGAAAATCCAAGGAAAATCTATAACTCAGTGACAGTGGTAGGAGTGGGCCAATTAATAAGGACTTCAAATTTGGCTAGATCCACTTGAATACCTTGCTAATTTATGAATAAACCAAGGTAAGAAATAGAAATTTTCCCAAAATAACACATGGAAATATTAGCATAAAGTTGGTTCTTCTAGAGGATAGAAAGAACCTACTCAAGATGCTCCATGTGTGATTTCCATGTAGGCGATAAAACGGGAATGTCATCCAAATAGATTATAAAAAATTTATCCAAGAACTCTCTAAATAATTTATTCATGAGTCTCATGAAGGTGGTATAAGCATTAGTAAGGTTGAAAGGTAAAATAAGCCACTCAAAAAGACCCATCTTGATTTTGAAGGTAAGTTTCAATCTATCCCCAGCCTAAAAATGGATTTGATGGTATCCACACTTAAGATCAATCTTAGTCAAGAATTTAGCACCCTAAATTTTTTCCAAGAGATCATCTATGCGAGGTAGTTGATATCAAATTTTGATAGTGATCTTATTAAGTGCTCGAAAATCAATGATAAGTCACCAAGTGCAAAATTTTTTTAGAACAAGGAGAATAGATGATGTATAATGGGAGACATTGGGTTTAATGTACCCATTAGAAAACGAGTCTTGTAAATGAATTCTAATTTCATTATACCAAGGAAGTGATTTTCAATACATAGGACCATTAGGAAGTGGTGTTGCTGGAATGATGTCAATATTGTGATTTATGGTTCTAGCTAAAGGCAATTGTGTGGACTCCTAGTGAGTAATTTTATAATATTTTATCCAATGCTACAAGTTAATTAAATTGAGGTACTTTTTTCAAGGAGTGCTTTTTTTGTGGTCAAATAAAAATGAGTGCAAGTGTTTGACCATAAGTTATTGATTTTTTGTCTTGTCTACAACTAAGCAATAAATTGGAAGTGTGCTTGGTGAATTTGAGAAGATAATACTTATTATATTTATAAAATGTTTATATATTTTGATAATAATCATAGTGAGCTCGCTTATCATATTGATAAGCCTTTCCAAGAAATAATCCACAACAATCCATCAGGATCACATCATAGGTGATCTTCTCCATGAATTTGAGACCAAAAATAAAAGCAAGAGTGAATGTGTGTGTGATAAAATAGGTAGTCTCACTATCCTTCCATTTAAGATATTATGGATGAGGATATGGTGTTGTAGAAATATTGAGCTTAATGACAATGGATTTTGTGATCAATTTGTTCTACAAGCCATTGTTAATGATACAATCAGCAACGAAATTATGAGTTAAGTGAACATGCATTATGAAGAGGTTGTCATGGGATTCAACTATGGTATTATGATGCATCAAAGCTACATTATTGAGTATCCCGTATAGCTCCTCATATTTTTGAGCCTCTTCGATAGTCTTGATGGGACTTGTTCACTTATTAGGCTTTACAAGAAATTATTTTTTCTTATACTTTTGTAATTGATGATATTCATATCTATCACGCCCTTTAATTTTATAGTGATTACAATATTTTTGAAACTAAGGCTTAATAGAAGAAGGAAAAGAAGAGTAAGACTAAAAAAATTTCTTATGAGAAGCATAGGTTTGAGCAAGAGAAGGAATAGAAGAGAAAGGAGAAGAATAAGAGGAAGTATATTTTTTTTATGCTTGCTTTTATGGACAAGGCATTGGCCTAGAGCCTCCTAAAGAATATTGTGTCCCCTTTTCTTGGCTCATATTCTCCTTGAGGCATGCCAGATTGAAAATTGCATTAAATGGTGCAGGAAGTATATTTCAACTTCCTATATAAGTTTTGTAGAAGTCCACTTTTAAATTTTGTAATGAGAGAGGGTGTGGGATCAGTCACACAAAGCAATATTCATAGTCAATTAAATTGAAAGATATAATATTGCATGGGAGTATGAGGTCCCTGTCTGAGGCAAATCTATTGATTAAGAAAATATTTGTCATAGCTGGATGGGTAGAAGATAGCCTTAAGGGTGGCAACCAACTCATCCCAAGTGGTTATGGGATTTTGTGTTCCTTGGAATTTAGTGATGAGAACCTTATCCATTCTAGAAAGTTTAATTTTGGTGAAAGAATTTTTTTCATCATCCAATATTTGACTATAGGTAAACCAATTTTCCATGTCTAAGATATAGCTATTGAGGACCTTATGATCCATAGAGCCTTTGTAAATTTTGACTTCACATTTTGCATGAGTAAAACTTTTAGATAGGGTGGACAAAACATGAACCTTAAGATATTGGATTAAGCCAACTACAATGGTGACTAAAGATGTAATTTCAACCATTTTGTTAACAAGAGTTAAACACAAATCCATTTATCTAATTTGAGCTAGAATTTATCTAATTTGACCAAAAATACTGCTTTACAAATAAATGCTAAAGGACATTTTATAAAGCACAACGTGAAAGTACTATTTTTCTCTCTTTATTTTACTATTATTATTATTTATAGACATAATGACTAGTCAACTTAGCTACAAAATACTTCTATTGAATATCTATGCTAGACAAGTCAAAAGAAAAGATAATGACATTCAACTTAGACATAGAAGAGACAACTTACAAAAGTAAGATTATATGTATATGTGTTTGCTATATTTTGGAGATGGAGATTTGATGTTGCAATACTAGCCTTAGGTGAAAGCAAAAAGTGAATAACTATGGTGTCCACTGACCTCATCCAGATTGACATGTGGCAAGGGTGCATCTAATATTTCAACATTGTTGAATTTTCTACATCTTTCCTACACAACAAATGAATTGGCCATGACACCTAGTGGCTAGACGTTTTCTTTATTTTATTTTTTTAGTCATGTTGTCTCAAATTCATGTTTCCTTGCTAGCACTCCATAGGTAACTATAGTTCATATCTAGCCCAAAATTATTGTATGCTAACCAATCAATAATTATTAACCAAGGAACAAGCTTCTGCTGGTATATTGTCTCTTCAGTTAAATAGATTTGGGTTTTTGACTCCTACATAACTGATAGACAAACATCCTTGCCTTTTCATCAAACCTTATGGATGAATGCTACCTTATTGGTTAACATAAAAAGGTGGTAATATTGAATGATCACTATACCTTCATCTTTAGTGTATTGCCAAATTTCTTAGGTAGACATACACCAAGTTTTGTGCCTACAATATTACACTTATTTCATCCAGCTATTGCACCTCTTATTAATGCTCTAAATGCTTTGTGAAGTATTTAAAAATAAATATTTCTATGAGCAGTCTATAGGAAGTCTAGTATACTCCAGGTTGGCTAAATGAGAAACTATAATAGAGAATTCAAGCATCCTTTTGGTCAGGCAACATTGTTGATAGAAGTAAATGGAGCACATGAACATCAAACAATCTCATACAACTCACAAAATTACAACACACTTAAATACTCACTCCAGGTTAACTACAATGATTGAGAAGGGATTAGACATAGATGCAATGTAGTAGACATGACCTTGGAGGACTATGAACTTAGATATTAATATTTAACACTACAAGATCAATTTATGAAGCCTAATATAAACAAAATAAATTCATGCACCATTTCTAAGAGCTATTGATAGAAGATTTAGCATTCCATGTTTGATCCAAACTAGCTTGAAGGAAGAGGATAGTCTCTCCCTATCGATATGAATGCTCTGATACCAAAAAATAATACAAGAACAAGCCATATAATAAAAGGAATAAAAAAATTCTTCTTGAGGATTTCATTAATCATAAGTGGCTATAAATAGTCTTACATATCATAAATGGTGGACACCAAGCCCTACACTTAGAATCCTAATATTCTTGAGGAAGGTATGAACACATTATTCTTATTGGATATCCTCCACATGGTAGGTGACATGGCATAGAATAAAATATCCAATGGGAGTGTTAATAGGATATTACATATGTGAAGGATGACCATATGAAAAAGGTGGTCATTAAAATATAATGTTATAAAATACAAAATAAAAGGTATTACAAAAGGGTTTTGAATACAATATTACAAAAACAATATTTAATTTGGATCCTTATCTATTTCTACTCTTTCTAGGAGATTGTGCATAGATGTTACCAAAAATAAAGGTTATCATCTACCATAGAGGTTCCTCATTCATGGAAGGCAAAAGGATGGTGATAAAATTTGAAGAAACATTGCTGTATTTTTTGAAATTGTAATACATCTAACAAGGTTATATCCCCTTTAATCATAAGCCTAATAGAGCTCTTAGATGTTTACTCATTTTCCATGAGCTACTAGATTTGATGATCTTTGTGAAGGACAAAAAATTGCACCATATAATGAACAAAATGTGAAAGCTATAAAAAATGATTATATATATATATATGTGTGTGTGTGTGTGTGTGTTACAATATAATCCTCTCAAAAGGTTTTATAAATAATATAAATGTAAGAAAGAGGGTATGATTCTCCTTTTCTCAATGAGGAATGTCTCTTGGTGCAATATAGATCTTTTTGTACCAACATGTTGTTTGGGGAGTGGATTTTCCTACAACCATCATGTAGGATCATATCTAGAGTCTTTCGTCACCCTCGAGTCCTATCACATGCACACAAAGGAAGCAATAATGAATTAGTAGAATGTATGGGGTCCATCGCAATTGGACCCATATCATATCTAGAAATGTGTAACAATACAAAAAATAGCTAAATGCATATAATATCAAATATCTAAGCTAAAGCATGAATAAAACTGGTAAACATAAGCTAGAAATACAAATAAAACTTGTCACTTGGTTGGTTGGGGGTGACCATCTCAAGTTGAGATGGTTTTTGTCTATGGACCATCTCGAGATGAGATAATCATTGTCATAATTTTGTGCTTGTGTGTGACCAAGTCTAGATGGAGTTTGGGGTGAACATGAAAGGTTTTGAAGATTGATTTATGTGCAGGATGACAACAAGATAGACATTAAGGACCAGTGATGAAGCAAGAAGAGCTTACGCGAGATAAATGGTAAGTTTAGTTTCAAATCCTATTTAGCAATCTGGCAGTATTTTTATTTGCAGCAAGAGGGCTTGGAAGATTCTCAATAGCACTTCATTACTTTAAAATTCATTCATCTACCTTTTTCAAAATGATGGAGGTTCCAATTAATAGACCTCTTGGTAGGAGGTAGGTGAGGAAGAAGGGGAGGTGATTGAGGAGCTGGTAGGTATGGTCTATCGGTGATTGATGGTAAGTCATGTGATGTTTTATGCAAGTGATTGATGATTGATAAAAAGGTAGGTGTGGTCATTTTGACCTACATGCAGCTATTGACAAGAAGCTTACCTACCTATGATTTTTATTTTATTTTTTTATTTTTTATTTTACGGGACCATCTCAGGTCGAGATAGTTAGGAAAACGTGATCGTTTTGGGTCGATACGGTTACGCCAAACTTGATTTTTTTTGTAGAAGATAACTTGTTATTGGAGAAATCCATGGATTTAACCCTAAAGATGATAAAATGGATTGTGTGGGTTGGAAAGGAGTATTTTTGGGAGTCTCCTCAAGATAACGTATTTAGGTTTCTACAAATACCTATTTTTGAAATGCTTTGTCTGTAAGCACAATGCGAAGCAAAAATAGATAATCTAAAATAGTTGAATCAATGATGATTAATGTAATTGATCTTGAAGGGAAGTGGTGTAAGATGGTCTAAAAATAAAAGTCAATATGGGATACCCCAATCATGGGAAAGACACACATCTACCATTACTCCATTTTATTCACTCAACCAAATATTCCCCACGACTTGATTCGAAGAATGATTCATTCAACCGGTAACGCTATAACATATTCATTATCCTTTGGCAATTACACCCATTTATCTGGCTGCGGTATTGCACCAAATGGCCATCATTTTAAGTGGGAATTTCCATAAAGGTAAAAACCATTTATTATACGTACCATAAAGCCTTTTCACGTCCTTATTCGGCAACATCAACCCCTTCGTCATGTTTGTTCTCCATTCGAACCTTTCTGTGGGAGCTACGTCGTCAATCTAAAATGTCTCGCATTTTGGTAGCTCCGTTCGGCTTCTTTCTTTGATCATAAGGAAGTAATTATAGGTTTGAATAGATCGAATCAAAGCATACAGATATTAAAACTATGAACCCCGTCGAAGTCGCATGGCCATCCACGCTGTCATCTATTTCACCTATGAACGGCGTCAAATCAAAAGGTCCAGATTTATCACTGCATGCACCGTAGGTGGGTCCTACCTGCTGACTAGACGTCCCCATGTGACCATCGTTCACTGGTCTTGTCTACGTCGTAGACGTCCTGATTTGGTGTTGATTGGTCAACGTTTCATCTTCGGGTGGTAGGTCCCCATCTTCGCAGTATAAAATCATCTGGTCCGGGTCCCATTGGCCGCCACGTCGGTGCTATCGAAATATTTCGTCCGTGTCTCTTACAACCTGATCACGCGAGAAAATATTAGTTAAACCCACAACAACCAAGAGTTTTATTAATTTTTTTATTTGACATTCACTTTATAAACATTCATGATTTCGTTTTATGCTGAAAAGCTTTCTTAAAACAAACCAACTCATAACTATATTATTAACTTATATTATATATACTAGCCCTTGCTGGATTGGTAAAGGAAGTAGTTTGCCCTGGATCCTTTGAGTGCTTGTCAGACCAATGACGGTACGGACCCTGAGCGACCGACAGTCTCCATCTTACGTTGGGTCAACAATTAACAAGACAAATAAGTTTGGTGGTTGCAGTCCTTGTGATTTGAACCCTGCACTGCTAGTTACTAAAAATAGTGGTTGTAACCAACTCTCTTATGCAATAAAAAATATATTATATATATATGGACATATATAATATATGTGCATACATATTTTATTTTTATTTTTATTTTTTTTCTTTTATATATATATATATATATATACTTTTTTATTTTTTTATAATTTATTTAATTTTTTATTATTTTTATTAACATGTCTCTATATATAATGTGTATATAGATATTTTAATATTTTATTTCATTTTCCTTTATTAAATTTGATTTAATTAGTTTCACAAAAGAAAGTTTGAGTTTATTAAAGACACGCAAGCTAACACATTAAAACCAATTTCTAAAACTCAAACCATACTCTTAAAGCAAAACCACCAAATATAGCAACATAAAACAAGGAGACACTACCAACACTAAACCTTGGAAACTACACTTCGAACTCACAGGCAAGGAAGAATCCAAACTATCGCTCAAAGAGAACCAAAGATTTCTAAAAATAAAAAGTTTAAGGTGGGTCTCCAATCTTGGGGTTAGTTGTGCAATGGCCACAACACGGTGGGGTGTGGGTGAACACCTGCTATGAGACAAAGCTACTCACCGCTAGGTAGGTAGTGTGGAACCTGCTAGACCTAGTTATGGATTTGGTGGAGGAGCCCAAGATTATGGTATAGGGCTCCATTTTGCTAGCCTAGATGTACAGTAAGTTGTACAAGATACACCAGCAGGGTTGATTAAGCTTGGGATGCAGCTTCCTTCTACAGATATGGGGATGAGATTATTTTTGGGTGGTTAGGCTAGTTGGCCTGCCATAGGATGCACACAGGGACATGGATAGAGAAGTCCCATAAGCAATACAATGAGGCCATGGCCGAGAGTAGGGTAATACATACTAGTATTAGGGTATTCTCTAGCACTATGTGGATACATGGGTCCGACTATGGCTAGAGGATATTATATGGAGGCCATGGAGGGGAGGATCGACATGGGATACAGATGTACAAAAGAGATGAGTACGACATGGTAGATGGTTGATTAGATGACATGAGATAGAGCATGAGTACTTCTAGTACTTGCGAGTGACCTGATACTTTGGGGTTACATAGGGTGTGCTTGAGGTTGTTGTTTACCTATGGAGGGATAGCGAGACCCAATTAGCCTGGCCATGACCTGAGCTATCGAGCGAGGAGTAAGATGAGGCATTTATGGGCATAGATGTCGAGGATATTAGGACCACACCATAGTATGATGCTTGGTAGATAACTTGATAATTTCAAAGGGGGGCAAGAACTAGAGAGGAAGAGGAGGCTAGTGTAATGGATGATCCACTACATCAATGAGTGCATCACAAAGTGGAGAGGGATGTTGGTGGATCACAACGAGGTATAGAGGATGTAGAGGTACCCTCGAGGAGTGATGGGAGTGATGATGGAGATGAGGAGGACCCACGAGAGCAAATCATGACCTTGAGAGAGCAAGCGTGCATCCTCGAGGGCCAATGAATAGATAGGGATATCACTCATTATATAGAGTAGATTTTTTGGATGGTAGATAGACAACATTGGCAAGGATGGGAGAAGGTGAGGGATACCCTACGAGCCTAGATATAGAGACTTCATGACAGAGATAGGCTTTTGGTATAGCAAGATGCTCTATGCACCAAGGTATCAACTTTGACTACTACACAAGCTTGGCCATCCACAGATGGATATTTCACAAATGAGGTGACCAAGTTATAGGTAAAGATCACACGTTCACAGGCCAATGTGACCACATATCATACTTGGTATTAGATCGAGTAGGATTATGTGATGTGGTTTTAGGATGAAGTAGATAAATTGGATGGAGTGTTGGCATCACAACCATCAGTATCTCAATATTAATGGCATCAACAAAATAGGATCTCAAGAGATCCATCAATGGAATTTCCTATTTTGTGGTTTACACCATTAGGTATGTCCCAGATTTCAAGGACTAGTGGAGTGAGGTAGGCTCATAGATATGAGGATGAGGGCAATGGAGAGATTAGGGGTGCAGGGCCAATCTAAGGAGAGAGCTTACCTGATAGTTCTGATGATCCCTTATTTTGTAGTCTGCAATCATTTTTGTATCATTTTATGTACACTTATATATATATATATATATATATATATATATATATATGCTTATTGATATTTATTGTGGTTTTATTTGTGCATGTGTGTGAAATGATGAATGATTGAGTGTAGTGATAGATGAGTATAGATGTATATCTAGACTTATAATTATGATGATGCATGTATGTTAGATGAATGAATGAAGTGAAATGATAGAGCTATTATGTATGCATAGAAGTAGGTATGTATGTGATGCACTAATGACACATAACAAATTAAATAATGCAAAGTGTGAATGTATGTTTGAATAATGGAACATAATAAATGAATTTGAGATGAAAGAATAAACTAAGTGTAGGCATTAAAGAATGTATAAGAGTCACAAATCAATATTTAAACAATTTCATCAAGGGCATACTTTCAAATGGAAGCCAAGCAAGGAGAAATATTGAATGAAGAAGCATGTAGGTAGCGGATGGTGAGCAATGACAAGTCACAAGGGAACAAAGGTATTCAAGATACTCCAAAATCCTAGTCAACTAATCAAAAGTCATATACTAATCATGCAAGAAATTGAAAGAATAAATCTATTCTAGGAAGACCAAATACTCAATATCCCTATGTGTGCATAGTGAAGTTCATTATCTTGATTTTGTACATGGTTGGACTTAACTACTCTAAATGCAAGCCATCAAAAGCTAGCTCAACCACAAGCTAACATTGGTCTATACAAAATCTCACTAATATAACAAATGTGTCACCACGCATAAGGCTACTCCACTGCCAGTCAAGCATCTATAGCCCCAATGGATATTACCATATGGTTATCAATGCTAAGAATTCTAGGGATTCAGGATTTTTTTTTTGGGGGGGGATATTTCTCTTTAGGATTTGCATATTTTATGGGAGAGCAAGGGATTTTTTTTTTCTTTTTGGGATTTGCTTGTTTTGTGGAGGAGAAAGGGATTTTATTTTTGCTTTTTAAGATTTGCTTGTTTTTTTTAGGAGCAAGGGATTTTTTATTTTGCTTTTTTTTTAGGGGGGAGCTTGTCTTTTTATCAATTCTCAACATTTAGACCATGCACATGATAGGAGTGAGTGAAACGATTTGCTTAAGAGGTGAGCCACTTTATAATGTCATCTTTCCTTATTCAAAATCATAATTAAGAGTGTGAATATGTGTTAGGATTTTGAGATAAACAAAGTACAACCAAAAGCAAGACCCTACCACCAGATATCAAGATGACATTCTAGGAATTCTAAAAGGAATACTAGGAATGTTAGAGTGATCGAAAGATCCTTTTGGACACCTTATAACAACTACTAAGAGGGAGTAAAATATAGGTAAAAAAACACTAAGGAATGGAAATGTGGATGGGAACGAAAAATGGAATGGGGTGTATGCCCAAGATAAAAGAAGTTACATCAAGATAAGTGACATTCACACAAACGTGGTGTTACACGTAGTGTTCAACAAAATAAAAGATAAATGTAAGTACAACGAACAAAATACCTAATGCAATGTGATGAAACATGTGACTGGACAATATGAGATGCAAGAAGAAGCAAAGATAATCAAATCCATGGTACAACAAATGGTAATATTCAATGCAATGATGGTGTGGAATGAAAATGTGGTGAATGAAGAAATGAAATGATGTATTGTGTTTTTGTGCTTTTGTTATGTTGTTTTACTTAATTTTTTAATGCATAAAATTCCCATAGGTAGAGAATATTAAGGGGTTTTGGTTCATCAACACCCTTTAGTGTAGCTAACTGATAATTTCTTAGTCCCAACTTGTGTGTGATAATGAATGGACCTAACCAGTTTACAACAAATTTTTCATGCAAATGGTTATGCAAGTTAGGATTTTGTTGGTTCTCTTTTAACACAAGATCACCAACTTGAAATTATCTAAGATGCACTTTAGTATCATAGGCTTGTTTAATGCAATCTTGATAAACACAAAGTTATTCAAGAGCATTAATACATCGTTCATCAAGAAGAGTGAGTTGATCAAGATGAGCCTAATGTGAAGTGTCATCATTGATGAAATCCTATAGTGAAATGTGCAACAAGGGAATTTCAATCTCCAAGGGCATGATGGCCTCAAATCCATATACTAAATAAAATGGGGTTGCCTTAGTTGGTGTTAGAATGCTTGTTTGATAAACCCATAGTTCTAAAGGCAATTAAAGATGCCAATTTTTATGATGATTATTACCTATTTTTTTAAGAATGGTGATAATCATCTTATTCAAGGTCTTAGCCTATTCATTGTTAGTCTCACAATGACACTGAGAGGGGGGGGGGTGAATCAGTGTAGCTATTAAAAACTTAAATCTTCAACTATTAATGCCGAAACAAAGAACACTTAAAACCCAATAAAGCAAATATAACAAGAGATCATTCCACAACACACGATGTAACGAGGTTCACCAATTTGGCTACTCCTCAAAAATGACTACTTGGATTCCCATCCAAATCCAGCCTTTGCAAAATACCAATTTTACAATCACTTTACCAGCACCCACTGGAAGGAGCACCAACCCCCTGATTTATCTGCACCAATAGAAAGAAGCACCAACCCCTAATTCCAAGCATCAACTTGGACTACACTTTTGAAACTATAAGATTGACATAAAAATGCCTTCGCTTATCCAAGACCCTCACTGGTCTGTTGCTAACCCAACCTCTCTCTCTATTCACCAAAACACCGGACACACTTAAAGCTCTGCTTACTGCTATTTTATGGCTGTCACTGCTCTGTTGAATACTCTCTTGCAACATTATTTCAACCCCCTTCTTGCAGCACTTTCACACTATTTCAACAGCTCATAATTCTCCATGCAGACCTACTTTTATAGCCATATTGTCTCTATGTAACTCCAGTTGTAACTCCTTTTATTTCTCATGCGCCACTTGTCAGTTGTAATGCCTTCTAACTGTAACTCCTTTTGTATATATATAGGGTAAGCTTTCGTCAAACACGTTACATGTTACGAATTGACACATATACCCCTACCATGACTGTTCGTCTTCTTGGTCATGACTATTCGTATTCTTTTTTATGCATGCATGCATTTTCGATCCTATTTTTACGACTGTTCGATTTCTCCTCCACGACTGTTCATTTTCTCCTTCTTCAACTGTTCTTATATTAGCTGCATGATCTTATTTTGTAACGGCCCCTGTAACTATTGTATCACTTCAGTTAACGGTCACATATCTTATTTTGGCTGGGTTCTCTTCTTAGCTCGCGAAAACACAACATGTCACGATATCGCGACACTTTCGCCTCCTTTCTTCTTTTGTTTGCTTGCACCCACGAAAACACATGTCACGATATTGTGACACTTTTGCCTCCTTGCTTCTTCTGTTTGCTTGTACCCACGAAAACACAAAGTGTCGCGATATCGCGACACTTTTGCCTCCGTACTCTTTCTTTTTACTTTTGTCACGATATCGTGACACTTCTGCCTTCTTACTTTCTCTCTCCTCCTTGAGTCGCGAAAATGCGACATGTCACGATATCATGACACATTTTCTCCTTTGCTCTATCTCTTGCCTTTGGGTCATGAAAATGTGACATGTCGCGATATCGCGACAATTTTTCTCCTTGGCACTTTCTCTTACCTTCGGGTCACGAAAACGCGACATGTCGCGATATCACGACACTTTTTATCCTTGGCACTTTCTCTTACCTTCGGGTCACGAAAACGTGACATGTCGCAATATCGCGACACTTTTTCATTCTCTTCCTTCTTGCTCTCTTCAAGTCACGAAAATGCGACATGTCACGAAATCGTGACACTTTTCCTTCTCTGCCTTCCTGCTCTCTTCAAGTCGTGAAAATGCGACATGTCACGAAATCGTGACACTTTTCCTTCTTTGCCTTTCTGCTCTTTTGAAGTCATGAAAATGTGACATGTCGTGAAATCGCGAGATATTTTCTTCTCTGCCTTCCTGCACTTTTCAAGTCGCGAAAATGCGACATGTCGCGAAATCGCGACACTTTTTCTTCCGTACAATATCTCTCGCAATATGTCGTGAAATCACGACACTTTTTCTACTTGCCATTTTCTCTTCCAACATGTCACGAAATCGTGACACTTTTTCTTCTATACTATCTCTCTTGCAATATGTTGCGAAATCGTGACACTTTTTCTACTTGCCTTTTTCTCTTCCAACATGTCACGAAATCGCGACAGTTTTGCTTTCTTGCTCTTTCTCTCCGAACATGTCACGAAATCGCAATAGTTTTGCTTTCTTTCTCTTTCTCTCCGAACATGTCGCGAAATCACGACAGTTTTGCTTTCTTGCTCTTTCTCTTTGAACATGTCACGAAATCGCGACAATTTTGCTTTCTTGCTCTTTCTCTCCGAATATGTCGTGAAATCGTGATAGTTTTACTTTCTTGCTCAACATGTCGCGATATCGCAATAGTTTTCTTTTCTTGCTCAACATGTCGCGATATCACGACAGTTTTCTTCCTTGTGATTTTCTTTTGATTTTTAGCATAT
This sequence comes from Wollemia nobilis, assembly GCA_028583015.1. Classification (NCBI taxonomy): domain Eukaryota; kingdom Viridiplantae; phylum Streptophyta; class Pinopsida; order Araucariales; family Araucariaceae; genus Wollemia; species Wollemia nobilis. The sequence goes on from JAQPPZ010017221.1 coordinate 5,429,723, forward strand.
GGGCCACTTCGATCTTTTGGATAATCACTGTACATACTCTGAAGAACCTCTTAACTCTTGTCCACTGCATCAATCGATCTGTCTGACTATGTTGACAACAATGACAATACTGTTGTTGCACCTTGCTCATCAATCTCCCCCTTTGGAATTGTTGGCAACACACATGCAATATCCTATAATTCTTCTCCCCCTTTGACAATAATACCAAAGGGCTGCTGTAGACTCCCCCTGAGTCCATGCACAACATTCTCAGGAACACGTTATGACAGTTAGCAAAAATTACAAATATGAGCACAAAGATAATCAAATATATAAATGCTCCCCCTAAGAATGTGGTCCCGATAGCTAGTCAGTGCTTGGGAAGCATGACCACTCCCAATTTATTGCGAAGGTACTCAAAAATTTCTTTGGGCAGTGGTGTTGTGAAGATATCCCCTACTTGCTCTGTAGTTGGGACAAAATCCAACTTTACCTCTTCTTCCACAACTTTCTCCTTCAGAAAGTGATATCGAATAGCAATATGTTTTGTGCGAGAATGCATAACTGGATTCTTTGAGATGTTAATGGCACTGGTGTTATCACACTTAACTGAAATTGGCTCATTGAAGTTAATGCCAAGATCTTTCAGGGTTTGTTTCATCCATAAGACTTGCGTACAACACGTAGTTGCTGTAATATATTCTGACTCTACTGTCGATAAAGAGACTGATTCTTGTTTCTTACTGTGCCATGCAACCAACCTGTCTCCAAGATAGAATACACGTCCACTAGTACTCTTTCTGTCATCGACACATCCTGCCCAATCTACATCTGAATATGCAATAAGAGTGAAGTCCTTACCTTTCGGATACCATAACCCATACTCCATAGTACCCTTTAGATACCAAAGAATCATCTTCACTGCTATCACATGAGTCTCCTTGGGACTCGCCTGAAATCATGCTACCATACAAACTGCCTGCAAGATATCTGGTCTGGTAGCTATCAAATACAATAGGCTCCCAATCATAGATCTGTACGTGGTTTGATCAACATCTGGAGATTTGTCATCCTTGCTCAACTTGCAATCTGTTGTCATGGGAGTTCTAACAGGCTTACAATCCTCCATTGTGAACTTTTTTAGCATCTCTTTCACATATTTAACTTGAGAAATAAATATGCCCTTCTCATTTTGATTAACTTGCAGTCCGAGAAAATATGAAAAATTCACCAATCTTTGACATTTCAAATTCTTTTTGCATCTGATTTGCTAAATCCTTACATGACTCATCATTGTTGCTGCCAAAAATGATATCATCTACGTATACAACAAGGACAATGAGATGGCCATTCTTTGTTTTGACATACAAATTGCTATCTACCATACCCTTTTTGAACCCTTTTTGAGTAAGATGGTTGTCTAGCCTTGCATACCATGCTTTGGGTGCCTGCTTCAAGCCATACAATGCTTTCTTCAACTTGCAGATGAAGTTGGGATTATCACCAAGTTGGAAACCATCAGGCTGCTCAATATAGACCTCTTCTTCAAGTTTTCCATTCAAAAATGTTGATTTCACGTCCATTTGATAAACTTTGAAATTCTTGTGAACTGCTAAAGCCAAAAACATTTTGATTGCCTCTAGTCTAGCCACAGGTGCAAAGGTTTCCTCAAATTCAATACCTTCAACTTGTGCATCACCTTTATAGACCAATCTTGCTTTATTCCTGACTACTTGTCCATCTTCATTCAATTTGTTTCAAAAAATCCATTTAGTACCGATTATATTTTTATTTGCAGGTCTTGGTACTAACTCCCAGGTTTTGTTTTTCTCGATTTGATCTAATTCTTCATTTATAGCCATCATCCAACTTTCATCTTTGCTTGCTTCAGCAATATTTTTGGGCTCTATGTTGGATAATAGAGAGTAGTTACTTACTACTATTTTTCTTGTCTAAACAACTTCTTATCTAAACACCAACTGTGGGGTCTCCAATTATTTGCTCTCTAGGATAATTTTTTTGCGAGCTGCCTGTTTTGAATTTCTTGTTTTCTTCCTCTTCTGAATCACTACTTAAATCATTTGATTCAACTTTTTGTTTCTTTTCCATTTCTTTTTCCTCATCTCCTTCAATAACTTCTTCATAAATTAGGTAGTTTTCTTTATAACTTATTTCTCGTTCCCTACCTTCATCAACTTTAACATCGGTACTCTCCACAATTTTCTTTAGCCTCTTGTTGTAGCATGTGTAGGCTTTGCTTTTTGTCGAATAGCCAAGAAAAATACCTTCATCAACTCTATCTTCAAACTTACCAAGATTATATTCAGTTCTTTTGATGTAACACTTACTGCCAAAAACTTTAAAGTATCTTGTTGTTGCCTTTCTACCGAACCACAGCTCATACGGAGTTTTGCTTTCATGCAACCTCAACATGCACCTATTTTGGATGTATACCGCAGTATGGACTGCCTCTTTCTAAAATCTGTCTGCTATTTTGCTCTTAGTCAACATAGTCCGTGCCATTTCCCTGCACTCGTCTGTTTCTTTCTTTCTACCACACCATTATGCTGAGGTGTCCTTGCTGCTGAAAACTGTCTCCTAATCCCATATTTTTGACACTACTCTGCAAACTCCTCTAAAATGAACTCTCCTCCTCTATCTGATCTCAAATATTTAATCCTTTTTCCTGTTTGATTCTCAACTTATTTTTTGAAAATCTTGAACATATCAAAGGCATCTGATTTAAGCTTCAAAAATAGTACCCATGTCATCCTGGAATAGTCATCTATGCACAACATAAAGTATTTGTCACCATTTATGCTTTGTGTTCTCATGGGTCCACATAAATAAGTATGTATTAGTTCTAATGGTTTGCTTGTGAAGCACCCTTTTGTTTTAAATGTGGCTCTAGTTTGTTTCCCATTTTGGCATGAGGCACAAATGCTATTTAAAGGTTTACCAATGGTGGGAATATCTCTTACTGCGCTTTTTGAGCTGATTTTTATTAGATTGTAAAAACTGATATGACCGAGCCTCTTATGCCACAACCAATATTCTTCTTCCTGTCCAATCAAGCATGCTCCTTCTGAAGTCTCTGAGAGAGTATACAAGTTGCCAGATGTCCTTGATCCAGTTGCTATCAACTTTCCACAGCTTCGTTGTTCGACTTCACAACCCCGCTTCTTAAAAATTACTTCATGACCTCTGTCACAAATCTAACTTACGCTTAACAATTTATGCTTCAGACCAATCACAAAAAAGACTTCTTTTGACTTGATTTTTCCGTCACTGATCTTAACTGATCCTTTGCCAACTATCTTAGCTCCATCATTATTTCCAAATTTTACAGAACCACCTTCATATTTCTGTAACTTCTCAAATTTTTGTTTGTCACCTGTCATATGACTTGAGCATCCACTATCAAGTATCCATGGTGGAGATTTATTTTGTGCTTTAAATGTTGTATGTACAATCAATGATTCCTTTTCTTCCTTGGGTCGCTCCTTTTCTTTCCACTCTGGTTTGATTATAGTTTTGGTCACTTGTTTTGACTTTTCTTTGTCAGTAGCCTATGTATGTTTTTCTGGAAATTTTCTATTTTGTCTCAAACCATTTGGTTGAAAATTTCTTCCCTGATGTTTATTTTCTGCAAATGTACTTCGACAATTTCTTGTAATGTGCCAAAAATTATGACAGTTATAACATTCTACTGCATAATCCATCAGCGGTGAAAAAACATTTCTATTGGTAAAGTTCCTTTGTCCTACATTATACTTGCAATCTGAAATCTTATGACCATAACCATTTCATTTAAAATAATAACCAAAAAAGGAATGAGTGAACCTGGGTGATGGTCTTTGCCATTTTGTAGTGGGAGCCATAAATCTTCTTCTCTTTTGATGAGTGGCATTGGTGAATCCATCATTGTCAATGCTCCTCTCTTGCCTGGATTTATTGCTTTATTTAGCATGATTTATTTTTTCTTGATCAACCATGATCTTATCTTCATTCTTTATGGGTTCTACAGTTATGGCCTTTGATCCATTTAATGATTCTCCTTCGACGAAACCTAAACCAAATTTGATGTCTATAGTCCTTTGGTTATTTATAATCTTGTCCAACTTCATAGAACTTCAATTTTGTGATAACTCAATTTTTTATTCATCTCTTCTAGCTGTATCCTTAAACCAACAATCTCTTCTTCTAACTTGCTACACTCATCTATTTTCACGGTTAATTGTACTTCGATATCTTCAGATATTTTCTTAAATTCATCTATTTGTACTTTCAAGCTGGATATGATTTCATTGACATCTTCAAGCTTTCTTGAAGTTTTCTTATTCTTTTTTCTTTCTAAACTCAGCTCTTTAAGTGCAGCGACCAACTCACCTTCCAAATCTACTTCAGCCTCAGCCTCAAGGTTTTTATTGCAATCCTATTTTTCCTCTATTTTTTCTTCTTCAAATGCCATGAAAAGAGCTTCAAATTTTTCTTATTCAAAATCCTCACCAGAGCTGTCTTCTGAAGGACCGACATTCTTGGATATGAAACTTTTCTTCTTAAAGTTTCCTTTTCTAAAATTTGGTTTCTTCTTCCAGTCACTTCTTTCTTGGTGTGAACCTTCATCACTTTTGCTTTTCTCATTAAGAGGACATTTAGCTGCAAAGTGCCCAACGCCTCCACAGTTGAAACACTTAAATGGTAGCTTTCCTCTGTATTTTCCTTTTCCCCTGATTAGTTTCCAAAAAAAGTTTGCTTCTGTTTCATTTGATGTCTCTTCTTCCTTGGATTCTTGTTTTGCTTTTATATTTTTATGTGCTTTAAAATCAGCTTCTATGTCTGTGGGTTTAGTTTTTCCTATTCTCATCTCATATGTAGTCAAAGAACCATGCATCTCATCCATACTAAAAGTATTAAGATCTTTAGCTTCTTCTATTGTAGAAACTATGGAATCAAATCTTTGGGGAAGAGATCTTAGTACCTTTTTCACGACAACAACATCTTCCATTTTCTCGCCAAGTCCTCTAATCGCATTAATGATTCCATTAACTCTCAGCATGTATGCCTCTATGTTCTCATCCTCATTCATATTTAATGCTTCGAACTGAGCTCGATGCATTTGTAACTTGGCCTCCTTGATCTTGTCGTCTTCTTCATGAATTCTCCTTAGTTTGCCCCACATATCTTTTGCTGTTTTACAACTCATAATATTTATTAGTTCATTGTCCACCAAACCGCACATGATAGCATTCTTTGATTTAGAGTTATTATCAAACATTTTTTTATCGACAACATCGGTTGGAGGAGTGGTGGGTATGGTGTATCCACTGTCTACTGATTCCCAAATGTCATATCCTAGAGAACATAAATATGTTTGCATCCTAAGTCTTCAGAATGCGTAATTAGTTTCATCAAACAATGGTGCTTTTTTTGATGAGAATCCTTCACCACCTGCCATTGTCTCACTTCCAAGATCACCTTAGCCGATTAATCTTATTCAGGAACTTGGCTCTGATACCAATTGTTAGTCTCACAATGACACTGAGAGGGGGGGTGAATCAGTGTAGCTATTAAAAACTTAAATATTCAACTATTAATGCCGAAACAAAGAAAAATTAAAACCTAATAAAGCAAATATAACAAGAGAGCATTCCACAACACACGATGTAACGAGGTTCACCAATTTGGCTACTTCTCAAAAATGACTTCTTGGATTCTCATCCAAATCCAGCCTTTGCAAAATACCAATTTTACAATCACTTTACCAGCACCCACTGGAAGGAGCACCAACCCCTTGATTTATCTGCACCAACAGAAAGGAGCACCAACCCCTAATTCCAAGCATCAACTTGGACTGCACTTTTGAAACTATAAGATTGACATAAAAATGCCTTCGCTTATCCAAGACCCTGACTGGTCTGTTGCTAACCCAACCTCTCTCTCTATTCACCAAAACACTAGACACTCTTAAAGCTCTGCTTACTACTCTTTTATGGCTCTCACTGCTTTGCTGAATACTCTCTTGCAACACTCTTTCAACCCCCTTCTTGCAACACTTTCACACTATTTTAGAAGCTCATAATTCTCCGTGCAGACCTCCTTTTATAGCCATATTGTCTCTATGTAACTCTAGTTGTAACTCCTTTTATTTCTCATATGCCACTTGTCAGTTGTAATGCCTTCTAACTGTAACTCCTTTTGTATATATAGGGTAGGCTTTTAATCAAACACGTTACATGTTATGAATTGACACATATACCCCTACCATGACTGTTCATCTTCTCGGTCATGATTGTTCGTATTATTTTCTATGCATGCATGCATTTTTTATCCTATTTTTATGACTGTTCAATTTCTCCTCCACGATTGCTCAATTTCTCCTCCATGACTGTTCGTTTTCTCCTTCTTCAACTGTTCTTATATTAGCTACATGATCTCATTTTGTAATGGCCCCTGTAACTGCTGTATCACTTCAGTTAACGATCACATATCTTATTTTGGTTGGGTTCTCTTCTTAGCTCGCAAAAACACATGTCGCGATATCGCGACACTTTCGCCTCCTTGCTTCTTTTGTTTGCTTGCACCCGCAAAAACACATGTCACGATATCGCGACACTTTCGCCTCCTTGCTTCTTCTGTTTGCTTGTACCCATGAAAACACAACATGTCACAATATCGTGACACTTTCGCCTTCGATACCAATTGATGAGCAAGGTGCAACAACAGTATTGTCATTTTTGTCAACACAGTCAGACAGATCGGTTGATGTAGTGGACAAAATTTAAGAGGTTCTTCAAAGTATGTACAATGATTATCCAAAAGATCGAAGTGGCCCATATGCTAAAAAAAAAAAATCACAAGGAAGAAAACTATTGCAATATCGCGACATGTTGAGCAAGAAAGGAAAACTAACGCGATATCGCGACAGTTGAGCAAGAAAGGAAAACTATCACGATTTCGCGACATGTTCGAAGAGAAAGAGCAAGAAAGCAAAACTGTCATGATTTTGCGACATGTTTGGAGAGAAAGAGCAAGAAAGCAAAACTGTCACGATTTTGTGACATGTTCGGAGAGAAAGAGCAAGAAAGCAAAATTGTCGTGATTTCACGACATGTTGGAAGAGAAAAAGACAAGTAGAAAAAGTGTCACGATTTCGCGACATATTGCAAGAGAGATAGTACAGAAGATAAACTATCATGATTTTGCGACATGTTGGAAGAGAAAAAGGCAAGTAGAAAAAATGTTGCGATTTTGCGACATATTGCAAGAGAGATAGTACGAAAGAAAAAGTGTCATGATTTTGTGACATGTTGGAAGAGAAAATGGCAAGTAGAAAAAGTGTCGCGATTTCGCGACATATTGCGAGAGAGATTGTACGAAAGAAAACCCATAGTTCTAAAGGCAATTAAAGATGCCAATTTTTATGATAATAAGGAGTTGAAAATTTGTGTTGAATATGATATTTGGTACACAAATCTCAAACATCCTTATTCTTAAAATGTGGCCCATTGTTTGAGATGATTTTTTTGGAAATTTTGAGTAATAAGGTTGTCATTGATATCAAGTGTTTGGTGCAAGGCAAAGTCCATTTTGGTACAAGAAAAGTGGTAAAAGAATTGGTTATAATATTTTATATTATAAGCCAAAAAGGTTGGCTAAAAGGTTGAAGACAAAGTTTACGCCCATGGTTTTAAAGAGAAAAGAGAAGATATTATAATATTTTAATATTATAATAATTAAGCCAAAGGGCTTATTAAAAAGAGAAAAATAAGATTTGATGAAGACCCCCATGCAAAAGTATTATTTAATACTAAAATTAAATAATATAATATTTAACCTAAAGTTAAATATTATATTAAATAAATAATTAAATTTAAAATTGGTAAATGGCATCAAAAATCAAATTTAAATTGGAGGCACTTATATTTTTTTCCAACATCATGCAATTACCTTGGAAGTATATAAAAGGGAGAAGAAAATAATTTAAATCCAATTTGAATCATCCGAAGCTAATGCACATGAAAGAAATTCGATAGTGGAGGATAGCAAAACATGGTGAAATTTCATTTATCGATCAAGCGACAAAGGATAAGGGCAAGACGGTGGACGTATTGGTTCAGAAAAGGATGGTAGCCCAAGTGATAGTTGGGTCTTGCGTAAGTTATTGGCAGAAGGAAGGTTTGGGGTTCGATTCCCCTAGCATCGGTTGAAGAGTTTTTGTTTTTGGTTTGTCAGAGGTAGCAAGTATAAGACTTTGAGGCTAAAGGCTTGTCTCAACCGCTTGGCTAGCACAAGCGATCAAAGTGATACGCTTGGAAGGTTGAGGTCGGAGGGTCGATTCCTGTCCGTGAAAAAGAAAGATTATTTTTTTTAAAAGGTATGTGCCATGATTAATTAATGTATAAGGTATGTGCTATATTATTGAATTGTTGACTATAGTGATATTTGGCGGATGATATTTGGCTTATAGTTTGGAACATAGGAGATATAATTTAAAGGGTTAAATATCATTTATTTTTATTCTAAGCTTGGAGTGATAAATTTGTAAGTGGTTTATTTATCATTGTAATTATTTGTTCTTGGAAAATAAATTGGAGTGAAAATTATTTTGAAAGAGTGGAGATAAAAGGTGTAAAAGGTATTTTATTTGATTGTAATTTTTGCTTTATAAAAAGGGAAATTGTTGAGAGAGTTTTGTGAGCTTTAATGCATTGTCCATGAGAACTAAAGAAGAGTCCTAGAATATTATTTTCAAAATTCTTTGAGCATCTTGTTGAGGGAATATTCATGTGGAGGTTTTGAGATAGACTGTTGCTATCTAACCTTGAAGTGGCACAAAAGGAATTCATTTTTGGTGAGATAGGTTTTGAAGACATATATCCATCAAAGCAAAGAGGTATGTGCACATCATCCTTTGTTTGAAGTGTTTGTTGGAATGAATATTGTGAAACATAAGGTGGAGTGAAAAGGATTGTTTGATAACCATTGTTGGAAATATTTGAGTGAGTTTTATGTGTTTCATTGTTGAATGTTTTGAGAACATTTGAGATAGAGATTATGAATTATTTGATTTAGGGTTTGAGACATACATTGTGCTCTTTGTTATAAGAAGTATGAAAACATTTGTTTAGGGTTTAAGAGCAAGTCGTGCTTCATTGGTTGAATTATTGAGTGAAACTTCTTGAGCATTGGTTTTGAGTGATATTGAAAGTGAATGTGCAAATCAAGAAGATAGGTGTCATGTGCTAGACTAGATCTATATTTAAAAGAGCAATGAAAGTAAGACATGTGGAAGCAACAAAATTAATGATTGAGTAGAACATATTGAGCTATTTTCAAGTGCATATTATTCTCTATATGTTCTAGAGGTTAAATAAATTCTAGATAGAATATGTCTAAATTGCTTCAAGTTAAAGGAATTACTTTGAAGATTAGACAAAGCATTTGATAGCATTGTGTGCAATATTTGAGATTGATTGAGCATATCTTGTGAGCTATTTTAAGCATAAGTTAGAGCAGGTTTAAGCATGTTCTAGAGTAGAATTGAGCAAGTCTTTGGGAAGGCTTGAGAGCAGAATTGAGCAAGTATTTGTGAAGGCTTGAGAGTAAATTTGAGCAAGTATTTGTGAAATACTTGAAGGCAGATTTGAGCAAGTCTTTATGAAGACTTGAAGGTATATTTGAGAAAGTCTTTGTGAAGACTTGAATATTCAAAAAGAAAGAAATACTTCATAGTAGTACGTGAAGACTTGAAGGCAGATTTGAGCAAGTCTTTGTGAAGACTTGAAGGTAGATTTGAGCAAGTATTTATGAAGAATCGAGTATTCAAAAATAAATAAATACTTCACAGTAGTACCTTAGCACAATATAAATCAAATAGCGAAGAGGAAGTCGAAGCACAAGCAATCAATGAAAAAGGGGCACTTTATGGCATAAAAAAAGAGACTGAAATGAAAGGGAAAGCTCTAAAAACATGTTTCACACCTTAAGTGCTCATCAGTTTGGTTTATGACCAAACATTACAAACCATATTGTTTATATATATTTCTCAAGCTAGAGGGTATGCTATCTGACATGCCACATGGAGAGAATCAAGAAAAAATAGACCGTTACCATGGGATATGTAAAAAAAGATAGTGATTGCCAAGGATAATGGTTGAAAGTGCCTAAAATATTAAATAACGCTCCTCGAGATGTGCACCCACGAATACGAGGCATTGATTTCCAAGGATAATTATTTAAAGTGCCTAAAACATTAAATAATGCTCCTTAGGATGTGCACTCACAAATACGGGATATTGATTTCTGAAAAGAGACGTCACAAAAAATATAAACTTTAAAAATAATTTTTGAGGGGTCTAGAGGCTTCAAAAAGGGTCCATTACTTTGAAAACCACTTAGGGGTTTCATTTATTAATGTAGGAAATTTTATAATATTTCCAACACTTCAAACAGTTCGAGAGTCAGAGCCCTGTAGCAAAAGTTATGGCCAATTGAAGTTGGGCTAGGTTCTCACGATCCAGCTGCGGTACATAAATTTCTTTATATTTTTGTTGTTTCTCCAACAAATTATGCCATGACTAATATGGAATAGTTGAGGGTCTTTGATCCTTTTTTCATAGAGATGTCCAAGCATGTTTTTGTTTAGATAAATATCATAGGTAAACTGTCAACTGTATAGCTTCATTAGAACTGGGGGAGATTTATTTAGACCTGGTTATCTTAAAGAGATCTTCAAGAATATTTTTTGGAGTAGTATAGGTCGGTATCGAAAATCTACTTGGGTAAAGAGTAGAAATAAGAAATGGGACGGGTAGCCCCGGGCTCTCAACCTGTGAAAAAATTGATGCTTCATCTTTCTAAATCCTTCATCATCCGCCTCTCTGACTAGAAACCTGTTGAGTTCATTGACTATGAAGGATTTTTTCTAGTGGGATGGATGGAATGAACAGAAAGGGGTATATTGATACACATTCATGCTTTTATGGTATATTTTAGTACCCAGACAACCTGGAATAGTCATGGAGGGTGGTTTGACCACCAGAATATCCAGTATGTTAACTTCAAAAGTAGAAATTGTAGTAGTGCTATTGATGTTGGGATAAACAAAACCATAAGCATCAAGGAAAGCTTGAAAACTCTCATTAGTACCATTCCAAACTCCAAAAGCATCATCAATATATCATTTATACAAGCAAAGATTTTCTAAAATAGATGGAAAAATATCAAAAACTTACAATTCCAAATAACAAAGAAACAAACAGGAATAGACAACTCCAAAATTGCTCCCCATTGTTGTACCTCTTTTTTCCTTGTAGATATTACCATAAAATTCTAGATTATATCTGTTCAGTACTAGTTATGCAATTTCGAGGATCAACTAGACCAAACTTGGCTTGAACCTTTCCAAAATGAAGTGTTGAAGAGCGGCCAATCCTGTTGCTATAGGAATGCTTGGGTACTGGCTCTCAACATCAAAAGTGAATAGAACACAACTTGGAGAAAAATCTCTTTTATGAAGGATTTTCATTAGGCTCATAGAGTCTTGTAGATGATTTGGTTGCTCTAGGATAATGGGGTGAATCTGGTGGTGAAACCATTTGGAAACAGGCTCTAACATATAATCGTAGTAGGGACATATGGGTCTACACTTCATAGGTTGTTTGTGAAACTTTGAAATAAGGTAGAAAGTACAAACTCGAGCAATGATGGGGTTATTTTGCAGAAGATAATACACTATTTTTTGATCAAGAAGAAGACTTCTTTGTGCATTTTTAATAATGGACTCCAAGCAATAAAATGGAGAATTCTAGGAAACATAAATAACCTCTTGGTAAACTTCCAAATCTAAAAGTTGTTTGATCCCTTCTTCCAGGTATCATGCCTTGCTAAGAACAGTGAGATCAAAATTTTTTCAGTAGGCCTGATGACAATGGAATCATCAAATCTAAGAGAGTGCAAGGCTCTTGCCATATGCCTAGGCAAGGGAGGCTAGAACATACTCTCTATGGAAGAAAGTTCAACTCGATGCTCTCTATCATGAAGAATATCCAGTAGGGGCTGGTATTTCACATGAGATTCCCATGCAAAATTTGAAATATGGAAGGGAAAGTAGGCAGGTTCTTTTTAGTTGGCAATGTTCCTTTATTTTGGATAGAAAAACCATCGAAGATTGAGAATCCTAGAAAATAGAACATACTCCACACAAACATCATCATGGGCCATGAGAGGTGGGATAGGAATATATTTTAATCCTAGCCCAATAAGATCTTTTTATGCCGCTATGAGAGGTCTAGTAGAGAAATTATGAACAACTACATTTGTGATCATATCATCAACATCACCTACCATGCTCTTGCTAAAGAAGAGCAGACATCTGTTGATAGGGATGAATATGGAACTCCAACGATTTAGTAGCGATTTACACCACTATCATGAGGATGGCGTTGGGTCTGCTACAATCCCAAAATTGATTGCCTGAGAGTAGATCTTGTAGAGCCTTGATTCATTCAGGAACCAAACCATTGGAAAGTTTTGTCAGAGCTCCATTGTGACTGCTACTGTGCAGGAGGTATGAATTCTTTCTCTGGTTGTTACGAGTGAAATCTGATCTGGGATCGGTATTGCAACCCATTTTTTGATTGATATCATTGGTTCTATCTATTGGGGTGAGTCTATTGTTGTTGCTATTGATCTAAATATTGAGGTTGTTGTTGTTACTACTATTATTGTCCACTATGGCCAAAACTCTAGCTTCTATTCCTTCTACTTCAATTTTGGGGTGAGGGATTATGGGAGTTGGGTCAGGAGGAAACAACATGATCTATCATAATTTTTTTGAGCTCTTGGATCTCAAAAAAGAGTGGTGCACACTCATTTTTGATGAGGGAGGTCATCGAAGTATTGGCTTCATCCATGACAGTATCTTATTGTTGCTTATCAACAACTTTTTGAGTGTCGGTTTCTTCTCTTTAGACCTGATGATCCACACATAGTTCCATTTCAAGATCTTTGGCCTTCACAATGAAGTATTGCTTGATTTACAATTTCTAATAGGACATAATCTGTAGATCTATCATTTTACTGAATATTTTCTCCATTTACGCATCGAACTACATGACAACAAAATCCTTCTAAAACTTCAAGCTCTCTAGTAATTTCTTTTTTATCGAAAGATATACTTATAAATAGGCTTTCTGGAAATTCAAGGTCAGCTCAGAAAATTTCTTGTCCATCTCTTCTTGAAGAGCAGGATCTGGAATTCGAATGCCTGGAGGTTTCATGTGCAAACTATTTGGCATGGGGCCATAGACGATGTCTTTCTGGACTATTTTGACGAAGGTCTCAGTTTTGTGGACCTTAATGAACGCAAATCTAAAGGTTTCCCAAAATTTTGAGCTGATATCTTTAATATTCTATGATAAATCTTGAATGCGCATCAAGGGTTGCATCGCTTCAGGAATAAAATAGCAGGATTGTGTTTGAGTGCATTCTACACATGAAGGGGAAGCTCCAATAGTTGGAAGCATCATCCTGGGTCTCTTTTTAGCGAATATGGTGGATTCTAGAATAGGAGAGCCTTCGTGAAAGAAATATGGTTCCTCTTTTAGATTTTGAATAACTAGGGAAACATGCAACATTAGATTGAAAAATTAAGAAAAAATGGACATGCCACGTGGTGAGATTTCTCAAGCCAATGGGTGTGCTAGCTGACATGCCACATGGCAAGAATCAAGAAAAATAGACCGTTACCTTGGGATATGTCAAAAAAGATAGTGATTACCAAGGATAATGGTTGAAAGTGCCTAAAACATTAAATAATGTTCCTCAAGATGTGCACCCATGAATACAGGGCATTGATTGCCAAGGATGATGATTGAAAGTGTCTAAAATATTAAATAATACTCCTCAAGATGTGCACCCATGAATATGGGGCATTGATTGCTGAAAAGAGATGTTACAAAATAATTCTAAATTTTAAAACTTATTTTTGAGGGGTCTATATGCACCAAAAAGAGCACATTCCTCTAAAAACCACTTAAAATTTTTGTTTCTTATCGTAGAAAATTTTATAAGCTTCCCAATGCTTCAAACGGTTCAAGAATCAAAGCCCTGTAGCAAAATTTATGGCTGATTTAAGTTGGGTTGGGTTCTCACGACCTGATTGTGGCACATAAATTTCTTCATATTTTTGATGTTTCTCCAATAGATGATGCCACGACCGATATGGGAGAGTTGAGGGTCTTTGCTCCATTTTTTGTAGAGAGGTCCAAGCACATTTTTGTTTAGATGAAGATCATGAAAAAACTGGAAGTTGTAAAACTTCATCAGAACTAGGGGAGATTTCTTTAGACCTAGTTGTCTTAAAGACATCTTCTAGAATATTTTATGGAATAGTGTAGGCTAGTTTCGAAACTCTACTTGGGAAAAGAGTGGAAATAAGAAACGGTATGGGTAGCCCTGGACTCTCAACTTGTGAAAAAATTGTTGTTTTATATTTTTGAATCCTTCATCATCTGCCTCTTTAACAAGAAATCTATTGAGTTCGTTGAATATGAAGGATTTTTTATGGTGGGGTGGATGGAATGAACAAAAAGAGATATATTGATACAAATTCATGTTTTTTTGGTATAATTTACTACCCAAATAATCTAGAACAATCATGGAGGGTGGTTTACCACCAAAATATCTAGGATGTTAACTTCAGATTTGGAAATGACAGTAGTGATATTGATGCTGGGATAAACAAAACCATAACCAACAAGGAAAGCTTGAAGACTCTCATTAGTACCATTCCAAAATCTAAAAGCACCATCAATATATTGTTTATACAAGCAAAGATTTTTTAAAATAGATGGAAACAAATCAAAAACTTGCAATTCCAAGTAAAAAATAAAAATTCAGGCATAAAAAACTACAAAATTACTCCCCATTGTTGTACCTCTTTTATGCCTGTAGATATTACCTTCAAATTCTAGATAATGTCTATTCAGGACCAATTTTGCAAGTTTTAGGATCAATTGGACCAAACCTGGCTTGAACCTTTCCAAAATGAAGTGTTAAAGAGTGGCCAATCCTCCTATTGTAGGAATGCTTGGGTACAGGCTCTCAATATCAAAAGTGAACAAAACACAGCTTGGAGGAAAATATCTTTCATAAAGAATTTTCATTAGGCTCAAAGAGTCTTGTAGATGATTTTTCTACTCTAGGAGAATGAGGAGAAGCTGGTGGTGAAGCCATTTGGAAATAAGCTCCAACATATAATTGCAGTAGGAGCAGATGGTTCTACTCTTCATAGTTTGTTTGTGAACCTTTGGAATGAGGTAGAAAGTACAGACTCAAGCAATGATGGGGGTCTTTTACAGAATATAATCCACTATTTTTTGAGCAAGCAGAAGACTTCTTTGTGCTTTTTTAACAATGGACTCCAAGCGAGAAAAAAAAGAGAATTTCAAGGAACAAAAATAACCTCTTGGTAAACTTCTAGATCTTAAAGCTATCTGATCCCTTCTTCCAGGTACCATGCCTTGTTGAGAACAGTGAGGTTGAGATTTTTGTCAGCGGTCCTAATGATAATGGAATCATCAGATCTGAGATAGTGTAAGGCTCTTTCCAGATGCTTGGGAAAGGGAGGTTGGAATATACTCTCCATGGAAGTAATTTTTTGTTCAACTCGATGCTCTTCGTCATGAAGAAGATCTAGTAGGGGTTGGTATTTCACATGAGGTTCCCATGCAAAATTTGAAATATGGAAGGGAAAGTAGGCAGGTTCTTTTTAGTTGGCTATGTTCCTTTATTTTGGATATAAAAACCACCGAAGATTGATAATCCTAGAAAATAGAACATACTCCACACGGACATCATCATGGGCCATGGGAGGTGGGAAAATGATATATTGTAATCCTAGACCAATAAGCTCTTTTTCTACCACTATAATAGGTCTATTAGAGAAATTATGAACAATGATATTTGTGATCATGCTATCAACAACACCTACCATTCTATTGTTGGAGAAGAGCAAACATCTATCATTAGGGCTAAAGATGGCACTCCAATGATTCTGTAGCAGTTTACACTACCACCACAAGGATGACCTTGTATCTACTGCAATCTTGGACCTGACTACCTAGGAGTATATCTCACAGAGTTTTGATTCATTCAGGAACTAGACCCTTGGAAAGTTCCACCAAATCCCCATTGCAACTACTACTATGTAGGAGGTATGAATTCTTTCTCTGGTTGTTGCTAGTTAACTCTACTTTGGGATTGGTCTCGTGACCCATTTTTTGATTGAGATAATTGGTTCTATCTATCGAGGTGATTCTACTGTTATTACTATCTACTTGACTATTGAGGTTGATTTTGTTACTGTTTTTGTTATCCACTGTGGCCACGAATTCAGATTCTATTTCTTATCCTTTGATTTTAGGGTGAGGGATTGCGGTTGTTGGATCAGGAGGAAACAACAAGATCTATCACAAGTTTTTTGAGCTCTTGGATATTAGAAAAGAGTGGTCCACACTCCCTTTTGATGAGGGAGGCTACCGAAGTGTTGGATTCATCCATGTCAGTATCTTTTTGTTGCTTCTCAGTAGATTTTCGAGTGTCGGTTGCTTCTTGTTGGACCTGATGATCCACACACGGTTTTATTTTGAGAGATTTGGCCTTCACAATGAAGTCTTGCTTTATTTACGATTTCCAATAGGATGCAATTTGTAGATCTATAATTTTACTAAATATTTGCTTCATTTGTGCATAAAACTACGTGACAACAACATCCTTTTGAACCTTCAAGCTCTCTAGTAATTTATTTTCTATTTAAAGATATACTTCCAAATAGGCTTTTTGGAAATTCAATGAGAGCTCGATAAATTTCTTGTCCATATCTTCCTTAAGAGCAGGATTTGGAATCTAAAGGCCTGGAGGTTTCATGCACAAAGTTTTTGGTATGGTACCATTGATGATGCCTTTTTGTATTTTCATGATGAAGGTCTCAATTTTGTGGACCTTGATGACCATAAATATACAGGTTTCCCATAATTTCAAGCTAAGATCTTTAAGTTTCTACAACAAATTTGGAAAACATATCGAGGGTTGCACTGGTTGAGGAACATAAGAGGACTATGCTTGAGTACATTCTACGTGTGAAGGGGAAGCTTTAATCTCTGGAATCATCATCCTAGGTCTCTTTTGAGTAGATCTAGTGGATTCCAAAATAAGAGAGCCTTCATGAAAGAAATAGGGATCCTCTTCTGGATTTCGAATAACTAGTATAGCATGTGACATTAGATTGAAAAAATCACTTGGATATCCAAAAATAAAGAAATACTTCATAGTATTACCTTAGTACAACAAAAATTAAATAGCAAAGAGAAAGTAGAAGCACAAACGATCAATGAAAAAAGAGGCACTTCACAACATAAGAACAGGAGAGACTGAAATGAAAAGGAAAACTCCAAAAATGTGTTTTGCACCTTAAGTGCTTATCAGTTCATCTGATGAACAAACATTACAATCCATCTTGTTTATATAGATTTCTCAAACTAGTGGGTGTGCTAGCCAATATGCCATGTGGCAAGAATAAAAAAAAATAGACCATTACCTTTGGATATGTCAAAAAAGATAGTGATTACCAAGGATAATGGTTGAAAGTGCCTAAAACATTAAATAACGCTCCTCTGGATGTGCATCTGTGAATACGGGGTATTGATTGCCAATGATAATTGTTTAAAGTTCCTAAAATATTAAATAACACTCCTCGATATGTGCACCCATGAATACAGGGAATTGATTGCTAAAAAGAGACGTTACAAAAAATTCTAAACTTTAAAACTCATTTTTTAGGGGTCTATAGGCTCTAAAAATGGCCCATTACTTTGAAATTTGCTTGGGGTTTTTGCTTCTTATCATAGAAATTTTTATAAGCTTTCCAACGCTTTAAACGGTTCAAGAATCAGAGCTATGTAGCAAAGTTATGGCCGATTGAAGTTAGGCTAGGTTCTCATGACCTGGTTGCAGCACATAAATTTCTTCATATTTTTATGTTTCTCCAATAGATGATGCCACGACTGTATGGGAGAGCTAAGGTTATTTGCTCCATTTTTTGTAGAGAGGTCCAAGCACGTTTTAGTTTAGACAAAGATCACGGGCAAACTAGAAGTTGTACAACTTCATTAGAACTGGGGGAGATTTCTTTAGACCTGGTTGTCTTAAAGAGATCTTCTAGAATATTTTTTGGATCAGTGTAGACCAGTGTTAGAAATCTACTTGGGTAAAGAGTAGAAATAAGAAACATGATAGGTAGACCCCGACTCTCAACCTGTGAAAAAATTGATGCTTCATATTTTAAAATCCTTCATCATCCATCTCTCTGACCAGAAACCTATTGATTTCGCTGACCATAAAGGATTTTTTCTGGTGGGGTGGATGGAATGAATAGAAAGGGATATATTGATACACATTCATGCTTTTTTGGTACAATTTAGTACCTAGATGACCTGGAATAGTCATGGAGGGTGGTTTGACCACCAAAATATCCAAGATGTTAACTTTAGAAGTGGAAATGGCAGTAGTGATGTTGATTTTGGGATAAATAGAACCATAAGCATAAAGGAGAGCTTGAAGACTCTCATTAGTACCATTCCAGAATCCAAAATCATCAACAATATATTATTTATACAAGCAAATATTTTTTGAAATAGATGGAAAAATATCAAAAACTGGCAATTCCAAGTAACAAAGAAACAAACAGGCATAGACAACTGCAAAATTGCTTTCCATTGTTGTACCTCTTTTCTGCCTGTAGATCTTACCATCAAATTCTAGATAATGTTTGTTCATGACCAATTCTGCAAGTTCGAGGGTCAACTGGACCATACCTGGCTTGAACCTTCCCAAAATGAAGTGTTAAAAATTGGCCAATCTTACTGCTGTAGGAATGCTTGGATACAGAATCTCAACATAAAACATGAACAAAACATAGCTTGGAGGAAAATATATTTCATGAAGGATTTTCATTAGGCTTAGAGAGTATTTTAGATGATTTGGCTACTCCAGGAGAATGGGGAGAAGCTTGTGGTGAAGCCATTTGGAAACAGGATCCAACATATAAATGTAGTAGGAGCAGATGGGTCTATCCTTCATAGGTTGTTTATGAACCTTTGGAATGAGGTAGAAAGTACAAACTCGAGCAATGATGGGGTTATTTTGCAGAAGATAATCTATTGTTTTCTGATTTAGGAGAAGACTTATTTGTGCATTTTTACCAATGGACTCCAAGCGAGAAAAAAGAGAATTCCAGGGAATAAAAATAATCTCTTGGTAAACTTCTAGATCTGAAAGTTGTCTAATCAATTCTTCTAGGTACCATGCCTTGTTGAGAGTAGTGAGGCAAATATTTTTGTCAACGATTCTAATGACAATGGAATCATTATAACTGAGAGTGCAAGGCTCTTGCCAGATGCCTAGGCAAGGGAGGTTAGAAGATACTCTCTATGGAAGTAAGTTGTTGTTCAAATTGATTCTCTCTATCATGAAGAAGATCTAGCATGGGTTGGTATTTCACATTAGGTTCCCATGTAGAATTTGAAATATGAAAGGGAGAGTAAGCAGGTTCTTTCTAGTTGGTGATGTTCCTTCCTTTTGGATCAAAAAACCACTGAAGCTTGAGAAGCTTAGAAAATAGAACATACTCCGCACAAACATCATCATGGGCCATGGGAGGTGGTACAAGGATATATTTTAATCCTAGCCCAAGAAGCTATTTTTCTACCGCTATGAGAGGTATGTTAGAGAAATTATGAAAAATGATATTTGTGATAATGCCATCAACAACACCTCCTATGCTCTTGTTGAATAAGAGTAGGCATCTATCAGTAGGGTTGAATATGGTACTCCAATGATTCAGTGGTAGTTTACACTGCCACTACGAGGATGACCTTGGATCTGCTACAATCCTAGACCTGACTGCATAGGAGAAGATCTTGTAGAGTTCTAATTCATTTGGGAACCAAAACTTTGGAAATATATTCCAAATCCCCATCATGACTGCTACTGCATAGGAGGTATGAATTATTTCTCTAGTTGTTACTAGTGAACTCTTCTCTGGGATCTATCTCGCGATCCATTTTTTGACTGAGATCATTTGTATTATCTATTGTGGTGAGTCTACTACTATTTCTATTGGCCTAAATGTTAAGGTTTCTATTGTTGCTATTGATGCTATTCATCATAGCCATGGCTTCGATTTCTATTCCTTCTCCTTCAATTTTGGGGTGAGGGATTACGGGAGTTAGATTAGGAGAAAATGACAAGATTTGTGACAAGTTTTTTAAGCTCTTGGATCTCAGAAAAGAGTGGTGTGCACTCCTTTTTGATGAGGAAGGCCACCAAAGTGTTGGATTCATCCATGATAATATCTTGTTGCTTCTCAACAGCTTTTCGAGTGTCGGTTGCTTCTTGTTGGACATGATGATCCACACACAGATCCATTTCGATGGATTTGACCTTCACAATGAATTATTGCTTGATTTATGGTTTCCAATAGGATGCAATCTATAAATATATAATTTACTAAATGTTTACTCCATTTGCACATCGAACTGCATGACAACAACATCCTTTTGAACCTTTAAGCTTTCTAGTAATTGCTTTTTTGTCGAAAGATATACTTCCAAATAGGCTTTCTAGAAATTCAAGGTAAGATCAAAAAAATTCTTGTCCATATCTTCCTGAAGAGCAGTATCTGTAATCCAAAGGCCTAGAGGTTTAATACACAAACTATTTGGCATGGTTCCATAGACGATGCCTTTATGGATTTTCATGATGAAGGTCTTAGTTTTGTGGACCTTGATGAACACAGATCTAAAGGTTTCCCAAAATTTTGAGTTGATATCTTTAAGATTTTGTGGTATATTTGGAATGCACATCGAGGGTTGCACTAGTTTGGGAACAAAAGAGCAATACTATGCTTGAGTGCATTCTATGCATGAAGGGAAAGCTTCAATATTTGAAAGCATCATCTTGGGTCTCTTTTGAGTGGATCTGGTGGATTCTAGAATACGAGATTCTTTGTAAAAGAAATAGGGATCCTCTTCTAAATTTAAAATAACTAGGGTAGCATGCAACATCAAATTAAAAAATTCACTTGGATATTCAAAAAGAAAGAAATACTTCATAGTAGTACCTTAGCACAATAGAAATCAAATAGCAAAGAGGAAATAGAAGCACAAGCAATCAATGAAAAAAGGGGTACTTCACGACATAAGAACAAGAGAGACTAAAATGAAAGGGAAAACTTTGAAAATGTGTTTCGCACCTTAAGTGCTCATCAGTTTGGTAGATGACCAAACATTACAATCCATATTATTTACATAGACTTCTCAAGCCAATGGGTTTGCTAGCTGACATGCCACGTGGCAAGAATCAAGAAAAAATAGATCGTTACCTTGGGATATGTCAAAAAAGATAGTGATTGCAAAGGATAATGGTTGAAAGTGCCTAAAACATTAAATAATGCTCCTTGGGGTGTGCACCCGTGAATACAAGGCATTGATTGCAAAGGATAATGGTTGAAAGTACTTAAAACATTAAATAACGTTCCTCAGGATGTGCACCTATGAATATGGGGCATTGATTACCGAAAAGAGACATTACAAAAAAATTTGAAACTTTAAAACTTATTTTTGAGGGTTCTAGAGGCTCCTAAGAGGACCCATTCCTATAAAACCCACTTAAGGCTTTTATTTCTCATAATATAAAATTTTATAATATTTCCAACGCTTCAAACGGTTCATAATTAGAGCCTTGTAGCAAAATTTATGGTCGATTGAAGTTGGGTTAGGTTCTCATGACCCGGTTGCGACATACAAATTTCTTCATATTTTTGTTATTTCTCCAACAGATGATGTCATGACCGATATGGGAGAGTTGAGGGTATTTTCTCCATTTTTTGTAGAGACGTCCAAGCACATTTTTTTTAGACAAATATCATGGGTAAACTAGTAGTTGTCATGGGTAAACTGGTAGTTGTACAACTTCATCAGATCAGGGAAGATTTCTTTAGACCTAGCTATTTTAAAGAGATCTTTTGGAATATTTTTTGGAGCAGTGTAGGCTGGTGTCAAAACTCTACTTGGATAAAGAGTGGAAATAAGAAATGGGATAGGTAGCCCTAGGCTCTCAACCTATGAAAAACTGATGCTTCATATTTTTGAATCCTTCATCATCTGCCTCTCTAACCAGAAACCTGTTGAGTACGTTGACTATGAAGGCTTTTTTCTGGTGGGGTGTATGGAATGAACATAAAGGGATATATTGATACACATTCATAATTTTTTGCTATAGTTTAGTACCTAGAGTTCTAATTTGTTTGGGAACCAAACCCTTGGAAATTTTTTCCAAAGCCCCATCACAACTATCACTACATAGGAGGTATGAATTCTTTCTCTGGTTGTTTTTAGTGAACTCTACTATGGGATCGGTCTCGCGACCCATTTTTTGATTGAGATAATTGTTTTTGTCTATCAGGGTGAGTCTGCTACTGTTGTTATCAACATGACTATTGAGGTTGTTGTTGTTACTATTGTTCTTGTCCGTTGTGGCCACAAATTTAGATTCTATTCCTTCTCCTTAAATTTTGGGGTGAGGGATTGTGGGAGTTGGGTCGGGAGGAAATGTTAAGATCTGTGACAAGTTTTTTGAGCTCTTGGATCTTAGAAAAGAGTGGTGTACACTCACTTTTGATGAGAGAGGCCACCAAAGTGTTGGATTCATCCATGACAGTATCTTATTGTTGCTTCTCAAGAGCTTTTTGAGTGTCGGTTGCTTCTTTTTGGACCTAATGATCCACACACAGTTTCATTTTGAGAGCTTTGGCTTTCACAATGAAGTCTTGCTTGATTTACAATTTCCAATAGGACACAATCTATAGATCTATCATTTTAATAAATATTTGCTCCATTTGCAAATTGAACTGTGTGAAAACAACATCCTTCTAAACCTACAAGCTCTCTAGTAATTTATTTTCTATTGAAAGATATACTTCCAAATAAGATTTCTAGAAATTCAAGGTGATCTCAATAAATTTCTTGTCCATATCTTCTTGAAGAGCAGGATCGAAAATATAAAGGCCTGGAGGTTTCATGCATAAATTATTTGGCATGGTACCATTGACGATGCCTTTATGGATTTTCATGATGAAGATCTCAGTCTTGTGGACCTTGATGAACACATATCTAAAGGTTTCCCATAATTTTGAGCTAAGATATTTAATAGTCTATAACAAATCTAGAATGTGCATCGAGGGTTGCATCGCTTCAAGAACAAAAGAGCAAGATTGCTCTTGAGTGCATTCTACATGTGAAGGAGAAGCTTCAATCTTTGGAAGCATCATCTTGGATATCTTTTGAGAAAATATGGTGGATTCCAGAATAGGAGAGCCTTCACAAAAGAAAAGGATCCTCTTCTGGATTTTGAATAACTAGGACAACGTGTGACATCAAATTTAAAAATTCACTTGGATATTCAAAAAGAAATAAATACTTCATAGTAGCACCTTAGCACAACATAAATAAAATGGTGAAGAGGATGTATAAGCACAAGCGATCAATGAAAAAAGGGGCACTTCATGACATAAGAACAAGAGAGACTAAAATGAAAGGGAAAACTTGAAAAATATGTTTCGCACCTTAAGTGTTCATCAATTTGGCTGATGACCAAAAATTATAGTCCATCTTGTTTATATATATTTCTCAAGCCAGTGGGTGTGCTAACCGACATGCCACATGGGAATAATTGAGAAAAAATAGACCGTTACCTTGGGATATGTCAAAAAATATAGTTATTGCCAAGGATAACAGTTGAAAGTACCTAAAACATTAAATAACACTCCTCGGGATGTGCACCCATGAATACAGGGCATTGATTTCCAAGGATAATGGTTTAAAGTACCTAGAACATTAAATAATGCTCCTTGGGATGTGCCCCCATGAATACGGTGTATTCATTGCCAAAAGGAGACATGAAAATATTATAAACTTTAAAAATCATATTTAAGGGGTCTAAAGCCTTTGAAAATAGCCCATTCCCTTGAAACATGCTTGGGGTTTTCACTGCTCATCATAGAATATTTTATAAGCTTTCTAATGCTTCAAACAGTTCAAGAATCAGAGCCCTATAGCAAAAGTTATGGTCGATTAAAGTTGGGTTGGGTTCTCACGACCCGACTACGACACAATTTTTTTTTCATATTTTTGCTATTCCTCCATCAGATAATGCCATGACCGATATGGGAGAGCTGAGGGTCTTTACTCTATTTTTTGTAGAGAGGTCCAAGCACATTTTTTTTTAGACAAAGATCATGAAAAAACTGGCAGTTGTACAACTTCATCAGAATTGGAGGAGATTTCTTTAGACCTGGTTGTATTAAAGAGATCTAGAATATTTCTAGAGCATTTTAGGCCAGTGTCAAAACTCTAATTGGGTAAAGAGTGGAAATAAGAAATGAGATAGGTAGAGTGAAAAAATTGATGCTTCATATTTTTGAATCCTTCATCATCTGCCTCTCTAACTAGAAACCTATTGAGTTCACTGACTATGAAGGGTTTTTTTTGGTGGGGTGGATGTAATGAATGGAAAAGGATATATTGATACACATTCATGCTTTTATGGTATAGTTTAATACCAATACGACCTAGAACAATCATGGAGGATGGTTTGACCACCTGAATATCCAAGATGTTAATTTCAAAAGTGGAAATGGTAGTAGTAATGTTGATGTTGGAATAAACAGAACCATAAGCATAAAGGAGAGCTTGAATACTCTCCTTAGTACCATTCCAAACTCCAAAAGCATCATAAATATATTATTTATACAAACAATTATTTTTTGAAATAGATGGAAAATATTGAAAACTTGCAGTTCTAAGTAACAAAGAAACAAACAAGCATAGACAATTGCAAAATTGCTCCCCATTGTTGTACCTCTTTTCTACCTATAGATCTTACCATCAAATTCCATATAATATTTTTTTAGGACCAGTTCTACAATTTTGAGAATCAACTAGACAAAACCTGACTTGAACCTTCCAAAATAAAGTGTTAAAGAGTGGCTAATCCTATTGCTGTAGGAATGATTGGATATAGGCTCTCAATATCAAAATTGAATAGAACACAACTTGATTTGGCTACTCCAGGATAATGTGGAGAAGTTGGTGGTGAAGCCATTTGGAAATAGGCTCCAACATATAACCGTAGTAAGAGCATATGGGTCTACCTTTCATAGGTTGTTTGTGAACCTTTGGAATGAGGTATAAATTATAGACTCGAGCAATGATGGGGTTATTTTACAAAAGATAATCCACTATTTTTTGATCAAGGAGGAGACTTATTTGTGCATTTTTAACAATGGACTCTAAGCAAGAAAAAAGAGAATTCTAAGGAACATAAATAATCTCTTGGTAAAAATCTAGATTTAAAAGTTGTCTGATCCCTTCTTCCAGGTACCATGCCTTTCTGAGAACAGTGAGGCCAAGATTTTTGGTAGTGGGACTGATCACAATGGAATCATCAAATCTGAGAGAGTGCAAGGCTCTTGCTAGATACATGGGCAAGGTAGGTTGGAAGATACTCTCTATAGAAGTAAGTTGTTGTTCAAATCGATCCTCTCCGTCATGAAGAAGATCCAGTAGGGATTGGTATTTCACATTAGGTTCCCATGTAGAATTTGAAATAAGAAAGGGAGAGTAGGCAAGTTCTTTCCAGTTGGTGAAGATCCTTCCTTTTAGATTGAAAAACCACTGAAGCTTGAGAAGCCTATAAAATAGAACATACTTCACACAGAAATCATCATGGGCCATGGGAGGTGGAATAGGGACATATTTAAATCCTAGCCCAAGAAGCTCTTTTTATACCACTATGAGAGGTCTGTCAGAGAAATTATGAAAAGTGGTATTTGTGATCATGCCATCAACATCACCTACCATGCTCTTATTAAAGAAGAGTAGGCATCTATAGATAGTTCTGAAGATGGCACTCCAATGATTTAGTTGTGGTTTACGCTACTACTGCAAAGATGGCCTTGGATCTACTAAAATCCTAGAACTGACTGCTTGGGAGAAGATCTCACAAATTTATGATTCGTGTAGGAACCAAATCCTTGGAAAGTTTTTCCAAAGCCCCATCGCGACTACTGTTGTGAAGGAGGTATGAATTCTTTCTCTAGTTGTTGCCAGTGAACTCTACTCTAGGATCGGTACTACAACCCATTTTTTCACTAAGATCATTGGTTCTGTCTACCGAGGTGAGTCTACTACTATTTTTATTGACCTGAATATTGAGGTTATTATTTTTTCTTTTGTTTTTATTCGTTGTGGCTATGACTTTAGCTTCTATTCCTTATCCTTTAATTTTGGGATGATGGATTGCAAGAGTTGGGTCGGAAGAAAATGACAAGGTCTATGAAAAGGTTTTTGAGCTCTTGGATCTCAGAAAAGAGTGATGTGCACTCCTTTTTTATGAGGGGGGCCACTAAAGTGTTGAATTCATCCATGACAGTATCTTGTTGTTGCTTCTCAGTAGCTTTTCAAGTATCGGTTGCTTCTTGTTGGACATGAAAATCTAAACATAGTTCCATTTCGAGGTATTTTGCATTCACAATGAAGTCTTGCTTGATTTATGATTTCTATTAGGTTACAATCTACAGATCTATCATTTTATCAAAAATTTGCTCCATTTGTGCATTGAACTATGTGACAACATCATCCTTCTGAACCTTCAAGCTCTCTAGTAATTTATTTTTTATCAAAATATATACTTCCAAATAGGATTTTTGGAAATTCAAGGTGATATTGAAAAATTTCTTGTCCATCTCTTCCTGAAGAGCAGGATCTAGAATCTGAAGGCCTGAATATTTCATGCATAAACTATTTGGCATGGTGCCATAGATGATACCTTTCTAGATTTTTATGATGAAGGTCTCAGTTTTGTGGATCTTGATGAATGCAGATCTAAAGGTTTCCCAAAATTTTGAGTTGAGATCTTTATGATTCTATGGTAGATCTAGAATGTGCATCAAGGGTTGCACTACTTCAGGAACAAAAGAGTAGGATTGTGCTTGAGTGCATTCTACGCATGAAGGGGAAACTTCGATATTTGGAAGCATCATATTGGGTCTCTTTTGAGAAGATCTGGTGGATTTCAAAATATGAGAGCCTTCACGAAAGAAATAGAGATCCTCTTCTAGATTTCTAATAACTAGGAAAACGTGTGACATCAGATTGAAAAATTCACTTGGATATTCAAAAAGAAAGAAATACTTCATAGTAGTACCTTAGTGTAATAGAAATAAAATAGCAAAGAGGAAGTAGAAGCACAAGTGATCAATGAAAAAATGGGCACTTCATAACATAAGAACAAGAGAGACTTAAATGAAAGGGAAATTTCCAAAAACACATTTCACAACTTAAGTGCTCATCAGTTTGGATGATGACCAAACATTACAATCCATATTGTTTTTTTAGATTTCTCAAGCCAGTGGGTATGCTAGCCGACATGCCACGTGGCGAGAATCAAGAAAAAATGGACTGTTACCTTGGAATATGTCAAAAAATATAGTGATTGCTAAGGATAATGATTAAAAGTTCATAAAATATTAAATAAAACTCAGGATGTGCACTTGTGAATACAGGGCATTGATTTCCAAGGATAATAGTTGAAAGTTCCTAAAGCATTAAATAATTCTCCTTAAGATGTGCACCTGCGAATACAGGGCATTGATTACCGAAAAGAGATATTACGAATAAATTTTAAACTTTAAATATCATTTTTAAGGGGCCTAAGGGTTCATAAAAGGGCCCATTCCTCTAAAACCCACTTAAGAGTTTTGTTTCTTTGTGTAGAAAATTTTATAAGCTTTCCAATGCTTTAAACGTTTCGAGAATCAGAGCCCTATAGCAAAAGTTATGGCTGATTGAAGTTGGGTTGGGTTCTCACAACCCAACTACAACATAAAAATTTATTTATACTTTTGTTGTTTTTCCAAAAAATGATGCCACGATCGATATGGGAGAACTGAGGGTCTTTGCTCCATTTTCATATAGAGGTCCAAGCACATTTTTGTTTAGACAAATATCATAAATAAAATAGTAGTTGTAAAGCTTCATCAGAACTCGAGGAGATTTCTTTAGACCTGGCTGTCCTAAAGAAATCTTCTAGAATATTTTTGGGAGCAGTGCAGGCTGGTGATGAAAATCTACTTGGAAAAAGAGTGGAAATAAGAAACAGTACAGGTAGCCCCGAGCTCTCAACCTGTGAAAAAACTAATGCTTCATATTTCTGAATCTTTCATCATCTACTTTTTTCTGGTAGGGTGGATGGAATTAATAGAAAGGGATATATTGATACACATTCATGTTTTTATGGTATAATTTAGTACCCAGAAAACCTAGAACAGTCATGGAGGGTTGTTTGCCCACCAGAATATCTAGTATGTTAACTTAAAAAGTGGAAATGGTAGTAGTGATATTTATGTTGAGATAAATAGAACCATAAGCATCAAGGAGAGCTTGAATACTCTCATTAGTACCATTCCAAACTCCAAAATCATCATCAATATATCATTTATACAAGCAAATATTTTCTAAAATAGATGGAAAAATATAAAAACATGCAATTCCAAGTAACAAAGAAACAAACAGGCATATACAACTGCAAAATTGTGCCCCATTATTGTACCTCTTTTTTTCCTATAGATATTACCATCAAATTCTAGATAATGTCTATTTAGGACCATTTTTGCAAGTTCGAGGATCAAATGGACAAAACATGACTTGAACCTTCCTGAAATGAAGTGTTGAAGAGCGGCCAATTCTGCTGTTGTAGGAATTTTTGCATGCAGGTTCTCAACATCAAAAGTGAACAAAACATATCTTGGAGGAAAATATCTTTCATGAAGGATTTTCATTAGTCTTAGAGAGTCTTGTAGATTATTTGTTTGCTCTAGGAGAATGGTGAGAAGCTAGTGGACAAGACATTTGGAAACAAGCTCCAACATATAACCGTAGTAGGAGCAGATGGGTCTACCCTTCATAGGTTGTTTGTGAACCTTTGGAATGAGGTATAAAGTATAAACTCAAGCAATGATGGGGTTATTTTGTAAAATATAATCCACTATTTTCTGATCAAGGATAATACTTTTTTGTGCATTTTTAACAATGGACTCCAAGCAAGAAAAAGAGAATTCCAAGGAACATAAATAAACTCTTGGTAAACTTCTATATTTGAAAGTTGTCTGTTCTCTGATGAATTATTTGAGTTAGGGTTTGAGACCTACATTATTCTCTTTTTTGGAAGAAGTATGAAAAAACTTTTTTAGTTTTTGTAAGAAAGTTGTGCTTCATTGGTTGAATGATTGAGTGAAACTTCTTGAGCATTAGTTTTGAGTGATATTGAAAGTGAATGTGCAAATCATGAAGATAGGTGTCATGTTCTAGACTAGATCTATCTTTAAATGAGAAATGAAAGTAAGACATGTGGAAGAAACAGTCTTAATGATTGAGTATAATATATTGAGCTATTTTCTAGTGCATATTATTCTCTATATGTTCTAGAGATTAAATAAATTCTAGATAGAATATGTCTAAACTGCTTCAAGTTAAAGGAATTACTTTGAAGATTAGACAAAGCATTTGATAGCATTATGTGGAATATTTGAGATTGATTGAGCATATCTTGTGAGTTGTTTTGAGCATGTGTTAGAAAATGTTTGAGCATGTGCTAGAGAAGAATTGAGCAAGTCTTTGTGAAGGCTTGAGAACATAATTGAGCAAGTCTTTATGAAGGCTTGAAATTAGAATTGAGCAAGTCTTTGTGAAGGCTTGAGAGAAAATTTGAGCATGTATTTGTGAAGACTTGAAGGTAGAGTTGAGAAATTCTTTGTGAATACTTGAATGCAGATTTGAGCAAGTCTTGTAAGGAATTGAAACAATATTAAGATCAGGTTTGATTTTTTTAAGCTTTGTATTAAGACTTGGGGACATATTTGAGATAGATTTAAGTGCAAATTTGTGAGCAAATTTGTGAATAGAGTTAGAGAAGATTTATGCTAGACTTGGGATAGAGTTTCATTTAAATTTAAGATACAGTTGAGAGTAAGCTTTAGAGGTGACAGGGCAAAGAGGATAGAAGTCTCCAGTGGATAGATATCCATCAGCTAGTGTAGTGGGGATAGAGGTATCCTATGGAGAGAGATCCACAAGCCATAGTAGTGGGGGCATAAGTCTTCTAGGAGATCACTAGCTAGAGTAGAGGGGATAGAGTTCTCCTATGGACAGATGTCCATAAACCAGAGCAAGAGAATATATTTATCCTATGGAGAGTGATCCATAAACTAGTTGGGGAGATAGAGTTCTTCTATGGAGAGAGATCAACGAACCAGTTAAGGAGGATAGAGTTCTCATGGATCAAGTTCCAAGAACTGGAGAATATGGGAAAGAGTTATCCTATGGAGAGAGATATTCAAATCAGATCATAGGAGATTGGTGTATCCTTTGGATAGAGGTCCATAAACATTGTAATAGAGAATTGATTCCCAAGAATATTTATTGAGAAAATTTAGTAGAAATATTTTCTTTGTGGAGTAGCCCACATTGGGTGAACCACATTAAATTGGTGTATCTCTTGTATGTGATGATTTGTGCATTGCTTTATTGTTATTGATATTGCAATTGATAATATTGGATAATATTTCTTGGGAAAGAAAAGTAAAAGTTGATCTTATACTGTTCACCCTTGCTCCCACTATAAGTCTATATTCTTCAATTGGTATCAGAGTGGGTTCCTTTTAAAGAGTCTAAAATCTTCAAGGAAGAGTGTATAGGAACACAGATGGCATCTCAGAGTGGATCTTCAGTAAATAAGGCACCATTGTTCGACGTCAATGATTTTGATTTTTGGAGCATAAGAATGAAGACTTACTTGATGCCACAAGGATATGCGATATGGTAAGCAGTTGAGGATGTATTCATGCCTATAGCTAATCCTCACACAAATAAATATGGTAAGCTCTTCCATGTGAATAATTACAAGGCTACGAATGTAATCTTAAGTGGTTTATGTGAAGTAGAGTTTGTAAAAGTTATGCATTACAAATCAGGAAAAGAGATTTGGGAAAAACTGAAGCAAACATATGATGGAGATAAAAAGGTCAATATGGCAAAATTAAAAAATCACAAGAAGACATTTGAAGACTTGAAGATAAAATATGAGGAAAAAATTATTTCATACTTCATGTGGATGAGGTTGTTAACACCATGCGAGGATTTGGATTTAAAATTGAAGACTCTGATGTTGCTCAAAAGGTTTTAAGGTCACTTCCTATGATTATGATGGAAAGGTTTCAGCCATAGAAGAAATAAGAGATATTGAAATATTCGACTATGGATGAGTTACATGGAACTTTCACAGCTTATGAGATGAGAATAGTAAAGGATCCTTTTCCCAAGAAATAGGTAACCTTCAAAGTAGCAAATAAGACAAAAGATAAGAAACCAAAATCAAGTGATGTGTTAAGCAGTGATGAAGGAGCTAACTATGGTAGAAGAAACAAGAAGGATTCAAGAAAGAAAAAAGGTACAAAAATAGTGAAGTGTTTCAATTGTGGTAAATATGGTCACTATGCATCAAATTATCTAGAAGCTGGAAGTACTAGCAATGAAGAGAAACAAGATCATAAGAAAAAGGAAGCAGGAAAATCCAAGTATGAAAATAAAAATAGATATGGACAAAACAAGCATGAAAATAAGTTTTTTCAAAGGCATAATAGGATTTTCTATGCAGAAAATATAGGCAAAGTTTCAAGTGATAGTGATGAAATATCCTTAGATAGTGAAAAAGAAATCCTATTTTTGGCAATAGAGGAGGAAGGAAGCGCTCCTATTGAAGATAAATCTAAAAAGTATGAAGATGCTCTTGAAGACCAAGAAGTAGAAAAATATTCAGAGAATGAAGAGGAAGGTGTAGTAGATCTATAAGTAGAACTTATTTCTACTCTATTGAAAAAGTTTAGAAAGCAGAATTCAAGATTCAAGGCTCAATTTCAATAATGTGATGAAGAAAAAGAAAGGCTTATACAAGATCTGACAAACTCAATAACTAATAAGAGAAGATTTAAAGAAAAACTAGAGGTAAAAATATTAGAATGTGAGATATTAGAATAAGAGGTAGTTTCTCTAAGAAAGGAAATGGAAGAGTCTAAGGACAAGCTACACAAGTTTGCGAAAATTTTAAAAACTTTGGATAAGATTATCAATGCACAAAGACCTTCATCTATCAAAATAGGACTTGGTTTTGAGGAAGGACAAGGGCAACAATAAAAAGGGTCAAGTTCAATCTAAAAAGAGGAATATGTTTTCAGAGGAAGAGAGTAAAGGAAAAATTGAGAGTAGAAGCTTCACCAAGGTAGAAAAAAATGCACAAACAAGGAACATGGATCATCACAGAGAAGAAAGGACTAAGAGACCAGTGGTTTCAAGGTAAGATTTCTTCAAAGGATATTGTTTTTTATGTAATAGGTTTGATCACAAGGCTATGCATTGTAGGACTCATGGCAATTCACTGTATGATTCATGATAGAAATAGGTATGGCTTCACTAGGAGGAACTTCAAGACATTTGCACCTTGTATGAACCACAATATTAAGTGTTATAAGTGCAATAATGTTGGGCATAATACCAAGTGGTACAAAAAAAAGTTTCCAAAGATTCCAGAGACAAGCAAGAATAGGGACATTCAAAAGATCAAAAGGGTATATTGAGAAAGAAGGTTGACAAAGGAAAAGAGCATTATATACTGGGAGTAGAAATACTCCCACCCCAAAATTAACCACCTCAAATAAATGAGGTGGGGAGGGGGCTGATCTAAGAGTCATATTTAGCCCCAAAGGAGTCCCTTTTTCCATTGATGTTAAACGAGTAGAAATTTGAGTAAGGGGGAGAGCACTCAGTCAGGTGGAGCAGTTTCTCAAGGGGACTAGAATTGGAAAAATGAAAAAGGGATGTTAAAAAAAGGGGTTTCCATCAATGAAAAAGGGGGAGATTATTGAAATTTTTGAGTAATAAGGTTGTCATTGATATCAAGTGTTTGGTGTAAGGTCCATTTTGGTACAAGCAAAGTGCTAAAATAATTGGTTATACTATTTTAATTATAAGCCAAAAAGGTTGGCTAAAAGGTTTAAGACAAAGTTTACACCCATGATTTTAAAGATAAAAGAGAAGATATTATAATATTTTAATATTATAATAATTAAGCCAAAGGGCTTATTAAAAAGGGAAAAATAATATTTGATGAAGACCCCCATGCAAAAGTATTATTTAATACTAAAATTAAAAATATTATATTTAACCTAAATTTAAATATTATATTAAATAAATAATTAAATTTGAAATTGGCAAATGGTGCCAAAAATTAAATTTAAATTGGAGGCACTTATGTTTTTTGCCAAAATCATGCAATTACCTTGAAAGCATATAAAAGGGAGAAGAAAATAATTTAAATCCAATTTGAATCATCCGAAGCTAATGCACATGCAAGAAATTTGATAGTCAAGGACAACGAAACATGGTAAAATTTCATCTGTCGAGAAAGTGACAAGGGATAAGGGCAAGGCAAAAAACATCTTGGTTCATCGAGGGCTGGTAGCCCAAGCGACAGGCGTGTCCTACGTAGGTTACTAGCAGAAGGAAGGTTCAGGGTACGATTCCCCCTAGCACCAGTTGAAGAGTTTTTGCTTTTGGTTCGTCGAAGGAAATAGATATAAGACATTGAGGATAAAGACTTATTATCTATCACTTGGCTGGCACAAGTGGTTGAAGTGCTATGCTTGGAAGACTGAGGTTGGAGGGTTGATTCCCGTATGTGATAAAGCAAAATTATTTTTTATTTTTATTTGTGGAAAACATCCCAAAAGGGATGCCACTTTTGGGTAAGACCCAAGGAGGTAGGGGTATCCATTCTACCAAAAACACCCAGGACTCGGACCTATCCTACCACCTTTGACATACTCAAGGAGCAAACAAACACATAAAACCAATTTAAAAATAAGTAAATAACAACAAAAAAAATAAAATAAAATAAAAAACATGCTCCTTGAGTGTGTCAAAAACAAAATCACAACCAAACATGCACAATAAGATAAAAGAAACCACAACACAAACCACATAGAAAAACACAAGAACCACATAACCAAACACAAACAAGACAAAAACAACAGAACACTACAAAGACATAACCCAAAAAAACATGAAAAATAAACACAACCAAAACCTAAAAAATTAAAAAAAATAAAATAAAAATAAAAATATAAAACAACCAACAACAGAAAATAAACAAAAACAAAAAACATATAAAACACTAACACATAAAAACACGAAATAACATAAACAAAGAGAAACCCAAGAACACGAACGAAAAAAACACAAGAACAATAACAAAAAACATTAAAAAAAAAATAAAACAACAAAGACACAAGAACAACAAAAAACAACACAAAGAACACAAAAACAAAACAAAACAAAATAACCCACCCACCTTAAAAAACAAAAAAAAAACAAAAAAAAAAAAAAAATTGAACAAAACAATAACCTATCTAGACCAGAAGACTATTAAGGCAAGAATCAATAGAGGAAACAAAATAAAGAATAGAATGAGCTAGGGAACTAAAAAAAACTAAATGAACCAAAGAGAAGCAAAAAAAAAAAACAAGAAGAAACTAAGTACCTTCAGAACTGGAGCCATCCAAAGAAATGATAGAAAGAAGAGCTTCCCTAATTTGAGAAGCCCACCATATAGGAGGGTGGCCATAACAAGTAAGATCACCTTTGTCCAAAGCCCAATTAGCTAAAGCATCAACACTCTTGTTTTGATATTTGACCACATGATTGTAATCAACTTTCAAAAATTCCATCTGGATTAACTGAATCTTCTCAATAATTCTTTTTATTCTCCAATCCACCTTATGATTCTTAGAAGGAGTCT
Source organism: Wollemia nobilis (assembly GCA_028583015.1). Classification (NCBI taxonomy): domain Eukaryota; kingdom Viridiplantae; phylum Streptophyta; class Pinopsida; order Araucariales; family Araucariaceae; genus Wollemia; species Wollemia nobilis. Next base: position 5,464,730 of record JAQPPZ010017221.1, read on the forward strand.
TCAAGAGATTAATCATAATTTGAGAGTCAGAATCAACTAACACCTTTTCCCATCCAACCTTAGTAGCCTCCTGAAGGCCTCCGAGGATACCATACCCCTCAACAAGGTTATTGGAAAGAATACCCAAATTCTCAGCAAAAGTAAAAACTAGGGAGCCATCTGAAAGTCTACCAATTTCTCCCACACGAGCTTTTCTAGGGTTCCCTCTAGAGGCTCCACCAGTATTGAATTTTCCAAAATCCTTAGGAGGAGGTTGCCAATTTCTAGTCCTATCCGTATTACTAATACTCACATTCCCTTTAAGTTGGTTGCCCTTATAATATTTAATCTTCAATCTTTGCATCACTTGGCTATGGTCTTGTGCCAAATATAGTGAATATCATTCCTATCTTGATTAAAATTTTGGTTGTTCCTTTCATTCCAAATATTCCAAAGAAGAATGGTAGAACCCATCCAAACTAATTGCCTAATAAAATGATCAACACCCTCTTGATTAGGCCAATCCCTCCAAAGTTGTTCAAAAGTAAAATAATTGGACCACTATAAGCCAAGTAAAGTGGCCATTCTCCTCCATAGCTCAGAGGCTAAAGTACACTCAATAAAAAGATGGTTGATATTTTATACATTCTCTTCACACATTTCACATCTAAAAGGGCCATGAAAACCACACTTCATAAGTTGCTCACCAGTAAGCACCCTACAATGCAATAAAAGCCAATTAAAGAACCTCACCTTAGGCCAGAGCTTTTGAGCCCACAAACGAGAAAATATGTCAGAAGAATGGTTGGGATTATTATGGCATAAGGTCAAATAACCTTGAGCAACTGAATAATCACCCTTAGTAGTGTTGTTTCATCCAAAACAATATTTTTCATGGGACCAAGAGAGGATCTCATATGAAGGATGCCTTGGATATCTTGTCTTTGCCTTTCTAGGATTTGAATAGGCCAGTCCTCAAATAGGAATCCAATATCGACCAACCTTTGAATTACCAGTATGGTACCAATAGTAATTAGCCACCTTTATCCAATTAGCTCGGTGAAGCTCCTCCATCCAAGGCCTCCAATCGGGAAACTGAGTTATCAAAGGCTTGTGACCATCCCAAGAATCTATCCAAAAATTTGCATGTTGACCATTATGAATGATCCAAAATAATTTTTTCTTTATCAAATCCTCACCAGTCTTAATAATTGCTAAAATGGGAGAACCTTTGATAGGAAGTTGATAGCGAATAAGGTCTTTAGGACTTTTGTTCTCAGCATATTTAGCACACAGATTATTAGCCCAAAGAGCATTGGGGTTATGCAACATCCTCCAATATAATTTAGAAGCTAAATATTTGTTGTTATTAATTGAATACCAAAATCCTAACCCCCCTTCACTCTTAGGAAGACATAAAGTATCCCATTTCACCAAGGCTCATTTTATTTTCTCCTTAGTACCACTCCAAAGGAAACGATGACTGATTTGATCCAATTCTCGAAGAACAGCCTTTGGGATATTCAAAATGGAAGAAACATAAATAGGAATAACTTGAAGGACTAATTTTACCAAGGTGATTCTACCCCCAGAAGAAAGCCACTTGTTGGTCCACTTTCCAATTTTCTTCTTGACTTTGTCCAACAACCAAAAGCAAGATTATTTAAAAAAAAAAGGTATGCGCCATGATTAATTAATGTATAAGGTATGCACTATATTGTTGAATAGTTGACTATAGTGATATTTGGTGAATGTTATTTGGTCTATAATTTGGGCCATAGGAGATATAATAAGAAGTATTTTCCATATTATATTTAAAGGGTTAAATAACATTTATTTTTATGCTAATCTTGGAGTGATAAGTTTGTAAGTGGTTTATTTATCATTGTAATTCTTTGTTCTTGGAAAATAAATTGGACTAAAAATTATTTTGAAAGAGTGGAGATAAAAGGTGTAAAAGGTATTTTATTTGATTGTAATTCTTGCTTTATAAAAAGGGAAATTGTTGAGAGAGTTTTGTGAGATTTAATGCATTGTCCATGAGAACTAAAGGAGAGTCCTAAAATATTATTTTCATAATTCTTTGAGCATCTTGTTGGTAGAATATTCATGTGGAGGTTTTGAGATAGACTGTTGTTATCTAACCTTGAAGTGACACAAAAGGAATTGGTTGTTGGTGAGATAGGTTTTGAAGATATATCTCCATAAAATCAAAGAGGTATGGATACATCATCCTTTTTTTGAAGTGTTTGTTGGAATGAATGTTGTGAAACATAAGGTGGAGTGAAAAGGATTGTTTGATAAACATTGTTGGAAATATTTGAGTGAGTTTTATGTTCTTCATTGTTGAATGTTATGAGAATATTTGAGATAGAGATTATGAATTATTTGAGTTAGGTTTTGAGACCTACATAGTGCTCTTTGTTGGAAGAAGTATTAAAACACTTATTTAAGGTTTGTGAGAAAGTTGTGCTTCATTGGTTAATATATTGAGTGAAACTTCTTGAGCATTGGTATTGAGTGATATTGAAAGTGATGTGCAAATTAGGAAGATTGGTGTCATGTGCTAGACTAGATCTATCTTTAAAAGAGTAATGAAAGTAAGACATGTGGAAGAAAAAGACTTAATGACTGAGTAGAACATATTAAGCTATTTGCTAGTGTATATCATTCTCAATATGTTCTAGAGGTTAAATATATATTGGATAGAATATTTATAAACTACTTCAAGTTAAAGGAATTAATTTGAATATTAGACAAAGCATTTGATAGCATTGTGTGCAATATTTGAGATTTATTGAGCATATCTTGTGAGTTGTTTTGAGCATGTTTTAGAGCAAGTTTAACCATGTGCTAGAGCAGAATAGAGAAAGTCTTTGTGAAGGCTTAAAAGTAGAATTGAGCAAGTCTTTGTGAAGTCTTGAGAGCATAATTGAGTAAGTATTTGTGAAGGCTTGAGAGCATATTTGAGCAAGTCTTTGTGAATACTTGAAGGTAGATTTGAGCAAGTCTTTATGAAGACTTGAAGGTATATTTGAGCAAGTCTTTGTGAAGACTTGAAGACAGATTTGAGAAAGTCTTGTGAATACTTGAAACAATGTTAAGAGTAGGATTGATTTGTTCAAGATTTGTGTTAAGGCTTGGAGACATATTTGAGATAGAGTTAAGTGCAGATTTGTGAGTAGATTTATGCTAGACTTGGGATAGACTTTGGTGTAGATTTGAGACAGAGTTTATAGAAATATTTGGAGGTGATAGAGCAAAGAGGATAGAAGTCTCCAATGGATAGAGATCCATTAGCCAGTGTAGTGGGGAGAGAGGTCTCCTACGAAGAGAGATCCATAAGCTAGAGCAGTGGGGGAAAAAATCTTCTAGGAGATCACCAACAAGAGTAGAGGGGATAGAATTATCCAATGGATAGAGATCCATGAACCATAGTAAGGGGAAAGAGTTCTCCAATGGAGAGTGATCCATGAACCAGTTGGGGAGATAGAGTTCTTAGATGGAGAGAGATCCATGAACCGGTTGAGGAGATAGATTTGTCCTGGATCAAGTTCCATGAACTAGAGAAAATGGAAAGAGTTCTACCATGGAGAGATATCCACAAATTAGAGAATAGAGGATTGGTGTATCCTTTGGACAGAGGTCCATAAACATTGTAATAGGTAATTTATTTCCAAGAAGATTTGTTGAGAAAATTTAGTAGAAATATTTTCTCCACATAGTAGCCCACATTGGGTGAACCACATTAAATTGTTGTCTCTCTTGTGTGTGATGATTTGTGCATTAATTTTATTACTGCTATTGATATTACCATTTATAATATTGGATAATATTGTTTGGGAAAGAAAATTAAAAGTTGATCTTATATTGTTCACCCCCCTCTCAATATAAGCTTGTGTTCTTCAATTGGTATCAGAGTGGGTTCCTTCGAAAGAGTCTAACAACTTGAAGAAAGAGTATACAGGAACACAGGTGGCATATCAGAGTGGATATTCAACAAATAAGGCACTATTTTTTGATTTTGGAGCATAAGAATGAAGACTTACTTGATGGCTCAATGATATGAGACATTGGAAGCAGTTGAGGATTGTTTCGCACCTACAGCTAATCCTCCCATAGATAAAGATGGTATTATATTGCATGTGAATAATACCAAGGCTATGAATGCAATATTAAGTGGTTTACATGAAGCAAAGTTTGTAAAATTTATGCATTACAAATTAGCAAAAGAGATTTGGGAAAAACTGAAGCAAACATATGAGGAAGATAAAAAGGTCAAGATGGCAAAATTGCAAAATCACAAGAAGACATTTGAAGACTTGAAGATGAAATATGAGGAAAATATTTTTGCATACTTACTTCATGTGGATGAGGTTGTTAACATCGTGTGAGGACTTGGATTTAAAATTGAATACTCCTATGTTGCTCAAAAGGTTTTAAGGTCACTTCCTATGAGGTATGATGGAAAGGTTTCAGCCATAGGAGAAGACAAAATATAAGAAACCAAAATCAAGTGATGTGTCAAGCAGAGAAATGAATAAGATAACTATGGTAGAAGAAACAAGAAGGATTCAAGAAAGCAAAAAGGTACGAGAACAATAAAGTGTTTCAATTGTGCTAAATATGGTCACTATGCATCTAACTATCCAGAAACTGGAAGTAGTAGCAGTTAAGAGAAACAATATCATAAGAAAAAGGAAGTAGGAAAATCTAGGTATGAAAAGAAAAACATATATGGACAAAAAAAGCATCAAAAGAAGTTTTTTTAAAGGCATAAGAAGAGTTTCTATACGAAAAATATTGGCAAGGTTTCAAGTGATAGTGATGAAATATCCTCATATAGTTAAGAAGAATAAATTCTCTTTTTGGTAATAGAAGAGGAAGGAAGTATTGTTGTTGAAGATAAATATGAAAAGTATGAAGAAGCTCTTGAAGACCAAGAAGTAGAGAAAGATTCAAAGAATGAAGAAGAAGATGTAGTAGATCTAGAAGCATAACTTATTGTAGCTCTCAAACAATTGAAAATTTTTAGAAAGCAAAATTCAAGATTCAAGGCTCAATTTCAAGAATGTGATGAAGAAAAAGGAAATATTATACAAGATCTAACAAACTTAATAGCTAATAAGAGAATATTTAAAGAAAAACTAGAGGTAATAGTATTATAATAAGAGGTAGTTTCTCTAAGAAAGGAAATTGAAGAGTCTAAGGAAAAGCTACATAGGTTTGGGAAAAGTTTAAAAACTTTGTGTTAGGACCCTCCTAACGTAACTCTTAATCATATTATATATTATATTTTATTATAAAGGGACACATCCCTTCACCATTCACATCTTTTAGATGTATGTAAATAGGACAAGGAGGATACTCCAAAGATCATCCAAGAACATTAATTTATTATATTGTGGGTTTCTACCTTTCAATACAAACTACGATTCTATTCAAACATCGATTATTTTCTACATTCAATTCATATTTCAAGTTGCAGGTTCATAAAAACTGGATCAGAGCTAAAAATACCTAATTTTTTTTCTCCACCCCGCTCTAGTTACTCGACAACGTTTTCTTTTCAGCACACATTCTAACCATTACTGATGGAACTGTTACACAGTAGGCCACAGTTGCTAGCAAAGGTAGCATACAAAATTTTTTGGACAACATCACACATTACCGGAGTTAGAAAACCCCAACAATGAGTACAGGCGAGGAAAATATCATTTGGTGTGAACAAAGAGTAGCAAGTATGCAAAATTAAACGTGGCGAAGACAGACAATTTTTTTCTAACAAAACTAATTTCTACATATTCAAATCACTTATAAACCAACCACACCCTAAATGTTCGAGGGAAGACGATCTCAAGAGATAAGGAAGGAGATTGCGAAGGAGGTTTCAAAAGAAATTATGAAAGAACTCTCGTAGTTTTCCAAGGAAATAAGAGACATGATGCAAGGAATGGCATTTTGGAACAACAATTTAGAAGATAAAATCACTACCAAAATAGTAGACCTAACCATAAACATCACCAAGTCGAATACAAATATATCCACTAAATTGGATGCTACAACCCATTCCATGGACTTAGTACAACAAAATTTGTTGCTCATGCAAAACGGACAACATAATACTACGCCACCACAACAAACATTAATAGGGGGACCACATACATAAATCCTTCCTCGTACCACAAAACTAGATTTTTCAAAATCTTATGGAGGAGACCCCACAAATTGGATATATAGGGCATACCAATATTTTGCCTTATATCAAATTCCAGAGATTTAGAAAGTCCGTATCGCATCATTTCACTTGGAATAAATTGCTACCCAGTGGTATCAATGGTATGAGAAAACAAAAGGTCCGCTCACATGGACCAAATTCACAAAAAACTTAATGTTGCAATTTGGACCCACTAAATTTGAAGACTTCACAAGAGCTCTCACTAAACTATGGAAAACCTCCACCATAAGGGAACACCAAGCACAGTTTGAGAAATTGGCAAACCTTACAACAAGACTAGATGTATCATTCTTCCAAAGTGGTTTCATTAGTGGCCTAAAAGAAGACATTAGAATGGAGGTACAAATACAAAATCCTATCGATATGATGCATGCAGTGGAATTAGCACAAATGATAGAAGAGAAGAACAATAACCAAAGGCGAATAGGAAGAGTTTTTTAAGGAAAAACACCAAATACCTACACCAGCCAAAAACTGAATAAGGTCATGCCAATTAAACGAATTAGCCAAGAAGAGCTAAAATAAAGATGAGAAAAGGGCCTATGTTTCCACTGCGATGAAAAGTTTACCCCCAACCACAAATGCATCTCACCGAAATTATATATTTTTGACATAGTTGATTGCACTCCCAAAGAGGAGGATGACATAGAAGTGGAAGTAATAACTGAGGTTGCAGAAGCAAACCAAGAAGATAAAATATAAATATCCTTTAATGCATTAGTAGGATACTAGATTCCACAAACAATGAAGGTAAAAGGGTATTTTAAGAAATAAAACCCTATTGTGCTCTTAGACTCTGGTAGCACTCACAATTTTATAGACCCTATTTTGGCCAAATAAGCTAATTGCTTTATATATCCCTGTAATAACTTCGAAGTCATGATTGATAATGGAGGAAAAATTACATGTAAAGGCAAATGCAGGAATATCAAACTCACAATGAGAGAATATAACATGAAATCAGATATGTATGTACTACCATTAGGAGGATGTGATATTATTTTGGGAGTACAATGGCTACGAACGCTCAAAAAATTTCAATGGGACTTTGAAGAGTTATGGATGCAATTTATACAAAACAACCAAACATATTCAAGGTTTAAAAATATGTCCCACACAAATCATAAGTTCCCATAGAATGTAAAATATTCTTCTAAAATTAGGAAGAGGCATGGTTTCCCAACTATTTTCCTTGCAAAACATCACCGAAGAGCAACCAAAGGCACCCGAATTAATAGAACTCCTAGAGAAACATGATAAAATATTCAAAGAACCAGAGGGATTAACTCCACAATGAAGCCATGATCATACTATTCAATTACTTTCGGGAGACCAACCTCCAAATATTAGACCTTACCAATATCCATACTTACAAAATACGGAAATAGAAAAATTAGTACAAGACCTACTAAGGGCAAGGATCATTCGACCTAGTAGAAGTCCCTACTCTTCGCCCGTCATACTAGTAAGAAAAAAGGATGGATCATGGCACCTATGTGTGGGTTTTCACGCTCTCAACAAAATAATGGTTAAAGAAAAATTTACTATTCCAGTCATTGATGAACTACTTGATGAACTAAATGGAGCCGCATATTTTTCTAAACTTGATTTATGATCAGGTTACCACCAAATTCGAGTTAAGGAAAGCGATATAACCAAAACTATTTTTCACACCCACGAGGGACATTATGAATTCTTAGTGATGCCTTTTGGCATCACCAACGCTCCATCCACATTTCAAAGTCTTATAAGGTATTTTCTCCCTTCCTTCAAAAATTTATTTTAGTTTTATTTGACGATATTTTGATTTACAAAAAGACATGGGAAGAGCACTTAACAGATATAGTGCAAGCACTCAAAATCTTGGAAGAAAATCAATTATACGCAAAGAGATCAAAGTGTTCCTTTGGGAAGCAGGAAATTGGATATCTTGGACATATTGTCTCCAAGGAAGGAGTTAAAGTATACCCCCAAAAAATTGAAGATGTGGAAAATTGGCAAATTCCAAAAAATCTAAAAGGGTTGCATGGTTCTTAGGATTAACGGGCTATTATCACAAATTTATTAAATATTATGGGAAAATAGCAGAACCTTTAACAACCCTACTTAAAAATTATGCCTTCATATGGTCTCCAAAAGCGAATGAAGCTTTGATGACTTTGAAAAATGCCATGTGTACCACCCCCATCCTAGCTATGCCAAAATTTTCTCAACCATTCATTATTGAAAGCGACGCTTCCAAATTGGGAATGGGAGCGGTGCTCATGCAAAATGAGAAGCCCTTAGCATTTACTAGTAAATAATTTTCCAAAAATAATTTAGCACGTCCCACTTATGAAAAATAAATGTTAGCTATGGTCCATGCTATCCAACATTGGAGACCATACCTTATTGGAAAACATTTTATTATCCACACCAAACACCATAGCCTAAAATACCTTCTTGAACAATGGATAACCACTCCAGAACATCAAAAGTTGGTAAAAAAATATTAGGCTATGATTATGAAATCATCTACAAAAAAGGGAAAGATAACATGGTTGCGGATGCACTTTCCAGAAATTTTGAAGAAACTTCACAATTACATGTTTTTTCCTGCCCCATCCCCACATGGATCAAACAAGTCAAGGATGAATGGTATGCAGACCATACTATACACACCATAATTCAACAACTACAAAAAAATCCCATGAGTAAACCCCACTACTCTTGGCAAGGTAACATGCTCTGTTACAAATAACGTTTGGTCCTCTCACCTACATCGATTTATCGTCCAAATCTTCTACATGATCTACACACTACACCTACTATAGGCCACTATGGATTCCTAAAAATCTATAAAAAAGTGACTAAATCATTTTTTTGGCAAGGGATGAAAAATAATATCAAGAAGTTCATCAATGAATGTGAAAGATGCCAAAGAAATAAAGGTGAAATAGTGGGAACACCGGACCTTCTTCAACATCTACCCATACCAACCAGGACATGGGAGGATATTTCAATGGATTTCATTGAAGGTCTTCCAAAATTTGCAGGAAAAATGATGATTCTAGTGGTGGTAGATCGTTTATCTAAATACACCCTTTTTTTCCAGTAGCTCACCCCTATACCGCTAGTACTATTGCTCAAATCTTCCTTGAAAACATTTTTAAATTACATGGCATGCCTTATACTATCGTTAGTGATCGTGATCCCACTTTCACTAGTAATTTTTGGAAGAAATTATTTAAACTCCAAGGTACGCAACTTCGGATGAGTTCTGCTTACCACCCACAAATGGATGGTCAAACTAGAATTGTCAATAAGTGTTTAGAAACCTATCTTCGATGATTTATTTCCACCAAACTCCTTCACTGGATTAAATGGCTTCCACTAGTTGAATGGTGGTATAATACCCCATATCACACAACCATAAAAATGACCCCTTTCGAAGCATTATATGGTCGATCACCCCCATCTCTAACCTCTTATCTTCCAAGAAGTACAAAAGTACCAGTTGTAGAGATGGAGCTGGTCACTCGAGATAATATCATTCATGCTCTAAAGGACAATCTACATATCGCTCAACACCACATGAAGCAACAAGCGGACCAACATCGGACTGAAAGGGTTTTTCAAGAAGGGGATATGGTATTTCTCTTCCTCCAACCATATCATCAAACTTCATTGAAAATAAAAGGGTTGCAAAAATTAGCATCAAAATTTTATGGCCCTTATAAAATTCTACAACGTATTGGACCTATTGCATATAAACTTGAATTACTAGAATCTTCCAAAATCCATCTGGTATTTCATGTTTCTTGTCTTAAAGCTATAATAGGCACTAACATCATTACGCAAACTCAACTTCCAAAATTTTCAGATAATGGAGCTCTCATGGTTGAACCAGAAGCTATCCTAGATTGGTGTATGTGCCACATCTGTAATCGCACCATCATCGAGGTATTGATTCAATGGAAAGGTCTACCTCTAGAGGATGCTATGTGGAAGACGCTCCACCAGATTCAACAATTTTTTTTCAATTCTAGCTTTGAGGACAAAGTTTTTTCAAAGGAGGGTGGCATGTTAGGACCCTCCTAACGTAACTCTTAATCATATTATTTATTATATTGTATTATAAATGGACACATACCTTCACCATTCACACCTTTTATATAGATGTAAATAGGACAAAGAGGATGCTCCAAAGATCATCCAATAACATTAATTTATTATATTGTGGGTTTTTGCCTTTCAATACAAACTGCGATTCTATTCAAAAAATGATTCTTTTTTGCATTCAATTCATATTTCAAGTTGCAGTTTCATAACACTTTGGATAAGATCATAAATGCACAAAGAACTTCGTCTATCAAAATAGGAATTGATTTTGAAGAAGGACAAGGGCAACAAGAAGAAGGGTCAAGTTCAAGCTCAAAAGAGGAATATGTTTCAAAGGAAGAGAGTAAAGGAGAAATTGAGAGTAGAAGCTTCACCAAGGAAGAAAACAATGCACAAACAAGGAATAGGGATCATCATAGAGAAGAAAGGACTAAGAGACCAATGGGTTCAAGGCAATATTTCTTCAAAGGACATTGTTTTTCATGTAACAAGTTTGGTCATAAGGCTATGCATTGCAGGACTCATGGAAAGGAGTATGGTATTACTAAGAGGAACTTAAAATATGGAAATTTATTTCAAGGTTATTGCTACTCTTGTAATCTATTTGGTCATAAAGCAATTCACTATAGGGTTCATGAAAAAAATAGGTATGGCTTCACCAAGAGGAAATTCAAGATATTTGTACCTTCTAGGAACAACAATGTTATAAGTTCAATAAGGCCAAGAAGTGAAGAAAAGAGTTTCCAGAGCTTCTAGAGACAAGCAAGAATAGGGACACTCAAAATAATCAAAAGGGTATGTTGAGAAAGAATGTTGAAAAAGGAAAAGAGCATTGTATGTTGGGAGTAGAAATACTCCCACCCCAAAATTAATCACCTAAAGAAAAGGAGGTGGAGAGGGGGCTGATCTAAAAGTCTTATCTTGATCCCCAAAGGAGTCCCTTCTCCATTGATGTCAAAGGGGGAGATATTTGAGTAAGGGGGAGAGCACTCAGTCAGGGGGAGAAGTTTCTTAGGGGAAGTAGAATTGGAAAAAGGAAAACGGGATGTTAAAAAAAAAGGGTTGCCATCAATTATAAAGGGGAATATTGTTGGAAATTTTGTGTAATAAGGTTATCATTGATGTCAAGTGTTTGGTGCAAGGCAAAGTCCATTTTGTTATAAGCAAAGTGGTAAAAGAATTGGTTATATATTTTATATTATAAGCCAAAAAGGTTGGCTAGCAGGTTGAAGACAAAGTTTACACCCATGGTTTTAAAGAGAAAAGAGAAGATATTATAATATTTCAATATTATAATAATTAAGCCAAAGAACTTGATGAAGACCCCCATGCAAAATTATTATTTAATACTAAAATTAAATAATACAATATTTAACCTAAAGTTAAGTATTATATTAAATAAATAATTAAATTTGAAAATGGCAAATGGCACCAAAAATCAAATTTAAATTGGAGGCACTTATTTTTTCTGTCGACATCATGCAATTACCTTGGAAGCATATAAAAGGGAGAAGCAAATAATTTAAATCCCCTTCGAATCATCTGAAGCTAATGCGCATGTGAGAAATTTGAGAGTGGAGGACAATGAAACATGGTGGAATTTCATTTGTCGAGAAAGTAACAACAGATAAGGTCTAGACATCTTGGTTCAATGAGGGCTCGTAGCCCAAGTAATAGGCGGGTCCTACATAAGTTACTGGTAGGAGGAAGGTTTGGGGTTCGATTCTCCCTAGCACCAATTGAAGAGTTTCTGGTTTTGGTTTTTTAGAGGCAACATGTATAAGATGTTGAGGATAAAGGCTTAGTCTCAACTGCTTGGCTAGCACAAGCGGTCGAAGCAGTGCAATTGGAAGGCTTAGGTCGAAGGGTCGATTACCATCCATGACAAAGCAAGATTATTTTTTTAAAAAGGTATGCGCCATGATTAATTAATGTATAAGGTATGCACTATATTGTTGAATAGTTGACTATAGTGATATTTGGCTTATAGTTTGGAACATAGGAGATATAAGAAGAAATATTTTTGGCATTATATTTAAAGGGTTAAATATCATTTATTTTTATGCTAAGCTTGGAGTGATAAGTTTTTAGGTGGTTTATTTATCATTGTAATTATTTGTTCTTGGAAAATAAATTGGAGTGAAAAATATTTTGAAAGAGTGGAGATAAAAGGTGTAAAAGGTATTTTATTTGATTGTAATTCTTGCTTTATAAAAAGGAAAATTATTGAGAGAGTTTTGTGAGCTTTAATGCATTGTCCATGAGAACTAAAGAAGAGTCCTAGAATATTATTTTTAGAATTCTTTGAGCATATTGTTGAGGAAATATTCATGTGGATGTTTTGAGATAGATTGTTGCTATCTAACCTTGAAGTGGCACAAAAGGAATTGGTTTTTGGTGAGATAGGTTTTGAAGACATATCTCCATCAAAGCAAAGAGGTATGGGCACATCATCCTTTTTTTGAAGTGTTTATTGGAATTAATGTTGTGAAACATAAGGTGGAGTGAAAAGGATTGTTTGATAAGCATTGTTGGGAATATTTGAGTGAGGTTTATGTGCTTCATTGTTGAATGTTTTGAGAACATTTGTTATAGAGATTATGAATTATTTGAGTTAGGTTTTGAGACCTACATTGTTCTATTTGTTGGAAGAAGTATGAAAACACTTGTTTAGGGTTTGTGAGCAAGTTGTGCTTCATTGGTTGAATTATTGAGTGAAACTTCTTGAGCATTGGTTTTGAGTGATATTGAAAGTGAATATGCAAATCAGGAAGATAGGTGTCATGTGCTAGACTAGATCTATCTTTAAAAGAGAAATGAAAGTAATACATGTGGAAGCGAAAAACTTAATGATTGAGTAGAAAATATTGAGCTATTCTATAGTGCATATTATTCTCTATATGTTCCAAAAGTTAAAGGAATTACTTTGAAGATGAGACAAAGCATTTGATAGCATTATGTGCAATATTTGAGATTGATTAAGCATATCTTGTTTGTTGTTTTGAGCATGTGTTAGAGGAGTTTTGAGCATGTGCTAGAGTAGAATTGAGCAAGTCTTTGTGAAGGCTTGAGAATAGAATTGGCCAAGTATTTGTGAAGGCTTGAGAGTAAAATTGAACAAGTCTTTGTGAAGGCTTGAGAGCATATTTGAGCAAAAGTCTTTGTGAAGACTTAAAGGCAAATTTGAGCAAGTCTTTGTGAAGACTTGAAGGAATATTTGAGCAAGTATTTGTGAAGACTTGAAGGTAAATTTGAGCAAGTCTTGTGAATAATTGAAACAAAATTAATATCAGGTATGATTTGTTCAATATTTGTGTTAAGGCTTGGGGACATATTTGAGACATAGTTAAGTGTGGATTTGTGAGCAAATTTGTAAACTGATTTAGAAAATATCTGTGTTAGACTTAGGATAAAATTTGATGTAGATTTAAGATAGAGTTGATATCAAGATTTGGATGTGGTAGAGAAAAGAGGATAGAAGTCTCCAATGGATAGAGATTCGTCAGCCAACACAATGGGGACAAAGGTCTCCTATGGAGAGATTTCCACAAGCTAAAGTAGTGGGGCCAGAAGTCTTCTAGGAGATCACCAACCACAGCAGAGGGGATATAGTTCTCCTGTGGATAGAGATCCAAGAAATAGATCAAGGGGAAATAGTTCTCTTGTGGAGAGTGATCCATGAACCAGTTGGGGAGATAGATTTCTTCTATGGAGAAAGATCCTCGAACTAGTTGAGGAGATAGACTTCTCCTGGATCAAGTTCCACGAACTAGAGAAAAAAGAAAAGAGTTCTCCTGTGGATATATATCCACAAATTAGAGCATAGTGAATTGGTGTCTCCTTTGGATAGAGGTCCATAAAAATTGTAATAGGGAATTGATTCCCAAGAATATTTGTTGAGAAAATTTAGTAGAAATATTTTCTCCATAGAGTAGCCCACATTGGGTGAACCACATTAAATTGGTGTCTCTCTTATGTGGGATGATTTGTGAATTGATTTGATTACTGCTATTGATATTTATACTAATAATATTGGATAATATTGTTTGGGAAAGAAAAGTAAAAGTTGGTCTTATACTATTCATCCCCCTCTCCGTATAAACATGCTTCAAATTTTAAATGAAATACCAAAATGATAGATGATATTATGAATTAGGAACTTAGTGATGCATGATCCATTCATAGTGGTAAGGGGAATGGCCTCAACCCATTTGGTGAAGTATTTGATGGCCATGAGGATGAATGTGTGATACTAATGGCCCAAATATGGGGGTAAAAGTTTTCTAATTAAATCAAAGCCCCATTAAGGGAAAGGCCATAATAAGTGAATAGGTTGTAAAGTTTGTGAAGGCACATGAGACTGATTAGTATGGTATTGACACTTGATGCACCTTTTGAACTAAGCACAAAAATCCCACTCCATGGTGGGCCAATAATAACCCCTTCAAAGGATGCACTTTAAGATAGTCATACTACTAAAATGGCCATCACAAGTACCATTGTGAGCTTGATAAATGACCCAAGTAGATTCTTGGATCTCTAAGTAGTGAAGAAGACCATAATAGCTTCAACGATAAAGTCTGTCCCCTTGAAAAATATATCTGGTCACTTTTTGCTTAAATGTGTGTTTGGTGTCTGGTGAAAAGTTAGAAAGAGGATCACCAAGTTTTAAGAAATCTCAAATTTGATAGAACTAGTCTTTATATGGTTCAATTTAGACTAGGAAAACATCTTTCTCTTCTGTAGAAAATTCTCATAAAATTGTGGATTGAGTGGGGATTTTAGTATAAATGGTTGTGATATTATCAAAAGGGTTGTGTAGAATTAGGTATCCTAAGGAAACCATTGTATCTACAAAATAGTTGGAGAAACAAGGGATAGCCTCGATGGCATACCATTCAAATTTGGTAAGAAATTTATCCATGAGGGTATTGTATTTTTTAAGATTGGGAACTTACACTGATAGATCCCTTTAACTTGGTTAATGATGAGCTCAAAATCGCTAAAGTTTCTAAGTCATTGGATACCCATGGCAAGGGCCATTTGAAGACCCAACAGGAGGGCTTCATATTTGACATTCTTATTGATACAAGGAAAATTGAGTTTCAATGAAAGAAAAATAGGATCCCCTTGTGGTATGAAAACCATGATTCTAGCACTACCCCCTTGCTCACACTTAAATCCATTGAATAATAGTGTAAGATCAACTTTTTGTTTAGTCTCATCTAGCATTTCAGATTTTGATAATGCAAATACTACATCATTAGGTAGTTCTATAGTAAGAGGCTTATCATTAGGAAGAGGAGCTTCTGTTAATTGGTTGATGATGACCTAACCTTTATCATATACTACAAGGGGTTTTCCTTGGAGATAACATAAGTTGTTTGGTTTATCATGTAATTATGAAGTTTTAGTGGCAAAGACCATAGCTAAGTAAAGCTTCTCAATGTAAGCATACTTGAATTTTTAACTAACCAAAGTGTGACTAATGTAGTAGATGATGTACTCCTTATTGACTTCGTTCTTTTGAGCCAACATGGAACCTAAGGTAAAATTAGTGGTAGAGATATACAATATAAAAGGAGCACCATGTCGAGGAGGAGCTACTACTGGTGGAGAATCCAAGTACTGTTTTATATCCTCAAAGACATTATAACAATTATGGTTCAAGTGGAAAGTGACCCCCTTTTGTAAAAGATGATTAAGTGGTCGATATTTATCTGAGAGTTGCATTATGAAGCATAGAATGGCCTGAATATTCCTTGTAAGATATGGAGCTACTTAATATTGATAGAAAAAGGCATGTCTAAGATTACCTTAACTTTATTTGGATCAACTTCGATGTCTTATTTAGAAATAATGAAGCCTAAAAGTTTTCCAAAAGTTATTCCAAAAACATACTTTTTATGATTCAATCAAACATTGTGTTCTAAGAGGTGATCAAAGACTATGTAAAACCTTGATATGCTCATTGCACAAATATTTTTCCAATAGATCATCAACATAGTCTTTGGTAATATTATACATATAGTCATGAAAAATTTATGTCATAGCACACTAGTAAGTAGCACTAGCATTTTTTAGACCAAAATGCATGAATTTGTAACAAAAAGTCTCCCATGGTATGGTAAAGATAGTTTTGGACTAATCATTAATATTGGCATGAATTTGATTATAGCTTAAGAAATCATCCATAAGGGAAATCATTTCATGACCCACAGTTGCATCTACAAGTGTATCAATGCTAGGGAGTGGAAACTCATCCTTAGGGCTTGCTTTGTTAAGATCTTTAAAATTTATGCATATGTGAATCTCCCCATTCGACATCCCCATAGGTACCATGTTGCAAACCCATTTAGGATAATCGATGGGTTGTATGAATCATGAATTCAATAATTTATGCAATTTATCTTTTACCATTAGGGCTATCGTTGGATGAAGTTTTTGAAGTTTTTCTTGATCATTTGATTTTTGGATTGAGTGTAAAATTATGAACAACTAAGTTTGGATCAAGACCAAGCATATCCTTGCATGACCAAGAAAAAACTTACTTATATTCTATTAGAAGAGTAGAGAATGCAACACATTATGTAGTTGAGAGACCTTTTCCCAATTTTAGTACCTGAGGTTGTTTAGGATTAGTGTTGATATCAATATCAATAGTCTCTTCAATTGACATGTGAGATACCTCTACCAATTTATGAGGAGTGGGGATCAGATAGATGTCATTAGCTAGATTATATGATTTAAAAGTGTCATAAAAATCTATCTCAACTTGGAGAACAACTAAGGGTGGGTGAAATTAAAAATTATATGGTTGTAGAATGTTCTCGAAGGGAAGAAACTCAAAAGGAAATGGTGGAATAGCAAAATGGTCAAAATATATGGCCTTGGGATTGAGAGGTAATGATTGTGAAGGGTTACTTGGATAACAAAGTGGAGTGGCAGTATATTGAGATCATGTTAATAGATGGTGGATGAAATTAATTCTTTGGTGGAAGGAGGTGATTAATGATATGGAAGAAAAAATGTGTAGTAGGTGGTTAGGGTAGAATTGGGATGACAGGGTGTGATTGATGTGGAATGGAGATGAATGTGTGCTCAAGTGGAAGAAGTTATCGCCAAATAGAAATTTTTCTAGGGAAGAGGCAAGATAAAATTCATCGAAATTTGTGATAGGGACAGTGGGGGAGGAGGCATCCTCTAAGATAACTGAAGCAATGGATAATGAATCTAGATTATCTTAAGACTCTTCATTAGAAGAGTATAAAGTATCAATAGATAATATGACAATTTGGAAATGATCTCTAAGCAAATGAGTATATCCAGGATTAGAATACCATCATCTTCGATATCCTCCTTGAGTCCTAAGGTAAGGCACTAAAGATAATTTGTAAGGAGTTTATCGAGCATACGTATGGAGTACCCTAATCCTAACTTATCCATAGGCAACTGATAACGTGGTTAAAAAGGGGTACAAGATTCATGTTCATAGTGACCAAGGCCATTACTATACTAATGGAAGTGATAAAAATATTAAAGGAAAAAAGATGGATTGGAGATATATACAATGTTTGTGAGAAATGGTTCTTCCTCTTTTGATATAAGAGCTATATTAGTAGAGGCATCAATACCTCCATAAATAAAATTCATCAAATTTGGGAAAAAACCAAGGGAATAATTGTAACACTAGGTAGTGGTGTGTTGCAAGGTCGACCAAAGTCTTTAATTGACTCAATGAGAGGAGTGAGTGTAACATTTTACACTACATACTCTCTAAGGCCTGAATTAGCCATATGGATTGTGACTTGTGAAGGAAGAGTAGATGAGGATGGAAGTGTTTCCAAATAAATGGTAGGAGTGGCCCAATGGGACAGGGAATTAATGGAGGATGATGGAATGCAATAGGGATTTATCCCATGTTCATTAAAAATAATTGGAATGATGTTGTTAGGAGTTTCCAACCAAGGAGTCAGTGTGAATTGTGAAGGGATACATATGACGGAGGACAATTCCATGGGAATGGTAGAAGTGGGGGCAGATGTTTTGGATATGGTTGAGAGAGAAGGTGTAGGAGGTGTAATGGATGATTTAGATATGGATGAAATAGGTGGCAAGCATGTGTGTGAAGGGGATGATATTGGTGCTTTGATGTGTTTCTGATAGAAGGATCGGATGAACAATAAGGAATTCCTAGGGAAGCAGATGACAGTGGTTGTGATGATGGAGGAATGGAGGTTTTTGGTGTAATATTTGTGTGTTTGATGGGATCATTGGGTTGAATATCTATATGAGTGGGTGACAAGGTGGACTCTTATGGATGTGAGACCATATGGAAAAATTTGAATGGATCTAAATTTGTAGGAATACAATTAACTTAACATTTATGTATATATTTGATGCTTTTGTGCAATATGGAAGGTACACACTTCAAATCTCGTATCCAAGGCTGACGAAGTAACAAATTATATTCTATGGAACCTTACAAGAAATGCCATAATGTATGAATTTTTTTTAGTCCAACCTTAATAGTGAGGACCACTATCCCAATAATGGATTACAAGGCATTGTTGAAGGTACGAAGGGTGAAGGTGGATGATATGATGTGTGATAGTGGAAGATTTAGA
This sequence comes from Wollemia nobilis, assembly GCA_028583015.1. Taxonomy (NCBI): domain Eukaryota; kingdom Viridiplantae; phylum Streptophyta; class Pinopsida; order Araucariales; family Araucariaceae; genus Wollemia; species Wollemia nobilis. Next base: position 5,483,675 of record JAQPPZ010017221.1, read on the forward strand.
TTTTTTATGTTAGAGGTGGTGATGATGTTTATGGGAGAGCCAATATCAATAAATATTATAAGTGATCTCATCCACACTAACCATGATGTATAGTGGTGGATTAAATACTTCAATAGGTATGGTCTTGATTTCAAGGTCATGAAATATTCTAACGAGATCCTTGCAAGTTTGAATGTGATCCACAAATTTGACTAAAGAATTGGAATATTATGGTTACAATTCATTAGAGATTCATGATGTGAAGTAAAATGTTGTATAAGATCATAAATTTGAAAGTTTAGCTGATGCCATTTTAAGACTTTGAGTAAGTCTATTTCTCAATGTAAGGATTTGTGAGGTGGAGAAGGTGTGACTAGATTTGAATATGGAGGTGAATGTGATGTTGAAGGGACATTAGATGGATCCACAATTTTTGTGGGTCAATTTGGATATCTTTGATTCCTTGTCATGATATTTATCATTCCAAAAAAACCTTGGTTGTGTGGGGTGGTGCGTACTTGATTGACTTTCTTGGCTTGTTCAGTTGTAATGGTAGGTACTATTGTTACCCCATGTTAAGGTAATAGATCTTGGTATATATCCATGTTTTTATTGGAAGAGGCAATAGGGTTATCAATTTGAATTTCCTACCTTTCGATCATATCTTATACTAAGTTATTGAATTATAAGCATGATTGGATATCATGACCCTTCTATCTATGATAAATACAATAGTGATCCTCCCTGTAGGATTTAGGTTTGGATAAATTTGGATCTTGTGGGTGAATATCAAGGAGGGAGTTCGCTTGCACCTCACATAATCGATGAAAAATTATCACTAAGGGCTCAAGAAATGGTGTGTATTGTTGAGGTGGACGACGTGGTTGAGTTGAAATCTGATTTTGTAGTGGTTGATAAGGTGGTTGAGGATGATATTGGGTAAGTAGAGGTTGAGCCTGATAATTAGGTTGTTGTGGTGGGTTTTGATTAGAGGGCCTAGGGGCACTCAAAATGACTTGATTCATGGGAGATGCCTTTTGTTGGGTTTGGTTGCCTTTAGCATTTTTGTTGGGCCATTATTTATTTCAAAGTTTGATATCTCCTTCTTAGATTTTAATGTCCTCAATGACTTTTTCTTAGGCTAAGGATTCCTCAAAAGTTTTATATTATTAAAGTTGAGTAAAAGTGAGATTTGTTTTGAGCAACTTCTGGTGAACATATGAATGAGCTCCATAATGGGTAAGATGGAAAATTTTGTGATAATTGCTTTCCATATATTACCATAAATAATTATTGGTTCATATTCAAATTGGAAAATGTTGTACAAGTTAGTCAAAGTAGCCTTATTTTTAATGCTAAATGAGAAGCATTCTAAATATGCATTGGCTAGTTGTTCAAATATATAAATTTTATGGCATGGTAAATGATTGTACCACTCCAAAGCACCCCTAGCGGATTTTATAAGAAATATCCTAAACATTAGGGGGTCATTATCATGAAGGGGGAAGTAAACATTTAAAAAGCTACTTACATGTTCTTGTGCATCCTCTTTGCCTTTGAATTTGTCCAATTTGGGCATCTCAAAATTGGGTGGATATGAAGGTGAGGGAATAGCTGGGTGAATGGGTTGATTATTGAATTTTCATAAGATGGGTTTTTAATAACCCACACCAAAGGCTTGTTTCTCCAATGAGTGGATGTAAATAGTTAGCAATTGATAGGCTTATGGTGAAATTATGTTGGTCACTCGTCTTCAATTTTGATGAGGTGAAAATGACAAATTTTAATGTTGATAAGGTGGTGGATGTGTGTTATCAAAAATAATTTCACCATAAGGTAAATTAATATTTGTATCAATTTGGTCCTGTTACTCTGGTTGAAATTATTCATAGGCTTTGTACTCTTGTCGATAGAGTGGTTGATGTTGTTCAAGTAGATATGGTTCTTGGTAATGATTGGGTGGTGGTCTATGGTATTGGGGGTAAAGTGGATTTAGGTGTGTATGGGATGGAAGACTTATATTTTAGTGAGGTGGAAGATTGTGGTGTTGCAATGAGTGCTCTTGATGATGTTGGATTTGTTGAATATGATGCGCAGGTTTGGGTGGAGGTTTGTGGGCTACTCATTGTAAATGCTATCCATGATTAAGGATTGGATTGGTTTCTCGATGAAAGCAATTGATTGGATCAATCGTATGAGGGTGGTTCATGTGTGTATTGGTTGTGTGAGTATGTGTGAATTGTGCACCAACCCTAGAAAGTTAAATAATTTAGTTTTTAGGACCACGCAAGGTCACATTAACCTGATGTTGGGGGTGAATGATTGATTTTGCTTAGGTAGGTGGCACCAAAGTGCAATAGACTTAAGAGAAATAGTTATCATAAGAGGTGGAGAGATGATTGGGATTAAAATCGCTCAACACATGAGTAGACATGGATGGTTTGTTATGATTTTAGCTAGTGTATGCATCCATATAATCATATTGATGGCTCATCCATGGATGCTCAACTATGGTAGTTTGAGCATCCCTATTTTTGTGTGGAGTGTACACATATTATTAATCCAATAGATATTTAAGGTGATATGGAATGTAAATACATGATAACAAGCTCCTAGGTGATTCAGTGTGGAATTAAGTGTCCTTATAAAGGGCACGTAGGATCATGCGGTTCATATAGTTTATATCATGATCAACATTAAGTGATGTCAAAATATTTGGAAAAGTGGTGCCCAAAATAGTAGTATCAGTAGGATGGTAGATGATATTCGAGTCATGTTGGAAATGTTTCTACTCATGTGAGGTAAGATCTTGGTGAGAGGTTGCATTAGGCAAGTTGTCTTGTTGATCCGGTTGGAAATGATACATGACTCTTTGTGTCAGATTTGCGGTATTTTCTCGTGTTTAATCTTGATTGCATGCCACAACCATAAGCTAGGAAAATGCAATGCACTTTATGAACTACACAAACAAAGCAAGCAAAGCAACAAAGAAATATGATTTTATTTTTAATGTTGTTGTTGCTTGTGGAATGTTTTATTTTGTTTTTGTTTATTATTTTTTTTTTGTTTTTTTTGTGTATTTGGTGTGTTGTTTGAAATCATATTCCTAAAATGACTAGAGAAGATAAAATGAATGCTAAAAAAAAGGTAGTTTGAACACAACCCTTGTCGAGGAATTTGACACAAATGATCAAGATAACTTCTTATGATGATAGATATATGATAGGTACCCTTACAAGAATAATAAAATACCCCTCCAAGAAGGGGCTGCACTGTCTAAATCTTGCTACTTGCCCAACTAAGCTTTCAATTCATCCTCAGGTGGGCTTGGATAAGAACGATAGCTATGTTACACTAATTATTAATCCCCATGGTTGAAGAGCGTTCAAGCCTAACCCACTCCAAGACATACCCAAGAGTATAGGGCTTCTTGATGATGATGTCTAAAAAACCATTTGTGGGGACTACTATGGCTTTTAGGGGGCCAATACATGGTGGGAGATGAAGGTCCATGTCATGCAATTGATAGTGACATTTGGTGATGAAATACATATTGTTGATGTTTAAATGTAGCATGAGTGTTTAATTCAATTTTATTGCAAAAATTAAAACAAGAAGCACACAATGATCCAAATGATGCAAAATCTAAAATAAAAATGTATTATTTTATTTATATGATCATCTATTTATTAATAGGTATCCATGCAGAGAAAACAAAATGAAATGCAAATATTGTCTCTTACTAAGATGATTACAATATGGACAATTCAAAAACTAAAAGGAATGAATGTAGCTACACATTTTTTTTTATTTGTTTTTGTTATTTTTATCTTCAACAACATGAAAACTAGAAAGGAAAAAGGGAAGGATCCTAACCTTGATAGCATTTGAAAAATTCATAATTGAAATGTAGATGTGTAACTATTTTAGGCCTTTGATCAGCGACCATCTCAGTGTAAGATGATTTCAAAATTGGGATTGTCTAGGATAGAGATGGTTAATCCTGAAACCTACAATTACAATAATAAATAGAAATTAATCATTATTTTTATATATCAAACAAAAACATGATTAAAAAGGGAACCCAAATGTCCCACCATGATCGTCATTTGAAGGACAAAAATTTACACCATACAATGAACAAAATGCTAAAGCTATAAAAATTGATTTTATATATGAATGTTACAATACAACTTTAAGTTACAATAGAATCCTCTCAAAAGGATTTTACAAATGATACAAAGGTAAGAAAGAGGGTATGATTCCTCTTTTCTCAATGGTGAATGTCTATCCATGTAATATGGATCTTTCTGTGCCAACACATTATTTCAAGAGCAGGTTTTCCGATGACCACTACATAGGATCAAATCTAGAGTCTTTTGCTACCCTCGAGTCTTATCACCTACACATAAAGGAAGCAACAACGAATCAATAGCATGTGCGGGGTCCATCGCAATTGAACCCATATCATATCTAGAAATGTGTAACAATATAAAAATAACTAAATGTATGTAATATCAAAGATCTAAGTTAAAGCATGAATAAAAATAAAAAATCTAAGCTAGAAATGTATATAAATATTGTCATCTAGTTGGTCAAGGGTGACCATCTTAGGTCAAGATGGTTTCGATCTACAGACCCTCTCAGGATGAGATGGTCATCATTACAGTTCTACATCTATGCATGACCAGGTCCATATGGATTTTAGGGTGATGTGGAGAGGTTTTTAATATTGATTTGTGTGTAGTATGGTTATGGGATAGGCATTGAGGACCAGTGATGGAGTAAGGAGAAGTTACACGAGAGAAATGACAAGTTCGGTTTCAAATCCTAGTTGTAAATCTGGTAGTATTTTTGTTTGCAACAAGAGGACCTAGAGGATTCTTAATAGCACTTTGTTTCTTGAGAATTTGTTCATATCCCTTTTTTAAAATGAGATGGGGTGCCAATTTATAAGCCTCTTGTTAGGAGGTATGTGAGGAAGAGGAGGAGGTGATTTAGGAGCTTGCAAGTGTGGTCTACAAGTGATTTATGGTAGGTCATTTGCTACTATTGATAGGTGATTAACAATCAATGAAAAGGTAGGTGCAGTCATTCTAGCCTATGCATAGATGCTGATAGGTAGTTTACCTACCTATGATTTTGAGTTTATGATTAGGAAAATGTGACCATTTTGAGTTGAGATAGTTATACCAAACATGAAATTTTTTATAGAAGATTGTCTATTATTGGAGAAATTCATGGATTTAGTCCTAAAGTTGATAAAATTGATTGTGCAAGTTGGAAAGGAGGTTTTTTGGGAGTCTCCTTGAGATAACATATTTTAGATATCTACACTTTGATTCTTGGTATCTCCTAAATATAGCATGGGGTGTTGTGTATTTTCCACATGTGTAGTTGATACGAGCTTGATTATATGTAGAGAAATTAACTTGAGATCACCAAAAAAAATAGAAGAGATCCTATGACCATTGACTTTATGTCCCTCTAAATCCTAGTGAGGACTCCATGTATTTATAATTGAAAATGATGATAGGGGTCGCATGGGTCATTGATAATTAATATTGGATGATCCACAAAACTTCATGATGTGGTTGTTTTAATATCCTTATTGGTATTATATGGGCCACTGATTCTTAAGAGATATTTGAGATAGCATCATCCATCAAATGCTAAGATTTAATGGTCCATGGAATTTTTTGAACTAAGTCCTTCTATATCCTTTCCTATCCCCCATGGGTAGTTGGATCATTCCTATCTTAATATTCTAGTGAGGGTGTTCTTTGAATAAATAGTGGAGAAATTAGGTAGTCATCATGTAGGTAGCTACCATGAACTAAATTATATGTGGAAGAATTCAATCTATGAGCTCAATCATATGGGTAGAAAATATCTATAGCCATTGTCTTTTTTGCATTTCAACAAACGACCAAGCCATTTTTAGTTATCATTGAAAAGTTTTTCATACTTTGACCAATGGTGGGGCTTAACTTAGCTATTTCTAAAAAGGATGATAATTATATAAGACAAAGCATGGGTCATGGATCATCATGATAAAACAAAGCATGTAGCTCTTATGCTCCAATTATCTTCTCATTTTCCTTAAAACTTTATGGGCCATTGGATATTGTATCTTCCTAATATTGATAGTGAGTTAGATATGGATGACCATATTTATGGGATGCCTACTTGTCTTCCCATTCACATCTACCATGTTCCCAAGCCTTGAAAAATGAAAATATTTTCCTCTAGCATCCTCTTTGATGGCTTCACCAAGTGGTGTGGGTTGTTGGATGAATAATCAATGGATCATAAAGCCCAAGGGTTCTATATTTTCCCACTTTTATTTGGACTAGCACTCATTATAGATCCATGGAATTAATTATTTGTGTTACCCTTGCATTCCCCACCAACTAATTCTCCCTAGAGACTAATGAAAACCATCAATATTTTTAAAATTTATGGTTAGTGAATTCCACTTTCTCATTTCTCCTTTAAGCAGTCATCTATCCTACCATTAGAGTTGTCTTGTGAAGATGAAAAAGGTAAATTTATTCTCAATATGGTGAATTTTCACTATAGCTCTAGAAAATTATAGGGAATATTATACTAATTAGAGATACAAAACCCCAAAAAGTTGTTGTATTATCAATTAGGTATACAATTAGAAAAGGGAGAATTAGAATTGAAGAGGAAGGAGTGAAAGGATAAACAGCTATATAAATTTATTTTTTTGTATCTTGGCTCTATGAATACTCTCCTTATGCTCTTTAGGATATTGAGTGCTTGAGGATTAATGAGGGAAAATGAATTGAAGACATTGTCTTATAGATGTTTTTCTTGGATATCGGAGAACCTACCTACATGGAACTTGAAGAACACAAGCTTATACTGAGAGGGGGGGGTGAAAAGTATAAGACCTCTTTTTACTTTATCTATTTAACTTCAACTTCGCAAAGCAATGAACCAATAGCAATATCAAAGCAATGCATAAAGAAACACACAATGAGACACCAATTTTAACATGGTTCACCCAACATGGGCTACCTCCACAATTTTTTTTTCTAAAAAGCTTTCTCAAAGTTCTTTGGGAATCCTTCCCAATTACAATGTTTATGAGCCTCAGCCCAAAGGATAAACCTTCCCCTACTCAAGTATTTATGAGCCTCTACCCAAAGGAGAATCCTTCCCCTCCTCACAAATTTATGAGCCTCCTACCCAAAGGAGAATCCTTCCCCTCCTCACAAATTTATGAGCCTCCTACCCAAAGGAGAATCCTTCCCCTCAGCTCTGGAAATGATACTTTAGAAGATCACCTGCCTCTTATTTTGCTAGCACGTGGAACTCCTTTCCATAGAATACCTCCTGTCCTCAATGCTCAGCCTCAAGATACCTCCATCCTCACAGATCACCTCCACAAAAACTCATCAACCTGTACTAAACACAGTCAGTCAGTCCAGCACAAGTCTTCCTCACTCTGTCAGATCCGTCCCAAGCTCAACTCATAACGCTTGAACAAATCAATCTCTGCTGCACACAAGCCTTCTCAAAGACTTGTCAAAACTGTCCTCAGGTTATTCTCAAAGAACCACTTCAACTCTATCCTCAAGTCCTCTGCTAGGACCTATCCAAATTAGCTCACAAGTCCCCCATAGAACTTGTCCAAATTAACTCACAAGTCCTCACTAGAACCTGTCCAATTCAGCTCACAAGTCCTCACTAGAACCTGTCCAAATTAGCTCACAAGTCTTCACTAGAACCTATCCAAATCAGCTCACAAGTCCTCACTAGAACTTGTCCAAATCAGCTCACAAGTCTTCACTAGAACCTTTCCAAATCAGCTCACAAGTCCTTGCTAGAACCTGTTCAAATCAGCTCACAAGTCTTCACTAGAACCTGTCCAAATCAGCTCACAAGTTCATCAAGAAAAACTTGCTTAGCATGAACCCACAAAGAGAATTGTTAGAGACCCAATGTGATTCATCAACCTCATAGAAGCATAAAGAGAATTGTTAGCGACTCAATATGTTCTATACTTAACTCCCAATCTCAATCTCAAATCTCATAGAAACATAAAGAGAATTGTTAGAGACTCAATATGTTCTATACTTAACTCCCAATCTCAATCTCAACTCAATCTCAATCTCAAAAGAATAAGATAGATGTAGTATGATTTTCTCAAGAACATGAAACACAACCCAACAACTGCCAACCATGCAATATATCATATAACAATGATACTCATGTTATTTCCACAACCAATATCTTTGCTCAACCAATTAGAGCTTTAACAACAATGCTTATAGACAAGGTTTAACCAACATAATTCAACTCAACATTAACCTTGAAGCATTCAACCAATCACTACATGAAAAGGAAACTAGTAGACATCCTTTTCCCTCCAAAGGTATTTGAACAAAACAGCCACCAACATAAATCACCAATGCAAAGAATAACTTTCTCAAATCAATCTCAATGGAGTAAGCCCAAATCATGTATCAAGTAAAGCATTAACTTGATCAAAACAACCTCTATGGAAGCAACTCAACCATCAATCTCAAAACAGCCAACTAAGGGTTTCACCATCTCAATACAATTAGCAAGACTTACTAACATAAACCCTAGTGGAAAATGCTTCCTCTTCCTTAACTAGAATTATGCATTCACCCAAAAACTCATCAATGATTTTAATGCATAAACAATCTTCAATATCCAGAAAATGGAATTACACTAACAAGAATACATAGTAGACAACCTTTTCACTCCAAACTCAATTTCAGAAAATACACCATAACCAATATACATGGAAGAAGTTGCCCATACCTTTTTTTGAGGAAGAAGAGAATAGTTCTTCAACCTGTTACCAACACCACCCTCAACTTTGCCACCAAGTTAGGGTTAGATCATAAAAGTAACCACAAAAATATTTATTCCATAAAACACCTTATGACTCGAATCCTTAGAATTCAACTACCAAAAATATAAAGCATACAAACAATATATCCTTTTACACCTTATTTCTCCAAATTAATTAAACCATGCTCAAGGAATAATAGCTTCTAAGAAAATCTCACTCAACAATCAAGCCAAAAATTTCAACCACATACTATCAACCTTATATCTTCAAAGAAGCATTTAACCTAAAAAATAATTTTAAATAAATCTGCCCAACCACTTCTTCATTACCAAAATACAGATTTTATTTAAAAAACTTACCAAAAAAATACTTCCAAAAATCGCGGGTCAACAGTGCCTCCAAAAAAATTGGAGTGCAAAAACTCTTCTCACACTCCACGGCAAGAGCCGAACGCTTGACCTCACTTCAAGCACCTTCGCAGAATAATCATTGCCACTAGGCCAACGACGCTAGCTTGAAGACTAGCAAGAGTCTCCTTTTCCTTAACCCTTTGGCGACAGATAAAGGTGACAAAAAAATGATAGCCGTAGCTTTTACTTCCCAACCTTTGCGCAATTCGAATTTCTTTCACACCATGCTTTGGACTATAGGTTATGGCTTATATAGCCAAACTTCCATGCTATACACGATGTCGACGGGAGGATAATTCAAATTTTTTGAATTAATATTATTTTGGCGCCTTCGAAACAACTTTAGGGTTTATGAAACCCTTTTGATTATTAAAAAATAATCACAAGTCTTTTAGACCTTAGACCTTAGGTGGAGAACCCATTAAATTATTAAAATAATTTAATCACTTAATCAAATAAATAATTAATTAAAAAACCTTAAAAAGGTTTTAATAATTAAGTTATTTAATTAATAAGTGTCTCTAGCCTTTGCATTAAGCTGAGAGTGGTTTTGAGAAAAACCCTTAATGCATCCACCTTGTTTTAATAAATACCCTTAAACCTACCATGGTTTTGATAAAAACCTTTTCATCTACCACATGGAATTTCTTCGAAATCTTCTAGAAAATATTCTTTGGAATCTTCAACCTTTGAAGCCAATAAATCCTCTTGACAATAATGCCAGTTCCTTTTGACATCAATGACAACTCATAGACAAGAATCTAGGATCTCAAACCCAAAAGTTTCAAAAATCTTCCCCTTCGTCATTGATGGCAAACCATGCTTCTCAACAACACTGAAACTCAAAAATGCTATATAAAAATCAGCTCCCCCTGACTTGAGGCTCTCCTCCTTACTCATATCTCTCCTCCTTTGTCATCAATGGCAAAGGTTCACCTTTGGGGATTGGGACTAAGAATGAGCCTCTTAGCTTAGTCCCTCCCCCACCTCCTATTGAGGTGATTAATTCCAAGGTGGGAGTAAAACTCCCATTAGGCACTGATCTTCATCAGTGTCTATAGCTGCCTTACCATGTCTTCTCTTGTTCTCTTTGTCCATATTCCTGTTCTTGTACCTTGGAATTTTAGCTCTACACTATCTAGCTATGTGACCTTAATTGTTGCACTTATAACAACTAACAATGTTATTTCTTTGAGGCATATCTGATCTTTGACTCCATCTGTTCTAACCAACCCTGTTCCTATTATTAGCCTTGCAATAAACAACCTTCTGCCCAAACTGTTTACAAGAGTAGCAATACCCTTGAAAGAAATTACCACCTCTGAATCTGTCATTTACCTTCCTCACTTGAGTCATGCAATGTGAAGCCATGTGACCAAACTTGTGATAAGCAAAACATATGCCATTAAACTTTCCTTGATTTGACCTCTTAGGTCCTATAAAATTTCTCCCCTTTTTCTGATTCATGTTTTTTGATTCTGTGCATCTATCACTCAAGGACTCTTTTTCTGAAGTACTTTTCTCATCAAAACTCTCTTCCTTTTAGAATATCTTACTAGATTCCCCAGCAGAGTTGCCAACCTGTTCCATGTGTTTCTTACCGAAACCAAGACCTGTTTTATCTGTTGTCCTTCTTTGATCTTTGATGATCAACTTTAACTTTTTGGTGCTATCTTCAAACCTATAAATCTTCTCCTTGTACTCTTTAGTTTCCTCTTTCAAGGAAGCCACTTTTTGTTCCAACTCTCTACACTCAAGAACCTTAGACTCTAACTTATCCTTAAGTTTCTGTGTCTTAGCTATAGAGAAGTCAAGACTTTCTATAAGCTCATCTCTTTCAATACAACATTCATCCAATTTATCATTGAGTCTAGCATTCTTCTTTCTTTCCTTTTTCAAAGCACTAAGAGCACTAACAAGTTCAGCTTCAAGATCTACTTCACCATCCTCTATAACTTCCTCTATTTGTTTGCCTTTTGAAACATCAATGAATTTTTCAGATTTCTTATCACTAGAGGTGCTACCCTTTTCTAAAGCCATACAAATATCTTCCTTACAATTTTCCGAAGCATCCTCATACATAGTATAACTATAAATCAATCCACAATTTGTGCAACCATCCTCAAGATGTCCAAAATTTCCACATCTAAAAAATTTCATAAGGACAAATCTATGTTTCTTTTCTTCTTCTTTTTCTGTTAGGAACAACATCTCATTTTCAACATCACTTGAAGAAATTTCACTATCAGTACTAGAAAACTTACTTGCCTCGTCTAGGTAGAAACTTTTCTTGTGTTTGTGAGAGTACCTCTTTCCTTGATTGCTTTACTCATCTTTATTCTTCCTTTGATGCCTGTGCCTTTCAAAATCCTTGCTCTTATAATCATGTTTATCTTCATCACTTTCATCCTTGGCAGCAGTATAGTTAGTAGCATAATGACCAAACTTTCCAAAATTGAAACACTTGACATATTTCATACCTTTGTGCTTTCTTGAGAACTTGCCCTTCTTGCTGTAATATGCCTCTTCATCACTAGAAGACTCATCACTATCTTGAAGCTCTTTACCCTTGGATTTCTTGGTAGCCTTGAAAGTTGCCTTCTTAAAATCAATCTTCACTTGAGTTCTCAACTCAAATACTGCAAGTATACTATGAAGCTCATCCTTTTTCAACTTATCCAAATCCTTAGCTTCCTCAATAGCAGAAATATTTTCACTAAATCTATTTGGAAGAGACCTCAAAATCTTATCACAAATATCATTTTCAGCAAGCTCAAGACCTAGTTCCTTCATAGAGTCACTAATATTTTCTTGATCATTCATCTTGAGTTGTTCAAACATACCTTTGAAGTGTCTCAACTTGGCCTTTCGAACATTTGCATCGCCTGTATGAACCACATTCAACTGTTTCCACATTTCACTAGTTGTCTTGCAGTGAATCACCTTGGTAAGATCTGCCTTCTATAAACCCTTCAAGATTGCATTCATTGCCTTTGAATTGCTATGATGTAGGAGCCTCTCTTCCTTAGTAGAAGGACCATGCTAAAGAATGGTATACTCATCCTCAATCACTTCCCAAACTTCATTTCCAAGAGCCATAAGATGAACCTTCATCCTAGCACTCCAAAGACCAAAATCTGCCCCATCAAGAATAGGTGTTGCATTACCACTTGTAGATTCCATTATGTTCTTTACAATATTTTTCTTCAAGCTATTAAACTTTCTGAAGGAACCCACTCTGATACCAATTGAAGAACACAAGCTTATACTGAGAGGGGGGGTGAACAGTATAAGACCTATTTTTACTTTCTCTATTTAACTTCAACTTCGCAAAGCAATGAACCAATAGCAATATCAAAGCAATGCATAAAGCAACACACAATGAGACACCAATTTTAACATGGTTCACCCAACATGGGCTAACTCCACAATTTTTTTTTCTAAAAATCTTTCTCAAAGTTCTTTGGGAATCCTTCCCAATTACAATGTTTATGAGCCTCAGCCCAAAGGAGAAACCTTCCCCTACTCAAGTATTTATGAGCCTCTGCCCAAATGAGAATCCTTCCCCTCCTCAAAAATTTATGAGCCTCCTGTCCAAAGGAGAATCCTTCCCCTCCTCATGAATTTATGAGCCTCCTGCCCAAAGGAGAATCCTTCCCCTCGACTCGGAAATGATACTTCAGAAGATCACCTACCTCTTATTTCGCTAGCACATGGAACTCCTTTCCACAAAAGACCTCTTGTCCTCAATGCTCATCCTAAAGAGACCTCTGTCCTCATAGATCACCTCCATAGCAACTCATCAACCTGTACTAAACACAGTTAGTCGGTCCAACACAAGTCTTCCTCACTTTGTCAGATCTGTCCCAAGCTCAACTCATAAAGCTTGAACAAATCAATATTTGCTACACACAAGCCTTCTCAATGACTTGTCAAAACTGTCCTTAGGTTCTTCTCAAAGAACCACTTCAACTCTGTCCTCAAGTCCTCTGCTAGGACCTGTCCAAATCAGCTCACAAGTCCTCCCTAGAACTTGTCCAAATCAACTCACAAGTCCTCAGTAGAACCTGTCCAATTTAGCTCACAAGTCCTCACTAGAACCTGTCCAAATCAGCTCACAAGTATTCACTAGAACCTGTCCAAATCAGCTCATAAGTCCTCACTAGAACCTGTCCAAATCAGCTCACAAGTATTCACTAGAACCTGTCCAAATCAGCTCACAAGTCCCCATTAGAACCTGTCCAAATCAGCTCACAAGTCTTCACTAGAACCTGTCCAAATCAGCTCACAAGTTCATCAAGAAAAACTTGCTTAGCATGAACCCACAAAGAGAATTGTTAGAGACCCAATGTGATTCATCAACCTCATAGAAGGATAAAGACAATTGTTAGAGACTCAATATGTTCTATACTTAACTCCCAATCTTAATCTCAAATGTCATAGAAACATAAAGAGAATTGTTAGAGACTCAATATGTTCTATACTTAACTCCCAATCTCAATCTCAACTCAATATCAATCTCAAAAGAATAAGATAGATGTAGTATCCTTTTCTCAAGAACATGAAACACAACCCAACAATTGCCAACCATGCAATATCTCATATAACAATGATACTCATGTTCTTTCCACAACCAATATCTTTGCTCAACCAATTAGAGTTTTAACAACAATGCTTATAGACAAGGTTTAACCAACATCATTCAACTCAACATTAACCTTGAAGCATTCAACCAATCACTACATGAAAAGGAAACTAGTAGACATCCTTTTCTCTCCAAATGTATTTGAACAAAACAACCACCAACATAAATCACCAATGCAAAGAATAACTTGCTCAAATCAATCTCAATGGAGTAAGCCCAAATCATGTATCAAGTAAAGCATTAACTTGATCAAAACAACCTCTATGGAAGCAACTCAACCATCAATCTCAAAACATCCAACTAAGGGTTTCACCATCTCAATGCAAGTAGCAAGACTTACTAACATAAACCCTAGTGCAAAATGCTTCCTCTTCCTTAACCAGAATTATGCATTCACCCAAAAACTCATCAATGATTTTAATGCATAAACAATATTCAATATCCAAAAAATGCAATTACACCAACAAGAATACCTAGTAGACAACCTTTTCACTCCAAACTCAATTTCAGAAAACACACCATCACTAATATACATGGAAGAAGTTGCCCATACCTTTGTTTGAGGAAGAAGAGAATAGTTCTTCAACCTGTTACCAACACCACCCTCAACTTTGCCACCAAGTTAGGGTTAGATCATAAAAGTAACCACAAAAATATTTATTCCATAAAACACCTTATGACTCCAATCCTTAGAAGTCAACTATCAAAAATATAAAGCATATAAACAATATATCCTTTTACACCTTATTTCTCCAAATTAATTAAACCATGCTCAAGGAATAATAGCTTCTAAGCAAATCTCACTCAACAATCAAGCCAAAAATATCAACCACACACTATCAACCTTATATCTTCAAAGAAGCATTTAACCTAAAAAATAATTTTAAATAAATCTGCCCAACCACTTCTTCTTTAACAAAATGCAGATTTTATTTAAAAAGCCTTACCAAAAAAATGCTTTCGAAAATCGTGGGTCAACAGTGCCTCCAAAAAAATCAGAGCGCAAAAGCTCTTCTCACACTCCATGGCAGGAGTCGAACGCTTGACCTCACTTCAAGCACCTTCACACAACAATCATTGCCACTAGGCCAACGGTGCTAGCTTGAAGGCTAGCAAGAGTCTCCTTCTCCTTAACCCTTTGGCGGTGGATAAACGTGGCAAAAAAATGATAGCCGTAGCTTTTACTTCCTAACCTTTGTGCAATTCGAATTTCTTTCACACCATGCTTTGGACTATAGGTTATGGCTTATATAGCCAAAATTCCATGCTATACACGACGTCGACGGGAGGATAATTCAAATTTTTTGAATTAATATTATTTTGAACTTTAGGGTTTATGAAACCCTTTTGATTATTAAAAAATAATCACAGGTCTTTTAGACCTTAGACCTTAGGTGGAGAACCCATTAAATTATTAAAATAATTTAATCACTTAATCAAATAAATAATTAATTAAAAAAACCTTAAAAAGGTTTTAATAATTAAGTTATTTAATTAATAAGTGTCTCTAGCCTTTGCATTAAGCTGAGAGTGGTTTTGAGAAAAACCCTTAATGCATCCACCTGGTTTTAATAAAAACCCTTAAACCTGCCATGGTTTTGATAAAAACCTTTTCATCTGCCACATGGAATTTCTCTGAAATCTTCTAGAAAAGATTCTTTGGAATCTTCAACCTTTGAAGCCAATAAATCCTCTTGACAATAATGCCAGTTCCTTTTGACATCAATGACAACTCATAGACAAGAAGCTAGGATCTCAAACCCAAAATTGCCAATAGAACTCACATTGTGTGAATCCACTTTATCTTTTCATACAAAGCTGGTAGAAAGTATCTGCCAACCTACCAATATTAAATTTTCTTTATCTACATTTGTTTCCCTTTTTGATAGGGTTGATGCAAGGGGATTCCTATATTTCTAGCCATGCAATTTTTTCTTCAAATAAATTTTTTTCCCTTTACCAATGAATTTACATCATATATATTCACTCTTTAGTTTTGTAAGGATGATGAAAAGAGATTAGTATTTTTTTCGAGATCTTGGATTTATGTCAGGCAGAGTTATTCTCTTCATAGAAGGGTGCCCCTTGGATTTCACTAGTAAAGTGCTTTCTAGTCATAATCTAGGAAAATCAATTTATGCTAAGAAAATGCTTGTCATTTTACAAATAGTCATTCATTGGAAACCTTATCAAATTGGGTATCATTTCTCCATTAAAACAAATCATCAAAGTCTCATATATTTCTTAGATAAACGGGTTTCCATCAAGAACAATAGAAGTGTGTCTCTAAGCTCATGGGATATGTTTATAATATTACTTATAAAAATGGCAAGAATAACATTGTGGTAGATGCCCTCTCTCACCAATTTGAGCCTCACAGTATGCTATGTGCCATTTATTCACCCATTCCCTAGTGGATAAATTATTTTTGTGAGGAGGTGCTCAAGAATTCAAACTTACAAATTTTGGTTACATCCCTTCAAATAGAGCGTACCTCATGTCCCGAATACACTTGGTATGGACACGATTTATACTACCACCAACTTCTTGTTGTTCCTCACACATCTTCACTTTAGTAATTTCTAGAAAGAATTGTTTAAGTTGTAGGGAACTCAACTCAAAATATGTTTATCTTATCATACACAAATGAATAGCCATATTGATATTGTCAACAATTGTCAGAGATCTACCTTCATTACTTTACCTTTGATCATCCTACATAATGGGTAAAGTGGCTTCCCTTGTCTGATTTGTGGTATAGTACTTCCTATCACATGATGACCAAGGTCACTCCTTTTAAATCAATTTATGGATGACATCTAGTCACATCCTCCTTCTACATTCCATGTGGCTCCAAGGTCCATGTAATTGACACTACACTTAGCCAACATGCCAAAGTCCTCTGTCAACTGAAGATGAATTTGGAAGAAACCCATAACTAGATGTGCCAACAAGTTGATCAACATTGTTCAGAGCGTAGCTTTTATGTTGGTGATATGGTATTCCTTCACTTGAATCCATACAAACAATCATCCATCCAACATCATAGGTACCAAAAACTCACTGCTAAATACTATGGACCCTACCATATTTTATAGTGGATTGGTGCCATGACCTACAAATTGGCCCTATCATCAAAATCCAACCTCCACCCTAATTTTCATGTATCCTCTCTCAATAAGTTTGTGGAAAATAATGTATAGGTTCAATCTACCCTCCTAGAATTGGATGAAGAAGGGTCTACTTGCTTGAGCTAGAATAATTATTAGATCATAGAATGCACACTCTTTGTAATTGATCCATTACTGAGGTCCTTGTTTAGTGGCATGATCTACAAGTGGAAGATGCTACATGAGAGTCTCTCCAATAGCTCCAATACTAGTTTTATCATCTAAAAATTTGAGAAAAAATCTTTTTGAAGAGGAATTACATGTTAGGACCCCATCCTAAAATTATTTTGCTAATTCTCATTTGATTATGTAATGACCTACTTCCAACATGGGGCCCCAATATAATGTTATTTTGTAATACTTATGTAATAGTATGTGGCAAGTAAGGTGCCTAGACAAGTGGGGCCATTTCATGTAACCATTATCAAGAATGTAACTAATGTTTGGTAGAATATTCTAGCTCGAGTCACATTTTGCATGTAAGCCAACTCTTGAGATTAGGGTTAGGTTTGCATGAAGTTTTTATTTAAAATAAATGGAGCTATGTATGAATGTATATTTTTTCAATTAATGAAATATTAAAGGAGGTTTCCCCCTTGAAGAGGCTTGTGATTATCTGTTTATTATGAGAGTGTTTAATCCTACTTTTATTTTTTGCATCGTGATATTGTGTTATTGCATGAATGTTTATTTAATTTTGGTATTTTGTGAGAGAGCTTAAAATCAATAGTAGGCTACTAACAAAATAGTTAAAAAATACATAAAATATGTCACTCCAACAAATGGATTAATACAATAGATTATTAAGAACATCACCTAAAAATATGGAAAGTAGTAAAGAGTATAAATACCTTGAGGACTCAAATCCCTAAAATGTTTCAAGAAAGTAAATCTAAGAAGAAAAGCACTTCAAATTTTATAACTGCAACCTAGTCACTATTAGGCTATAGTTGTATATCATATTTTATTATTACATTATTTATTATTCACATGTAGTGGCTTATATTTTATGTGCCATCGTGTTGTAATATTTTTATTACATGCCTAAGTCAGACTATGCTTAGATTAGATGATCGAATATTTTTTATTTGATCTTTTTAGCTTCATCTTGTTATAGACTATTTTAAGTCTGAACCATCGTATAAATCTATGTTTGATGAATGAAATTGAGTAATGATTTTACTATATTGGTATCAAAGCATACCTCGGTCCTTTGCGAATTTGGGTGAGAATTATTCTACCAGTTTAATGCAGCAATTTTTTTGTTGTATCCAATATTGTTTCATTGTTTCTATGTTTCGAATTTAATAAAATAGAGCTTAAAAAAATAGGTTTTATCCCCTTTTCTCTTTGCAAAATCTCACAAGGCCTCGATAATTGTTGTAGAGATTCAACTTGTTTGTTGCGCTCCAGCTAGACCAGCTTCGAAAGCCCCTGACTCACTACAAAGTAAAAAAAAATATTTTGTGTCATGATTGGAGTTTAAAAAAATTGAGTCCATCATGGGCAAGCTCCACTCAAAGCTTCATTGTCTGTAGTTGCATGACCTGGCTAAATCTTACAGGCGCAGATCTAGAGCCACACAGACCCTAACATGGCTAGATCCTGTCCCATTGCTTAAAAACTAGTGTAGCCCATGATTGCTCGTTGTAGCTAGACCAAACCCCTAAAACAAAATCACCTATCGGTATTAGGTATGATTCGAAGTCCCTAGCGGTAGATTGTAGTACGTGCAAGATAAAATTAGCGAGATTAAAAAATTAATAGCCGATTGTAGGATATTGTAGAGCGAAAAAGATATTTACGCAGAGAAATTCTGATTGCAGGCATTTAAAAATAAATTGCATGACGTAGATGGAAAATAAAGAAGAAAAATGTAAAATTAACCTTTTCCCAAGGTTTTATTATCGTCCAATCAAAATTCTTGGACCTTCATCCAATCATTTACAGACACGTGGCATCACGATATTAAGGGGAGGGAGCATTACATTTATTTTTCTTTGCAAAGGGGATATTAATCCCACATGCAGGTGGTGATGGACCCTGCATTGGTTGTTAGTACAAGGGGCATACAACTCTTTGACGAGTTACTCATGAAGGCCTCTCATGTGGGGTCATTGGTTGCTAGTTGGTAGTGCCACAAGGAGGCCCTCCATATGACTGGTAGATACCCTCGATTGATGCACCATTTACCTATTGAAAACATGATCGTGAGTTGGTTGGATACCCATCGGTTTATTTTAGCTGCAGGACTCTTGTTGACTTCCCTAAAGGAGCTACTGCCCACAGGTCAAGTTGATTTTTTTTTGCATCCGTTATTTATTTTAAATTTAATTAAATTAATTTTTTTAATAATTTTTTTTTTTTTTTATATTTTAACGTAAGAATTACTTAATTTATTTTTTTTGAATATATTAGTTCTTTGTTACACAAAAATAAATTAATTGATTAATTGATTTAAATTAAATTTAGAATTAATGCATTAAAAATAAAGGGGACACTTCAACATCATTATTCGCAAAAAAAGGTCAAATCACAATTGTTTTTTTGCAAACAAAAGGAGGCACAATTTTGGCAAAACATCTTGTTTTTTGCAAAACTAAAACAAAGGAGGCAACACAATTTTTTTGGTTTTATGCTATAAACAAAACAAGGAGTTCAAATTGCACCAAACATTTAACCAAAAAGGAGCATAAAGTTTTTTTTTTGGTTTTTTATGAAACATTGTGAAGGAACATTATTGATTTGTCTTGCAATTATACATCAAAATTTATTGCACAAAATCAACAAATTGAAATAAAATTGGCATTGTAAAAAAGGTGCATTTTTGGTGGAATCCGACACCTTCAAAAATTATAAATTTGTGGGCAAAAATGGATGTATGAATGCATTTAATTTTTTGTTTTATGCATTGACAAATATACATATTGTGGCAACAAAAGACCCCAAATTTATACCTATTTTTTGTGCAAAGCAGTGTTTGGTATTTACGATACCTTTGGCCTACACTTACAGGTGATGTTGTTGTGCTTTGTGCCACTGTATATAACACCTAATATAGCTGTAACAACGATGTCTAGGATATTATTCCCTATAAGGCGTCAAGGAGAAATAAGGAAAGCCAATTTTTTATATTCACTCTATTATTGCACCATTCACTACTATTGCTTAGCGTAAATCCTTAAATTAAAAAAAATCCAAGTATTTAAGGGACTTGGCACCCTACGTATGTAGAAATTTTTTTATGTAGACATCAAAGATAGAGTGAATCCCTTTCAGTACTACTTATGTGCCACAGATCGATTTGTTACACGTAACTTAAAGTCTCCCTCACATACGATCATGTATATATAGAGGGGACTAGCTTATTCCACGTATCGATGGGTATAAAGGAATGGCAAGTATATCAAGAATATCAGGTCTATTGGTCTAGCAGTATAAATAAAGGGGGACCAATTGGTGTTACAAGGAACCCTCACAATGGCCATTGCAAAAGCACACTTGTTACATTCACAACTTATCAAAGGTCTAAATTTTGAGCCATTGAAAACAAATATGAGAGAAATATTACAGGTAAGAAAAGATATGGGATGTTGTGATTGGAAAAGTCAAATGCCTGAATACAGTAGATGATAAACAAGAAGCATATGATGATGCTGATGCAAGAGCACTAATGATCATAATTCTTGCCACTGCTGATGAATTTCAACCACACATTTGTGAGGAGTATGCAAAATATGCATGCGATATCACAATCTATGAGGGAAGTAATAAAGCCAGGATCCTTAACCTTAAATCCTAACTTCACACTCTTGGCATTAAAAATGGAGAAAGTGTAGAAGTGTTTCTTTGTAGAGTTGCATAACTGAGAGCTAAGATGCATGTAATGGGTGAAAAAATAGAAGATAAGCTCTTAACCTCAATCATTTTGAGAGCTTTATCAGATTATTTTAGAATGTTGGTCACTTCCCTTCAAGTGCTTAATAGAAAAGTCTCTTTTGAATAATTAGTTAATTTTCTTCCACAACATGAAGTAGATAACAACGAAAGAGATGAAGTGTCTAACAATGCATTGAGTTTTGTCCTTAAGGTTGAAATAATAAATGCAAAGGAATTTTCCATGGTTGTGAAAGCAAGCAAAGAGAATTCTGAAGAAAATTATTATAATATTTAAATTTTAAATTTAAATATTATTAAGAGAGTTTGAAAGTAACAAGGGATTCATTTGGTAAATAAAAAAAAAAGGGTGATTTTAAATTGCAAATAAAAGATAAGACTTCTCATTTGTGGAAAAAGACCCAAGGCAAAAGGTTTTATTATAATATTTTTAAAAAATATTATAATACCTAAGTATAAAGTTACATGGTGCCAAAGATAATTCAAATTATTAAAATAAATTTGAAAGAGGACCGATGTCTAAAAATGTGCATGGAAACATATAAATACCCCTTAAGACTTTGGAAATGAAACTATGCTTGATTTTTTATTTTTGTGTGAAGTGGTGACATCGAATGAGGAAGAGGGGACAACATTGATTAAGGAGCACAATAGGAGAATGAAATAAATATTTTCATTCACTCTTTACATCATCTGACTAGGGTAGGCCACACAGTGGCTAGATTTGTGCTAAGTCGTTTGTGAGGGAGTGGTTCACAGTTTTATTCTCCCTAGCACCAGTTTTGAAGGGTTTAACTTTTTTAGCAAATGCACAAGAAGGAATAAAGGTGAAAGTCTATATGTTAGGTCTCAACCGCTTAGCTACCACAAGCGGTCACATGTTACATTGTTAAAAGGTATGTGCTAAGGTTGTTTAATATTTGCTTTACATGGAGTTTGAGCAGTGTTCTATGGTGTAAAGGTTTTTGGCATATAGGAGGTATAAGGGTAATTTATTTTTGCCAAATATTTTTGAAGATATTGTTGTCTTTAATTTTTATTTCTATATATGCAAAAGTAGGAGTGATAAGGTGTAAATGGTTGATTTAGTATTGTAAATCAATGTTATGGGTCATTAAGTGGTTTGAAAATTATTTTATGAAAGTGGGAGATAAAAGGTGTAAAATATGTTTTTATTGTTTGTAATATTTGCATTAATATTGAAGGACATGGTTCATTATTTGATGTTTTATTTTGAAAAACCAAGAGAGTTATAGAGCATTGGTTTGGAACAAAATTGTGCACACATTTTGAGAAGGGTTTTTACAATATATGAAAAGGTGTTATGCTAATTATTTTTTAGTTGCAAAAGATATTTTTGAGATAGGTATTTGAGGGCACATCTTCACCAAGCACTTTGAAGTATGGTGATTCAACCTTTTAATCTAAGTGGTTGTGTTTTGAGAAAGTAGTTTTGAGGTGGAGTTAAAAGGGTTGATTGGTATGCATTGTTGGAAATATTTGTATTAGGGTTTGAGACCCACATGTGCTTCCATTGTTGAAAGAGATTGAGACATTTGTGCTAGAAATTGTGAACTACTTGTACTAGGTTTGAAGACAAGTTAGTGCATCATTGTGAAATATTTAGAACATTGGTTTGAGAGATATTGAAAGTAATTTTTATAGTGTTTTAGATCAATTTTGTTAGGGAAAATTGTGCATTAATGTGATTGATATTTGAGAGAAAATTTATAAGAAATATAGACCAGTTTTGTAAAATAAGTTATACACTGTTTTAATTTTATTTGAAACGGATTTTGCAAGAGATAGAGATTGGGTTAATTGAATGTGAAGAACATATTGGGTTTTTGATAGAGCATATCATTCTCTATATGTTCCAGAGGTTAAACAAATTCTAGGTATAATATGTCTGAATTACCTAGTGTTGAGTGGTAATTTTACCCAAGTGCAAAACCACACTCATAGTTATAATTTTGATTAGAAAACCCTCTCTTGTAAAGGATTAAACATTCCTCCAAGGTTCATTTTACTTTAATGTGTGCATATACGCTTGCGTAAATGTATCAAAAGTGCTTTGAATACCTGAGTGCTCTGCAAAACAACTATTAACAAGGGGTATGTGCTAGGGTTACTTTAGTATATTATGCTATTATTGTTCATGACCCTAAAGGAAAAGTAAATATGATCCTAAAAATGGTGAGTTGATTCCTTTTATGTTGCTTCAAACGTGGAAAGATAATAATTATGGACAACCAACTTTGTAGCTATGATAGCATTTGATTTGCATTACAAATAACCATCTTTAATGAGATTTATTTTCATAAAGAGAGTTGATTGCTTGAAATGTCTTACAAACTCCCCCCTTTCCATGAAACTGTAATTTTTAGGAAGTCGATTTCTTGCTTTTAATGTAATGGCCTATAAGATGCCAAATCAATTACCCTCTTTCATGAATCTATAATTTTCATGAAAGAAATTTCATTTACTACCTTATAGAAATAGTCTTTAAAGATGTCTCATAAATCATTCCCCCTTTAATGAAATTGATATTTTCATAAAGGATGAATAATTTATGGCTTGCAATAAAAAAAACGTACATCGTGAAATGCTAATCTCATTTCAAAATTGTGAAAGCATATAGAATAGGAACTTGCAAAATTCCATTTAAAATTGAGAACTTTAAATGATAGTGGAATCTTACATTTGTATTAAAATAAAACCAGATTCTCTGAATTTGTGTTTCTATTTTTGATTTTTTATATATATATTTTTATTTTATTTTGAAATATATTAAAAAAAATGGAAAAATATAAGGTTAAAGAATAAAAATAAAATAAAACGAACATAAATTAACACAATAAAACAAAATGCTGCAATCAAAAATTCCATAGACCCTTCATGTGTTAGTATCTTGCAAATAAAACCAGCATTGAGGGGATCCGTGTTTATGCAATCCAACCTCTAATGAGGTGTAATCTCCTAAGGAAAATCAACATATTAAAATGATAAGCAGATTTAACCAAACAAACTTGCATTAAAAATCTGCAGAACTTCAATACATTGGTATGCAATAGATTTTCAATAAGCCCAGTAAAATGCAAAAGATAAATCTGATTAAAGGCATCATATGGAGCATAATCTAACCCAACAGAATGATGGAAGAAAATATTTTACAAGATAGGTCCAATTTTCCATCTGCAACCTATTTTCAAAAATTCCAACCCCTATTTCTGGTACAAATGGGTATTTAATCTTAGATTCCTAACCCTTCCTCTGGTTTGGTAACATCTTCTTTCTGTTCAAGGAAACATAATTGCCTTGTAATTGAATGCTCCTTACCTTAAGGAATTTTATTTTATTTTATAAAAGCTTTAATTTATTTGTAAAACTCTTTATAAAATTATTCCTCGACCATATTGCCCTAATTAGAGAAAGACGTCAAAGGGTAACACGAACCTTTCCATAATAGTTTGACGAGGCCCTCCTTTTCACTCGCTATGATTGAAAGATTCACATATACGTAATTTTTTCCACATGTGTTAACAAACACAACCATATAAACCCTATGTATGATGTATGAGCTAGCCATTGATAGGTCTCAAACATGAATACTTGGCCCACCTTGTATATTTTTGTGCAATATTCTTTGTTTTACTCGTACTACCAAGGGTTTGTAGTTCGAGTACCTGTGAGAACTTCGAAACCTTTTTGAAACTACCATATTCAAAAACACTCATTTATATGTCATCCATTTTGATTTTATTACAACCATACCACCACGAAGGAAGACAATTTAGCCTCATTTTCTTTGACCCCATAAATTACTCGCCATCTGCATCCTGAAAGGTAACCTCTGACATCACCAAACTTGCCTACATACAAAATGAATATGCCCTTCTCTCTACTATAATCAATTCTATTAATCCTATTGTAGTACACATCGTGTTTGTCATAGCCTCCATTGTTGCACATGCCAATTTGATGTACATTTTCAAGATTGGATTCACTGTCAATTTTAAACACTTCTACCGCATGCCTGGTCATGCTCTTTATCCTGAGTGTTCTCTACTATTATCCTCAATGTCGAGCTATCTCCACATCAGAGTCATCCATGCTACCATCGAACATCCTTCTGCTTTGCCTACACTGGACTCCTTTAGTAACATTACTTATAACTTCCTGTGCACACTGATTCTACTCTTATCTAGCCATTTTAGTAGGTTCATGAGGATTTTTGACATCCAGTTTGATAAATCTAGACCTGCAACCCTTTTGAACCTGATGTGAGAACCATATGCGAGATATATGCATAGCCTTCATTGATGAGATAAAACTCGTTCAAATACATAGCTCTCCTTCCACGTTTATCTGTGTGATATTTGCCTGGTAAAATCCATGCATACTACCTTGAAGCCCTCCATATAATGCAATTCAATTTTTGTGCTCCACTTCTCATTAACAAATATATTTCAATGAATATTATATTGAATGTTGTATTATCCAATTTCATTTGAAACTATCCCCACTATTTTAGTCAAATTTTCTAGCTTATACCAATGGATTACAACCTTATCCTTGAGTTGACACATTTTCTCGATGCAGTTCCACATCATTCCAATCTGTGCTATCGATATCCATATCCACAACCTACAATGTTCTCACGCAATCCAGTCATCCATCAATTTCATGATTGCCGACGTATCCACTAGATTTCCATTATAAATTTGAATTCTCGACATCATTTTGTAATTCATGTCAACCCTTAGTATCCATAGGATTCATATGCACATATTGGTTGATGCCTCTACCACATCGTCAGATGGGCCTGATCATCCCATTTGCTGCATACTACCACATGGGAGGAGTTTTAATTTGACAACATGAATCTCAACTTTGATTTCTATCATGGATTTATTAACCATCATCTCATGACACCTGCATTGGGGTAAACATCTCCTTTCTTCCTTTGAATATTTTACCAATCTCAATTTTTGGCTACATCGCTGGTCTACTATCCCGATCATATTCGATCACTAATACCGCATTCCAATGTTGCTGATCACGCTGGCTCCTGGGGTTTCACTCTCTATTCACTACCAGGTAAACCCCATTAGTACCACTATGGAGGCTTGCCACACATGAATATCATATGCCGTTTCTACCATAGTTTCATTGCTCATTGGTATTGTAGGCCCAAAATGGCCACATACTTAGTAAAATTTTGTATAATTTTTCCTAAGTGATAGAGTCATCATTCTGCATACCTTGCAGTGCACTTTGAAGCGGATCTACAACAAAAGATATGAACTTGCCCAACACTTAGTGAATTTTTATATACTTGAAGCGATTCCAGGTGATTCATTTTTGGCTCTGGATTGGCGCTACCCTCAAATCCGTAAAAGTTTCAAGGAAACGGTGATGTCAACAACAAAAAAGTATAAATTGGTGATTCAAAGGACGAATGGAGTATTTCTTTTATGGAATGATGACAAGGTGGGACAATAGAATGATGAAGGTGCAAATTCATGACAAGAGGTTATGTGACTAACTCCGGACCCAGAATGGTGACAAGGTAGAGTGTTTCATCCTGAAGGCTATCCAGAATGGAGAAGGAGTTACTTCACACTATGGTGGGCCCAGATTGGTGATTACATACCAGTGCACTTTTTTTGCCTATAACAAAATCCATAAAAGTAATAAGGAAAGTATGATGTTATCAACATTATAATGCAAATTGAAGATGTATTATGATAAACAAATAGTGGATTCGCTGTTCATCTTTCAAAGGTCCAGATTGGAGATTTCGCAGCTTCTAAATTAGAAAGATGACATCACCAAAATTTTGCAGCTATCCTCCTCACTATTTTTGATAAGCTTATGTTAGATTGAATCTAAACCATACGATGAGGAGAATCAACAGTGGAGGTTGTGTTAAGAAATTTTAGATGTTTAAATAATATTTATCCATCATGTTGGTAACAGTAAATTGGGAGATGAAGCGCCAAAGATTTTTCTAGAAAATTGAACTAGAGGTGGTTATAGATAGACGATAGTAGATGACTCCCAAGAAGAATCGATGAAAGGGTAGGATTCCCAATGGCCTGAACTCTAGTTTTGTTGAGTGACAAAAAAGTTGTAGAGGCCCCAAGATTCTATGGTGGACTATTTTCAATGGATTTCCCGAAGGATGAACTAGTAAGCAGATGCCATCTAGATCTCTCTACTGCACTGTCAAAACAAGATCTTTGTAATGCTTCTTGATTATTTTAATTTTGCAAAACTATAAGTAGAGGTTGAACCCTTATTTTTAAAGGGTCAGCTCTAGCATGTTCGCCTGTGCTACTATAAATATTATTGAAAAGCTAATGGAAGGAGCATTACATTGATCTTCGCCTCAAATATGTGTTCTTGTTCTTAATATCAGAGGTTCAGATTCTTTAGTTGTATTTATGTAAATGATTGAATGGTTAGTTTGGGCCTAATTAATGGATTACTAGTTGCTAAAGTAATTAAAATATGCTTCTGAGTCTGTTCTATATAGTTAGGGAGTGCATTTCTATAAACTATAAGTACTAGTGAATTCTGTTAGTTGGATTATCACTATCTAGGTATTGAAATTACTTGTTACAATATTGCCTGTTGTGCATTAATGAATAAGTAACAATCTGATGTGAGATATTATTGGTCTAAGTATGTATCTTTGGTATGGTTTTTGGGATCTTTTTATGGTAGTGCAATGTTGTTAACCTATCCATCCATTGTTATTCACATTTATTTAACTCTAATATTCTCTTACCCTAAACTTCAAATCCTAAGTGCAAATAATTGTGTCAACAACCTGTTAATTTGACAAGGAGCCAACATACTGTGGAGGTTGGATCAAAAAACCCTGTTTTGGTCCATCCAATGTTGAGTATTGAGCTGTAGCTATCAAGTGCAAGCCTGGATATAAAATAGGAAGATAGAAAACCGCAGTATCAAGTGAAAACTTGGTGCAATTTAGTGCCCAATAGTTTTTGGCACACCTGGTGGGACCCGTTCACAAGGAACATGAAACCCATCTTATGAGCATTGTTATCTTTACCCAAAGGAATCAAGATTTGGTGAATTGTCTTGACCTTATAAGAAGAGAAAATAAAGTTCACCTGGTGACTCCCTGGTCATTAGACCTAGAAAAAGGATTATCCCTGTAGACCAATGTCCTTTCATGTATACTAGGTATTTCAAAAGAAATAACCCTAATTCCTACTTTTACTATGAGTTACCTTATAGAGGGGTTGTTGCCAAAATTTTAGATCAAGATTTCCTCAAGGAGGAACAACTTTTGGAAGAAAATCTAGTAGTTCCCCCAATAATACCTGCAGCAGGAAGTATGGCACAAAATGTGGCTCCCAATCAACCATTACAGAAGTACCCTGACTGGAACACAATCAATCCCCTTAGATTATTACAAATGGATGTCATTCCCTAGGCTATATCTAAGTCTATTCCCACCTATTATGGATATGGGAAAACAACTTATGAGCACTATCAGGATATCTTGAATCTGGCAGCAATCCACAACATAAAAGAAGAAAATATTATTGTCATAATTCTAGTCGTATCTTTCAGAGGAAAGATACTGCATTGGTTTATAACTCTAGAAGACAATTCTATTACTTCATGGAAAGCATTGGCTAAGCCGTTCATAGAAGAATTTAATGAATTTGTTGATCATTTTTCTCTGCTTAATCAGTTTAAATCTATGCAAAAAACCTAGCAAGAAACTATCTCAGACTTTAATTTGAGATTTAGCAAAACATGAAAATAATTCCTCCCACTTCTAGAATAGCTACATGTTTGGATTATATGTATTATATCTGAGCTCTTGGATCTGATTTAGGATTGCAAACACAACAATTAGGAGTATAAATCTTCCCCCAAGTTTATAATGCAGCTGTTCATGCTAAAAATATCCTAAATAATGTAGGAAGGCTTCCCCTCAAAACTGTGTTGCCTTATAACCTAGAAACCACTAGTAGCCAAATTCAATCACACATAGACCCCCTTTCTATCATCTCCATCTCCACAAATGAATGCCATTACTCTACCAAAGCCTATATCCTCTGCATCCTCTTTTCCTCCCCTACCTTCTCAACCATATCAGGAGTTTTTTGCTATCCTTGATAAACAAAATATCCTAAAAACTCTAAGAAATAGAATGAATTCAATGGAAAAAAAAGATCAGGATAGTTCACAACATAGGATATTACCATATGTAAATAAAGATCAAAGACCTGGTCCGAGTAACAGTATTGGGGTTAGGGTGAATGCAACATATGAGGAGCCAAAATGCTTTTCAAATACTACTTTTGCAAATATTTGGTGCTTAGTATGCAATGACCCCCAAGACTCACAGTCTTGTGTGTGATGTATCAACACCATGTTCAACAAGCTATGGATCAAGATGAGAGGAATAAAAAGGGGAGAGTCAATATGTTATGGCACCCAGATCAAACCATGGCTAGAAAAGAGTCTGATGAAGAACGTCTAATTGTTGTTATGATAAGGTCTGGAAATAAATCTTTGCAAGTGGATCCATAAAAAAATTGGGCATTTCCAAGTCCCTTCTTAGAAGAAATTTTACTCCCCTCTTCAAGGTAGTGACACTTTCCCTATTCCCAAAGATAACGAAAAAGAGAAAATAGATACTCTTCCAAAGAGACCAGAACGACAAATAGAGGGAGACCAAATGATATCTAAAGGTGAAGATCAAGAAAGGCTTAGGTTCCCCTCTATTACTAAAAGACAAATGTTAGAGGCCACCCAACAATGTAAAAGAAGATATGGTGATCTAGAAAGAGGGTTGGAAAAACTCTCTTTGACTATATGAATACAACATTGTTGAATAAATGAAGAGAATCCCCTCAAAACCTAGCCTGTATGATACTCTTTTCATTCCTGGTTAGATTGACTTGCTTAAAGCCTCCCTCAACAAAAATCCATAGTATATGTTGGCCACCACAATCCTTAGTATGCCATAAGAAAAGAAATAAATGACACCTGCTATGCTAAAGAATAAGCCTCCTCCTTTCTATATATCCCTAAGAATGGAAGGTTGTGTAGTCCAAAATTATATGATTGACTCAGGAGCATAAACTAGAGTAATACCTAAAGCAGTTTGTGAAGAGATGGGTATGGAGTATACCCAATCTTGTCTTGGAGTGTTACAACTAGATGGGACACCTGTCAAGATAGTTGGAGTTATTAAAAATGTACTGATGAGGTTGCATAGATCTCCTGAGGTGACAGTGGTGCAAGAAATAGTGGTGGTGGAATTAGAACCCTACCCTATTTTGTATTGTGTCTCTCAAGAGAGTTTATTGCAAATCTAGGAGGATGTATGTACATGAACTATTCTAGCATGATAATTCCTTTCAAGGGAAAAATGATAAGGATAAAACCTGAGAAACTAGTAGCTTATCATGTTGAGAAGATTGAAGAGGATATGTACAATCTCAATCCTTTGGAGGAATTTGAGCTAGTAGAAAACATCAAGGAGCTAGACACTAAAAATAAATTGTCTTTCAAAGAGGATTATAGTCAGTTTGGGACTGGTATGGGTACATATAGCATCACAACAAAATAAGAAAAGATAATTCCTAGTATATCCAACCAATCTCTGAGGGAGAAAGAAATATGGGTTATGCACTTTGATGGTGCTAAATGTAGATATGGTGCAGGAGCCGATGTGGTCCTACAATCCCAATCAGAAGGGACAAATAATTTTTCTTACATACTGACATGAGACCTTGTGTCTTGGATTGATACAAGTAGAGAGCATGGGCATCAATATTCTGAAAATATATGGTGATTCTGAGTTAATAGTCCATCAAGTAAGGAATAAGTACAGTAGTAAACACCATTATCTGAAAGTTTACAGAAATAGGGTAAGGGACCTGATGGAATCATTTGATACCCTAAATTTAAGCTTTATATCTAGAGAAAATAATACCTTTGTTGATGCATTAGCAATGAAGAGAGCCAATTTAAACCCTTCTATACACTTTGGAACCAAGAATACCAAGGGAATTAAAATTATTTTCAGGCCTACAGTACCAGACAAGAAAATTTTTTGGTAGGTTTTTGAAAGTGATGAACAAGTTATTGAATTTTTGGTAAGGGAAGCATGTCTCTAAATGATCCAAGAGGAGAACTTGGAATATATGGATCAAAAAGACATTATCAAACTAAGAAACAATCATATCCCAAGAGGGTTGTTCACCCTTGAAATTTTGTTCGATAATGAGGACAGAAAGAAGGTCAAAGCCATGAAGGCTAGCGAAAGGATATATAAAGAAGTAGAGGTTGGAATAGAAAAGAAGCTTAATGCTAGAATCCAATGATCACTTGAAGAAGAAAAATATATTAAAGATTTATGCTTGAAGTACGAAGACATTGTGACTTGGTCATATGAGGACCTCAAGGGTTATGAAAAAAAGATTATCCAATATACTATTGAGTTAGAACTTGATGCAAAACCATTTTGGAAGAAACAAAGATCTGTCAATCCGAGTATAGAGGCCATTATGAGAGAAGAACTTTTAAATTTTTTAAATGCTAAAATAATATATGCAATAAAACATTCCACTTGGGTAGCCAATCTAGTACCCATAAGAAAGAAAAATGGGGATATATGCTATGTGTGGATTTTAGAAATATGAATCAAACATACCTAAAATATCACTATCCCCTCCCACAAATTGATTAGATCTTATAGGTAGTGGAAGAAGCAAAGAGATTCTCACTACTAGATGGTTACTCTGGATACAACCAAATTTGGGTAAAAGATGAGGATCAGTACAAAACAACATTCACCACGAAATGGGGTACATTTTCCTATTAGAGAATACCTTTTGGATTGTCCAATGAAGTAGCTATATTTCAGAGAGCCATGGATTATGCCTTTAAGACACTGATCAACAAAGTTATTTTTATTTACCTAGATGACATGACGGTGTTTTCCCATGATAAAAAGGATCATCTGTCCCATTTAGAACAAGTTTTTCAAAAGTGTAGAGAATTCGGCATTTCACTCAATCCTAAGAAGTCATTCTTTGTAGTTCATGAGGGAAAATTACTAGGTCATGTGGTTTCAAAAGAAGGTATGGCCATAGAGCCAGACAGGATTAGAGAAATTCTTGCTCTTCCCTTGCCTACGAATAAGAAGACCTTGCAGTCTTTCCTAGGCCAAATCAACTTTGTCAAAAAATTCATTTCTGATTTTGCATAGAAAGTGAGGCCTATATCTGAACTACTCAAGAAGAAAGCTGAGTTCAAGTGGACTGAGGCCAAGAAATAAGCTTTCGAGATCATCAAGCAGTCCATTGCAATAGCTCCAATATTGGTAAACCCAAATTTTAGTAAATATTTTATTCTTTATGCATATGGAGCTAAAGAGAGTTATGCCTCAGTACTTACTCAGAAAGATGATCAAGGGGATGAACACCTTATGTTCTTTTGGAGAAAGACATTGCATGATTATCAGGTCAAATATAACTTCATTGAAAGACAAGTGTTTGTTGTGATGAAGTCACTGAAGAAGTTCAGGCAATATCTGGTGTAGAGCAAAACATTGGTGTATGTGGTTCATCTAGATATAAGGTGTTTTATCTTACAAGGTGATCTAGGAGATAAAAGGGTTGGTTGGATTACCAATATTCAAGAATACAATGTAGAGATACATCCCACCATGCTGGTAAGACGTAGAGATTTGTATCAAGGATTTACAGAAGCTTCAACATTGGCCGAAGTGACAGCTTGTTAGGAAATAGAAGAGGATCAAGTAGAAATGGTATACACTATAGATTTTGATTGGATTGACCAGATGATTAGGTATTTCCAAACTAGAGTATGCCCACTTGATTTTAATGCATATCAAAGAAGGAGATATAAACTTCATGCTTTAAAATATGTACTACTACCTGAAGGGTTGTTCAAAAGAAACTTGGATGTAATTCTCCTGAAATGTTTGAAAGATGACAAAAAAAAAAGATTCATGGAAGAATTCCATGGAGTATCAGCTAGTGGATATAGCTCAGGTAGGGTTACAACTTCAAATATTATAATATCAGGCTATTATTGGCCCACTATATTCACTGATGCTTTTAAAATTACCCGAGCTTGTGACAAATGTCAGAGGTATGTTGGAAGAACAAGAAATGCTTCATCTCCCCTGAGGCCTATACAGGTTGAGGAGACTTTTCAATAATGGGGGTTAGATTTCATAGGGGTTATTAAACCTAAATATTCAACATAGCATAATTTTATATTGACTGGTATAGATTATCTTACCAGATGGGTAGAATCCATTCCCACTAAGAAGGCAGACTAGGAGGTTGTCATCAATTTTATGGAAAATTTGATTTTTAGGTTTGGAGTCCCAGAAGCCTTAGTGAGTGATAATGGCCCTGCTTTCATAGGAGCCAAGTAAAATGAGTTTGCTAGAAACTATGGCTTCACTCTTAAAAATACTTCAAATTATTATCCACAAGGTAATGGACTTGCAAAATCTACCAATAAGAACTTGTTAAGGATTTTGAGGAAATCTCTTGAAGGTAATAAAAGAAGTTGGCACCTATTGCTGGACCAAGATCTATGGGCATACATGATTACTATTAAAAAGTCCATTAAGACTTATCCTTATGCACTAGTATATGGCAAAGAGGCAGTGTTACCAATTCATTTAGAGATTCCAACACTTAAGCTTGTCAGTACAGAAGAAGAATCAAAGGGAGATACTGTGAAAACTAGGTTAATACACTTGTTGCAGTTAGAAGAGAGTAGAGCTCAGACATATGATAGTTTTCAAAAGCATTCATCAGAAATTAAAGCATGATTTTATAAGAAATATAGGTTCAAAAAATTCCAATTTGCAGATTCAGTTCTCAGGTGGAATGTTGACAGAGCAAAGCTAGGCAAGCATGAAAAGTTTGATTATTTTTGGGATGGTCCTTTCAAAATAGTGGAAGCTAAGGAGTCTAATGTATTCCAGCTGGAAGGTCCAAAGGGAAGCATACAACCCATTCTAGTAAATGGTTTTCACCTCAAGCTCTACTATGTGTAAGGAGTAAGCTCATTGTAACATATGTATATACATTGTATAATTATTTCCCCTCCTTTCTGCACTTTGTATTTTGAATTCTTTTCTACACTTTGTAATTGATTTTCTTCCAAAAAATTTTGAAAAAAGAAAAAATTGCAAAAAATGACTAAGTATTGGCCAAGTGCATAGTAATGTTCCATTCTACACACAGTGCCATGTAATATTTTTTGGAACAGCGTTCCCCTCTTGAATCTACATCAAAGTATTCCGTATTTTTGTAGAGTGGTGTACCGATTTCTATTCCGCATAAATAAGGACAAAGGCGACACCAATTCGAAAACCTCTCAAAGCTAAAGATAGTTAGAGTGGAATCAAGGTGGCTTTTCAAGCATAAAATATTTAAGTACCAAGTGGACCCGAAATGCTCTTAAGTCATCGAAATGGCATCAAGCCCGATCCAAGCAGCAAGTTCAAAATTGACACGTGGAGGCTAGAGGACATTCTCGCATTAAATTCTAATGAACTCGTGCCATAATTAAAGAGTAGCCAAAGGGATGTGATGAGTTGGCAGCACAATTTGAAAATTTGACCAATAAAAATATAGGATGCCACCTTCAAGCCGCCAAAGTAAATGATGGAAAGTATTGTGAAGTGTGCCAATAGAAATATCACACAACAACCACATTAATGGTGAAATATACGCATGCTCAAGAAGATAAAAGTGACGAAGGCATATGTGAGGCTCATTTGGAAACCATGAAGTAGTTAGGAGATGAAGCAATATTCTAAAAATATTTTTCCTGCTAATTACAGTGAACAAGGTCATACTGCTACCAAGATGGCTCCTAAGAAATCACCCACCGAGACCGCAGAGGATGTTTTGGAATTTGAAACTCTAGATAAAAAGGTGGTGGTGCCATACCTCGACAAAGTCGAAGCTATGGTAGACATAGAAATGACCATCATAGAGAGGACGAGGCTGAGAAGGAGCATGAATGATAGATATAAGAAAAGGGTTGCTTTATCAGTAGAAGGTAGATGCTCCATCCTTTCTTATCTCTCTTTTTATATTTATGATTTTGTTCATCCCTACCCTGAGTTGGTAGCTGTGATAGTCAAATTTTACGACCCATTAGCTAAGGCAGTAAAGACCCATGAGGGAAAAACCCTTTTCATTATCAATGCTTATTTCTACCACAAACTCTTTGCCCTAGGGGAAGACCCACCAGTAATGCCAAAACCATTTTGGGTTGTTGAACAAACAATTTTTTACACCACAAAGAAACAAGCTAATGACGGTGAGTCATTGAAAAATTAGGTTTATAACCAGCTTAATACCAAACCCGAGGAAAAATTTCCTGAAGTCCCCATCCCCATTAACAAATACGTCAACCTTGTCCTATTCTCTATGTTGGTAGAACGGTATTACTTCGTTCGTTAATAAATCATGAACAATATATTCAATGCAATAATATGACAATAATAAACTACACAGCCGAAGGAATTAAACCAAATGGAAATCGATCGCCACTCAGGGAGGGCACGTCCCCACCGTGAAGGCAAAACCAAAAATGCAGAGAATATAAAATTAAAAACACGATGATGATTATCCAAAGTCTAACTACTATATATATATGAATAAATGAACTCT
Source organism: Wollemia nobilis (assembly GCA_028583015.1). Classification (NCBI taxonomy): domain Eukaryota; kingdom Viridiplantae; phylum Streptophyta; class Pinopsida; order Araucariales; family Araucariaceae; genus Wollemia; species Wollemia nobilis. The sequence goes on from JAQPPZ010017221.1 coordinate 5,519,368, forward strand.
TGGAATACCTAGCCGACGGCTAGGTTTGGAGTGTAACATGACTCCCCTCCTCGGAAAGCTTTGTCCTCAAAGCTGGAAATGTCTGGAGAATACTGTCAGGTTCCCATGTGGCATCCTCCTCTGGTAAATCTTGCCATTTGATGAGAAATTCTTGAATCTGACGTGATCTCAGTATTCGTATTCTATGTTGTAGTATATCTTCAGGTTGGAGATGTATGCGTCCTTCCTCATCGAGCATTGGTAATTCCGATTGACCTTGCACTTTCTGGCCAATTACTTTTTTGAGACATGAAACATGAAATACCGGGTGTATTTGTGATGATGAATGTAGCTCTAACTGATAGGCGACTTCTCCAATGCGGCGCACAATTTTTTAGGGACCATAGAATCGTGGAACCAACTTTTGGCTGGACTTTATCTTTAATGATGATTGTTTGTAAGGTTGCAACCTTAGGAAAACCCAATCACCTATATTAAAAGTTCTTTCTGATCGATGCAAGTCTTGTTGTTGTTTCATATGATTTTGTGCTTGGACTAAATTTTCTTTGAGGATGGTGAGTGTAGACTGCCTTTGTTCGAACCAATCATCCACTTTGGCTACTTTGGATGATCCTTGCACGTAATCTACGACGGTAGGAGGCTTGGTGCCATACAATGCTTCAAATGGAGACATCTTAATTGAGTAATGGTAAGAAGTGTTGTACCACCATTCTACCAATGCTAACCACTGGCTCCATTGATGTTGTTTATCTTGAGCGAAACATCCTAAGTATGTACCCAAACATTTGTTAACCACTTCTATTTGACCATCTGTCTGGGGATGGTAAGCTGAGGACATGCTCAATTTGGTACCACTAAGTCGAAATACTTCTCGCCAAAAGTTACTAGTGAAGATGGGGTCTCTATCACTTACAATATTTTTTGGCATACCATGTAATTTGAAAATTGAATCCATAAATACCTTTGCCACCTTGCTTGCGGAAAATGGATGTTGTAAGGCCTGAAAATGAGCGTATTTGGATAACCGGTCTACGATGATGAAGATAACTGTTCTGCCTTCTGATTTTGGAAGACCTTCAATAAAATCCATGGATATATGTTCCCACTAGCGTTCCGGGATGGGTAATGGTTGTAAAAATCCTGGTGATTTGACTATTTCTCCTTTATTGCGCTGGAAAACTTCACATTCTGCTACCCATTGTTTGATATATGCTTTTAATCCTTTCCAACAAAATGATTTTTTGACCCTTAAATATGTTTTCAAAAATCCTGAATGTCCTGCTGATGGAGAAGCGTGTGATTCATCGAGGATCTTCGATTTGAGTTCCGAATTGGGTGGAATGTAAATGCGGTTCTTCTTTCGGAGGATTTTATCTTCATAAGAGAACAAAGGGTGTTTAGAGGACCCTAAAGATAATTCTTGAAGTATCTGAGCAGTTTCGCTATTGGACAACCATTCCTCTTGTAATTGATTCACCCATTGGGAGCAAGGACCTGAAATAGCATTAATGACTACTTTGTCTTCATATTTCTTGGACAGCGCATCGACGACTATATTTTCCTTCCCCTTCTTGTATTTGATAACAAAATCATACCCCAATAGTTTGGTTAACCACTTATTTTGTTTTGGATAGGAAAACCTCTGCTCAAGAAAATGTTTGAGACTACTATGATCTGTTTTGATAATGAATCGGCTACTGATTAGGTAGTGTCTCCATTTTTCTACTGCATGAAGAATGGCCAACATTTCTTTTTCATATGTCGATCTTCCCAAATTTTTCTTGGAGAGCTATTTACTTTCAAATGCCAACGGATGACCTTCTTGCATTAATATAGCCCCAATTCCTGTTCCTAATGCATCACATTCGATAATAAATGGTTTGTGAAAATTGGGAGTTGCTAATACTGTAGTTGTACACATGGCTTTCTTAAGAGCTTCGAAGGCTTGAGAAGCCTCTGGTGACCAACGAAAAGCATCCTTCTTTGTGAGTGCGGTGAGAGGTGCTGCAATCTTACCATAGTTGTGCACAAACTTGCGATAGTAGCCCGTGAGACCCAAAAAACCACGAAGTTTCTTGATGGTTTTAGGTAAAGGCCATTCTTGAATTGCCTTAATCTTATTGGGATCCACTTTGACACCTTCGTGTGAAACTATATGACCAAGATACTCGACTTCTTGAACACCAAATGAACATTTGGAACGTTTAACAAATAATTTTTCTTTGTGTAAAATGTGAAGGACCTTATCCACATGATGTAAATGATCCATCCATGTTTTGCTGTATATGAGAATATCATCAAAAAAGACTAACACAAACTTACGGAGGAGTGGGCGAAACACTTGGTTCATGAGACTTTGGAATGTGGATGGGGCATTGGTGAGACCAAAAGGCATGACCAAAAATTCGTAATGACCTTCATGAGTACGAAAGGCAGTTTTGGGAATATCTTCTTCTCTAACACGGATTTGGTGAAAGCCGGAGCGAAGGTCTAATTTTGTAAAAAAAATTGCACCATGTAACTCATCTAATAGGTCATCTATGACAGGGATAGGAAATTTGTCCTTGATAGTGAGTTTATTTAGAGAACGAAAGTCAGGAAACATACGCCAAGAGTTATCTTTTCATCTAGTCAGAACTACAGGTGAGGAATAAGGACTAGTGCTATGACGAATGACTCCATGATCCAACAAATCCTGAACGATCTGTTCGATTTCTATATTTTGTGGTTGAGGATAGTGATAAGGATGATTGTTAGGAGGGACACTCCCTGGAATCAAATGGATGGCATGGTCATGAGATCGTTTAGGTGGTAATCCTTGAGGTTCTTGGAAAACCTCTTCGTAATGTGTTATGATGTCTTGTAACTCTGGAGCAAGAATATCCGAAGTTGCTGGAGATTGTTTTTCCAAACAATTAATTTGAGCTATAAACCCATATCCACCCTTTTTTAACATCTTCTCCATACTATGAGAGCTCACCATTTGTGATGGAGGAGTAGTAATGCCTTGTAAGCGAATGATTCATCCATTTTCCTTCCATTCCACAAATAATTTTTTGAAGTTGAAGCTAACCGTATCTAATGTTTCCAACCATTCCACTCCCAAAATGACATCCGAGTTCCCCAAATTCATGACGAAAAGGGATCCAAGCCAAGTATAAGTTCCCATTTTTATGGAAACTTGAGATGTGCGACCAACACATTGTGCGTTCACCCCATTGGCCACTAGAACCTGGAATTTGTCTTTGTTGGAGGAGTTAATGAATAAATTCAAAGCTTTTGCGGTTTTGATATCGATAAAATTATGGGTACTACTAGAATCAATTAGCACATTCACCTTTTTCTGGCGAAGAAATCCTGGTACCTTGATGGTATGGTGGGCGGTTAAACCTATGAGAGCATGCACGAAAATCGCCATTGTATCCTCTTCTTTTTCTTCTATAGTACATGGTAGGTCTTCTGGCATAGGTTCTTCTGATTGGTAAGGTTCTTCCTCTTCTCCTTCACATTGATCACCTTCAATATGAAAATTTTGTTTTTGGGCACATGCTTGTTCCCTGGGGTGGTGAGTGCGACATTTATAGCAAAAATATCTTGATGGTTGATCATTTCTATGAAAGGAATTGTTGCGATATGAGGGACGACTATAAGTTTCACGTCGTGCAGACAACTGATGTCTCTTCTCGGCCAGCTTGGCTATTCTTATACAATCGTTCAGCAAGGTTGGATTGTGCATGTCTACCTCTACTCGAATACTTTCTTTCAAACCATTGCAAAAGGCTCCTACCACTGTGTCGGGGCTGAGGTCTAAAGTGTATGGTAGTAAACTGGTAAATTTTGAAACGAATTTGCTAACTAACCCTTCTTGTTTAAGAGATAACAGTATTACTGTGTATGATGATGTAGCTCCTTCATCAAATCTTTCTAAAAAAGAGGTAGTGAATTTTCTCCAATTAATAGTAGCTCCTGTCTCTCGTTTAAGCCATACAAACCATTGGTAGGCCTCAGTGCCAAGTTTTGATGCAGCGAAAGGAACTTTATCAATTTCCTTAATTTGATATAAGTCAAGAATGCCTTCCATTTTGGCTATCCAACCACGAGGATCATGACCTTCAAAAGTGGGCATATCAATTCATGGAAAATTATTATTAGGGCCTCTCGGTTGTTGATAACCCGTGTCCCTTTCTTGATTTTGGTTATACCACTGTCTCTGATAGCGATCCCTATAATTATCCGAATCACCTTGTTTTTGTACCCAATCATCATTAGGATCGACATTTTCTTCATTCCTTTGGGCATGGGAGTGATTTTGAGAATTAGTATTGGGATTAGGCTGGTTTTGTGCTTTTACTAGGTTTTTTAGGAGGAGACCAATTTCGTTCATACCCTCTAGTAAGAGATGAAGAGAATCAGTGTCGGAAACGGCTGAGTTACTTGAGTTTCCTTGTGTGATGTTTTCGTGAGTTGGGGGAGGATTAGTAGCCATAGGATCTACTAGTGGATGATGTGGATTATAACTACCAATTTTAAAAGGAGAATTTTTTGTACCTGGGCTTCAATTTGGTCTTCTGGCGTTGTTATTGGTCGTTTTTGAGCTTGATAATCGACCGTCAGATTCCTTAATCCACTGTTTTCTCATGCACTTGTTAACATAACCCGCTTAGGAACCCTTGAACTTGGACTGTCGTAGAATGTAATGAAATTTTAATCAAAAATTTGGTTTCCGCTACAACTGTCGCTCCAACTGCGATGCGGATTTGAATTTGGATTTGGGCTCCTTCTTTGTGACAGCTTTTGACCACTTTGACTGCACTTTTGACAACACTTTGAAGACACGACCCAGTTAACCCTAACTGCCCACCTGAGACTGCAATGAAGCCATCGAAACATGAAATGGACACGGATGTGTGGACACGACGGACCAAGCGACACGCGAGCGGACCGAGACATGATGCACGGATCGAGACAAGACAGAACAGAGACGCGACACGCGAGCGGACCGAGACACAACGTGCAAAATGATAGAAGACCGAATGAATGGAAGACTAACGCGCGGACCAAAAAAGGATAGAACGAAGATGTGACACAGACTTAGAAGGAATAGACACGACACAATGTAAAGACAGAAGACCGACCGAATGAAATACTAACACTAGACGACAAGACCACAGACCAAACAGATGACTAACACAGGACGACAAAACCAAGCACCGAATAGAGTAGCAAGGCAAACGCAAGGAGGTGAGCGTGTGGCCAAAGCCACGACTCACTATGTGCGCTAAGTGCCTTATAAACACTTAATCGCCCACAACACCTTGTATGTGGGATAATTGCCCACGCAAAAAAATAATAATAATAAAAATGTGAGTACCTTATAATATAATCCGATATAAGATTATTTCTCGCTCGTTGATTGGTCGATAGCGCTCTCTGCGTTAATGGCATGCTAGCTTGAATTTTCCTACCCGTAATGGCGAATGGCGATTGGAATTTCGTTTTGCTTCCACCGAATTGCCGGAGATTTGTCTGCGGCGCGTTTGAACCCGACAGTACTTTCTTGCACCAGTTTTATTTTCTGAAACGATTGGATGACGGACGCGTTTGCAACACTGGCGTATGCCTATTTCGGAGGTTCTGTAGGCGGAGATGACTGCGCTGGCCACAGCTTGAGATCAAATTGGGACACAACGGGATTTGGCCAATCGAAATGGGACGCGAACGGGTAATTTGTGCGCTGTTTGAAGATTGGAAACAAACGCTAATTTTCTTTCGCGATGACGTTACTAAAAGGAATTCGAATGCCAATTATTTGTCCGATCGCCCGATGAAGTGTGAGGGACAGAGCAGTACGAAAGTCCCGAGGCTTGGAACTGGACCACTGATACCACTTAGAACGGTATTACTTCGTTCGTTAATAAATCATGAACAATATATTCAATGCAATAATATGACAATAATAAACTACACAGCCGAAGGAATTAAACCAAATGGAAATCGATCGCCACTCAGGGAGGGCACGTCCCCGTCGTGAAGGCAAAATCGAAAATGCAGAGAATATAAAATTAAAAACACGATGATGATTATCCAAAGTCTAACTACTATATATATATGAATAAATGAACTCTTGGAATACCTAGCCGATGGCTAGGTTTGGAGTGTAACAGTTGGCTTGCATGCAGGGTTTGGACTCTGAAAAAATGGTTCATGGTTGGAAAATCGCCATTGCATACTGTATCTCTAATGAAAGAATGTATGAAAAGGATACGGGAAAGAAAGATACAAGAGTAATTTATTTTGAATGGAAAGCTTTTATCACCCAAAGAATACATGAGCAGCTAGTAAGCATGAAGAGGGTCATTGATGCTCCTAGTTTTAGGCATTTCTCAAACTTGGTATTAATGTTCTATGCTACTGTTAAAGACAATATACCATGGATTTCGGTCAATAATAAGACCAATAATTGATAACCCTTTTCGGTGTATTATTGTACAAGTCACTTAAGAAGCATTGAGTCTTACTATAGATTCAATTTATAATTTCTTGAACCAGCCCTCAAAATAATGTATGATAAGCTCCCTAGATTGCCACCCTTGGCCAAGGAGATTCTGAGGACTAAGGGTGCAAAATAAGGAGACTGGTATTTTTTAACTGAAGGTACATTCATCAGACTGTATGGTTTCATGGGTAAACCTTTAATTTTGCTCCACTTTGTCACAGAGAGACTTTTTGCCTTGGAATATCTGAATTAGGCAAAATACATTGATGCGAACTATGGTTTGAGGACGAAAAGAAAGTCTTTGCTTACTCACCGCACTTTAAGGGATATCACCATCACCAAGAAGGGGTAGAGTCTACATATTGACCAATACCTTGACATGTTAGGTTTGTTCTATATTCCCCAAAGATGGAGTTATGACCCTAATAACATTTTCATTGCAAGAAACAAAACCCTAAATGGAGATAAGGCCTACAAGTTTGAGAAAAGGCCCAGGGCACATTTTGAACAAGGGATAAATAATGATGAGACTGCTATTTTGGAGTGGAACATCACAAATATGGATCAGTTACCTCCGTGGTTGGATTTTTATGAGAATATTGAGGATTTTGATCCAGATCATAAGCCCAGTCATCAGATTACAGAGGATATGATTAGTAATATTAAAGCAAAATTTGCAAAGAAAAAGGATCCTCCTTCCAAGACCAAGTCTACAAATAAAAAGGAACCTCTACCTGAGGAAGAAGTTGTAGAGGGAGGAGAAGAAGAGGAGGATAAAGGGCCATGGGATGAAGCAAATATCATGGATTGGTGGCGTATGAGAGTTGAAATTGGAAAGCCAAAATCTAAATTTGGAATGAATATTGATAAGGAGTTTTCAAGAAGATATAACGAGAATATCGATACTTGGAGACTGAAGGATGTCAGACATATAGTATTGATGGTTGAAAAACCCCAAAGTGGTTCTGAATCCCTCTTGCCTCCTATAGATCAAAAAGCTCCTTTAACAGTAGCTGATGTGCTAAAAACCTTTAATCCTACCTCTGAGCAGGTAGAGAAATTTCCTAATGGGGCTAGGTTGATGAGCAAGATGCAGTATTCTAAGGAAAAGGCTATGAATACCCTTGTCATTGAAACAATATCCGGGCCTAGAAGTTTAGTTTTGAGGGAAAACCTCCGAACATAGATATTTATTGGAAAGAAAAAGATGAACGTTTTAGGTTTAGACCACTTTCTTTTGCTCCTGCAAGATCTGTTGAGATATGTTCCATTGCTGAGAAATCACTACTTTTAGAGTAGTCCAAGAAGATGTATTAGAAGAAGATTCTGAAGATGAGATGGATACTTTCCAACTAGTTCGTAGGATGACTAAGAGAGCCCTAGAAAGAGAGGACAAAGAAATTTCAAATAAATAGAAAAATATACGGAGGAAGTTACTAAAGAAGTAGTTGATTTTGCCACAGAAGGGTTGATTGATCAAGAGCAACGACTAGAAATAGAGGCAGAACAAGAACACCCTACATCTATAGGCAAAGGTAAGTTTTCTAATACCTCTTCTCCTCTTCATCTCCATGAATACCCAAAGGAACCTCCCTCCATTTCTAATCAATAAAATATGGTAAATGTACCTCCTACCTCTCATAGTCCACCCCATGTTTCATCAATAGCTATGGAGGTACATGTCAGTTCTATTTTGTCACAACCACCTCAAACCCCACCTTTCACTTCTGAGGTTTCCACTTCAACATCTACCATCGATCCACATCCATATTTTTTATCACCACCATCAATGGGACACTGTGTTCCAAGTACATCCACCCATTCCAATGTCAGTCATGTATCTATCTCTTTGAGTTTACCTATATCTACAACAATGGTAGTTACAGAGTCCACTGTTGTAATAGATACTACTGTAGCTATATCTTCACCCCCACCAACAACAAGTTAGCCTAACCTATTTTTTTAATGTCATCATCTCCCTTGGCTACTGGTTTTTCAAAACTTGTTACTATACCAAAGGAGCAGGAAGCCACTCAAAACATAAAGGATTACTAGGTCAAAATTCTTGCCAAGACTTCCAATAGGATGGCGGTGTCAAGAAAAAGTATGTATGTTGACCCTATTACTAGGTAGAGGGTATCAAGATCTATGATTCTACTGGTAAGTAAACCTAAAAATGAAATTACTATTCAATATTATTGAGAGGAGGTGGTCACAGAAGATATTGACAAGCTCCCTATTGAAGACGAGCTAGTGATAGCCATGACCCACATAGATACCTTCTATGTGAAAAATGATATATCCAAAGAGAAGGTGGATAAGCTGAAAAACCAAGTTGAAAAGCTTAAAAAGAGCCTCAATGATCAAAAAGAGATAGAAAAGGTTCTGATGAAGGAGTCCAAGGCTTGGCAAGAAAAGTTTCAAAATGCCAATAAGTTGAAGGACCAATTAGAAGAACAGAAGATGTTGAATGAATATCAAGAAATAGAAATTCAGAAATTAAAGCATCGACTTTAGATTGAGAAAGATAAATCCTAAGGATTTTCTAAGGATGATTTAGAAAAAATTAAGGAGTTGCTTTCTAAGTTTCAGGAAAAGTGTTCAGAACTTCAACTTATGATTGATTATCTTCAAGATGCCAGCCGATTAGTGTCCACCATTAAGAAGGATTTGGATCAAAACACTAGAGAGTTGTAGCCTATGGTAATTCTAGTAGAATAGATGTATAGGTTGGGTGATAACAGACTCAGTGATGCTGCTAAACAAATTCTCAATAAAGAAAGAAATCTGACTGAAGTTACTGCCAAAATAGTGGTTAAAAAGCATAGGGCAATTCAAAGGTCTTGGCTATTGGTTGACAGGATGGACAAGGGGATTAAAGATATTATTGAAATAAATAAGGAAATGATTTAGGTTGGTTTTAAAGGACTCTGAAAGGAGGATCACATATTTTTATCTATGGAATAAGTCTAGCAAATCATCAATGAGAATTTACAAGATGAAGCTGGAATTGATTCATTGGAAGATCCACTATCCCAAGAACAAGCTGCCAAACTGATTATGGATTATACACAATTAAGATATCTCATGGAAGATATGGTTACTAGAGGAAATGTTGCTAACTATGAATTATAATATATTTATAAGCAACTTAAAGAAAAATCAAATACCTTAGAAAAATCTTGAAAAAAAGCTCTACTGTCCCTAGAATCAATGATCCAGTTCTTTGGAGATACCTCTGGTGAAGGTAATCAGAAAGTGCCTGATCCATAAAAAGGACGAGAAGAAGATGAAGTAGATGAAGAGGTTGTAGAATAAGGAGAACAAGATGGAACAGTTACAGGCCCAGAAGGGGCTCACACTTAAGTCATTTTTGTTTGTACATATACATAAGTTTTGTATTTCTATTTTTACTCTGATAATTTATCAGAAATAAGAAATAAAGGCATGAATCCCACAGAGCAATAGTTTTTGTGTGAAGGCATTCTTTGAAATAAGGATTTATAAATGGGGTAGAGTTGTGTACAATTCTAAATATAGTAGCAATAATCGGTATTTATGGATCAGTGCTATGTATTTTTGGCATCACTTCGATATGAATCTCTACTCTCTCAGCAAATTGATAAAACTTTCAGAGAGTAGTGTTTGTATGGAAGTTATTATATAAAGTATATATTTAGAGAAGTATATTTGACTCCTAAGGCCCAATGGATAATACTCTGAGTTTGATTGGCTTTGCAAGTAAATCTACTTGAGAGGTGCCAGAATGTAGGCCCAAAATGACCACATACTTAGTAACATTTTGTAGAATTTTGCCTAAGTGATAAAGTTATCATTTTGCATACCTTACAGTGCACTTTGAAGTGGATCCACAATAGAATATATGAACCTGCCAAAAACTTAGTGAATATTTTCATACTTGAAGTGATTCCAGGCGATTCCTTTTAGGCTCCAGATTGGTGCTACCCTAAAATATGCAAAAGTTTCAAGAAAACAGTGACGTCAGTAGCGAAGAAGTACGGATTGGTGATTCAGAGGACGAATGGAGTGTTTCCTTTCTAGAATGATGACAAGGTAGGATAATATAATGATGAAGGTGCATAGTCGTGATAAGAGTTTACGTGACTAACACTAGATCTGGAATGGTGACAAGGTAGAGTATTTCATCTTGAAGGCTATTTGAAATGGAGGAGTTACTTCACACTATGATAGGACTGGATTGGTGATTACATACTAGTGCACTTGTTCTACCCAGAATGGAATTCGCAAAAGAAATAAGGAAAGGATGATGTCATCAAAATTCTAATGTGGATTGAAGATGTATTCTTAGAAACAAAGAGCAAATTCATTGTTCAGCTTTCAAAGGTCCAGATTGGATATTTCGTAGCTTCTGATTCAGAAAGATGACATCACCAAAATTTTAAAGCGAAATGGTGTTGTATCCTCCTCACCATTTTTGATAAGCTTATGTCAAGTTGAATCTGAACCATACAATGAGGAGAATAAATGGTGGAGGTTGTGTTGAGAAATTTTATATGTTTAAAGAAAATTTCTCCATCAAGTTGGTAATAGTCAGTTGGAAGATGAAGCGTTGAAGGTTTTTCCAAAAAATAAAATCAGAGGTGGTTATAGATCGACAATAGCGAATGACTCCCAAGAAGAATCGATGAAAGGGTAGGATTACCAACAACCTAAACTCTAGTTTTGTCAAGTGACCAGCAAGTTGTAGAGGCCCTGAGCTGCCATGACGGACCGTTTTTAGAAGATTTCCCAGAGGATGAACCGGTAAGCAGATGCCAGCTAGATCTCTTTGCTGCACTATCAAAATAAGATCTTTGTAATGCTTCTTAATTATTTTAATTTTACAAAACTATAAGTAGAGGTCGAACCCTTATTTTTAAAGGGTTAGCTCTAGCATGTTTTCCTATGCTACTATAAATAATCTTGAAAAGATAATGGAAGGAGCATTACATTGATCTTTGCCTTAAATATGTGTTCTCGTGCTTAATATCAGAGGTTCAAATTATTTAGTTGTATTTATGTAAATGCTTGAATGGTTATTTTGGGCCTAATTAATGGATTACTAGCTGCTAAAGTAATTGAAATCTACTTTTGAGTTTGTTCTATATTGTTAGGGAGTGCATTTCTATAAAATCTAGGTACTGGTGAATTTTGTTATTTGGATTATCACTATCTGGGTATTGAAATTGCTTGCTGCAATATTGCTCTACTATGCATTAATGAATAAGTAACAATATAATTTGAGATATTTTTGGTCTGAGTATGTATCTTTGGTATGGTTTTTGGGAGATTTTTATGGTAGTGCAATGTTAACCTATCCATCCACTAGTATTCATATTTCTCTAACCCTAATCTTCTCTTACCCTAAACTTAAAACCCTAAGTGAGCATAATTGTGTCAACAACCTGTTAAGTTGAAAAGGAACCAACCTATTCTGGAGTTTGGATCGAAAACCCCTATTTTGGTCCATCCAATGTTGAGTGTTGAGCTATAGCTATCAGGTGCAATCCTGAATAGAAAATAAGAAGATAGACATCCACAGTATCGAGTGAAAACTTGGTGCAATTTAGTTCCAAATAGGTATCACATCCATCTGACATGTGCCCCCATATCAAGTCTCACTATCATCCGATAGAGCAACCATGTCCTCCGGTATTTGACATCCTCCATTGGGCCCATGCAAAGGCCTTCATTGTTTGGCTATTGGTCCATGTTCACTATTGAGCCTCGTCATCACCTTGCTCAAGCCTCACCTGTGCACACCCAAACATACTATTAAAACATAATATAAACCTTAGTTATATTAACACCAAAAACAAAAAAATAAATCTAGTTATATAAAAACTAAAAACAAAATCTAAACTAAATAAAAACGACAACAATCCAAACAAAATAAATAAATATCAAAGATATAAATCTAAATTAAATTTTATTAAATATATATATACACATAGACATGTACTTATATATTAAAAAAAATTAATTAATATATATATATATATATATATATATATATATATATATATATTATTTTTATCATTGCTACTTTATTTTAATTCAAATGTTCATTTAAATTAGATTTAATAAAACATTTGAATATGTTTTAGCTTGAGATATTAAAGTTAAGACCTTAGAACTAATCTCAAAACCAAAACTAACCAAGAGGCTAAAAGGTACAAACCTAAACCCAAAACCTAAGACTCATTTAACACAAAAGACCAAGAGACACTAACATGCAGCCAAGCCACCAAAGAATGGAACACATGACTCAAAGACAATCAAAATCCTCCAAACTCAACACAGAAAAGGTGGGTCCCCAAGAATTGGGATAGTTTTGAAGAGGCCACAACAAATGACAACTCTATTGGATAATGCCCCTAGCATTCCAAACGAAAACCCAGAATCTTCGGTTCTAAAACCCAACAAACCAAATATTAAAAACAAAGTTATTCAACAACATCCAAAGATGATGGGGATAGACAACTTCAATCGAAAATATATGAACCACTGCTTTATCTAAGTGTGTGAAAGTGTTTTCATTCTGGCATTCCTGAAAACCATTCAGAATCCATCACTTGTTTTACATTAGGCTATAATATATTATTCATTAAATATGTGCCTTTGCATTGCTCCACAACCAGTCAAGTGTTTATAGCCCCAGTAGATATGCCTTCACTCACCTAAATATCAAGTTAAATTAACGCTTGCCTCTTTTGTAAAAATGTATCCACTACCAGCCAGGAGTCTATAGCCCCGGTGGAGATGTCGTAAGCCATTCGATTAATTAGGATTTTTTTTTAATCATTTAATTGCTTTGCAAACATCACCTACCACCTAGGTTAGAGATAAAATAAGGTTAAATATTGAGTATATAAAATATTTTCACCTAGAATTGCAAACCAAATAACTTCATCTTTCAATATTTCAAGAATACCCCTTAGTATGATGTGTTCATGTGTAGCCTTAGCAAAATAATTCATGGTTCCCAAAATTCACTATCTTAATCCCCAAAATCGAGGATTAATTACTAAATAATTCAATATCCTTTTCTTGGATATACATGATAAGCATTTCATCCTCCAAGATTCCATAAGTTAGTGACCATTATTGAACACAACCACCAATAGAGAGACCAACCCAAAACACAAAAATTGCACACCAAAACCTGCAAAACATGCTCAAAACTTAACCTAATACAAACTAACAAGAAAAAAAATATCAAACTCACCAAAACCAAAATTTGAGACAAAAATCAAAGTAGAAAACCAAAACCAAAACACAAAAACAAACCATAACACACACTTTTATACAAGATACAAAAAACAATTTGGCTATCACTTCCCTAGTTCCCAAACATGATTGGCACAATTTGAAAAGCATATAACATGAAATGCATGTCAATATTTACAAAAATTCCAGCAAAAAAGGATTATATCAAGCCATGCAACACCTCTCATCTTGTCTCTCTTACATAACCACTTTGATTCAAGTTTATTAGTAATTCCATGTTTAGCATTTGATTCTTTAAACTTGCAATTGGATACATGATTTTCAACAATGTTTTGCTTATTTAAAGAGATGCAAATTTCAAAATTAGATTCATTTTCACAAGCATGTAATATTTCCTTAAAATAGGAGGCTATTTCTAGAAATTTTAAAGCCACATCATAATCCATGTATTTAGACCAATCATACTCATGCAACAATTTGCAATTATCTAGGATGTTTACTAAATGAGAATCAATATAATCTTGTATCCTAGGTTCAATTGTTAGTTTTTGATGAACATGATTCAAAAATCCAAGCATGTCTACTTCTCCTTCATTTAACCAAGCAATATCATTAGTGAGGTGAGTAGAAATTCACTCTAATTCTTCATTCACCTCTAGTGGTATTTCATCATAAATAGCATTTGAATCCAATAAATGATTATACAAAATTTCACGTAAAGTTTGGATGTTTGAACACAAAAGGTTAGATTCTACCTCTTGTATATTTCATTTCCCAACACTTGGTGAGCCATTATGACCTCTTATTCTTCGTGGGTTTCATCATCTACATCTTGTAACACTTAATGTGATATAGCAATTTCAGCAACCTGCATATCAAATGAAACAACAATTTCAGTAATAGGAACATGAGAAGCAAATAAGTCCTCATATCTACCCCAACCATTATAATAATCATCTTCTAGATCCATGGGATGAAATTCTATAGTGTTTTTTAATGACATGATTTTTGGATTGTCCAAAAATTGTAGGCTCTTAATGCATATGAGATGAAGAAATTTTTTTATCAGAATGCGCAAAAGAAATACATTCCTCATGTTTTCTCCAAACATTATCATAATTATCAAATTCTATCAAGGCTTCTGTATAATATTTAGATTCAACCATTGATTCACCCTCAACTTCAAAGAATTCATCTTCCTCAGATTCATCCTCCTCAAATTTGAAAAATTCATCTTCTTAGGATTCATCTATTGGTGGGTCAAGGGTTTCTTCCATGGGATCTACTATTGTATTCAAACTTCTAAAGTTATCCCAATCCTCCTTTGTAAAAAGTGACCCTAAGCCAACTTCTAGACTTTGATCAACTTGATCATCACCATCCTCACTGGTGATATCTAAGGTGGTTGTAAAATGTGGATATTCAACTTTATCTCCTTGATTGCTCATAATATGCATTGTTTGATTCATGAATACCAGGTTTGATGGTTGGTATTGGTTGGAATGTATAGCTCCTGAAAAACAATCTATCATAGGATAATATGGTTCCTCAACTAAATTCTTTGATAGTATTTGATTATGAACTTTAGGGTTCAACAATGATAATTGACCCACATCCAAACCTTTGGAAATGCACCATTGTTTTGTCGTTATTGCCTCACTGAAGGCTCTTGACAAATATGACTCTTCAAAAATTCTCCCTAGAAATGTAGAGGTAAATGGATCTAAGGCTTCTAGGTACACTTGGATAGCTTCTTCTTCTAAAATGATGTAATCACTCTCCATATCGGTGTACAACCTATGGAACCTATCATTAAATTGGCTTATGGACTCATTAAGTTCTTTACAAACATAAACAAACTGATTTAATATCCTATCTGGATCAATCAATTTTCCAAACTGTTTGAGAAATGCTACCTCTAATTGCTCTCAAGAGGTGATAGAACCTACAGGTAAACCTATATACTAGTAATAAGCAAATTCATCTAATGTGAATGGAAACATCCTATAAATAATATCTTCGTGTATGATTTGCAAATGAATTAAAATGCTCTTATATCTTTGAATATGCTCTTCAGTTGATTCCATCCCATCATGCCTAAAATGAGGTAGTTTACACATAATATCTATAGGCATATGATGTGAAGGCCCAGGTACATTTAAAGGACAATCTACCCTTAAAGAAGCAAGAAATGCCATTAGATAACCTCAAAGAATATGACTTTAAAACCAATTTTGTTAGTCAAAGAAATATCTTGCAATAAGCATGAAATGACTAACAAATATCAAAATATATGCATCAATTAAAACATGACATTAAAGACCATTCTCCAATTTGCAAAAGGTTAGCATAAATGTATCATCAATTGGAACTTTCAAATCATTGTATATGATCAATAAAACCTCATTAGTCAAGATAAATGCCTTCAAATCATTCTTTCAAATAACATGAACAAATTAGCATCTATAATAAAACAACTAAATCAGGCCCTCCTTCTAGCGCCAAAATGTTGAGTGGTAATTTTTCCCAAGTGCAAAACCACACTCACAGTTAGGATTTTGATTAGAAAACCCTCTCTTGCAAAGGATTAAACATTCCTCCAAGGTTCCTTTTACTTTAATGTGTGCATATATGCTTGTGTAAATGTATCAAAAGTGCTTGGAATACCTGAGTGCTTTGCAAAATAATTGTTAACAAGGGACCTGTGCTGGGGTTAATTTAGTATATTATGCTATTATTGTTCATGACCCTAAAGGGAAAGTAAATGTGATACTGAAAATGGTGAGATGATTCCTTTTATGTTGCTTCAAACGTGGAAAGAGAATAATCATGGACAACCAACTTTGTAGCTATGATAACCTTTGATTTGCATTACAAATAACCATCTTTAATGAGATTTATTTTCATAAAGAGAGTTGATTTCTTGAAATGTCTTACAAATTACCCCCTTTCCATGAAACTGTAATTTTCAGGAAGGAAGTCGATTTCTTGCTTTTAATGTAATGGCCTATAAGATGCCAAATCAATTACCCTCTTTCATGAATATGTAATTTTCATGAAAGAAATTTCATATACTGCCTCATAGAAATAGTCTTTAGAAATATCTCATAAATCATTCCCCTTTAATGAAATTAAGGTTTTCATAAAGGATGAATAATTTATGGCTTGCAATAAAAAAAAACGTAAAGCTTGAAATGCCAATCTCATTTCAAAATTGTGAAAGCATGTAGAACAGGAACTTGCAAAACTCCCTTTAAAATTGAGAACTTTAAATCATAGTGGAATCTTACATTTTTATTAAAATAAAACAAGATTCTCTGAATTTGTGTTTCTGTTTTTTATTTAATATATATATTTATTTATTTTATTTTGAAAGATATTAAAAATAAAATGGAAAAATATAAGGTTAGAGAATAAAAATAAAATAAAACGAACATAAAATAACGCAATAAAACAAAATGCTGCAATCAAAAATTCCACAGACCCTTCATGTGTTAATCTCCTACAAATAAAACCAGCATTGAGGGGATCCGTGTTTTTGCAATCCAGCCTCTAATGAGGTGCAATCTCCTAAGAAAAATTAAAATATTAAAATGATAAGCAGATTTAACCAAACAAACTTGCATTAAAAATCTACAGAACTTCAATAAATTGGTATGTAATAGATTTTCAATAAGCCCAGTAAAATGCAAAAGACAACTCTGATTAAAGGCATCATATGGAGCATAATCTAACCCAATAAAATGATGGAAGAAAATATTTTACAAAATAGATCCAGTTTTCCATCTGCAACCTATTTTCAAAAAATTCCAACCCCTATTTCTGAGTACAAATAGGTATTTAATCCTAGATTCCTAACCCTTCCTCTATTTTGGTAACATCTTCTTTCTATTCAAGGAAACATAACTGCCTTATAATTGAACTCTCCTTAACTTAATGAATTTTATTTTCTTTTACAAAAGCTTTAAGTTATTTGCAAAACTCTTTACAAAAGTATTCCTCGACCATATTTCCCTAAATAGATAAAGACATCAAAGGGTGACACGAACCTCTCCATAATAGTCTTACGAGGCCCCCCTTTTCACTCGCTATGATTGAAAGATTCACATATACATACTTTTTTCCACATGTGTTAACAAACACAACCATATAAAACCCTATGTATGTTGTATGAGCTAGCCATCGATAGGTCTCAAACATGTGTACCCAACCCACCTTGTATATTTTCGCACAATATTCTTTGTTTTATTGGTACTACTAAAGGTTTTTAGTTCAAGTACGTGTGAGACCTTTGAAACCATTCTAAAACTACCATATTTGAAAAAACTCATTGATATATCATCCATTTTGATCTTGTTCCAGCCATACCGCCATGAAGGAAGACAAATTGACCTCATCTGCTTTGATCCCAAAAATTACTCACCATCTGTGTCCTGAAAGGCAGCCTCTGACATCACCAAATTCGCTTGCATCCAAAACAAATATGTCCTTCTCTCTACTATAACTGACGTCGTTAATCCTACCACAATCATCGTCGTGTTTGACATAGCCTCCATCGTCGCACATGCCAATCTGATCTACGCCATCAAGCTTGGATTCACCGCCAGTTTCAAATTCTTTTATTGTATGCCTGATTATACTCTTTGCCCCGAGTGTTCTAAATTGTTATCCTCAATGTTGGGTTGTCTCCACATTAGGGTCATCCACGCTACCGTCGAACATCCTTTTGCTTTGCCTACGCTGGACTCCTCCAGTAATATTGTTTAGAACTTCCCCTGTACACTGATTCTACTTTTATCCGGTCATGTCGATAGGTTTTTGAGGACTGTCGACCTCTATTTTGATGAATTTAGACTTGCAACCCTTTCGAACCTGACGTGAGCACCATCCGTGGGATCTCTGCATAGCCTTCGTCGATGAGGTGGAACCTGTTCGAAGACATAGCTCTCCTTCCACGTCGATCCGTGTGTTATTTGCATGGTAAAATCCATGCGTACCACCTGGAAGCCCTTCATCTAATGAAATTCGATTTCCGTGCTCCACTTCTTGTCAACAAATATATCTTTCGGTGAATGTTCTATTGAATTTTGTATTACCCTATTTCATTTGAAACTATCCCCACTATTTTAGTCAATTTTACCAGCTCATCCCGAATAGTCAATTTTACCAGCTCATCCCGATGGATTACAACCTTCTCCTTGAGTCAACACGTTTACCTGGTGTAGTTCCATATCATTCCAATTTGTGCTATCGGCATCCATCTCCATGACCTACAACATTCTCGTGCTACCCAGTCATCCGTCGATTTCGTGATTGCCGACATATCCACCAACTTTCCATTATAAATTTGAATTCCCGACATCACGCTGTAATTCACACCGACCCTTAGTATCCATAGGATTCGTATGAACATATTGGTCGATACCTCTACCGTGACATCATATGGGCCTGATGATCCCATTTGCTACATGCTACCATGTGGGAGGAGTTTTAATTCGACAACACAAATCTCATCTTCTGTGTTCGCCATGTCTTTGTTCGCCATCATCTCATGCCACCCGCATTGGGGCAAACAACATCTCCTTTCTACCTTTGAATCTTTCGCTGATCTTGATTTTTGGCTACATCGTTGGTCCGCTATCCTAGTCATATCCGATCGTTAATACCGCATTCCAATGTTGCTGACTGTGCTGGCTCCTGGGATTTCGCTCTCTATTCACTACCAGGTAAACCCCATTAGTGCCACTTTGGAGTCTTACCACACCTGAATATCGTCTACCGTGTCTGCCTTAGTGTTGCTGCTCATTGGTGTCATGTCCATCTGACGTGTACCCCCATGTCGAGTCTCACTGTCATTCGATGGAGCAACCATGTTCTCGAGTATTCGACATACTTCATTGGGCCGATGCAAAGGCCTTCATTGTTTGGCTATTGGTCCATGTTCACTATTGAGCCTCATCATCACCTTGCTCGAACCTCACCTGTGCACACCCAAACCTACTAATAAAACATAATATAAACCTTAGTTAAATTAACACAAAAAAATAAAATAATAAATTTAATTAAATAAAAGTTAAAAACGAAATCTAAACTAAATAAAAACAACAATCCAAACAAAATAAATAAATATCAAAGATCTAAAGCTAAATTAAATTTTATTAAATATATATATATATATAAACATGTGCATATATATTAAACAAATTTATATATATATATATATATATATATATATATATATATATATATATATATATATTATCATTGCTACTTTATTTTAATTCAAATGTTCATTTAAATTAGATTTAATAAAACATTTGAATATGTTTTAGCTTGAGATATTAAAGTTAAGACCTTAGAACTAATCTCAAAACCAAAACTAACCAAGAGGCTAAAAGGTACAAACCTAAGACTTATTTAACATAAAAGACCAAGACACACTAACATGCAGCCAAACCACCAAAGAAACTTGGAACACACTACTCAAAGATAATCAAAATCTTCCAAACTCAACAAAGAAAAGGTGGGCCCCCAAGAATTAGGGATAGTTGTGGAGAGGCCACAACATCTAGTTGAAGAAAGTATTTCTGAAAGAGATATAATCTTTATTTGTATACAATAGTTGGAAATATTTGAGCAGGTTTTGTGAGCAGTATTGAAGGCAGAATTGAGCAAGTCTTGTGATAAGACTTGAAGCAGCTTTGAGGTAGATTTGAGCAAGTCTTTTGAGAAGACTTGAAGGTAGATTTGAGCAAGTCTTGTGAGAAGACATGGAGCAGCATTGAGATAGATTTCAAAAAGTCCTGTAAGAGACTTAGAGCAGTATTGAGATAGATTTGAGCAAATCTTGAGAGAAGACTTGGGATAGCTTTTAAGGCAGATTTGAGTAGAGTTAGAGCAGAATTGTACTAGAATTATGACGAGGTTTGGTGTAGATTTGAGACAGAGTTGATATTAGACTTTGGAGGTGACCATAGCAGAGAGGATAGAGGTCTCCAATGGATAGAGATCCATTATCCAATGTAGTGGGGATAGATTTCTCCTATGGTTAGAGGTCCACTAGCTAGAGCAATAGGGATAGAGGTCTTCTGTGGATAGAAGTTCACCAACCAGAGTAGAGGGAAAAGAGTTCTCTTGTGGAGAGATATCCATGAACTAGAGCAAATGGGAATGAGTTCTCTTATGGAGAGAAATCCACAAACTAGAGTAGAGAGAATAGAGTTATCCTATGGAGAGAGATCCACAAACCAGATCAAAGGGGAAAGAGTTCTCCTGTGGAGAGAGATCCACAAATCAGAGAAAATGGAAAATATTTCTCATGTGGATAGAGATCCATGAACCAAAGCAAAGGGGAAAGGGTTCTCCTATGGAGAGAGATCCATGAACCAGAACAAGAGGATAGAGTTCTCCTGTGAAGAGATATCCACAAATCAGATTATAAAGGTTTGGTGTCTCCTTTGGACAAAGATCCATAAGCATTGTAATAGGCAATTGATTCCCAAGATATTTGTTGAGAATATTTAGAAGAAAATTTTTCTCCGTGGATGTAACCCACATTGGGTGAACCACGTTAAATTTATGTATCTCATGTGTGTGATGATTTGTGCATTACTTTAATTACTACTATTGATATTGCCATTGATAATATTGGATAATATTGTTTAGAAAAGAAAAGTAAAATTTGATCTTATACTGTTCACCCCCTCTTAGTATAAGCCTATGTTCTTCAATTGGTATCAAAGTGGGTTCCTTCGAAAAAGTCTAACAACTTGAAGAAATATATTATAGGAACACAAATGACATCTCAAAATGGATCCTCATTGAACAAGGCACCATTTTTTGATGGGAATGATTATACCTTTTGGAGTATAATAATTAAGACTTACTTGATAGCATAGGGATACGAGACATAGTAATCAGTTGAGGATGGATTCACACCTACAACTACTCCTCCCACAGATAAAGATGGTAAGTTATTAGATGTGAATAATTTGAAGCCTATGAATGGAATATTAAGTGGATTACATGAAACAAAGTTTGTGAAAGTTATGCAATGCAAATTAGCAAAAGAGATATGGAACAAATTGAAGTAAACATATGAAGGAGATAAAAATGTCAAAATGGTAAAATTACAAAACCACAAGAAAAGGTTTGAATATTTAAATATGGAATATGAGAAATATATTGCTACATACTTACTTTGTGTAGATGAGGTTCTTAATACCATGTGTGGACTTGGATTTAAAATTTAAGACTCCAACGTTTCTTATAAAGTATTAATATCGCTCCCTATGAGGTATTATGGAAAGGTTTTAGCTATAGAAGAGATGAGATATATTTATCATTTGACTATGGATGAGTTACATGGAATTCTCATAGATTATGAGATAAGAATAGTAAAGGATCCCAAATCCAAGAGAGAGGTAGATTTCAAAGCTTCAAAGAAGACAAAAGATAAGAAACCAAAATCAAGTGGTGAGTCAAGCAGTGATGAAGAAGCTAACTATGTGAAAAGAAACAAGAAGGACTCAAGAAAGCACAAAGGTATGAGGACTGTGAAATATTTTAATTGTGGTAATTTTGGTCACTATGCATCTAATTGTCCAGAAGCCGAAATTAGTAGTAGTGAAGAGAAACATGATCATAAGAAGAAGGAAGGAGGAAAATCCAAGCATGGAAATAAAAATAAGTATGGTCAAAATAAGCATGAAAAGAAGTTCTTTTAAAAGGCACAAAAAAATTTCTATGTTAACAAGGCAAGCAAGGCTTCAAGTGATAGTGATGAAAAAATCTCAGATAGTAAAGAATAAGAGTTTTTTATTTTTAGCAATATAAGAGGAAGAAGATTATCCTATTGAAGATAAAGTTGAAAAGTATGAAGATGCTCTTAGATACCAAGAAGTAGAAAAATATTTAGAAAATGAAGAGGAAGGCACAATTGATCTAGAAGCATAACTTATTGTTGCTCTCAAAGAATTGAAAAAGATTAGAAAATAGAACTCAATACTAAAGGCTCAGTTTCAAGAACATGAGGAAGAAAATGAAAAGCTTCTACAAGACATAACAAACTCAAAAGCTAAGGCAAGGAGATTTAAAGAGGTCATGGTTGAGAATTTGGAGGTAAAAAAGTAAAAATGTGAGAGATTAGAACATGAGATAGTTTCGGTAAGGATGGAAGTGAAAGATTCTAAGGACAAGCTATACAGGTTTGGGAAAAGTTCAAAGACTTTGGATAAAATTATCAATGCACAAAGATCTTCATCTATCAAAACGGGACTTGGTTTTGAAGAAGGACAAGGGAAACAAGAAGAAGGATCAAGCTCAAGCTCAAAATAAGAGGGAGTTTTGGAGGAAGAGAGTGAAGAAGAAATTGAGACCTATACAGATAAGTTGAAGAATAGAAGCTTCACTAAGAAAGAAAAAAATGCACAAACAAGAAACATAGATCATCATAGAGAAGGAAAAGAAAGAACTAAGAGACCAGAGGTTTCAAGACAAGATTTTTTCAAATGATGCTGTTTTTCATGTAATAAGTTTGGTCACAAGGCTATGCATTGCAAGACTCATGGAAATGAGGAGTATGGCCTCACTAAAAGGAATGTCAAATATTTCAAAGATGGATATTTCTTCCAAGGGTATTGCTACTATTGTAATCAATTTGGTCATAAAGCAATCCATTGCAGGGTGGATTCACTAGTATGGATTCACCAAGAGGAACTTCAAGATATTTGCACCTTCCAAGAACTTCAACATTAAGTGTTACATGTGTAATAATCTTGGGCATAATACCAAGTGGTGTAGAACAGAGTTTCCGTAACTTCCAGAGACAAGCAATAATAGGGACACTCAAAAGGATCAAAAGGGTATGGCTATAAAAAGTTGAAAAATAAGGTTGACAAAGAAAAAGAGCATTGTATGTTGGGAGTAGAGATACTCCTACCCCAAAATTAATCACCTCAAGGAGAGGAGGTGGGGAGGGGGCTGAGCTAAGAGTCTTATATTTATCCCCAAAGGAGTCCCTTTGCCATTGATGTCAAAGGGGGAGAGATTTGAGTAAGGGGAAGAGCATTCAGTCAGGGGGAGTAGTTCCTTAGGGGGAGCAAATTTGGAATCTAGTGGTAGGAAAAGGAATTTTTAGAAAGGGTTGACATTAATGACAAAGGGGAAGATTGTTGGAATTTTTGAGTATAGTGTTGTCATTGATGTCAAAGGTTTGATGTCATTGGTTGTCATTGATGTCAAAGGTGAAAAGGTTGAGTTTTGTCTTCAAGGTTGAAATAATAAATGCAAAGGAATTTTCCATGGTTGTGAAAGCAAGCAAAGAGAATTTTGAAGAAAAGGATTATAATATTTAAATTTTAAATTTAAATATTATTAAGAGAGTTTGAAAGTAACAAGGGCTTCATTTGGTAAATAAAAAACAAAGGGAGATTTTAAATTGCAAAGAAAAGATAAGACTTCTCATTGGTGGAAAAAGACCCAAGGCAAAAGGTTTTATTATAATATTTTTTAAAAATATTATAATACCTAAGTATAAAGTTACATGGCACCAAAGATAATTCAAATTATTAAAATAAATTTGAAAGAGGGCCGATGTCTAAAAATGTGCATGGAAACATATAAATACCCCTTAAGACTTTGGAAATGAAAGTGTGCTTGATTTTTGATTTTCGTGTGAAGTGGTGACAATGAATGAGGAAGAGGGGACAACATTGATTAAGGAGCACAAAAGGAGAATGGAATAAATATTTTCATTCACTCCTTGACATCATCCGACCAGGGTAGGCCAGACGGTGGCTAGATTCGTGCTAAGTCATTTGTGAGGGAGTGGTTCACGGTTTGATTCTCCTTAGAACCATTTTTGAAGGGTTTAACTTTTTTAGCAAACATGCCAGAGGGAATAAAGGTGAAGGCCTATACGTTAGGTCTCAACCACTTGGCTAGTGCAAGTGGTCACATGTTGCATTAGGATTTTGAGGTCGGAGGGTCGATTCCCATATGTGCCAATGATAATATTTTTATTAAAAGGTATGTGCTAAGGTTGTTTAATATTTGCTTTGCATGGAGTTTGAGGGGTGTGCTATGGTGTAAAGGTTTTTGGCATATAGGAGGTATAAGGGTAATTTATTTTTGCCAAATATTTTTGAAGATATTGTTGCCATTAAGTTTTATTTCTATATATGTAAAAGTAGGAGTGATAAGGTGTAAATGGTTGATTTAATATTGTAAATCTATGTTATGGGTCCTTAAGTGGTTTGGAAATTATTTTAAGAAAGTGGGAGATAAAAGGTGTAAAATGTGTTTTTATTGTTTGTAATATTTGCATTAATATTGAAGGACTTGGTTCATGATTTGATGTTTTATTTTGAAAAACCAAGAGAGTTATAGAGCATTGGTTTGGAACAAAATTGTGCACATATTTTGAGAAGGGTTTTTCCAATATATGAAAAGGTGTTATGCTAATCCTTTTTGTAGTTGCAAAAGATATTATTTTTGAGACAAGTATTTGAGGGCACATCTTCACCAAGCACTTTGAGGTATGGTGATTCAACCTTTTAAGCTAAGTGGTTGTGTTTTGAGAAAGTAGTTTTGAGGTGGAGTTAAAAGGGTTGATTGGTATGCATTGCTGGAAATATTTGTATTAGGGTTTGAGACCTACATGTGCTTCCATTGTTGAAAGAGATTGAGACATTTGTGCTAGAAATTGTGAACTACTTGTACTAGGTTTGAAGACAAGTTAGTGCATCATTGTGAAACCTTTTGAACATTGGTTTGAGAGATATTGAAAGCAATTGTGAAAGTTTTTGAGATCAATTTTGTGAGGGAAAATTGTGCATTAGTGTGATTGATCTTTGAGAGAAAATTTACAAGAAAGAGAGACCAGTTTTTGTAAAACAAGTTATACAATGTTTTAATTTGATTTGAAAGGGATTTTGCAAGAGATAGATATTGGGTTAATTGAATGTAATATTTGTGAATGTGAAGAACATATTGGGTTTTTGATAGAGCATATCATTATCTATATGTTCTAGATGTTAAACGAATTCTAGGTAGAATATGTTTGAATTGCCTAGTTGAAGAAAGTATTTCTGAAAGAGATATAAGCTTTGTTTGTATGCAATATTTGGAAATATTTGAGCAGGTTATGTGAGCAGTATTGAAGGCATAATTGAGCAAGTCTTGTGAGAAGACTTGAAGTATTTTTGAGGTAGATTTGAGCAAGTCTTTTGAGAAGGCTTGAAGGCAGATTTGAGCAAGTCTTGTGAGAAGACTTGGAGAAACATTGAGATAGATTTGAGCAAGTCTTGTGAGAAGACTTGGAGTAGAATTTAGATATATTTGAGAAAGTCTTGTGAGAAGACTTGGAGTAGAATTTGAAGATATATTTGAGTAGAGTTAGAGCAGATTTGTGCTAGACTTATGATGAGGTTTGGTGTAAATTTGAGACAGAGTTGAGATTAGACTTTGGAGGTGACCAGAGCAGAGAGGATAGAGGTCTCCAATGGATAGAGATCCATTAGCCAGTGTAGTGGGAACAAAGGTATCCTATGGATAGAGGTCCACTAGCCATAGTAGTGGGGATAGAGGTCTTATGTGGATAGAAGTTCACCAGCTAGAGTAGAGGGAAAATAGTTCTCCTGTGGAGAGATATCCATGAAATAGAGCAAAGGGGAAAGAGTTCTCCTGTGGAGAGAGATCCACAAACTATATTAGAGGGGAAAGAGTTCTCCTATGGAGAGAGATCCAAAAACCTGAGCAAAGGGGAAAGAGTTCTCCTATGGAGAGAGATCCACGAACCAGATAAAAGGAGAAATATTTCTCCTATTGAGAGATATCCACAAACCAGAGCAAAGGGGAAAGGGTTCTCCTATGGGGAGATATCCATGAACCAAAACAAGGGGATAGAGTTCTCTTGTAGAGAGAGATCCACAAATCAGAGTATAGGGGATTGGTGTCTCCTTTGGAAAGAGGTCCATAAACATTGTAATAGGGAATTGATTCCCAAGATATTTTTAGAAAATTTAGAAGAAATATTTTCTCCATGGATGTCTCCCACATTGGGTGAACCACGTTAAATTTGTCTCTCATGTGTGTGATGATTTGTGTATTACTTTGATTATTTCTATTTATATCACCATTGATAATATTTGATAATATTTTTTGGGAAAGAAAAGTAAAAAGTTGATCTTATACAGTTCACCCCCCCTCTTAGTATAAGCATGTGTTCTTTAGCATTGTTTTCTAAAATATCATGGGCTAAGCATAGAGGTTATTTTTAGAAGGGATCTTCCTCGAAGGGTTCAAACACCACATCCTCACAAAAGATACCTCAAAAATAGAATAGGTGCTACAATATTTGTGATATGGAAAATCATGACACCAAAAAGTGTTGGTTCAACAAAAGTGACAAGAACAAGCAACCACAATAGAAAAAAGGGCCAAAACAAACCATGCAGAATAAATAGAAAATAGAAGGGAAATGTTGTTATTGAAGAATCATATTCAAATTCTGAGAGGGCACACAAGGTGATTATGACTCAAATATATCCTAAACATAAATATAATGTTTGATATATTGATTTTGGTACCAACAAACACATGACTGGTGAAAAAATGTGGTTTGACATATTTGAGGTAAAAGAAGGCAACCTGATAACCATTACCGATGATAAGACCTATACAATCCAAGGAGAAGGTAATATTTTAGTAACTCTTCTTGATGGAAAATTCCATATTGAGAAGGTCCTATATGTGCCAGGATTTACCAACAACTTGTTGTCTGTGCCTCAAATCTTGGATAAATATATGGTGGTTGACTTCAATGTTAATGAATAAAAGCATTGCTTAAATACCAATAAGAGTAAACATATCACAATGGATTCCTACAAACATGGTTTAATTGTACACGATGCTATTTATAACCCTCATTCTACCTTGACTACCAACTCAAAAGAAGCTACTTTATTATGGAAAAAATGATATGGGCATCTAAGTTCAGGCTATCTACTCAAATTGAGTAAAAATGATATGGTCTTAGGTCTATCCAACATTTCCTATACTTTACATGTATGCTCACATTTCTTAGCATGGAAGCAACATCGAGTACCATTTGAATTGAGCTCTTCAAGAGCCAAAATACCATGTAGACCAATGCCAAATAGTGGTGGTGGAAAGAAGTAATTTTAATTATTTGTTGATTACTCATGAAAGATGTGGATTTTCTTTATACAACTAAAGTTAGATGCATCCTTATATTTTCAGTAGTTTTAGAAGCTTGTTGAGAAAGAATTAGGATTTTCAATCAAGGTTGTCCAATGAATTTTCAAAATATCTCACTAAACATGGGATAAAAATACAACTTACTACAAGCTATACTCCTCATAAAAATGGAGTTGTTGAAAGGAGGAATTATTCAATCATGGATACGGTTTGATGTATGATCACAGGTGCACATCTTGGGAAAAACAATTGGGTAGAATATATCTCTACTACTGTGTATCTCCTTAATCAAGTTCCAACCAAATATCTTTAAGGAGTCACACCACAAGAAATGTGGATTGGAAGAACATCCTCCATTTCTCATCTCAGGATTTTTGGATGTAAATCCTTCATGCACATTCCAAAGAAGAAAAGTTACATGTTAAATAAGATAAATTTACAATGTATCTTTCTTGGTTATGATTAAGAGTCCAATGGATGTCGATTGATTAACCCTAAAACCAAGAAGATTCATATAAGTCGAGATATGGTATTTGATAAAGCTCCCAAGTTGGATACACCAGAAACTAGCAAAGACACATCTTCTGCTATATACCTATATTTTGAGGAGTCTAAGTCAAGGACTCCCCAAAAATAGAATAAAAATCTAAAATGGTATACTAGCACTATAAAAGACATAAAATTGTATGCTCCATTTGATCTCACTTCATACCGACCATGTACTCAAAGTATGTCTCATCAAGAAATATAAGAAGTCGAAGATGCAGAAGATGCAGATGATGAAGAGGAAGATTATAGGAGTGAAGAGGAAGACTATAGTTTTATGACTACATTTGTGGAGCATGAACTCACTTTAGTGCAAGAAGCCCTTAGTGTACCTCAATGGAAGGTAGCTATGGATGCAAAAAATATGTCTCTTATGAAGAATAAATCATGGGAGTTATTTGATATGCCTACTAGTAAGAAACCCATTGGCTAAAAATGTGTATATAAAATCAAGTATAAGGTAGATGGAACTATTTACAAGCATAATACCCATATTTTTGCAAAGGGATATGCTCAAAAATAAGGCATATACTATGAAGAGACATTCACACCAACTACAAAAATGATAACCATTTGTATACTTTGTGCAATGGCAACATAGTTTGGATGGAAGCTTCATAATATGGATGTGAAGAGTGATTTATAAATTATGATTTAAAATAAGTGTACATGAATCAACCTGAAGGATTTTTTATACAAGTACAAGAATAAAAAGTTTACAAACTGATCAAGTTATTGTATGGGTTGAAACAAACTCTGAGATCTTGGTACGTAAATATTGATAATCACCTTTTGCAGTATGGTTTCAAAAGAATTCCATCAAATACCAATCTCTATTTCAAGAAATTTGGTTCTAAAATAGTGATCCATGTGCTCTATGTAGAATCATCACTGGCAGTTTAGAAGATATTATTTTAGTAGTGAAGGATGACTAGAAAAAGTCATTTGAAATGATAGATCTAGAACTTCTTCATTATTATCTTGGTTTGAAAGTTGTGCAAAAAAAGAACAACATTAGGGTTACACAACTAAAGTATGGCAAGAAATTAATTGAAAAATATCAAATTATAGATTGTAAGCCCAAATCAAATCCAATGGAAACATGGTTACAACTATCTTGATACAAAAAATATCCTCAAGTAGATGGAAATCTCTATCAACAGTTGATTGGAAGTCTCACATATCTGACAAATACTAGGTCGGATATAAAGTTTGTTGTAAGTTATATTTCAAGGTGCATGCAAGAACCTAAGGCCATTCATTGGAGGGTAGTAAAGTGAGTTCTTAACTAAGTCCGTGGTACACCAGAATATGGTCTATATTACAAGAAGAATGATAAGTTCTTATTGCAAGGATACAGAGACTCATATTATGCTAGATATATAGATGATAGAAAATCAACATCAGAATACGTATTTCATATTGGATCTAATCATATCTCTTGGTATAGAAATAAGTAGCAAGTTGTTGCACTTCCATATACAGAGGCAAAATATCATGTAGCACAAGGAGCAATGTGTGAAGTGATATGATTACATCGCATTATTTCAAGTATGGGTCTTCTAAATAATATTCCAATCCACTTGAATTGCAATAACCAAAGTGTTTTGAAACTTTTCAAGAATATAATGTTCAATTAACGAACAAAGCATATTGACACTCAATGTCACTTTATTCGAGATGAAGTTCCAAAGCACAAGATTCAGCTCCAATACATTCCCATCGATGAACATGTTACGGATATTTTCACTAAGGCACTTGCACGTGTCAAATTTGAGTTGTTTTAGAAATCTCTATGTACATCAAATAATGTAATAAGAGAGGGATGTTAGGCTATAGTTGTATAGCATATATTATTACATTATTTATTATTCACACATAGTGGCTTATATTTTATATGCCATCATGTTGTAATATTGTTAGTACATGCCTAAGTTAGACTATGCTTAGATTAGATGATCAAATATTTTATGTTCGATCATTTTTAGCTTCATCTTATTACAGGCTATTCTAAGCCTATCCCATTGTATAAATCTACATTTGATGAATGAAATTGAATATATATTTTACTACAATAACTATCTACAACAATACGAGTAGGATAAGGAATTAAATCCAAGCATTGAGGATCAAAAATGGTATTAGAAGGCATTGACTAAGTATTTTTATAATAAATATATTTTGGAGTGCATGACCGATAGAACCTAACACTCCTAAATATCTAAGTAGTAAGTCTACTTTAAGGGGGGATTTCTATCTCAAATTCCAACATCACCCTAGAAATTAGTATTTGGTCATAATCAAAGTAGTGCTTTGTGACTATGATGTAATAAGGGGGTTTATTTTAAGAGTTATTTCATCATAGACCATGTGAGAAGTCAAGTGGTATAACCACCCCTCATAAGGTACATGCATGTAATATAGGACAAGATAGTTTGAAGTTTGTTTGAGGGTTTTTTATGCCTAAATTAGTCATCCTATGTACTTAAATACCCTTAACTACCATAATGCAATAATTTGAAGCATTAAGATATAACATGCACATAAGGGGTCCTAGACTTGGTAAACCAATTAGAATATATGGATGCTAATTTAAGCATGCAATGATTATAATGTAGTCATCATATCATTATAGTTTTTAGGTTTTGTTACTAGTAATACCATGATTTAGGGTTATTTAAGTCTTGTTAGTTTCCTATTGCAATAAAACATAGCTCAAATATAGTTCATATATAAAAATTAAATTTGTCAAACGTATGGTAGTTAAAGTATCTACTTATTTACAAAAATTGTTATATGTGACCTTGAAAAGGATAAACAAATAAGATTTGAGTATTGATTATTCTTTGTAAAACTTTACGAGTTTCATAGATAATTGGATATTACCTTATTTTTTGTAACTTGATATAACCTAGAGATATTGTTGTTTAAAGTAATCTATCAACCTACTTATCTTGTATGCCTTACCATTTTTCCCTTAATTATTTTATTTTTATCACATCATATTACATTTAACTTACCATTTGCTCTCCACTTGAAAAATATTACGTGCATTGTTCTTAATCAGCAAAATATACTTAAGTTATATAATTTGAATATGAAACACTATCAAGTGTTGTAGATGCATGCATTCTCTAATTCATTTTACTTCCCTTTGCCATCCACCTTCCCGCATCCTTGCCCATGTTGAGAAAAGTGGTGGTGTGCATACATTAATAAAATATGAACATGTTTTGTAGATCTATGCACTTCATATTTCTAATAATGATATGGATAAATTTATATGAACTACAAATATTATAGGGGTTGTGCATTATAAAATACATGTATATCAGTAGGCTTGATGGTAGGCTTAGTAATTCAAATAAAAAATGCATAACTTTTCTTCAAGACATAATTGTGCTTAGATGTTTTTATTTTGATATCCACTTTGTGGCCTCCCATCTTCTTGTACCTATCATTCTATCTCTAACTACTATAGACAATGATAGACTTTAAAATTCAATAATATAAATTATGAAAATCACTAGATTAAACATATGCTCAATGCACCAATATATTTGTTTAAAATATTTTCATAAATATTCTACATTTTAGTTACTGTATCCAAAAATTCCATGTAATGTATATGGGATATACATAATAGAATAAGAGATACAAAAAGGTCATACATATTGAAATTATATTTTATTGATGCATATATATTTATATTTTTAACAAAGGTTTAAACATTGGTAAACATATCTTTTTTGAGGATCTCTATATTATAAAATATTATAATATTTGTTACTGAGTATGGTTTTTCTATGTAAGTATCTATGTGCAATATGTGCACAAGTGTTATGTAAAACAATGTAAGTTTCATAGTGTTAAGTGTGCATATAATTAGAGAATCAAGAGTCATGTATACAAGTGGCAAGTTGAGAAGCTAAAGGACATGTGAGAGTTTTCATATTAAGAGAAATAGTCAAGTACTTGAAGAGTCATATTGTATGGCTATATTATAAATGCAAAGCTCCATGTTGTGTTATTGAAGGATATGGATATTGTATGAAACATTCAACTTTAATAATATTGTAGCTTGTATATTTTGAGTAATTATACTATAAGTGTTCTTCATGTTATTACATGGATGATTTTGGCCATGTTACATTCATAGTTGATATTGTTTTGAATGTTATTATTATTTATATTGGTAATATTATATTTTGATTGCTATTATATTTGAGTCTACTCTATGATCCAAACTGGGACTTAGACAATTTGACTTAAAAGTAAACAATGGTATAAGAGCTACTTTGAGTAGTCTCCATTGCTAGCATCAGAGGAAGTCTTTAGTGTGTGTGTGTGTGTGTGTGTGTGTGTGTGTGTGTAAGAGTCACATGAAGAAAATGTAGGCTCAAATTGCTCCAAATTTTGAATTTGCATATTGCTTAATATATTTGATAAAATATCCCAATTATTATATGTTGAAGTATTTCCACTCAAAAAAGAAGTGAAGACTAGGACTCAACCTAAAGATTAAGGGTACAAATTAAAATTCACCTTGATTTTAGGACTCTCCAAAGATAGAGAATCATATATTGGAAAAAAATTAGTGCTTTAATTTGTGTGCATATTTGACCCTAACAAGATACCACACCGTGAAGGCAATGATCTCAAGAAGACTGTGATAGTATTGGAGATCTCAAGCAAGAACCTAAGAAAATAAAGAAAAATATTATTAACTCAAGAAATTTATCCTAAAAATAATATAATAAAAGAGAAGCATCAAAGCTTCCAAATAAGAAGAATATAGAAGCATCAAAGCTTTCAGAGAAAAGAAGAATAAAGAAGCATCAAAGATT
This sequence comes from Wollemia nobilis, assembly GCA_028583015.1. Classification (NCBI taxonomy): domain Eukaryota; kingdom Viridiplantae; phylum Streptophyta; class Pinopsida; order Araucariales; family Araucariaceae; genus Wollemia; species Wollemia nobilis. The sequence goes on from JAQPPZ010017221.1 coordinate 5,552,728, forward strand.
TTTGAGAAGAATAATAAAGAAGCATCAAAGCTTCCAAAGAAAAGAAGAAAATAGAGGAGGTATAATATTCAAAAGATAAGAGAATAAAGGAAGCATTATGAGCTTCAAAACATGAGATAAAATTTTAAAAATTAAAGAAATATTTAAGAGGCACACGTTTCATTAGTGCTAAGTTTTTGGTCATCCAATGAGAATTAGACAAAATGTACTAGGCTAACTGAAGAGGCATAGTCTATGTAGACCAATTAAGAACCATAAGCCAATCATTTTACTCTAGGTCATGGGATCACCTAAGTGCTATATAAGCACTATTTTTCAAAGTTTTTGAAATATTCAAAGGCACAACTTGATAGAAGAAACCTAAGTGCCATACGATAATAGAAACCAGAGTGTCATCTCATAGCCATAGCCATATGAATGCCATATTAATATCAAAGATAGTAGTAAAAATTTGAGCATCATATAAGAGTCAAAGAGAATTTTTTGTGTCATTTCAAAGTTGAAGAGCTCACTTTCTGGTGGAATCTCAAGCATCATATTATAGCCAAAGAGATAACCTTCTAGCGAAAATCCAAGTGTAATCACAAAGATAAACACCATTATGCTAAGTGCCATTCTTTGACCTATTTTGAATATGACATAAAGCTAGCTGACATAATTAGAAAGTAGCACTTATACATTGCATAATGGTGTAACATTTCATTTGAAGCAACATTGATTAAGGAAATTGAAAATAAATATTTCAAAAGTAGCGCACCAAGGTTAAAAACTAAATAAAGAAAAATGTAGGGTGAATCACCTATATTATTGATAATTAATTTTGGTGCTAAATTTTATATGTACTAAGTAAAGGTTAAAGGAGATTAAAGGAAACTTAAGAAATTTATTTTATAAGTAGGAGTTAAAAGGTTTTTTTATTTCATAAAAAAATAATATTTAGGTGGGATTTATAAGGACCTCAACCTTATTTATTTGAATTTGATATTTGCAACTAATATTATGGAGAGATAAGGTTTTCTACTATAAATAGAAAATTTGAAAATTAGTTGGAAATTAGAAGAATTGTTTTAAAAAACTAGGGAGATAAAAGGTGTTCTATCATGAAGTACTATTATATTAATTTAGGAGCAAGTAAGCTTATGATAGGAAATAAAATTTGGTTCAATGCCTTTTAATAAAAATATGAAAAATGATTTGTTATAGTAGATAATATGACTTATGAAGTGAAAGGAGTGGGACATATTTTTGAAAGATGCAAAACACAACACCAAACAATGCTAAATAAATTGAATACAAGGAAACCAAAATTGCACAATAGATATTCTTATATTAATGGGGGGATCCTAAAAACTCCATTGTTATAATGTGGATCCTTGAATCCTTTTGATACAAGTTTAAAAATAGTTAGGGTTCTTCAAAACCCTAACATACAAGGCTGGTGGTGTCTTTTGGCATGTTTTGATCCTAAAAAAATTGAGTGGGATTATTGATATCTGATTTTGGGCCACTCCAGCTTAAACAGTTATCCAATGCTAATGTCACACCTTCTGATCTGCAAACAATGACACAAAAAAATAGTTAGTAATACCTATGAGGGCTCCACAGTGTGAGGTCCTCTATAAGCAATAATAAACCTTAATTATCTACTGTAAATGAAGTGTAAAAAAATGAAAATGCATAAAATGAATTAATAACCAGTAGCTTTACCTTACTTTTCTTATTGTCTTCCAATCTATGAGATTTTGTTGCAGGTGGTAGGTGTTTTAATGCCCTAGCATCACTCAAAGCTAGGAGGTCTTTAGAACACTTACATAAAATACCTATGAATGCTTTGTAGTTGTAGGAAATTCCCGTGGGTGCTCAAGACTGGTAGGGAGGCATCCAAAGGCACTTGGTAGTAGAAAGGAGACACCCAAAGATGTTCGACGGTGATATAAAGCACCTAAAGATTCTTGGAAGCTAAGGAAAGATGTTGTAGAAGTAGATCTAGTTAGGGGAAACAAATGGTGATGGTTGCAAGAATTACAACGAGTAAGAATGGAGGTAGAGGTACTCGGGTGCACCAAGGGAAGATGAAATTCAAGGGATCTCAAGGCACAAGTTGCTTAGGGATTCTAAAACTTAGGTTGCTTCAAGAACTCAGGCCAAAGACTCAAGGGTTGAGCCATCAAAATAGATCCTATTTGTAATCCAACCTAGGGTATGCTAGGGTTTCAATGACACTAATTGTGCAGCTGAGATAAAAGCACATCGGAGGGTGGATATTAAACTTAGGTTGTGGCATGGATTGATGTGGATGGACATATATGATTAAATGAAATCAAGTGGTTGGGATTAATTCACTTATATAAATATATTAATTAAATATATATAATATAATATATAAAATATTATTATTAAATATATATAATATATATGAATAGTGGGTGAAAATGGTCGAAAAGCAGGAATGGAGGACAAGTGGCTAAGTTTTGGTGTTGGAAATGGTGAGAGAATGGAAGATAAGTGGCTAGGTTTTGGTGTCTATAGATACCCTTTTTTGTACAGTATTGCATGAAACACAATGCAGTGCAAAAATATGAGACACCTATTTTGGCCAGGTGCAGAAGCAACTTCTATTGGGATGTGAAACACGAGCTTGAAGATAAAAGAATAAAAGAATTTAATTTTTGCGTAGCTTACCCCCTAAATTGGTGAATGAGTTTGTGGATGAATCTCATGATCCAATTGAAAAATTTGTGCAAATGTGATACCATTTTTGCCCCAACAGTGGGCAGCGGAGTTGTGAAAAACATGATATGATGTGTCTAGTTTTTCCCCAACAGATGAATATATTTGTGAAAAATTAGTGTTTGTTTTTGCCCCAACATATGAAGGGATTTTTTTCAAGTGCATATGTCATGATCATGTAGGATGTATCACATTGTGGGAAAGTAAAAACCATATGTGGCTACCCCAAATTTTGGGTGATTCGATGCTGTTGAAAAATTTACCATCTAGCATCATTGATATGCAAAGATGAAAAATGCAAGGAGTAAAAGGAGTTAACTTCGGAGGGCCAACCAATGATTTTTAGATAATTTCTATGATCAGAACCAATCATCCTACCTAAATCTAGTTGCCATGATGACTATCAATGAGATGTGAAGTGATGATATTTGATGTTGTCCATGTTTTAAGCCCCACGAACTAGGCCATCAAGGACAACTTTTTGTTCCAATTGTTCTTGGTAAGATTTCACACTAAATGTGAAGTAACAAATATGATTATGCTTTCAAACAAAGAGATATGTGATGAAGAAAATTACCAAGTGTTCTTATGGTAGATATTTCATCTTACCAAATTGCATGGATGCAAATCGTTGTAATTTCCAAGTATATAAAAAAACCTACTATATACGAGATTCACTTGAATTTTGTTTGGCCCTTGGAAAATATGCAAATGATGATGTGAAATTATGGGAGTATGATGTATGAATTATGATAATGATGATGATCATAATTTTGTGAATATTTGTACCCTTTTGGGGTGTTTTTGTAACTTGTTTGTTGAATTTGCAATATGTGGTCGCAAACAAAAATTATACATCCAAATCAGTTGGAATCTTCACAAAACTTGATAAAATAATGAAATGAATGCATTAATGCAATTTGGCATGATTTTATTGGAAAATCCACTATTTTTGTGATGATATAGTCATTTGTGCAATTTAACGCCAAACGCCCATTGGCACTTTTGGCCTATAGAAATACCCGTTAGTGTTTGGACATTTTGCAAACATCCATGGGTGCTTCAGTGAACTAGGAAATTCCCATGGGTGTTTCAAGGTTCTAGAAGCAGCTATAAATAGCTACTAGGATGAGAAACCAAGCTCATTTGTGTATTTGGGAGTTTGATAAGCTACATCTGGGAGATTAGAGTGAAGTGAGATGAAACATTTGGAGTGCGAAAGTTATGACAGTGGAGGGAGCTGGTGCAAAGGTTGGGGTTGTAGATGGAGTATGGGTTGTTGAGGTAACACATTTTTATTATATATTATGCAAATTGTTTTTTATGCAATAAAAATTAACAAATTTTTTTGTGTTGTGCTACAGCTTAGGATTTTGGAGGCTCAACACCAGTTCTCACCTTATATCCTCAGGATGAGGAAGGTGGTTTCTAATGAGGAGTGGGAGTTGTTGGAGGATGTAGGGCTAGTAGAGGTAGCTTTGTTGGATGTGGTGAGGTCCTAGAAGGGGTACCTTTTTGCCTTTGTTGAGAGGTGGGATGCCGATAGGGGTACATGTTAGCTCCCCATGGGTGAGGTGACTTTTAACTTAAATGATGTATATCACATCCTCAAGGTTCAAATGGAGGGAATCTGGGTTGAGTTTGGGTTCAACCGAAAGACTGATATGATGAGGATGTTTGGTGATGTATGGTAGAGGTTGAAGGTGGGGTGTTGGGGTATTCCTTGTCCATGTATGTGGATAAAGAGTAGGACCCCCTTCATGCCTTTGTTGTTAGTGTTAGCAAACATTGTGGCTTTGAATAATATTGAGAGCAAGATCCTATGGAACCTGATAGGAGTAGTGAATGATATGCTCACTAGGTGGCAGGTATATGCATGGGATCTAGGCTTATTGGGGTAAATATACCAGGAGTTATATGATATGATAAGGCGAGGGAGGAAGGAGTTGGGATGTAGCCTGTTGCTATAGTATTAGGCATGGTAGCACTTTAGTGTGGCTTTATCGGAGGGCTTACCTGTGGTAGGCTTGCGTAAGGAGCATTCCTATGCTAGGTGATGGGCATTGGATAAGGAGGTACAACCAAATCATCCAGTGAGGATGAGCCAATGATACTAGGAGTTTTGGTTGTAGGTGGATCGGGTATGGAGAGCACTTGCGACAAGTGTGGTAGGCTCGATGGGCGATTGAAAGACATAGGAGTGAGGCGGAGAACTTCTAGTTCTCATGAGTGCTCCACCAGTTTGGGTTGAGGTAATATGTACACAATGAGCTAGTGTGCTATAAGAGACATTGGGGATGTAGGTGGAGGGGCTAGGGATGAGGGTACATAGGAGGCTAGGGATGAGGGAACCCAAGAGGTACCCAAGCAACAAAAATACCTTTGATCTGATAGTCGAAGGTGGAGGGCTAAGGGAGTAGTGCAAAAGGCTCTCGAGACTTGGGGAGACTGAGGAGATGGGGAGGTTGTGGAGGAGGTTCTAGATGGACCTCTAGGTCAAAGTGAGTATGATTAGACATATATGGAGTAGTAGTTGGTAGATCAGGATACAAGGATCACGAGGTTCCAAGAAGAGCTAGCAGAGAGAAAGCATCGACATAATGTTGACATAGCACACCTTTGATCTTGGCATAGATATATCAAGGCATTGGAGGATAGGTTTATGGAACATCATATTCCACTTCTTTATCCTCCAACCTCATCTGTGTTTGGGGGTACTAAGCATAGTGAGTCTAGGCATAGCTCTAGGTCTAGGGCTCCTCCTAGGTCAGAGGCTCCTTCTAAGTCACATGGGTTCTTTTAGAGGGTATAGCTAGTGGTTAGATGCACTTTTTTATATGAGCCTTGGTGCTCCATTGTATGTAGACTTTTGGAACTCATTGTACATGCAATATTTATATGTATATATATACATGGATTTTACCTTTTGTGTTATATGTGTTTTTGTGTGTATGTGTTTTTTGTGGAATGTTTTTGTATAATGTAAGTTTATATGGATGATTAATGCATATGATATGTTATGAATCATTAATGCAAGGTGGCATGTATGTATGATTAATGCAATATGGAATGTGATAATGATCATTTATAGTTTAGATCTTTTCTTAGCCATTGTTCTAGCATTGTTGTTTAATCAGGGGTACCAAACTTGGTGGGATGTGGCATGAAATATTCATGAAGTGACATGGATGTTGACATGGAAAAAAATATGGATGTTTATATGGAAGAAAATATGGATGTTGATATGGAAACTAAAACTATATAATACCTATAGGACCAAATGTGTGTGCAGTGTATTCATTTACCGAATCAAAATCATAGTAGTGACCCAAGACAATCAAGAACCAGTGTGTGTGCAAGTGATTTCATTAACTCATCTTGAGTAAATTGGGTAAACCTGTTATGGATGAAACCAATAAGCTAGCTTGTACATATGAGTGGTTAGAGATCTCTTTTAAAATAGACATGTCACCACACATGAGTGTACTCCACTACCAGTCAAGTGTCTATGTTCCGATGGAGGCTAAATCCATAGCCCATGACTTTGTTGTTGATCTCTTAAGTTTTGGGGATGACTACCTAACCATCTGACTAAAAATATAGTATGATCATTACAACCCAATTAATCAGTGGTGTGTGATGTAAAATATTTAGAGTTTTTATTAGGTAATTTTCCCTACTCTTTCTTTTATTTTTGAAATTGTGATAGTGGTAAAAACCACTATTTTTATGGACTATGTTGCATGATGGGACTATCAATTATGACCCTCTTAACTTCAAGGTTCATACCAAGTACAATGTCATCCCTCTTTGACACAAGATTTTTTTAAGATGTAAAATTTGTGTTTGGTTCAATAATGTTTTGGAGTCAATTCCTAAAATTCAATATTTTCTTAGTGCATAGGTGCAATGGTATTAAAAATAACTTGACATGTATTTTGGAGGTTTCTTAAAATACTAGGAGTGGCTGAGTAATAGAAAACTCCTAGTACTTGTGATTGTGGCTTGTTATAATGGGAATTTGACTTGGTAGAACTATGTGGATAACTTTATGAGGGTGCCCCTGATTATAGCAACATATTTTTTGTGGACCAATTAAGACCTTGAACTTAATAAATGATTCTTAATATGAAATGCAAAATGTGAATGTGAATGTAATATATAACATGCAATTTTATAAAATGCAATGTGAAATGTAGGTGAATGCATTGTTTTTGGAATGTGAATGTAAGTGAAATGCAATGTTATGAATGAAGTGTATTAGCCATGTATATATACATACATAATAATAAAATCATGCATAAAATACTCTCAAGTGTATAACATTAAGTGGTTCAGGTTCTTCCTCTCCCTCTAGACTAGCAAGCCTATAAGTACCATTACCCACTCTTTTTGTAATAATGTATGGACCTAACCAATTAGACATGAATTTATTAGGAAGATGTGGTAATGCATTGGTGTTTTGTTGGTTCTCTTTAAGGACAATATCTTCTACTTGGAATTCACATAGATGGAATTTTGCATTGGAAGCATGTTTGAGGTGGTCTTGACATACTCGTAAATTCTCTAAAGCATTGACTCATATCTCATAAAGAAGTATAAGTTGGTTAAGACATGCTTGTCCAGCAGTATTTTAATCTATAAATTCTTGCAAAGAAATTTGTAAGGAAGGGATCTCGAGATCAATAGGCATGATTTCTTTGGCTCCATAGACCAATGAAAATGGTGTTTCCCTTGTAGGCATGCGGATGCTTGTTCAATAAGACCATAATGCCAAGTGTATTTATGTATAAAAATATTTATGATTTTATTTGACAAGTTTCTTAAGAATAGCAATTAAGATCTTGTTGGAAGTCTCATCTTGTCCATTTGCTTATGGGTAATAAGAAGTCGAGAAAGTATGTTGAATGTTATATTTCTTTCAAAGTGCTTGAACATCCTTGTTCTTGAAATACTTGCCATTGTATAAAATTATTTTTGAGGGTATACCAAAATGACAAATGATATGATGGAGTATAAACTTCACAATTCTAGGTCCTGTCGTATTGGTTAGAGGAATTGCCTCAACCCACTTTGTGAAGTATTCAGTGACTATGATGATGAATGTATGTTATCCCGAGGAATAAGGTGAAATTTTACCAATTAAATCTAGACCCCATTATGAAAAGGGCCAAAGGCTTTGAATAGGTTGTAATGCTTGTGATGGTACATGAGTTAAATTAGCATGTTCTTGACACTTCTTGCAATGTTTATCATAAGTGCAACAATCATGTTCTACTGTAGGTCAATAATCACCCATGCATAAAATATGCTTTGCAATGACCATTCCACTAAAATCACCACCACAAGTATCATCGTGAGCTTCAGCTATGGCTCTTTGTGCCTCACTAGACTCGAGATAATGAAGGAGGACTCCATCATAACCGTGTTTATACAACACATCCTCCAAGATAACAAAATGAGCTAGCTTTTTCTTGAAAGTGCATTTGGAAGTTCAAGACATGTCATATGGGAGTATTCCAAACTTGAGAAATGCTACTATTTGGCTTGACCAAGGCTCATATGAATCCAACTGGTTAAATCAAATATCCTTTCTGTCTTTAGACTCAACACATACAATTGCAGATTTAGAGACTATTGAAATGATAAAGAGTTGCACATATCTATAGGAGTCTTTTGGAATCAATGATCTAAGGGAGGCCATCACATATACAAATCTATTAGTCAAGCATGGCAAACTATTGATTTCATACCAATAAAACGTAGAGAGCAACTTCATTGATACTTCATGATACATCTTAATGGTAGGTTCTTTGCATTGGTATTCTCCATTGATTTGTCTGATGACAAGTTGAGAATCACCACATATCCTAATACACTTAATGCTGATAGCTATGGCTGATTGAAGACCTAGGATTAAGGCTTCATACTATGCAGTGTTATTTATACGTTGGAAGTTGAGTTTGAATTATAAGGGGATAGGTACCCTTGTGGTGTATGAAACATGACTCCAGCACCTTGACCTTTCATGCAATTAGAGCTATAAAAGAATAGTGTGATATCGTCATATTCCTATGGAATGACATCTTCTTGTTCAATGAAAACAAATACCGAATCATCTGGGAGCTTAATAATCAAAGGATGATCACTAGGTAGTGGAGCTTCCACAAGTTGATCGACTATGACCTGACATTTAATGAATTTTTGGCTAATGAATTCCAAGTCGAACTCAGTAAGGAGCATTATCCATTTAGTGATGCGGGTGTTATTGTAAGTGTGGGACATCATATGATGTAGAGGATATGCTATAACATAATTGTGTGGCTAAGCATGTATTGTTGAAGTTTCTTAGTGGTAAAAACCAATGTTAAGCACATTTTCTCTAGATAAGCGTATATGGTTTCATAGCTTACTAATGTAGTAGATAGTTTGCTCTCAATTTTTTTTATTCTTTTGTGCAAGCATTGTCCTTAATGAAAAGTTCATTGTTGAGATATAAATATAGAAAGGGACCCCAGATTAGGAGGAGCTAAGACTAGCGAAGAAGTTAAGTATTTCTTAATGTCATCGAAGGCTTTTTGACATTCATCTATCCAAGAGAATGGCACTCCCTTTTGTAGTAGATGATTGAATGACCTACATTTATCAAAAAGTTATGTAGTAAAATGATGTATCGATTAAATATTTCCTTGTAAACTACGTAATTCCTTTAAGTTAGTTAGGGGATGCATCTCCATGATAGCCTTGATCTTGTTAGGGTCCACCTCAATGCCTCTTTTTGAGATAATGAATCCTAGGAGTTTTCTTGAGGGAACACCAAAGACACATTTGTTGGGATTCAATCTTACATTATGCTCTAAGAATTGGTCAAAATATTTCTTCAATACACCAATGTGGTCTTGTAGAGTTTTGGATTTAGCCAAAATATCATCCATATAATCTTTGATAATCTTATGCATGTAATCATGGAAGATATATTTCATGGCACGTTGATAAGTTGCACCTATATTTTTTAGGCCAAAGGGCATCACATTATAAAAAAATGTTTCCCAAGGTGTACTGAATGTTGTTTTGTGTTGGTCATCAATATTTATTCGAATTTGGTTATATTTTGAAAAACCGTCCATGAGTGAAAGCATTTCATGTCTAGCGCATGTATTGATAAGAGTATCAATGTTTGGGAGAGGGAAGTCATCCTTAGGACACACTTTGTTAAGATCTCGAAAGTTAGTGTAAACATGTATCACCCCGTTAGGATTACGAACGGGTACCATATTTGAAATCCACTCATGATAGTTGATAAGAACTATGAAGTTCACGTCTAAGAGTTTTTAAAGCTTTGTTTTTACCAAGGGGGTCATGGTAGGATGCATTCTCCTAAGTTTTTGTTTGATAGGCTTAGCATCAAGTTGTAAGGTGAGATTATGGACAACCAAACTAGGGTAAATATTGGGCATGTCCTTGTAGGACCATGAAAATATACCCTTTTTCCTCTTGAGGAGAGCAATTAATTGCACTTGTTTATCAAGTGATAAAATTTTACCAAGCTTTACAAATTAGGGATTGTCTTTTTCTAAACTAAGATCCACATTGATGGTTTCTTCAATAGACATGTGGGAACCTTCCTCAAGATGATGAGGTGTAGGGATCAAATGAATGTCATATAATATGTCATCAAAATCTTTCAGCTTATCTTCATCTATTTTTCCTAGAAAACCTCAAGATCTGAAGTTGAAGGTGAAGGAAAAGGTGGAGGGGATGGAGGAATGTAGTTGGTTGAAGCACTTAATAGTTCCTCGGACAAGAAAAATTTGATAAATAATGGAGGTGAGGAAATCCGGTCCATATCAATGAGACTTATATTAAATTAGAATTAGCTTAGTTAGATCGTATGGATTACGGAGCAGGGTGAATAAGTCAACAGGGTTCATGTTGACCTATGGATAAGGTGGTTAAATTCGGATGGAATGGATGGAACTTAGGAACCGATGCTATGGGCTTGTTTAACCTAAAAAATAGCAAGCAACATAATATGTACATATGCAAAGAAATAAAATGTTTTTGTTGAATTTTTTATTGATTTTATTTTGGTAGTGGTAAAAACCAATATTTTTGTGTTATGTACATAAGTTACAATTTGGCTTGTGAAATGGCTTAATGGAATGGAGGTGGAGGTTCACCAGTAGGGGTGGCTCACTCTTGTAGAAGAAGTAAGCACAATATGGGCTCATGGATGGGAAACATGTTGAGATAAATCTCATCTTGTTCAGTATGGGAAATGATGGGTTCTGATTCTTCTTTAGATTCATCTAAAATTATTGATATAAGCTCAAATTATTCATAGATATCATCGTCAGAATTATCGGGATGGAGGGCTTCTTATCCTGAATTGAGGTTAAGCCTTTGGAAAACTTGTTCAAGAGAAGTAGTAAAAAGTGGGTGGTAGCCTAGACCTGGACGGTTGTGTACTTCTTGATATGAAACATCGATAGCTTGATGGACTTCCTGTTCATGCAATCCTAGGCCATGACCTTGCCAATTAACTATGTGGAAATATAGAGATGGAAATACCATCATGTTTGGAATATTGGAAAGTTTTGGTTCTTTGGATTCCTCTATGGGTGTTGGACTTGGTGAAAAATCAATCCCCTCATATATAGAATTTATGTTGTTTGGAGCTAAACCCATGTTATATACTTCTCCTATGGCCAAAAGAGGATCATGTGGGTGATCAAAATCCTTAGCCTTAGGAATGGTGAGAGATGTGATGGTAATATCTTGGACCAGGTATTCACCAGTACCATGATTAGTGAGGTGGACCTCAACTTGGGATGACATAGGAGGACTATGGTCATATGAGGGACTGGGAAATGGTGGAAATGGAGGTATTTCACAATCCATCAATTCAAATTGTGAAATGTTAGGTGATGACAATGGATTGGTTTGGGAAGGCTACTAAATAGATGATGATGATGATGATGTGGATGGCAATGATGTTGATGATGTGGATTGACTGTGACCACATGTGCATGTAGTCAATGATGAATATGATGGGGGTGTGGAAGCTTGATGATGCTTGGTGATAGGTATCTCCTCACTAATGGTATCCTTTGATGAATATATTAGTGAAATTATGGATGGATTGGATGATGGAGAAAGAAAAAGGTGAGTGGAAGGAATCATGGACTTAAGGATTTGAGATGAAATTGTAATACTTAAATGGATTGACATCCATCGGTATGTAATGTACTTGTCCCTCATGAATACATTTTAAACATTGATGTAGTATTGAAGGGATACATCTCATTTCCCTCATCCAAGGTCTTCAAAGGAGTACATTGGAAGCCATGGATCCTTCCAAGATGTGAAACATGGTATGCAATATTTTAACCCCTACTTCGATGGGCAAAACAATAGTGCCAACTATGGAACACAAAGAATCATTAAATGCTTTGAAGGTGAATGATGAACTGGTGATGTGAGATGGAGGAAGGTTCAAATTATGAAGATTGGATGTAATGATGATGTTGATAGAGGAATCGGTGTCAATTAACACTCTTTTAAAAGGCTTTTTGTCAATTAGAGCCATGATATGCAATAGAGGGTCTACTAATTCTGATGAGATTGGCTTAATCTCAAAGTTATAGAATGTTATGGAAGGCTTCATGCATGTTTGGATGCTCCCCATAAATTTTTTTAAGGCATTATGATCTTACGATTGTAATTCTATGTATTTAAAAATTTCCATTAATGTCTCCCAATGTGGAGGAGATTGTTGGATTAGCTCATAGATTGACAATTTAGCAGAAGTTATTTTTAGACTTGTAGTTAACCGACTACTCAATGAGATTACTGGTCAAAGTAAATGATTGATGGGTGGATTTTGATGATTTTATTGGCTAGGGATATGGATGGGTGATGAAGAATTGGGAAACTTGGATGGGTGGCGATGTAGAAGGTTGTAACACACTTGCTTGAGATGGTTGCCTTTTTTGGTTATTCCTTTGACCTCTAGTGACCACATGGATGGTCCCTACAAACCCTTGGTATTTTTGTATGTGATTGAATTGACTAGGAGGAGTTTTAGTGTTAGCCCCTCCTACATTTGGTTGCACTTCCTCATGATGGAGAAGTGGCGTTTGAAATATACAAAGGTTTTAATTTTTTTGAGTGAGGGGATTATCAATCTTGATCGCCCCAAGTCATTGATATCTTGAACTATGTCCTTAAATACATGGCAATTATTAATTTCATACCCATTTTTTCTATTATAAGGACAAAACTAGATGCTCCCTATAGTGTTTGCTACATCTAGAGAGATCATCAGGTCTGATTTTGGGTAAAACAAGTTTGTTTGTGTCATATAAATTTTGAAAAAGGGAAGCATATGACTCAGCTAATGGGGTGTATTGGAAATTTTGTCAGACAGACTATCATTGGGGATGGTTTTCCAAATACAGCATCATGTTTTGCATTGTTGGAGCTTGTGTTGTCGAGGGTACCACATGATATACAATTTACTATGGTATTTGTTGCATAGGTTGTTGTTAAGGAATTATCGGCTGTCTCATGACCACTTGATTAACTTGATTGGCTTGATTGGGTGGGGTAGCCTATGTTGATTTTAGTTGGCCATAATAGTTACCTTTATTTTGCCATTCTTTATTTTTAGACTTGAGTATGCCTTCTTGGATTTTGATCTCCTCAATGACACTAGCCTGAGCTAAAGCTTCTTCAAATGATTGATAAGTTTGTAATTGAAGCATCCAATAGATAGGTTTTAAGAAACTCTTGGTAAATAACTTAATTATCTCATCCATTGCTAGAGTGAATGGCAATTTAGTTATGATAACCCTCCAACAATTTCTAAAATTATAGATAGATTCATCATCATGTTGTCTTAAAGAATACACATCATACAATGAGATATTATTTTTGACAATTAATATGAAATAGTTAAAAAATTAATCAATCAATTGCTTAAAAGTATAAATACTATGGCTTGGTAATTTATTGCACCATTCTATGACATCTCTCTTAATGTTTGAGGAAAATTTTGAAGAATGAGAGCATTGTCATTTTGAATTCTAAAGCATGCATGTACAAAAGTGCTCATATGTTCTTTGGGATCCTCAGTTCCCTTAAATTTATCAAACTTGGATACGATGAAATATTTTGGATATGGCGATGATGGTACCGAAGGATGAATTGGTTGATTGATCAATTGGTATAAAGCTGGTTTTTGGTTTGAAAAAATAGGGGTAAATTCTATAAACTGATCAATCTGTTTCTACATGGCCTTAATTGGAGGGTCTTACTCAGGAATGTAGAAGCCCTAAATTACATGATGATTTTATGGTGAAGTGGAGAAATGTTGTGGAGTGACTAAATGATGATGAGATTGGTAAATATGGCTAGGTGAATTTTATGGAAATTGATGAATGGGAGATTTTTGATGAAAATATAGGGAATTATGAAATGAGGTTGATGGATGAATGTTATGGCTATATTTTCCAATGGAAATAGGATGGGTAGTAGTATGGATTGGTGGGAAATAGGGATAGAAACCATAGAATATTGTGGTGCCCATGATGGACCCTGGTCAACAAGGATAGTCTGAGTAGAGTTATGTGAAGGCTTAGGGTTTTCCTGTACTTTCTATTGAGCATTTTGATGTTGTATAGGTAATTTTTTTTAGGTGTTCCCATGCTTAACTAATATCTCTATCATAATATAAGGGTATGGAGGTATATGGTATGCAAAATATAGCTTGGGTACAAGTTACACTAGGTATGGAAACTTGTGAGGCTAGGAATTGTGAAGCAGCATTTACATGTGCATCATACAAGGGGTTGGTGTAAGTAGAAATATATGAGGTGCTAGGAGCACATGAGGTTTGGGGAATGGACATATGGGAAGAAGGTGCAATTGATGCCTCAAATAAAGGGTTAGTATACACCTGGGTGAAAGTGGATTAGGGTTGGGAATAAATAGGTTTTTGCTATAAAGCATAATTCTATCTAGGTGAATTGAGAATGGAATCTAAGACATAGTTAGAAGACTTAATGAGAGCTTCTACTCTTGCCATATCTATATGGGTAATGTTGTAGTCGATGGTAGGGGAGGTTAAATCCTAGTGGGGCATAGCCATATGGAAGGTTGTTGAGGGCAAATAATGTGATCGACCTATAGATAAATTTGACTGTCACATTCAAGGAAACTACCATAGAAGTGGTGGGGAATGTGGATGAAGGTTCCATTTGATTATTCTGATTTAATGCTTGTTTTTAATTTTGATTTAGAACCATTAAGCAAATAAATCAAAGTACAGACTATGCATTAAACTGAAATACCCAATTTAAATTTTAGAATAAAAAATAAACAACCAATGCTAAGTTTGTTTAACACATGTGTATTACCTTGTTTATTGGTTATCTCATTTTATTGTGAGTTCATCTCATTAGGTTTCAATCTTGTGTGTTTCAGATGTACTAATATGGATTAATCAAAAAGAAAGGTAAAATCTATGGTGAATCTAAGGCAACGAGATTCTTGTTGGTGATGAAATCCAACAAGTTTTCTCAGGGTTGACCTAGGGTTTCTAAGGGCACAGATTTATGGAAGGCGATTAATGCCACCGTCACCAAATCTTAAGCAATGGTTGGTGATGAAATCCAACCACTACTATTTTAAGTGAAATGTGTAGTGTGTGGTTAATTTTAATATTTTTAATTTTCTATTATGTTCAAACAATTTTAGAAGCAACTAATTTCATAAATCTAAGTCAGAAGCCAATAATAGAATACCAACTTCTCCAAAGGGTGTGAAGTACATCGCTTAAGACCCCCTATCAAAATAGTTGGAGGGTTCATCCATCCATTTGCCTAGAATTACCCAATGGTAGTAATATTCTTGGTACCCTAATGATGTTCCTACTTAGGTAGATAAAATAAGATACTTCTAACCCTAACAATGCAAACTAATTATGCAATTTTGATTTACATGCAATCAGAATGCATTATTATTATTTTTACATAGTAGAAACTTAAAAATTTAAAACTAAGATTGTGAATGGATGCAAATGATTAATTAAAATCCTAAAATGCATTCTAATATGAATTTTATTTTCCATATTACTTAATGAAATTATTTTTTATATCAAAGGCTGACAAAGACATAAAACAACCAGAAAACGTAAACAAAAAACTGGGGTTTGGTTTGTAGACTTACAAACGGCCTATGTATTTGTCCTAGATATCCGTAAAATTCCCCTAGATGTTTGAAACACACATGGGAATTTTTGTATGGCCTTCGAGTGCCATTGGGCATTTCATGATCATTCTACAACTTCTAAAAACTTTTAGAAACCCTAGATCCAGCAAAATCTATGAAATTTATGGTTCTGAAAACCCTACAAGATAAGAGAGATATCAAGTAAATTAGTAAATCAAATCATAAATAGAAACCCTGAAGGGTTCCCACCTTGATCTCCATTTGAAATATGTAAAACACAACACCAAATAATGTTAAATAAATTGAATACAAGGAAACCAAAATTGCATAATAGATATTCTTATATTAACAAGGGGAGCCTAAAAACGTCATTGTTACAATGTGTATCCTTGAATAATTTTGATGCAAGTTTAAAAATAGTTAGAGTTCTTTGAAAACATAAAATATAAGGCTAGTGGTGTCTTTTGGTACATTTTGATCCCAAAAAAATTGAGTGTGCTTCTTGATATCTGATTTCAGGACACTCCAGCTTAAACAATTGTCCAATGCTAATGTCACACCTTCAGATATGCACACAATGACACAAAAAAAATAGTTAGTAATACCAATGAGGGCTCCATAGTGTGAGGCCCTCTATAAGCAATAATAAACCCTAACTATCTGTTGCAAATGAAGTGTACAAAAATGAAAATTCATAAAATGAATTAATAATCAGGAGTTTTACCTTTCTTTATTTTTTGTTTTCCAATCTGTGATATTTTTTTGTAGGTGGTAGGTGCATTGATGCCTTGACATTTCTCAAAGGCTAGGAGGTCTTCAAAACACTTACGTAAAATGCCTGTGGGCGCTGTACAACTATAGGAAACACCCGTGGTTGATCGATACTGGTAGGGAGGTGCCCAGAGGCACTTGTAAATGTAAAGGAGGCACCCATAGGTGCTCAAAGATGATAAAAAGTGTTCGAAGGTGCTTTGTGGCTAAGGAAAGATGCTGCAAAAGTAGATCTAGTGAGGGGAAATGGATGGCAAAGACTGTGGGAATTACAGTGAGCGAGAATAGAGGCAGAGGTACTCGGGTGCACCAAGGGAAGATGAAACTCAAGGGATCTCAGGGCACAATTTGCTTAGGGATTCCAAAACTTAGGTTACTTCAAGAACTCAAGCCAAATACTTAGGGGTTGAGCCATCAAAATAGCTCCTATTTGTAATCCAACCTAGGGCATGTTAAGGTTTCAAAGATACTAATCACGTGATTGAGATAAAAGCACATCAGAGGGTGGATATTAAACTTAGGTTGTTGCATGGATTGATGTGGATGGATAAACATGATTAAATAAAATCGGGTGGCTAGGATTAATTCACATATATAAATATGATATAATTATATATATAATATAATATATAAAATATTAATATTAAATATATATATATTAAATATATATAAATATGTATGAATAGTGGGCAAAAATGGTAGGAAAGTAGGAATGGAGGACAAGTGGCTATGTTTTGATGTTGTAAATGGTGGGAAAGCAGGAATGGAGGACAAGTGGATAGTTTTTTGGTATCTTCAATTTTAATCAATCTATAAAATGAAAAAAACATAATTAGAAATATACTATATGTACCTTTATGAATTGATAATATCCTTTCAATATCTCAATTAATGGATCAAAATTTAGCAATTGAATTCAAAATTATTAACAACAAAAAATATCTTATTTCTAAATAGGAAAAAGTCATAGCTTCTAGATCATACAAAAATAGTCTATTTGCTCTAGAAACATTATCAAATGTAGCCCTATCAGTAAGCATTTCAGAAAAAATAACTATGGCATAAAATACAAGGACATATAAGTGCATCTTCTTTTTATAATATGAGTAAACATCAAATGGTTAAGGGTTTACCAAAACTAGAATGAGAATCTATAGTAAGTCCAAAATGCCTTGTAGGGAAACAATATAGAATACCATTTGAAACCAATAACTATAGAGCTCAAGAACCATTAGATTTAATATATATATATATATATATATATACATACATGTGTGTGGGGGGGGGGGATATATTCATCTCAACATAATGGTATTTCAGAAAGATAAAATGGGTCTATTATGGAAATGGTTTGTTGCATGTTAAAATAAGCTCATATTGATAATCAATATTAGGCAGAAGTTGCTAAAAGAATTATGTACATACAAAAAGATCTCCTACAAAAATATTAAAAAATATTACCCCTAATAGAATAGTTAAGAATTTTTGGATGCAAAGTATATGTACATGTTCCAAAACAAAGAAGAAAAAAATTAGATGATTAAACTATTTGTGGAGTATTTCTTGGTAATGATGTTGATTCAAGTGTATACATAATAATTGATCTAATTACGAATAAAATTTATATAAGTAGAGACGTAATTTTTGACAAAGGAAACAAAAATGTTATTAAATATCAAAAGGTTGGTACATGATCAATTCTAAAATTTTAGATAAATACAACTCTTCAAGTGAAAAATCAAAATTAGAAGAGCAAGTTGAAAAATTAGAAATGATATCAACATCTCAAAAGAAAGAACCTAAATGGTAAATAGATACACTTAAAATATTAAAGCTAAAAAAATTCTAGATCTTACTAGTACAAGGTCTCAAAATCATAGCTTAACAAGAATAAATATGGGACTAATGAGTTTAGTAGAGGAACTTGCAACTACACAAGAAACTCTAAAACTTCCAGAATCAAAGAAAACTATGGATTTATAATATGAAACATTGATAAAAATAAAACATGAAATCTTGTTGATTTGCCATAAGGAAAGAAAGTAGTAGGATGTAAATGGATATATAAGATAAAATACAAGGCATATGGTACACTTGACAAATACAAGGTACATTTATTTTCTAAATATTATACTCAAACAAAAGGAATATATTATGAAGAAACTTTTGCATCAATAGTAATATTGACTACTATTTAAACAATTTGTGCATTAGCAACATAAATTGGATGGAAACTTCATCAAATAAATGTAAATAGTGTTGGAAAATAAAATAATTTGATGTTTATTCTATTGAGAGGCTTTGCTTAAATAGCAAAGGCATACAATTTGATCCATTGGATCATAACTAACTAAGTTAATCTCAACCACACAGATTATCCTAGTAATAACTTAGGATATAATATACTCTAACACCCCCCCTTAAGTGGTACCACTTAGTATATCTTTAAAACCCCCCCTTAAGTGATACTATGAGGTAGAAAAACAACAAAATCAAACAAGTGGCATATCCACAAGTATGTGTCTTGACAAAAAGGCATGATAAGGTACTCATGTATAATATATCCATAAGAAATCTTTGTTGAAAGATAATAAAAAAACTCCTACCATAATAGAAGAAGAATAAGGAAGATGTGGAAGGAGGATGGAGAGGAAGGAAGATGTCCTATTCAACCCCCTAGGACAACTTCCATCAAGAATCCTACAAAGGATCCATCAGATGTATAAAAAAAAGTAGAGAAGCCTCATCATCCAGTTGAATGAAATCTTACAGTAGTGCCTGTGACAATGATCAAGGCTGTGAGCCATGAAAAAATGTCACTAAAGAAAACCCCTTGAAACCAAAGTGTCTCACAAAAGGAGAGTGATAATATAGGATGGATAAAGAACCACAAGAATTGCAAGGGTAGTCCAAAATGACTCCACAAGCATAAGTATGTGGTTTCCACCTATATGAACACAATGGGCTGATAACAAGGTCCAAAACTTGTGGACAAACAACAAAACAAAGGGATCAAAAAATGAAGGGCACCAATGTAGCCTATATATTGTACAATTTTCTTGTATAATATATCTCATATATTCTTGATCCCAACAAAGAGTGCATTTCTCAATGGAGATCTTGAAAAAGAAGTATACTTGTCCTAACTAGAGGTGTTTATGATCAAAGGACAAGAATATAAGGTTTGTAAGTTAAAAAAATATTTTTAATATCTAAAGCAAGCACCAAGAGCATGGAACATAAAGATTAATAACCGTCTATTACAACATATCATAATAAGTACATCAAATCCAAATCTTTATACAAAGAAGGTTGGACTAAAAAAAATAATACTTATAATATATGTTGATGATATAGTAATCAAATGAAGTTAAAAAATTATGATAGATAAAGTCAAAAGGGACTTGGAAGAGTATTTTTAGATGACAGATTTAGGTCTACTCCATTACTGTACTGGTTTAGAAATTTATCAAAATTAAAATGACATCACAATAACATAATACAAGTATGTAAAATCATTACTTGTAAAGTAAAAAATAGAAAGTTGTAAATTCTAAGACACTCCAATGGAAGAAGGATTACAATTGTCTAGATTTTATAAGACACCTCCAGTTTCTGCTACTATGTATCATCAATTAATTAGAAGTCTTCTATGTCTAATAAATACTAGACCCAATATTGTCTTTGCTATAAATAATCTTTCAATATTCATATAGGAACCCATAGAAAGTCATTGGAAATCCATAAAAATATTACTATAATATATCAACAAGACTACAAAATATGGGATAACATACAAAAAGAATTATGACAATTTCTATTTATAGGGATGTTCAGATTCAAATTCTATAGGACTTGTAGATGATAGAAAATCTATATCATGATATGTTTTCTATCCTGGGTTAGGACCTATTTCTTGGTATAGTAAGAAACAACATGCAATAGAACTTTCATCAATAGAAAATATGCAGTATGTGAAACACTTTGGTTACATACATATTTTCAGATATGGGAATTTAGAGAACTTCTATAGTAATAAGTTGTGATAATTAAGAAGTGCTTAAATTAATCAAAAACCCAATTGTTCATAAAAGAACAAAAAACATTAAATATCAGTGTTATTTCATCAAAGATCATGTTCAAAATCATCACATTAAGCTAAAATATATTTCTATTAAAGATCATATTGTAGATATTTTTACAAAATCCCTTGTTCAAAACAAATATCAAATATTTTAGATTCATCTATGTACATAAAAAATTATTCATACCAAATAATGTAATGTATGGGGTGTTAGAAAATATTACATTATTTGGTACTTGTATATCATTTTATTATGTAAGTATTTGTGTGCACATGTGTCATGTAAAAGAGTGCAAGTGTCATAGTGTTAAGTGTGCATGTAAGTAAATCATGGCTTGTGGAGTTCCTCAATATGTTGACCGACTTTCTAGGCCTGCAATCCAATGCTTGAGGATTTTGTGGCCTGAGGAAATCCGCTGATGTTCCACATTTTAGGTTCGCAAGGGACTCATTTTTTTCATAGCTTAAGTGATCCTATGGCATCCCTAGTTAATTCCCATCCTTGTCTTCGTGAGATTTACTGTAATCTCAGTTTCTCTGCTCCACCCTTTGATTCAGGGTGGTTTTTCTACTTTTAGCTAGTTTTCCCCTACGTGGGAAGTTTTTTCTAACATGGTTTATGGTTTTACATGGGTGGTTTGGTTCCTTGTTCCTTTTTCCGCCATTGGGATGTTTCAAATTTAGGCACCTATTTATTTTTCTGCCTATGGGCAGTTTCAAATTTTTTTTTACACGGGTTTTCTGTTTTCTACTACCGCCTTCTCCTTTCCCACCTGGTGGGCTTTTCAAAATTTTCTCCGCATGATTTTCCTAACTTCCATCCTCAATGCTTTCTTGAAAGTGTTCCTCAAGGTTTTCCTCAAGCCTTTCCTGATTTCCATCCTTGGACTGTTCCTCTTGTAATTTGATGTAATAAAGTTTTGGAATCCTTGATAAAAACCCACTTTTAATTCAACTTAACTTACCAAAAAAAAGTGTGCATGTAAGTAGAGAATCAAGATTCATGCATACAAAGGACATGAGTTGTCATATTAAGAGTAATATTCAAGTACTTGAAGAGTCATCTTGTATGGCTATATTATGGAGTCAAAGATCCATATTGTATTATCGAAGGATCTAGATATTGTATGAAATATTCCAGCTTTAATAATATTGCAACTTGTATGCATATTCTAAGCAATTATAATGTAAGTATTATTCATTTTATTGCATGAATGATTTTTGCCATTTTACATTCATAGTTTATATTATTTTGAATGTTATTATTATTTATATTATCCATATTATATTTTGATTGCTCTTATATTTGAGTCTACTTAAACATCCAAAATATTGGGATTGAGACAATTTGACTTAAAAGCCAACACTCTATATATACCAAAAAAATGGATACATGGAGTATGTTAGGTGGTATTTGGGTGATAAATAATGGAAGTTGCATGCCTTCTATACCATAGTGGGTGTCTTTATAATGCTATAGTGGTATTCCTAGAGTATGACAGTGCTAAGTATGATGAATAAATAATTTTGTCCATAATGTTGTCACCTATCAGTACTCAAATACACGTTATCAAAACATGTTCATCATAGGAGAAAAAGTAAAACATTTCTAGATATAAATGGACTCTATAAGTCTTGAGTTATATATTAATAATTTGTTTAATCAATAATAAGGAAAAAAGTTATTTAATATCTAGAAACCATTTTTTAAGGTGAATTAAAACAAGTGGTACAACTAGGGGCCATACTCCTTGGGAGTACAAAGGGGCTTCCCTCTCCAAAATTTGAAATTGGGTATCCTAGATAAAAATCTAACGACATACCACTAGGGTGTCCCTATAGGATGACACCATTATTTTATAGCCTATTCTTGTGTCTAGGTGTTGTTAATTCTAATATTAAAAATATTAATAAATCGTAAGTATACAACATTAGTTTATATCTTCCCTTCTAATTATTAGGTATTTTAATCACTATTTGAATTTTGATAATTAGATAAACTTAGTGATGCATATGTTGACATGAGAGCTAGTACCTTTGATAAAGTTGTGAATGAAGCATTTATTATGAAAGAGGTTAATGATTTATACCTCTTAGATACTTGGTATTGTTAAATTTTAATGATATATATTTAAGGAAATGAAACCACAAGAACTAAAATGAGCAAGCAATATTAACTATATGATAATGGCAATATAATATGTAGGAAAAACTAATAAGAAACTTCTACAATAACTCATAAAACTATGATTAAAGAAATATCATAAAAACAGTACAATGTGTATGATGGAGGTCTCACACACTCCATAATTCATTCATGCTCTACATTGTATCTACTTTCTCTACTCCTTTATTCTCTATAATTATATATGACCACTCTATCTCTCTCAACTCCTTTTTCTATCACTCTATCAAATGCCTATATATAGAGAGATATGTATCTTGGCCGTTCACCTACCTATGCCTCTTCATATTTCTATTTTATGACTCATGTACATGTGGACTACATGCACATTTACATCATCAAGTTCTTTGCACATTTTGACACTTGTGCATTTATTACATTGCATAAAGTAAATGCTCAAATCCTAATATAAGATAAATTTTTAAACTAAAGATGTACCCAAGGTGGTACATTGGCATGTACCAAATAAAGTAATATATTCCAATGCCCCTTGTATTACATTATTTTGTTATTGAAGACTTTAGTCTTCAATGTGATCTTTGTCCTGGTTCTAGAACTTGAGATCTTATTTTTTGTTTTATTATTTGTACTCTCTATTTGTATCCTGATCAAGTAAATAATTAGTATATTCATGAAATACTATTTTATATAAAAGATCTTTAACTTCATGTTCATATATAGGTTCTTTTAGTACCTGAATTTCTTGAATCTCTTGAACTAAATGTCCTTTTGTTTCTTCTCTATATTGTAGTTGAGTATGATTGTATTTATTTTGAGAAGTATATGAAAGCTGAAATTGTTGTTGATTTTGATTATATTTATTCTAATATTGTCTTCGTTGGAATGGCCTACTTGATTGGCTTCCAAAATTTGATTAATTTCCTTGATACCGATTTCTTGGATTGGATCTACAATAATTGGTACTATGCCCTTTCTTTCTGCATACTTGACAATATATATTATTCTATTTTTATCTTCCTTTTGAGAATGAAGCAATGATTACTTGTGGATTATCTTTTGTAACTAAGGCATTATTAGTCATTTCATCATTTACTAAATTATCCACCTCATATTCTTGTAGGATATTGACTAACTCATCAAATGATGTATCTTTACTTAGAATTTGTAGAGATGTGACTAGATGCTTGTAGATTTGTGGAATTGCTCTTAGAATTACTTGAACAAGAAACTTGTCTTCAACATTTTCTCCTAAGGTTAATAATTTCCCTTTATATCTTTTACTTTTCTTCAGAACAGTTCTATAATTTCACCACTATTAACTTTAGAGAATGTAATTGAGTTTGAATATTCAATATAGTGGCTTTATTCCTTCCTTCAAATATATTGGCTAAAGTTTTCCAAGATTTTGTAGAATTTGTTGTTGAACTAATGTATGCTTGTATTTAATTGTAATTACAAATGTTATTATCATGAGTGTTTTTGCTTCATTTTCTTCAAATTTTTAAATTTCACTATCCCTTGTAGTAGGTTTAATTTTTTCTCCTTTAACAATATCCCAAATATTTTCAACTATCATTATTGACCTCACTTTTGTTTTCCATAAAGTGTAATTAGGTCCTTTAAGTTGGAATTCTGAAAGTATGAATTTAATTGTTGCCATAATAAAACTTGTAGACTACCTTATATCTCCCTAGTTTTGAATATACTATGGTCTTGATAAAGTGCCTAACTTTCTTTAGTTTTCCTTTGAGTTTAATCCTTCTTGTCTCTCTAATGTTAAACTACTATTTTTCATCTTATATCTCCCTATTTGTGAATATAAAGTTAAAAATATTTTTAATGCACTTCCAATTGATGAAATATTCTATCTTCAAGACTTTTGAGTTGGATTCTTTTTGTCTCATAATTTGAGCAAGAGACTAATTCCAATTTAGTTTTCCAACTTTTCAATACTTTATGTTTCACTTCCTATATCCTTTAATTCTCAATGATATGGTTTCTAAATTTCAAGATATTTAATTCAGTGTTGAACTCCTTATATCTCCCTAATTAGAAATTTAGAATATAAAGGTATTTGCAAATTTAATGCTTCAATTTAAATGTAGAAAACCTTATTCCTCCTAGTTAAATTATTTGCAAATAATTTAATACTTGAATTTCAAATAATGCAATTTTCAAAAAGCTCTCAAGTTATATTCTCCTTACTTCAATAGTCTTTCTAATAAATCATCTAAGGTTGTATTTTACCAATTTGTTTCCTTATATCTCCATGCATTCAAATAACTAAACTTAACCTTAGAAATGATGAATTTTGTTCCTCCTTAAACTTAATGGAATACAAATAATAATTGGATGTTAATATACCTTCTTGGAGGTGAGGTGCTATGTATTGATTGGCTTCTCCTTTGATTGTAATTTCCATGCTAATTTGAGTGTTGTTCTCTTCTCAGTCTTCAAGACTTGGAAATATTCTTCCACTGCATTTATTGTTCCTCCTTTTTATGGTGCTCTCTTCCACTTTTGACTATCCTTCTTATGCTTCTTCAACGTTCTAACCTGAATGCTTCGTATATGTACTCTCTTCTAATTTGAGCTTTTAATACTTGATTATATCCTTTGCCTTGCATGCCACATGGCATTCAATATAAAATTTATATTTTACTTCCTTCTTCTATTCTCTATTAGGTGGCGCATGTATTACTTTATAGAATTGTAGACATGAAAAATTGACCCATTTTCCTTAGTTTTCCTCCTAGAAAAATAATATCATATTCAAGAGAAGTTTTACCCTATCAAATCATCTCAATTATTCTCAAAATTTATACCATTGGATAGGGATCGAAAAGAGCTTTCCAATTGTATATTATATGTCCAATTTTTACATTTTTTGATCCCTCAAAATACCAAAAAACTAAGTACATGTCCTGACTAGATCGTACTACAATCAGTAAAATCGTAATACAATTTTGGCATATGATATCTGCAATCAGCATACAATATCACTGATCATAATATGATCTTGTTCACAAACAGAAAATTCAAAAATAGAATTTGTTCAAATGGATTTTTGTCTCCACCTATGTAACTACGCGAGATTTGCGAGATTGGATCCGTTCGATTTCATCCAGCTTGGAAGAAGTTGCAACAATCCAACTTTCTCCCTATTATGGATACTCTCATCTACCTATTTAACCATACCATTCCCTTCATAATTATCCTGACTCCATTCCACTCTAGAAAACTTAATCCAATTTCACATCTAGCTCTAGTTATTTTAATTTTTGCTTGCAGGATCGGAGAACACTGTCGCAGATCAGATGTAGTATTGTGATCGTAGTACAAACTTGTAGGTTTAGAGTACAATCTTAATAAGAAGGCTACGATCTTGCCTGAAGCTTGCTTGGGCGTAACCCCAAGCCTTGGTTCATAATTTATTTGTATTTTTTCATTGAAAATGTATTTCATTTAGCATATTTATCACATAGGAGATTCAAATTAATCATACACATCCCTGGAGTTCACCCAATTTCATGTAATTGCATCCTTTAGGTAATTCAAATTCATTCATTTGTCAAATTCCTATTACCACTATTGTCCATAGCATTTATTAGATCTAGGAAAATACTTGTGAAATGTAATTTAAAGCATAGAATTATAGATCAATATATTTTCTATCCTTTATCCATGCATTTTTTGTCTTCTATCAAAATAATATTATTCTATCTATGCTCGGGTTACGATCTTGTAGGATCATAATAGGATCTTGCAGTATCGTAATATGATATCATCTATTTTTATACAATCTGGACTGCACTCAAAAAATAGAAACTTTATCAGACTTTCGAATACAGGTAAGGATTTGAAATCACTTTTTAAGCATTGCATTATCTCTCTGAATTCTATTTTCTGCTATTTTTTGTCTACATTTGAATCAAAATTGCATTTATTTAAGTAGAAATTGCATTCTAGCCAAACCTAGGTTGTATGTGAAACAAATCAAATCAAAATACTACCTCACCTAGGCTTGAAAACTACCACAAAATGCTTCCTGGTGAACCCAACCAATTCATAAAAAAATCACCATAAGAGGGTATGAACTCAAGTACCTCTCCTCTGAGGTGTAGACCTATCTTTTTTCCATCCCCCTTCTAGGCATGGATCCATCAGCCTGAAGGAAAGGGGTTCGAAAATTTTATCCCTAAATTCTTTGGTGAACCCAACGTGAAAAACATAGACATCTTTCTGATTCAAAAACATCAAAAACACAAAAAAAAATATGTACAAGAAAAACAACAACAAAATCATCATTTCAAATTTGTATGTTTTAGATTCAATTCTAAATGGTAGATACCAAATATTACTTTTTTAAGTACTAAAGAAACCATGATTCTTAACTCAAATCAATATGATCCCATCAGTAATGTTGGGAAAATTCAACCAAATGCATTTTTTGATTATGCCAACCTCATCCATATTCAACATCACCTTTATCACACTTTTCTCATTTTTCATCCTTACCATAATAAAACAATCCCTTTTCCAATCCTCTTCATAACGATAATATATTTTCTCCCACATATCCATATTATGCCTATCGATCCACATACAATCCTTCTCCACCATTTCAACATTCTTATTTCAACACAACACATCCATTTCAACAAGGAAATACTTCTTCCAATCCTACCATGCACTCACATCATACTTCACAATCTTCCTATCATCATTCTACCCATAATAAAGAAAAAATAGGTAATAAACCATTAATTCATTTTATGGCTGAATTCCTAAGCCTATTATCAAAAGCATCTCGAAAACCTTCACCACGTAAATTTACTAACCTTAATAAACCAATGGATATAATTATTAAGCATTTACTTGATACAAATAGGATTGAGTTCCCTCCCATAATATAACCGTATACCATAGTAGATTGGTATAAACCTGAGCTACATTGTGAATATCATAGAATGGATGGCCATATGACACAAAAGTGTAGAAATTTAAGATGTGCAATTCAAGATTTGATTGATGAGGATATTTTCACTATAAAGGAATTACAATCTATAACTGATTATAAATCTCCAATAAACAATCAAACTCCTACACAAAACAAAACCATAATCAATCAAGACATGGGGATCTCCCAAAAACCCCTATTCAATTATCAACAATAAGAAACCAATCAAATATTGCATCTCAATATGCCCCATCACAATGATATCACTAATATTGTAATAGAAACTACAAATGAGCAACCTCAAGTTCAACCAACTCAATTTGATATTCAAGAGATGGATTCCTCATTTAACCAACCTTAAAAACTATATTTGGCTCTAGACAATGATCCAAAATGGAATGTAACCATAGAAATTCCATCTTTAGAATCAAAATATCAATCTGAAATCCACTTTGATAGCCAAAAAAAAGTGATTAATCCTCAAAAAAATATATCCCTTTTAGAAGTATCACAAATTTCTCATGTTCATAGGGAAACTTTGTTCAAGATACTTAGCCAAAAATTTGTTCCTCGATCCTTTCCCTAAGAAAACAATTAATGGTGTAAGCCCTCTTGAGGTTAACCATATTTCATTCTATGATGAGGATATTCCTTCCTCCACTCCACAAGAATACTCCTATATTTACATTACAAGATTTATTAAATAAACATCTATTAAAACTATCATGGTAGATAATGGCTCCTCTCTTAATTTATACACTTATCAATTATTCCAAAAAATTGGATTTAAGGAAGAATATCTCAATGAATCAAATGTTATTATAAAATATTTTAACAATGAAATTCAAGAAGATCAAGGTACTATAATTATTCCCCTTAAGAGTGGACCCAAGATCCTAGATACTTTGTTTTATGTAGCATCCTTACATTCACCTTACAACCTACTTATTAGATGTCCTTGGATTCATACGATGAGGGTTGTCCCTTCCACTCTTCATTAATGTTTGAAGTTTAAACTTGCAAATAAAAATATTACCATACATGGTGATCCAACACCATTTGAAGACTATTTAATGGTTGAAACATCAAGTTCTATACATTCTCCATTGTCACAATTACCTCTTATCATTCACTTTTCTTCATCCGTATCTGATCATCCTTGTTTACAAAATAAAAACCATGCATATCTTTTGCATATGCTCCCTACATATTATCAAGACTTGGAAGATAGTGATAAGAATGAAGAACCTTCTTATGACATTTTTTTTGTAACATGATCAATTTTACACATATAAAAGTCAAATCTTTTGCTACATTATTCTACATTATAACAAAGCTTTTGTTATTACTACCTTTTATTCATCACCTTTTGTTCTTCATTTTTTCTTTATTTATTATTATCACATCAAGTTCTCTATTCTCTTCCTCTTTATCATCATCACCACTTTTTGTTCTTTATTCTCTTTTTATTTATTATTGTCACATCAATTTTTCTATTCATTTCCTATTTATCACCTTTTATTCGTCATCTTTCTTCATCTATATCTGATCATCATCCTTCATCACAACAATCTCAACTATCAACTAATCAACTTCAATCACATACACTACAACCAAATTATCCTTCAAAACCTCTTTTGATTTTGAATCCACCTTAGACATGCTATACACAATACATCTAATATAGTGCATATAGATCATATTGTATATACCACCACTTCCATCATCAAAAGTAAAAATAAATAAAAATAAAAATCGAATAAAACAACTAAAAAATATAAAAAAATATCAAAATCTCAAAATTATTTCAAATCATTCTACATTGTTATTTATTATTGTATTTCAAAATTTTAAAGCTATATTTTCTTTTATTTCGGACAAACTCAAAAGTTATCTTGAACCATGCACTTAATTTCACATAATTATTATTTTGATTTTATCGCTATGATTATAAATCTCTCTTGTATCAAAGATCACTATTATTTCATTAAATAAAATTTTGAGTTTTGGAAAATGATCCTACTACTTCTTGAACCAAGTACACACTTTCACATATTAAAATGATTTGTTGCAAATTCGAAAATGGATACTACATAGTAGTCTTAGTATCTTGAGGGAAAAATTTTCCCTGCTATCCTATCATGTGCATGGTCTAGAATTTTTGAGAATAGGCAAAAGGACAAGCTCACCCCTTCTCGAATAAAAATCACTTGCTCTACAGCTAATCCGAGCAAGTATCCCAAAAGAAAAATCAAGAAAATAAAAAGTCAAAAATCAAAAGAAAAAGAAAGAGAAAAAATAAAAAAGAGAACAAAAAGAGAAAAATAAAAGCAATAAAATCCCCTTGTTCAAAACAAAATGAACAAAATCCCTACCCCTTGAAAGTGAATAAAAGAAGGGTGAATGAGCTTGAATCCTTGGAATTCTCAATTATTCAAAAATCATGAGGTAAGTCCCATAATAGGTGATTTGTGCCCAACTTACTTGGCCTTGGGTAATTCCTTTTTGTGTGGCGACATGTCTGTCACATTAGCGACCTTATTTTGTATAGACCTATGTCCGCTTGTGGATTAGCTAGCTTTTGATGACTTGACTTACATAGTAGTCTGGTATGATTTCATGCACAAAAATCATGGTTAATGAACCCTTCACTTGCACACACATTGGTTCATTCAAGTTTGCTTGCATCACTACCTTACTCAAAATTGGTAAATGAACATTACAAAGCACACACATTTGATCCTTGAGATATTTTGTGTCATTATGATGAATCAAAATGGATGATGAACTCACACTTTTCACACATTGGTTCTAGATAAATTTGAATTTGTCTTAGAAATAAGTTAAAATATTTCTTTGGAATTTTGTTAGATAATTAATATCATTCCTTCGCATTAGTTCTTACAAATTATTTTTCATAGCACAATAATTTATCTCAAACAATATTGCAAAATTTTCATCATGCATTTCATTTTGATTTTTGCGATGATGGTATAGTTCCTAAGTAACTATTTCTCTCCAAATTTCACACTTAGGAATTTTATGCCTAGCGCAAGTCATCTTTCTAATTTTTCATGCCCAAAATTAGTCCATATATTTTCATAAAAATTATATAATATTTTTGGAACATTTGACACAATGATTTATCTTACATTACTTTGCATTTTAAAAAGAACAAATACTTTCATATTGTCATGCATTTCATTTTGATTTTCGTGATGATGGTATAATTCCTAAATAATTATTTCATATAATTTCACACTTAGGAATTATATGCTTAGCGCAAATCATATTTTGAATTTTTCATGCTTAAATTCATTCATTTTCACAACATATATCAAAAATATTGTCCTAAAACAACATCAAACATTTCTTTCTCATCTTAAAGCCTTAATATTATTCTTAAGCACACAATATTTTGGTATTAGTAATACAAAACTTCCTTACAACAGGATCTGCTTCATGACCTAGCGAGCATTGATCTCCACCAACGATCATATAACAACACAACATCCTTCGAGGTTCATTACTAATTCCTCAAATCTATCATCATATAAAAATCTATTTTTCAAAAAACACTTTACAAAATCATTTTCCTTTTATGTTAAGCATGATCAAAATGTTCAAAAATCAAAGCATGACTACAAGAAATTATGTAACACAACCATCATAAGAAAATGTAATAAATCATCCAATAAATCATACAAAGTCACATAAAACAAAGAATATCAATATATATATATCATAAAAGTTTGATTTTTCCACCAAACATAGAATTTGGTGCAAAAAACTCGAGGGGGCATCATAGTCAAGTAAATTAGTAATTATTATTCTAAAACATCAATTTTACATGAACTATTCATCCTAAACCATCTACTCCATTTTTATCCATGTCAAGTGTCTACACTTTTATTTGATGCATTTATTATTCATAAATACGCCAAAGACGGGGCAAAATGTAGACATGAAAAATTGACCCATTTTCCTTAGTTTTACTCCTAGAAAATAAGTTCATATTAAAGAGAATTTTTACCCTATCAAATCATCTTAGTTATTCTCAAATTTTATGCCATTGAATAAGTCTTGAAAAGAGCTTTCCAATGGTATATTATATGTCCATTTTTGACATCATCTAACCCCTCAAACTACCAAAAAACTAAGTACATGTCCTGACTAGATCGTACTACGATCAGCAAAATCGTAATACGATTTTGGCATACGATATCACTGATCGATGTACGATATCGCCGATCATAATACTATCTTGTTCACAAACAAAAAAATCAAAAATAGAAGTTGTTCAAATGGATTTTTGTCTTCGCTTGGGTAACTATGCGGGATTTACGAGATCGGATTCGTTTAGTTTCGCCCAGCTTGGAAGAAGTGGCAACAATCCAACCTCCTCCCTATTTTGGATACTCTCCCCTACCTATTTAACTAGACCCTTCCCTTCGTAATTCTCTTGACTCCATTGCACTCTAGAAAACTTAATCCAATTTCACATCTAGCTCTAGTTATTTTAATTTTTGCTTGCAGGATCGGAGAATGCTATTGCAGATCAGATGTTGTAGTATTGTGATCGTAGTATGAACTTCCAGGTTCAGAGTATGATCTTGCTCAAAAGGCTACGATATTTCTTGTAGCTTACTTGGGGGAAACCACGAGCCCTGGTTCGTAATTTCTTTGCATTTTGTCATTCAAAATGTATTTCATTTAGCATATTTATCACATAGGAGATTCAAATTAATCATCTACATCCTTGGAGTTCACCCAATTGCATGTAATTGCATCCTTTAGGTAATTCAAATTCATTCATTTGTCAAATTCCTATTACCACTACTATCCATAGCATTTATTAGATCTAGAACATACTTGTTAAACATAATTTTAAGCATATAATTATAGATCAATCTGTTTTCTATCCTTTATCCATGCATTTGTTGTCTTATGTCAAAATCGGATTATTTTGTTTATGTTTGGGTTACGATATTGCAGGAACATAATATGATATTTTAGTATCATAATACGATATCATCTATTTCTATACGATCTGGACTACACTCAAAAATCAGAAACTTCATCAAAATTTTGGATACAGGTAAGGATTTGAAATCACTTTTTAAGCATTACATTGTCTCTTTGAATTCTATTTTCTACTATTTGTTGTCTGCATTTGAATCAAAAATACATTTATTTAAGTAGAAATTGCATTCTGGCAAAAAATAGGTTGTATGTGAAACAAATCAAATCAAAATACTACCTCATCTAGGCTCAGAAACTATCACAAAATGTTTCCTGGTGAACCCAACCAATTCAACAAAAAATCACCATAAGAGGGTATGAACTCAAGTACCTCTCCTCTAAGGTGTAGACCAATATTTTTCCCATACCCCTTCTAGGCACGAATCCATCAATGTGAAGGAAAGGGGTGCAAAAATTTTAGACCTACAAGCATGTATGTGTTATTCTAATCTTGGAAAATGTACACAATATTTGATACTGTATTCCCTCCTTTCTCAATTAGCGCTCATTTGAGTTGTTATTAAATACCATTGGTGCTCTTCTCTTTTGTTCCAAGTGTTATATGGTCTCTTTAACCACCGTGACAAGTGGTGGCTCCACTCTTCTCTTGCATGTAACCTTTCTTTGGCGCTCAACATTATTTTATTTTTCTTAACATTCTTTGCCAACTCTTTGCAAGTTGTTTGGTCTTCCTTTTACAAATGCTAAGTGCTTCTTGATTTCCAACGTATGGTGGTGGCTCTTCCCCTTCAATTTATGCTCCTATTCAATGATGGTGGCTCCTCCTTTGGTGGTGCTTTAACACATATTTATTTGGTGATTGTTTTATCACTGATCTTCTAGATGTTCAAGCCTCTTTTGCTTGGGTAAAACCTTATTACTTTCTTACTACTTGCACCTTTTTATCCTTGCTTTAGCTCTATCCTTATTTTATATTTATCTTGCTATAGATTTTGATACAATGTGGGCACTACCTGTAGATACCTAAAATGCATTATATTTAGGATAATACTCATATGGGCACATTCACAGACCATATGAATAATATTTGGCCTTTCCAAGAGCTAGAAATGGTTTTAACCACTCAAACAGGGTAGTTCTAGCCCATTCAGGCATGGTCGCTCTCAAGTAGAGCAGTCACCACACCTAGACATTGAAGCTTACAATAACCACACCTACCCGCTCGACTAAGCAGTGAGAATCACCATGCCACACTTGGCTGTAGAAGCTGATAGTGACCACACCTAGCCACTCAACTAAGTAGTGACAAACACCATGCATAGTTTATCCATGAATACAGGCTCAGATCATGCAATTTGACTACACCTTGCATTGCTTCCAGGAGGATTTTGGTGAGGAATTCCTAGAATTACTACTAACTACCCCTTAAATACACTTGTGACTAATGCTTCCCACATGGTATGGTCAGTTGCATACAAATTTGGAGTTTGGCTTCTCCAGGAAGCTAGGGTCCAAGTTCAAATATAAAAAAAAGGGATGACTACATATGGCTTCTACCAAGAAAAACAAAGGATCGACAATTAGCATAATCTCAAGTAGCGAAGATCTCATGAACTGGAGAGAGAGCTGGAACTCCATTAAGGAGTGACAAAACTCTACCATATTTATGATGGTTTCAAGCTATATCATTAGTGAATATCAAGCAAGCATCATTACTATTCAGTGTATCTAACACATTCGACGACCCTTGAACATCAATTAGAGTAGAGAACCTAGTGCTATAGTCCTTGGATCATGAGGAGAAAGGTTTATTTCATGGTCGATGTCCTAGATAGTTTCCCGTAGGCACAACCTAGGGCTTTGATATTATTTTTCCATGCTTTAGCATTAGATCCAATTATTTTCTATTTCAACATTCATTTCTAGCATAGATCTGATTTATTGTATGCATTTATATGGTCATTCTCTAATTTATACATGCCCTTTACATTTTGATTTATTGCATCTTGATTTATTCATGCTTTATATTATCATATATATCAGATCCACTAATATAGGCCTCATTCAGATAGGTAGTTTGTCTTATTAAGTATGCTTTGTTGTTTCCATGAGTGCAGGTATAGATATTTAGGATCATATTGGAGCAACGGGAGCACAAAGATCCCTCTAGGACCAGATCTAGATAAGGGAGCATCTGTAAGCCCCCATACAGTTTCGTGTGCAGGACCAGGAGGCCTACGTAGGTGCACCATTATCTTACAGGCGTATATATCCAACTGCTACTCTATTGTGTAAATATTTGTATCAAAATGATGGGTATCCCTTAGAGGGATGAACTTGTAACCAAGGACTTGAGATATCAATAAATAAAGCATATTTATTTATTTTTCTTATTTTCATGTTACATGTGCTTTCAATACTTTTATTTTGTGCAAGTAATAATATACATAATAAATCAAATTGCAAGTAGGGTAGTTGGGGTGCACACCTCCCGGGATCGTACAAATGGCTATCATGGTGGGATCTCCACCAAGTTTTTATTTTTTGTAGGTTTATTGATATTTATGGATTTTCTATGTGTAGGTTCAGCCGCTCTGGTCAACAATGACCTATAGGTTTGGCCACTCTAGTCAACAATGACTAGAAGATCTTAGTCGCTCCTGTGGTTAGTGGATAGAATTAGTCGCTCTAGTCGATAGTGATTGATAGAAAAGTGTAGCAGAGAGGATCTAAGGTTTGTAGCATTCTCTGTGTTTTTGTGTTTTCTTACTATAAATTTCTTTTCCAAAAAATAACAACTTAAGTCATATTCATTTTCATTTAGGAAATGTAAATAAAAATGGAAGAAGAAATTGCATTAGATGTTTGTTAGGACTTTCTTTAGTTTCCTCTAGATGCTGCTAGGAACAACAAACCTCTACTTGTAAGGTCTACCCTAGTCTCCAGCGTGCTAGGTTTTTGTATGTTATTTTGCTTACATGCAGCCTAACCAGTAGCCTTCAATTCATAAAGTAGGAGTGCATTTTCTGAGGTTCATATAAGCTAAATACATATATCTTTCTAAAATGAAACATCTTTTATCTTAGGCATATAGAAAATATCATGTTTGCTTGTTTATGCATTTAATTTACATGCAAGTTTAAAAAGAACCATGCACACTTGTATGTACTACAATAACATTGGTAAGGTTATATTTCATTACCAACCCCCAATTCATACCGGTGATGTTGGAATTCACCTCCTTCCACTGGATTGCCCCCTAGATATCCTTAGACAGAATAGGGAACTTCTTTAATATGGTGCAGGTCACTTGTATTCAAACTATATCCCACTATTGGAATAATTATTGATTTAGAGTGGAAGATCTAGGTGAACCCCCCACTAGGTTTTAAACGGTGTACCCTAGATTCTTTTGAGAAATCATGTTTGGCACTGGTGTTCCTAGTCACCTCTTTTATTGAGTTCCCTCATTCTAAGTCCAAAGCATGAATAAGAAATCAAGAGCAACAACACATCTAAAACACACTGAAACTAGTTTAGGACACACATCTAATCTATAAAAGAGATAATCATATTGTCTTCCTTGTATTTTTCTTTATTGTTGGGTAATCAACCTAAGATCCTTGATCTAGGACCAAACCTTGACCCTATTTTTTCAAAGAAATTTATTTAAAAAACAATTAAAAAGCTACTTTTTGATTCTACATCCAACAAATCGAGAATCATGCAAATTGGAGCTATAACAAAAAAGATATTTTTGTTTTATGATTACTTTATTTTTGGAGTCAAAAATAGGGAAAAACTACACTAAAACCATCATAAAATGGGCCAAACAACTCCAAAACTTGCTAAATTTATTTTTTTTGTCTTAGTTAGCCTTGTGTGCACCCCTCACAAAAATTTTGAGTCCTAACTCTTCATGATTCAAAATTTCCTAAAAATTCCTAAAAGTGGGCATTTCCCCACAAGCCTTGGCCAATTATTTCAAAAATACAAAATTTTGATCCAAAAGTCACTTTTTGGAGTCATAGCCCATTGCAATCAGATTGTCACACTAATTATTTTTGTATTTAACACCCACAATTTTTTGAAAGTCAAATTTCACAAGGTTATGGTTAATACACAGAGCAATCCTTGATCCAAGACTAAGGATGCACCTAATGCACCAGAGGGCCTGGACTGCCCTGGAGGTAGCACACCTACCCAAAAAATACCTAAATAAAATTTAGGTAGTCTCAGAGGAGACAACACCACTCATAATGGATCTCACCAAGAAACCTCACTCATGATAACCAACACTAGATCTTCTCATGACCTAAACGAGAATACTTCCAGACCCACCACATATCATTACACTAAGAGTTCAAATCAGCCCAATGAGAGGTGAGATAGAGGGAAGGAAACTAGTCACATGCCCATTGTAATACCAAATCCTTCCAAATATGGAGATTGTCATTTGTCTGACCGTAGTGTTGGTGAGGAAGGAAACCCTCTTGCCCAACCTTGGAAGACCCATCATCTTGACTTATTAGATCAAGGTTATGGAAGATCCCAACATGGGACATTTGAGCATGAAAGCATATATCATGATCATAGCCCTCATGGATTTGCCATATCTGCTAAATACTACATTGTAGATGAAGGAATTGTAACTCAATTATGTCCTATTTGTACCCGTAGTGAGTGTTCCCAACAAACTTGTGGCATCCCCGCAACATCCTTGCATGAGGGTTATACCCCTAGGGAAGAGCATCATATTAATTCAATATTGAATCATCGAGGAAAGATATTTTCCAACCTTGTTGTGCAATTCAAAATAAACAAGAACCCTCACACGAAGTTGCAAAGTCATAGAACCAGCATAGCATATTGATCAAATCGATCACATGGGTTAGATGAAATTTAGAGAGAAAAAATGCTCCAAGATAAATTGGAGTATTTGCATATTGAGCATGAGCATTTAGAGAATATATAATGATAAAGAAAAAATAATAATGGTTGTGCCAATAACGATTATATGAACACCAACTAGAAGAGCAACGTCTCCTTGATCTAAAGGAGCGTGAAGATCGATCAAACAAATTGGATCGATCATAACTACCTTTACATAGTGAGTATAGGTAGTAAGACAATGAGAGACATGCTACTTAGCACCTTGATCTTCATAATAGTCGAGTAAATGATTATATTCACCATACATCTCAACATGCTTCTCGGCCACATGAGTTTTTAGTGTTGAATAAGCCCGAGCATAGGTATTATGAAAGATCAGATTTGGATGACCAAGATTAGTAATATCCTAAACCATATTTTGTAGACATGGCCGATGAATACAATCAACCACCCCATAATCAAATAAACTTACCTATGTTTGCACCCCAGAAACCCCTTCAGGAAGAAGATATTATTTATTCTCAAGCCTACAAAGTTCTAGCTAAGAGATTCAGGTCTCTCGAGAAATATGATGTGATTGGGCAAAATCCAACCTTGAGTAAGATATATAATCAACCATTGTATCCATCGGTACCGATTCCTACTTATCCTAGACACTTTGATATGCCTAGGTTAGAAAAATTCAAAGGAGAGGAATACGTGCAGGAACATCTCACCAATTTCATGAACACGTGCTTCTAGATTGAGCATAACGATACCCTGATGCTATGAACGTTCATCATGACATTATCAGGAACAACAACTCAATGGTTTAATTAGTTTTCCAAGCATAGCATCATCAGTTTTGAGCAACTAGTGAATGCATTCCTTGAACATTTTTCCTTTAGCATCAAGAAGGTGAACCTATCTGATCTGGCCAATTTGAAGCAATACGATGATGAGCCAATCATGGATTATGGGGATAGATGGAGGAAAGTCATGGTCAAATTACCATTTTACATTCCCACCAAAGAGCTTACCCAAATGTTCACAAAAAATTGCACCAAGCACATCTCGTTGCTATTGCAACTGCAACAATATAATACATTCAAAGAATCCTTGGCTCAAGCCAAGCTTATTGAATACATAAAGGTTGAAGGAGACCTAGAGTTCCATAGAAAGAAATAATTGAAGGAGAGTATGAAACATCAACTATAATAGGACAAGCTTGTGCACATCAACCAGATCATGTTAAACATTCCAAAAGTAGCACAAATCCAACAACAAGAGAACTATTAGGCTCAACCTCCTCCTACGCATTATGACCAGTGCAACAGGAATCAAGGCAAGGGCAAATAGAAACATCCACCTCGCAACTATATACCATTGTCTGAATATTTGGTATCAATTTTCAACCGCCTTTGCAATGCCAAGGTTTTAAACTTGCCTAAGGTGCACACCCTGGATCCTAATTTCCCCAAATCTAAGGGGTATAAGGAATATCTCTATTGTGTTTATCATCGACAAAATGGCCATGATATCCAGGATTGTGTTGCATTCAAGAATATAGTGTAGAATATGTTGGATAAGAATGAATTGTGAATAGATGGCCCTTTAGCTATCAATAATCAAAACATTGGCATATTCAAAAATCCTCTTTCCAATCATGGGGCTACCAAAAATCAAGTTGAGCACATCAATGAGGTGCACATATCCCCACCTGATGAGGGTTTTATCGATATGATCAATCCTACAAAAGGAAGCAAAAGATACCTTGATCAACTCAACATACCAAAAAAGTTAGTTAAAGTTGATAATCTATCGTAGTCCACACCAACAATGAGTTCCATTCATTACAAAATGACCCTATGATTACTTTTCATAGACAAGAGATTAATCCAATCTATCATGATGAACCTGATCCTCTTCTACACATCATAGTAAGCATAAATCAAATTTCGTACAAGAGAGTCTTGATTAACACTAGGTCATCTATCAACATCATCATATATGTAGCTTTGAAGCATTTAAATTTGTTGTCTACATGCATTAAAGACTCAACATTCACATTGATGGCCTTCAATGATACTAATTCCCCAACAATTGACACAATAATCCTACCTATATAGGTAGGGATAAATACGACACCTACATTATGCCATATCCTGGGGGTGAGAGGTAGTATAACATATTGCTAGGTAGACCATGGATGAGGTATATGGAATGCATGCC
The DNA here is from genome assembly GCA_028583015.1 of Wollemia nobilis. Classification (NCBI taxonomy): domain Eukaryota; kingdom Viridiplantae; phylum Streptophyta; class Pinopsida; order Araucariales; family Araucariaceae; genus Wollemia; species Wollemia nobilis. The sequence goes on from JAQPPZ010017221.1 coordinate 5,592,739, forward strand.
TTCCATAGTGCACCAAAATATAAACTTCATACACCAAGGAAAAGTGTATGTGGTCCCCCATGATCCTAAGTCGTTCAAGTATTACAAGAAGTTTGACGAGCCACAAGAAACTCTGGTGACATGCAAACCTCAAAACATTCATTCAGATAAAATCACCAAACATTCGACTGAGGCTTGCGTTAAGAAATTGCTACCTTCTCCCATAATCAAAAATCATAGTATCATATTACCTGATAAAGAGAAGAAAACATCAGTTAACATGACTAATACAAAAGCACCTCAACCAATTGATGATTTACCTATAGCTAGTCCAAAAGCTAAAGCACCTTCACAAGAGTTCGTGGTAATGGTCAATAACAATATGGAAGACCAAGTGACTCTAAGGCAGATAAAACAAGACATGGTACAATCATATTTTACTTCTACATTGAAGGGGTCAGTCACCCCTGACTCACTCATTATGGTGCCTCCTTAAGAGCAAAACCAAGTGTTCCCCCATATCATATTAGGGATACTTAGGCTGGAATATTTTGAAACTATAAAGTGAAACATAAACATGAATTGAGTCATAAATGTGAGCATGTGAATGCCATTGATGAAGTGGATAATAAAGAAGCATCCACCTCATCTCACATGAAAGGAATTGGTGATTTGCATATACTTGGGGGTTTTGTAGACCCTAATCTTTAACCTCCTTCAAGTTACAACAATTGTATCTTGAACTAGTCGCTAGAAATACATATGACATCCTTGTCAATCTTGCAATCCATTCTAAGTTGTATAGATAGAATAGAGTACCAAATGGATAAGAAAAATGAGGCATTGCACTTTATCATGGACCAGCTTGAGAAATTAGAGATACAAAAGCAACCCTCATCTAAGGTTAAACCATCTCCTGCGCAACCACAGGAAAAGCCTTGACTAGAGTAAGTGCCAACCCAACCATCTCAGCAACCTAGCAAGTATCCCTCATTACCTAAGCCTGCAATATTTATTTTCAATCAATTAATTTTTACAAACACCATCACCCTACTTGAGGTGTGACCTTTAGATCCAAATCATCCAAAACCCCAAGGGTATGAGGAATAATCACACTATCTATATCATATACAAAATGGTCATGATATTCAATCATGTCAAGGTTTCGAAGCCATAGTATATAACATGCTTGAAAAGAAGCAGCTTCAGGTTGTTAACCAACTGATGATCTTAGTCAACAATCCATGTCTTGCATCAAAAAGGTAAGAAGAGCCCCCTGAGCCAGCAAGTGACATACCTAGGGCTCAACTTGGTTATCAAGATAGACCAAAGTGTACTAAACACTCAATAACATTAGGAACACATTTGGACTCCTTTAAACGAGTCTATGTCTGACATTTTTCAAAAGCTACAAGCAGCTAAAGTTATTATCTTACCAAACATCAGTCCTTTAGACCCAAATAGAGCTAAACCTAAGGGTTTTTTAGAGGACCATTACTATCTATATCATCGAATAGAGGGCCATGACATTCATAATTTTCATGGATTCAAGAATGTGGTTCAAGATCTCATAGATAGTGGGGCTTTTCCCATAGATGGTCCATCCATAGTGCCTCAGCCTATCAAAATATAGGCTACATATTCCCAAATGAGATGCCAAGGTCAATCATAGTCTTGTAGCCCTAACAAGCCACCTCAATGAGTGGTCACATTTGATATGACTATTACAACTTTATTTCAAAATTTGTACAAGGTAAATGCATTTGTGTTGCCCGAGGTCAAGCAAAGAGAGCCCAAGCATGGGCCCACCGATGAAAGCCTCTATTGTATGTATCATCATATACAGGGTCATGATATTCGAAACTATCGTTCATTATATAAGGTGGTCCAAGACCTATTATAACTAAATGAGCTCCACGCAGATGATTCACTCATTTCTTCCCATCAAGACAGGGGCACCCCATAGAGGTTTGTGCCCCAATTGGAAGAAATGATTTCAATCACTCTTCCCAAGAAAGTTGATTATATTACAATGGGAAACATATGCAATGGGGGTCCTAAAGGTACTATACCTTCCCCAACATCCATATAAAGGTTAATGAGGCAAAGTGATGATTCTAAAGGTATCACGCATTCCTCACTTCATTGAGTGGAGCACACATGGGGGGTACCTAAGGTATCATACCTTCTCCCTTTCAAAACATTCAAATATTTCAAAATTACAAAAATAGTATAAAACATCAAAAATCCAAACAAATCATAAAACATTAAAATCAAAAACAAAAATCCCCAAAGGTATCATAATCCCTTTGGTCAATTCACAAAAGGCTCCAAGGGCATATCCAATCTGCTTGGTCAAATCACAAAAGGCTCCAAGGGCACCCCCAAGTTGCTTTGTAAAATCACATAAGGCTCCAAGGGCATCTCCAAGCTACTTGGTCAAAACACAAAAGGATCCAAGGGCATCTCCAAGCCACTTGGTCAAATCACAAAAGGATCCAAGGCACCCCCATTTCGCTTGGTCAAATCACAAAAAGCTCCAAGGGCATCCCAAATTGCTTGGTCAAATGACAAAAATCTCCAAGGGCATCCCCAAGCCGCTTGGTCAAATAACAAAATCTCCAAGGGAATCCCCAAGCCGCTTGGTCAAATCACAAAAATCTCCAAGGGCATCCCCAAGCTACTTGGTCAAATCACTAAAATCTCCAAGGGCATACCCAAGCCACTTGGTCAAAGAACAAAAGGCTCCAAAGGCACATTAAATCCCTTTGGTAAAAAATAAACAAAAAGCACAAAAACAACTTAAAATCTAAACAAATAAAAAAATTGTAAAACACAATAAATACAAAAATAATGAAACACATTAAAATACAAAAAAATTTACATGTTGCATTTGCATTCATATAGTTGCATTGCATTAGGCATGTCCATCCATTGCACTTACGTTAGGATAGTTTGTGTTTGAAACCTTACAAATGACACCACGTTTGGATCTCAATCATGCATCCAAATCCACCATCATCCATCACCCATGTGTGTAACTATGTTTTTCACCACAACCCCTTCCTATTGCTATAAGGAAAGTACTAGGTTTTTTTGATCACTTAGCCATATCTAGTGATTTTATCAAACCTTGTAGAAAGTTATATTCACTTGCAGAATATGAGGTCTAGTTTTGATAGTGCCTACTATAGTCAGAATCCTATCACTAATAAAAACACTAAAATCTTGGTTGAAATAAGAAAGGATGAAAACCTACGAAGTGGTCTAGGATACCTTGAGCGAAAAATATTATTTTGTTTATCCCCTTGTGCGATCGGTTCGAGAATGCTAAGAATTGGCAAAAGGACAAGTTTTACCCTACCCAATAAAATCCCTTGTTTTTGTCAAAACAAGCAAAATCCCAAGATAAATTAAAAGTCAAAAACAAAATAAATAGTGGTTATCTTCACTACATAAATCCCTTGCCCAAAATAAAAATAAAAATTCAAAATTAAATAGTGATTTTCATCACTAAACATGATCAAGTATCCCAAATATAGTGAAGAAAATAAGGGAATATTGAACTTGAATCCCTATAATTCTCAGAATTTGACAAACCATATGGTGATCCTCATTACGAGTTTGGTGGTAAGAATACCCGACAATGATAGAATCCTTACGCACAACGATATGTCTATCACATTAGCATCCTACTTCTGTACAAACCAATGTTTGCATGTGGATGAGCTAGCTTTTGGTAGCCTATACTTCCTAGTTATCTAATCCAACTTATTCCAACTTAGAATCTAGACAAACATTTGAGGATCCCCAATACAACAATGGGCTAAATAATCCCACCTAGTATTAGGGTATGCTGACGTTTCATCTAAATGTATTCATTTGCACACACAAGGATAATGAATATTTGGGTCTTCATAAAAAAACCTTATCTTTCAGGGGTCCTGTATGGTCATTATATGACTTTTGATTAGGTAACTAGGGTGTTTGAGTCTCATGGAAAACCTCAAAGATTCCTTACTAGCAAAAAATCATTCCATAAATCACATAATCAACTTTCTTTATGAGGTTTTGTTCATTAAAGAGTGTTCATAAAATATGATAGATACCAGATAAATATCAGCAATGATACTTAGACGGTCACTATTTTGTGCATATCATTTAATTTACAGAAGCTTATAAATAAAGCACATACATATCACATCATCTCATCACACATCTGGATGCTTAAATAATTAATTCTTATGATAAGAGTTACTATTTACATTCATAATTTTTATACATTCTGTGGTGTCATCCACTAGGTTGTAAAAACATTAGATTCATTCCTTATATTTTAAGTTATTAAAGCATACAAGTTCATTTGCATTAGCTCATTACTCACGTAATTAATGCATCACATTACATACATCATATAGCATGTCATAGAACATAGATTAAATGCATCAACAATTAAAACCAATTAAACATGCATTTAACACAAAGTAGTGCATCCATGTATGCATACATCACCATAGTGCATCTATACATCTATATCATAGCATTCAACAAACATCTATCATCTATCTAGTGCATGTCATAAGTATATTGTATCCATATAGCATAATCAAATCATTATCTAGGCATAGTATTCATAACATAAAATTAAAACAAAAATATTTTCAAGCATCGATTAGGGCATTATTGGTATCATACCTCCCCTAATCAACAATCAAACAATTAAGAAACCAACCCAAAATGTTCCAGAGGTATCCATAAACGCTTTGGTCAACCCAAAACACTCTAAAGGTATCTATAGACCCTTTGGTCAAACCAAAAGGCCTCAAAGGTATCCTAAAGACCTTTGGGCACTTCATAAAAATTCCCAAAGGTGTCACAAGCCCTTTGGTCAACTCACAAAAATCTCCAAAGGTGTCACAAGCCCTTTGGTCAACCTACAAAAGGTCCCAAAGGTAGAATAAGCCCTTTGGTCAACTCACAAAAGGCTCCAAAGGTGTCACAAGACCTTTGGTCAACTCAAAAAATGCCCTAAAGGTGTCACAAATCCTTTGGTCAACTCACAAAAAGCCCCAAAGGTATCACAACCCCTTTGGTCAACTCACAAAAGGCCCCAAAGGTAGCATAAGCCCTTTGGTTAACTCACAAAAGGCCCCAAAGGTGTCACAAGCCCTTTGGTCAACTCACAAAATGCCCCAAAGGTGTCATAAACCCTTTGGTCAACTCACAAAAAGCTCCAAAGGTGTCATAAGCCCTTTGGTAAACTCAAAAAATGCCCCAAATGTGTCACAAATCCTTTGGTCAACTCACAAAAAGCCCCAAAGGTGTCACAAGTCCTTTGGTCAACTCAAAAAAGGCTTCAAAGGTAGCATAAACCCTTTGGTCAAGTCACAAAAGGCTCAAAAGGTGTCACAAGCCCTTTGGTCAACTCAAAAAATGCTCCAAATGTGTCACAAACCCTTTGGTCAACTCACAAAAGGCCCCAAAGGTAGCATAAGCCCTTTTTTCAACTCACAAAAATACCCAAAGGTGTCACAATCCCTTTGGTCAACTCACAAAAAGCCCCAAAGGTGTCACAAACCCTATGGTCAACTCACAAAAAGCCCCAAACGTATCACAAGCCCTTTGGTCAACTCACAAAAAGCCCCAAAGGTGTCACAAATCCTTTGTTCAACTCACAAAAGGCCCCAAAGGTAGCATAAGCCCTTTGGTCAAATCACAAAATGCCCTAAAGGTGTCACAAGTCCTTTGGTCCACTTTCATTCAAAAATGATGCACACTTTGTTCTAACAACCCTAGCATATATGCTTCCAATAATAATGAACAAATTGGCTTTCAAATCAAAGAACATATATTTGCAACAATGCACATGAACTTAATCCTTATATCTCCTCTGTATGACATCAAAAATATTTTCTCAACCAAACACCTTAAGGAAGAAATAGATCACCATACCTCTTAACTTGCTTTGATGAAGATGTGCCCTCAAAAATGTGTCTCAAAATATTCTATCTTTATTATGCCACTTCAAGGGTTAGTAGACCTCTAAATCCTTTCTCAAAATATGTTCTCAAAAATCTTGAAGATGATGCTTTATAGCTCCTTTTAATTTCCCAAGGTAAATATTTTAACAAATAACAAAAACCTTAAATAACTCCTTTCTTACCTTGAAAAATACAAATAATAATTAAACCTTAATGACACCTTATAACTTCTACTTTCTCAATTGATTTGATTTAATAATGCCCACACACTAATTTTGAATGCAATTTCTCACACAGTACCTTTGACTTTAATCAAATTATGTAAAAATCAACCAATCTAAAATATATACCCTATGTATCCCTAATGTAAATGAGCTCTATGCACACTTTATACCATGAAAAATATTTTAATCTGAATTTTACCCTTACCAAAGTGCTACCACTGTGAATTGAACCTGCCACCTCTTGTTGGCTCGCACCCTAGCACAAGCTAGGTTTCCACATGGGCTAGCTGCCCACACAAGACACAAAGCACGTGAAAAACCTTGAGTCCCTTCTACGATTCCCTTTGAAATTAAAATTTCAACAAAATGCACTCATTGCACCTTGAACCCGTGACCTCCTCCTTGCCAACGTTTTAACGTAGGGCTTCCCTATCATCTAGGCTAGCTGCTTAGATGAGAATACAAATATGTTATCCCTTATTTATCTGCACATTCGGTCCTATTTTAAACATCATGCACGTTCTCTTTCTTCCCTTATCTATCCATTGGAAATACCATGTCAATCTATGTGCTTCTACCTCTCCTGTTCGCTGAGATAACACCGCAAAATTTGTGCTCTTGCCTCTCTCTCATTCAGTAGGATTTTTACTTTTGCCTCCATGAACAAATCATGAATGGATATCTCGATTAGTGCATTGCTCTTCAAAACCTTAGGCTTGCAATATTTGGCACTTCATATATATATGTTTGCACTCCTTTTTCATGACGTCGACACATGAGATAATAATATAATTTTTGACTTTTATTTAGCTCCAAAAATTTTGCTGCCCTTTCTTTTTAAAATTTTATTTTCTTATAATAATTTAAATCTAAAATATTTAAATATTATAATTTAAACTTTTAATCTTTTGTCTTTTGCAATTGAAATCTTTTTCAACCAAATAAAGCCTTGTCTTTTTCTTGCTAATATAACCATGGAGAATGTTTTGCTTTGGCAACTATTGTACCTTGCTCAAAAATAATTTCCTTGCTAGGAGTACCTTGCCTTACCTTTGAATATTGCTATCAAATTACCTTTGAATATTGCTATCAAACTTGTGAAGAATATTCTTGACTATTATGCACCTTTGATATCTCATTATTTCTGCATCATGTACCCTTTGACATCAATGACAACTCAATATACTCAATATCTCCAATAGTTTATATTTATGCAATGCTTGGATACCAGACTATTGAAAACATATATATATGTATCTAGATTATTATGTGATATTGAAAATATGGTTGTAGACTGATGCAAGACAAAAAATTTATTTTCAAGATTGCTATACATGGTTGTAAGGGACTTATAACGAGTATCAAGGTTATTATCCTTTACTTTTATTTTTTAAAATAATTATGAATGATTGTTACTTTTGAATTTGTATGTTGGTTGTGGAAAGTTAAATTGTTGTGTGTGCTTTCAGGTAGAATGAATGCACATATAATCTATTGGTAACATGCATTCATATTAAATTGCATACATGAAGAATATGAGCCTTTCTGATCCCATAGAAATAAAGAATTCTTGTAAATATCATATGTGAAGAGAAAGAATTCCTATCTACCAGTCACACGATGAATTGAGCTCATCATACCCTGATAATACAATCTATGATCGTAGTTGCTATGTAATTTATTGTTATGAAGACCGTCAAGTGCATCCTTGTAAAACTTATACTCCCTACTGAATAGGGTAAATAAGGAACGAGAATACAAGCTATGTTTTATGATTTAGAGTATATAAGGATGCTGAAACATTACACTGTTAAAGATCTTTTAGTCCACTCGAAAAACCATGAATACATAGATGTAATTTTTCTATTGTAAAGTATGGTTTAGCCTTCATTCGAGTTAATTGAATGAAGTATTATTGTATTTAAAATCTATTATGGGCATAATATTGTCACTCGGTTTATTACATTGGTATGTATTATGTTGCCCTTTTAATTTGGTAGTGAGCATACAAAATATTTGAGTCAAGAAATGCATGTGCTAAAAGTTAGAGAAGAAAGATGTTATTTTATTTTATATTAGAGAAAATATATATAACTATTGCTACATCCCTAAAACAGTTACCCCTTGCACGTATTGTTTGATTTGAATATCTTACACCATAATTGATATACCTTTTTGTACGACATGCTTGTATATCCATAACGACTGATAGACAATAGTAATATAAACTTAATTTGGTCTAGGTATGAGTTATGAAAAGAAATGACCTGATAATAAGTAATTGTCTATGTAAAAGTTGAATGTAAATGTATTTTCTACTTCAGAGAGATCTAGTACATGTTTATTTTAAATATATATATGATTAGACCTTAGTTCACTAAAATTTAACCACCAAGTTCGTTAGGATATGGTCAAATTTTGCATTGGCTTTATAATGAATATCAATAATAGAGAACACCCCGACCTTACCTGCACCCTCTTTAAAGTGGAGATTTGAATTGAATAATTTCTTTTTTTTTGTACAAAAACCTTAGGAAATATGGCTCAACATTAGATTTTGGAGTTTGAAGATGGTAACATCATAGCCCTTTATAAAACAAAATAGCGTTTAATGGATATTTTGAATGGGCCAAAATTAGCTACCTTAAGCTATAAAATCTTCTCTAAATATCCTTATCAAAATCCCTTTTTTTTGTTAGGGAAAAAACATATACATTCATAACATTTCCACATTTCAAAACCCCTTCATATTTTAGGGCAAAAACAAATGCACTCATCACATATTCTAAATTACAAAAATTCCTTCATCTATTGGGGTAAAAATAGATCACATTTACATTCAACACCATCCATTCATTTATCTTTCTACAACATTCATAAGTGAACCTTGTATTTAGTGGTTTATCCTAGAAACCTAGAGGTTGTAGCGACTGGTTATCCATGCAATCTCGTAGGATGGGTAAATCACCATAAGGACACTTACATCATCAAAAACCCCTTTATCTTTTAAGGGCAAAGAACAGACACAATCATTTCATTTTTCAGCATCAAAAATCCCTTTATTTGTTAAGGGAAAAGAACAAACACAATCATTTAATTTTTTATCATCAAAAACTCCTTTATTTGTTAAGGGTAAATAATAGACACAAATACAAGTGAGCCTTGTATCTAGTGGTTTACCCTATTTCACCTAGTGGTTGTAGCGACTGGTTATCCATGCAATCTAGTAGGATGGGTAGATCACCATAAGGACACTTACATCATCAAAAATTCCTTTATCTATTAAGGGCAAAGAACAAACACAATCATTTTATTTTTCATCATCAAAAACCTCTTTATATTTTAAGGGCAAAGAACAGACACAATCATTTCATTTTTCATTATCAAAAACCCCTTCATCTATTAGGAAAAAAATAGATACATTCATCACATTTACACAACCCTTTCATGTATAAGGGTAAAAATAAATACACTCATCACATCATCCAAATTCATATATTGGGGCAAAAATAGAATCAATCACTTGAATCCAATATGCAAAAATGTAGCTTACCTTCACAAAATCACTTCAAATTGCATCCATAAATACATTTCTCATCACCACGTCTCCATGTCACCATATTTCATCCATCATTATCAATCATCAAATTTGACAAGTTCAAGTAGCATGCAAGTGAATCTTGTATCTAGTGGGTTATTCTACAAACTTGGTGATTGTAGCAATAAACATCCATGAAATTTGGTAATATGAATAACCTACCATAAGGATACTTGACCATGATCATCATCACTTATCTCCTTGATTGAGATCACAATCACGTTTGGTATGTCACATTCTAAGTGAAACCTTACCAAGAACAATTTGCTCAAAATTTGTTATTGATGTCCTTGTTCGTGGGTCTAGAAACATGGATAAAATCATAACCTATCATCATTAATTTCCTTGGTTGTGGGGCTAGAAACACAGACCAAATCATAAATTATCATCATTGCATTTACATACTTGCATTTCAATGACGTTGAGAAGGCAATTTCTTCAACAGCATCGAATCACCCCAAAATTTGGGGCGGCCACATTTGATTTTTGATCCTCCCATAATAGGATACATATTTCATGATCATGACATCTACACTTGATAAAACCCCCTTCCCACCGTTGGGGAAAAAATGATATCACATTTTACATCATTCATATCATCCACAATCACATCACATTTTACATCATTCATATCATCTACAATCACATCACATTTTACACCAACCCCCTTCCCATTGTTGGGGAAAAAATAGTATCACACCATTCATCACTTAGAAAAATTATTTTTCAATTGGCTCGTAATATTTCATAATCTCATTCACCAATTAAGGGGGTCAGCTATGCAAATTCCAAAAAAAAATTATTCTTTTACCTTCAACGTTATTGCTCAAATCCAACAAGAGAGAGAAACTGCTTCTGCACCCAAAGTCCAAATAAAATTCTAGTATTTTTGCACCATATTGTGTTTCACACAACATGGAACAAAAATGAGCATTTGTAGACATCAAATCCTAGCCACTTGTCCTTCATACTAGCCATTCTACCATCCACCTTTCCCGCCATCCAATTGGCCATTCCATGCCTTTCCCGCCATCCAATTGGCCATTCCATGCCCTTCCCACCTTCCAAAGGCCCACTTTAGCCCTTTCCTACCATTTTTTGACCCCATTTGACTTATTTTATATTATTTATGTTTAAATATAATATTTTATATTATATTTTAATATATTTATTATTTAATATATATTTATAAGTTCAATTAACCCCAGCCGTCCAATCTCATCTAATTTCAGCCATCCATCTTCATTAATCCATGTCACACTTAAAGTATAATATCAACCTTTGGATTTGATTTCATATTAGCCACATGATCAAAAGTGTTAATCTAAAACCCTAATAAAACCCTAGGATTTATTATAAATATAAGCATTGTCAATGCTCAACCCCTATGTTTCCTAAGTCCCTAGGAGTTTCTCCTCCTAAGTCTTACCCGAATCTCCCTAAGTCTATGGAATCCTTGATTCCAAACCCTGGCCATCCTAAGTGCCCTAAGGCTTCTAGACAACCTTATATGCCCTAATCCTTGTCCTTCTACTACATTTCATACATTCCCATCGCCACTCTCATATTCCATCCTTCACATTATTTACAGCCCCACGATATGATTTTATAGATCAAACCTTAATACACAGGCTCACTGCAGAGCCTGCCAAGTGCCTAATAGATCCTGATGTATACCGTAGGCTCACTCTAGAGCCTACCAAGTACCCTTCAGAGCCTACTGTATACTGCAGGCTCGCTCTAGAGCCTGCCATGCTCAATCCAAATCCTGCCAAGCTCTTGTCAGATCCTGACGCAACCATCAACACCTGCTAGAGCCTGACGCATACCATAGGCTAGCTCTAGAGCCTTCCAAGTGCTTACCAAAGCCTGTTTTATACCATAGGCTCACCCTAGAGCCTTCCATACTCACACCAAATCTTGCCAAGTGCTTGCCAGAGCCTACTATAGCCATCAATGCCCACTAGATCCTACTGCATCAAATCAACAAGTGTTGTTAGGGAACCATGCCACCTAATCTACAATGAAGCAACGAATCATCATCACCAAAAATAATGTAAATCATCATTGGTTATTTCATTTCATTATATGTAGATATTGTATGCTACTTCATTTATTAATAGTTAGGGTTTTACTAATCATTGAGGGTCTCACACTGTGGAGCCCTCACAAATATTACTAATCCCTTTCCTGATTTGTATGTGTGCATATCTATAGGTTTATGCATTCATTAGACAACTGTTGAAGCTAGAGTGGCCCAAAATCAGATATCACAAAGCCCACTCACTCTGTTGGGAGCAAAGCACATTAAAGACACTCGTTTCTATATAGCTAGGGTTTCGGAGAACCCTAGCACTTGTATTTATTGTATCAAAGCAATTTTGTTGGACATAATAATTGTAACAAGGAGTTTTCAAGTTCCCCCTCCATCTATTGAAATAAAATTAGTTTTTGTGCAATTATTGTTCATCTTGAATTGTTTACTTTCATATTTTCATAGTGTCATATTTTTGTCTCTTCATAATGTATGTGTATAAAAGCTTGTGATTAAATATGAGAATAGTCCTTAGTCAATAAAATTAAGTGAGAGAGTTACAAATAAAAAATAAACAAAATGCTTATGCATGAGATAAAACATAAATCGTTTCTCACAAAGCTTCTATTTTGAGCAAGAGGGTTAACTAAGGCATTAGTTTAAATGTTTTATTTTAGATATTAATAATGTAAAATGAAACCCTTCATTGAGATGAGGGTAGATGCTTTTTGTATAGGAGCATAAACCAAAATATATTTGGTCAATAGTGAAATAAAATTATGTTGTTTTATGAACTAAGAATATGCCACTCAATAATTATTACTTCTCGATAACAATAAGTATTAATAATCCAAAATACTGAATTGATTATCATTAGTTTCAGGTAAATATGGTACATGTGGAAAGTAGAGTGAAGAGGGAATTATTTAGGTTATGTGTAGATAAAATGTATAATTGAACCTTTTATAGAAAATCATAAATCCTTGACTATATTCAGAGGGAATAAATGTGAAATGAATGTTTCTTACATTTTTGTTATCGAGAAAGGACAAATAAATTATGAGATACCCAAAAATCGGTGGGCACGAGATGGTATCCACTAGGACTTAAGAATGGTCATTTTTTGGAAAGATAGGTTGGAACAAGTGACCATATCAGAATAAGAGACATTTTCAGAATTAGTAGCGAGGGGTGGTATGGAGCATTTCCTCCAGGTCGTTGCTCGAGAAGTATAGTGATAGACCCTTGCATTGTTTGAACTATGAGTAGAATAGTGTACCCAATAGAACTAGTCTAGCCATGAAATTTTGTATGGGATAAATTATCGTGAGTCATGAATGGTCAATGGTACTAATTTTAGTATTAGGGTAGTGACATGACCCTAGCTAACTCCAATAGAGTGGATAATCAGTTTGGAACTAGGTATATGTATGCTAACTCCTTACATACTAAAGTCTTGAACAAGTTGATCGATTAGGTCGAGGTTCATCATGCTAAGGAATGAAGAGAGTATGCATCCATCCTCTAGGTGTTATGGCCATTAGAGGATAACCCCAGTCATAGATCGACACTCATGCTAGAACAAGAGGATGATAAATGAGAATGTTAGATCTACAAAATGGCACTCTCTACGCTATTTGACCAATTCCATCCAGTTGGGTGATTGTCTATAGCAGTCTAAATTCCCAAAAGTTGTTGATATACCTTGTACTAAATGAAACTTTGCTTTAGGTGAACATTAAATCAATGAACTTGAAAACTAACCCATAATGAAACCATGTTGAAAAAAAATCATGTGCAGTAAATAACCTAGAAGATTGGTACAACTAGGTGAGTAGACTTGGGTTATTACATGTGTTATCAGAGCAAAAAATATCCTTATGTTGTAGGACATAGTATGATGTTTTATTTTATCAAACTTAATTACTTTACCCACAGGTCTAATGACACAATATTTTGAGGTGGATATTCGAGGAATCCCATGGGAGTTAGGAAGGAAGAGACCACCATAATACCTCAAAAAGTGTCACGTACAAGGGCTAGAAGAGAAGGTCCACAAAGGGAAAGAAAATTGAAGGATCGTAATGAACCTTTAGCTACTAAAACCACTAGGGAAGATCAAAATCTGGAAAAAGTGGTTAAACTATTACAAACCCATATGGAACAACAAAAAGAGGTAATGGTGCAACAAAAATCACATATGTCCCAATAATAATAATTAATAGTCGAACAACAAAAATTGATAGAGGACTTAACTAGCAGTAGGTAACTTGTAGGTAGACCAAAGGGAGCATCCAATGAGCCTAGAATATCTGGTAGGTCTAGAGTGGGAATTGATTTGGCTAAGTATTTAAATAAGGGCATGATTTCAAAATTTAATATTAAGTATGATGGAGATGTGGAAAATTGGATAGTCATTAGAATCCAAAACTACATATGATGTCTTGCATTTGGTACAAGCAACCTTCGCTTGGTGGAAGACCTATAAGAATGGGAAAGGCATTAAAGTTATGAAACTCAAATAGGACTTTGTAAAGGAATTTAAAAAGATATGTATAACTAAGCAATACTGTGTAGAGAAGTTTTTTAACTCCTCTTATCTGCGGTAGGAAAGAATATCTATGCGAGTATACTAGAAAAGCCTATATTTTTGGTTAACGGTTAGAAGGTAGAGTATGGGTTAGTACATACCTACTTGGTTAACCAATATTTATTTTAGCCTCATATAATTTTACCCCAAGGTAAAACAAATTGGCACTTGTTTATGGCTCCTTTGCATGCCATTAACGTCATTCTTGATGTAGATTGGTTGAAATCCCATACGGCCCTCCTAAATTTTGAAGATAGATGGCTAGAGTTCACAGATGAATCTAATAAAATAATTAGAGTTCATTATGACTATGGTTTGGTTAAACCACATATGTTGTCAGCAATGCAAGTGAAATATGCAATAAGGAAGAGAGGAATGATATATGTAGTTAAGATGAACAAGAAGGAATAAATAAAAGCTTATTTAAACCTCTTCCAAAAGAATCCTCTATTGAGTGAATTTAAGGATGTGTTTCTAGAGGACCTACCAAGTTTACCTCCCCAAAGATAATTTGACTTTTCAATTCAACTCTTACCTAGAGCTACACTAATTTCTAGGGCACCATATATAATGATTCATATTGAGTTGCAAAAGCTCAAGACCTAGCATTAGAGAAGGGGCTTATCAAGCCCAGTGTATCATTGTGGGGTGCTCCTATTTTGTTTGTTAAAGAGAAAGATATATCTTTAAGATTTTGCATATATTATTGAATTCTAAATAAGGTTACCATAAAAAATAAGTATTCATTACCTAGAATAGATGATCTTTTTGATCAGCTAAAAGGAGCTACCATATTCTTAAAAATTGATTTGAGATCAGGTTATCATCAACTAAGAATTTTATAAGAAGACACATATGAGTGCTTTTAGAATAAGATATGGACAATATGAGTTTTAGTATCATACCTTTTGGGTTGATTAAAACCCCAACTGCATTCATGAACCTTATGAATAGTGTTTTTCGAGAGCTGCTCGACCACTTTGTGCTTGTGTTCCTTGATGACATACTAATCTATTATTGAAACAAGGAGGAGCAGAACCATCATATGAAAATTGTACTTGAGATCCAGAGAAGGAATCGATTAAATGAGAAGCTATCCGAATATGAATTCTATACTCCTTAGGTACAATATTTGGGGCACATAGTCTCTACTAAAGGGATTGTTGTTGATCCCAAGAAAATTGAAGCTATTATTGATTGACATGCACCCACAAACATAAATGAGATGCGTAGTTTCATGGGATTTGTAGGCTATTATAGATGTTTTGTAAGAGGTTTCTCAAAAATTGCTCAACTAATATCTAATTTCCAAATAAAAGGAAAGCTTTTTAATTGGATAAATCACTCTGAGGAAGTCTTTCGAACTCTGAAAGAGAGGTTAATGACTATACCGATTCTACAGTTGCTCGATCCTTCCAAGAAAATTAGTGTATGCACTAATGCATCATTTTAAGGATTAGGAGGAGTTCTTACCCAATATGAAGTGATCATTACCTTCAAATCAATAAAACTGAAGAGACATGAGGTAAACTATGCCACTCATGACATGGAGTTGGTAGCTATTGTGCATGCTCTTAAGATTTGGAGGTATTGTTTGTTGGGGAAAAATTTTGAACTCAATATATACCTTCAAAGTTTAAAGTATATTTTTACTCAACCCTTGCTAAATACCAAACAACGTTGGTGGATGTAGTTTCTAACAAAGTATGATTTTGGCATTGAACATATCAAGGCTAAGGAGAAGAAGATTGTTGATGCTCTGAGTAGGAGAGGACATATTGTTGCAACAACATAATATCATTATGATATAGTGGATTAGATTAAGGAATTGCAATAAAAGGAAGATTTATGTATAAAATATCAAGGTCATATTGAGTAGGAATCTAAAAGGAACACAAGTTTTGTACATAGATATGATTTGTTGTAATTCAATAATAGATTGGTTGTTCCAAATTTGGGTAGATTAAAAGAAACTGTACTAAAGGTGGCTAAAAATACTCCATATTCCATGCACCTAGGTGGGGTAAATATGCACGAAAATTTGAGGAAGACCTATTATTGGCCATAAATGAAATAAATAAATAAATAAATTAAATTAAATTAAAAAATAAATAAATAATTAATGATTATGTGGCTAGGTTCTTAGAGTGATAGAAAGTTAAAGCATAATATTTGCACCCAACAGGTAATTTGTACCCACATGACATTCCTACACAAAAATGGTAGGTCATGTCGATGGACTTTGTAGTCAGATTGCCTAAGCCTACGTTTAGGCATGAGAGGGTCGATGAAAAAAGATAAGAGGAAAATTATGACCAGTTCGTGAGTACATGAAAGCTCACATAATTACATCTCATATAGGATCATATAGGGTGTTTTACTTGCATTATGAGAATGTATCATATTGTGTGATTTATGTGCTTGCCTTTGAATAGCTGAATAATTGAATTGTTGATGGCAATAAAAGTGCCAAGGGCATGGGAGCCAATTTGGTGATTTATACATTATTTTATGCTTGTTGTTTCGAATATATATAAGGTTTAATAAGCAAGATATAATAAATGAAAAATAAGATTAGAATAAATGATAATATACAAATAAATAAATATAATTATTATTCATGGTATTGTAATGAATGTCTTAAATAATGCTAACCATGTGTAATTGCTCATGATTACTTGAACCTTCCCCATGTTTAGTTAGCGAGGAAAAAGGAAGTGTAATGGGGGGTAATGTTTTATCTTTTGCATGCCGAGTGTTGAAGGGATATTGGGAATTGAAGACTCCATGTTGTGGAGAATACGCCTAGAAAAATATTGGACTGGTTAGATAGGAGAAACCAAGATAGAAGAATAGGATTGCAGGTTGAAACTTCATATTATATGATTGTCTCTCTTTTATTTTTGTGGCAGATGAAAGTTTATATTTTTTCTATGAATGGTTTTGTTCCTAAAGATTAAATTTTATTCTCTGTGCACAATTTTTGTGTCGTTTAGAAATTTTTTGATAATATAGCATATATGTTTCATTGTTTGCTTAAAATCATTGATTCCTAGAGAAAGTAGGTGATTACACATGTCAATTTGATTGATAGAATTGAAATGAGAAATATTTATGCATACCTAGTTTATATTTATGCGATTCTTAGATCCCAGACTAATGAAAAATATATATATGTATTTGGGTTATTGTGTGATATTGAAAATATGGTTGTAGACTGATGCAAGAAATAAATTTTATTTTAAATATTGCTTTACATGGTTGTAGAGGAGTTATAACGAGTATCAAGTTTATTATTCTTTACTTTGATTTTTTTTCTAAAGAATGATGAATGAATGTTACCTATGATTTTGTATGTCGGTACATCAATTGGAACTATTAGTTGTGTGGAAATTTCAATTGTTGTGTGTGCTTTCAGGTAGAATGAATGCACATAGAATCTGTTGGTCACATGCATTCATATTAAATTGCATACATGGATAATATGAGTCCTTATGATCCCATAGAAATAAAGAGTACTTGTAATGCTGGACATGAAGAGAAAGAATTCCTATCCGATAGTCATACGATGAATTGAGCTCATTATACCCTAACATTATAGTTTACGATCGTAGCTACTCTGTAATCTATTGTTATGAAGAGCTCCTGATGCATCCTTGTAAAACTTAGAATCCCTACTAAATAGGGTAAAGAGGAAATGAGAATACAAGCTAAGTTTTATTCTTTAGAGTATGTAAGGATGCTGAAAATTTACATTGTTAGCTATATTTCAGTCCACTCGAAAAACCATGAATACATAGATGCAATTTTGTTATTGTAAAGTATGGTCGTTATCCTTCGTTCGAGTTAAATTAATGAAGTCTTATTGTATTTAAAATATATTTAGGACATAATATTGTCACTCGGTTTATTACATTGGTATATATTATGTTGCCCTTTTCATTTGGTAACGAGCATACAAGATCTTTGAGTCAAGAAATGTGTGTACTGAAAGTTAGAGTAGAAAGATGTAATTTTATTTTATTTTAGAGAAAATACATATAACTATTGCTACATCCCTGAACAACTTACCTCTTGGATGCGATGGTTGTATAGTTGAATATCTTACACCAGAATTGATATACCTTTTTGTATGACATGCTTGTATATCCCATAACGGTTGATAAACAATAGTAATATAGACTTAATTTTGTCTAGGTATGAGTTATGAAAATAAATGACCCGGTGATAAGTAACTTTGTATGTAAAAGTTGAATGTAAATGTATTGGCTACTTTAGAGAGATCTGGTACACGTTTGTTGTATATATATATATATATGATTAGACCTTAGTTCACTAAAATTTAACCACCGAGGTCATTAAGAGATGGTTTGACCATCCATTAAAATTTTGTCAACTTTTGCATTGGCTTTATAATGAATACCAATAATAGAGAACACCTTGACCTTACAAGCACCCTCTTTAAAGTGGAGAGTTGAACTAAATAACTTTTTTTTTGTTTCGTATGAAAACCTTAGTAAATGTGGCTTAACATTAGATTTTGGAGTCTGAAGATAGTAACATCATAGCCCTTTATTGAAAAAATACTTTTTAATAGATATTTTGAAAGGACTGAAATTAGGTACCTTAAGTTGTAGAATATTATCTAATGTGTTATAATGTATGTGTATAAAATTTGATGACTAAATATAAGAGTAGTCCTTAGTCAATGAAATTCAGTGAGAGAGTTATAAATAACAAATAAAAAAACTTATGTGTGAGATAAAACATACACTATTTCTCACACAACTTTTGTTTTGAGCAAGAGGGTTAAGTGAGGCATTAGTTAAAATGTTTTTTTTAGATATTAATCATGTAAAACGAAACCCTTACTTCATTGAGATGAGGGTAGATGCTTTCTATTTAGGAGCATAATATAATAAACCAAAATATATTTGGTCAATAGTGAAATAAAAGTAGGTTGGTTTATGAACTAAGAATATGCCACTCCATCATTATTACTTCTTAATAATGAGAAGTATTAATAATATTTAATAATAAATTGATTATCATTAGTTTGAAGTAAATATAGTAAATGTGGAAAATGGAGTGGAGAGGAAATTATTTTAGGTTATGTGCAGCTAAAATGTATAACTGAACCTTTTATAGAAAATCATAAATCCTTGACTATATTCCAAAGGGGAGAAATGTGAAATGAATACCTCTTACCTTTTTGTTATCAAGAAAGGACAAATAAATTTTGAGACACCCAAAAATTTGTGGGCACAAGATGGTGTCCACTAGGACTCAAGAATGATCATTTTCTTGCAAGAAAGGTTGGAACAAGTGACCATGATAGAACAAGAGAACTTGTCATAACTAGTAACGAGGGGTGGTATGGAAAGTTTCCTCTAAATCATTGCTCATGAAGTACAGTGATAGGTCCTTGCACTGTTATGACTATGAGTAAACTAGTGTACCCAAGAGAACTAGTCTAGCCACAACATTTGGTATGGGGTAAATTATCATGAGTCACGAATGATAAATGGTACTAAGTTCAGTGTCATGGTAATGACATGACCCTAGTTTACTCCATTAGAGTGGAAAACTAGCCAGGTACTAGGTATATGTATGATAATCCCTTGCATACTAAAGTCTTGAAAAAGCCTACCAGTTAGGTCGAGGATCACTGGGCTAAAGGATGGGGAGAGTATGTGTCCATCCTCCAGGTGTTATGGGCCATAGAGGATAATCCTAATCGTAGATCGACACTCATGCCAGAACAAGAGGATGATAAATGAGAAATTTAGATCTACAAAATGATACTCTTTATGGGATTTGGTCAATTCCATCCACTTGGGTGATTGTCAAAAACAGTCCAAATTCTTAAAATTGGTTGATATACCTCGTACTAAATGAAAATTTTCTTTGGGTGAACATTAAATTAATGAACTTGAAAATTGGTCCATAACGAAACCATGTTGAAAAAGAAAAAAAAAATCTTGTGTAGTAAATGACCCAAAAAGATTGGTACAACCATGTGAATAGACTTGGATTATAGCGTGCACCTATACATTTATTGATGGATTAGGAGGGGTTCTTACCTAAGATAAAGTGATCATTACCTTGGAATCAAGAAAACTTAAGAGACATGAGGTACACTATGCCACTCATGACTTGAAGTTGCCAACGATTGTGCATGCTCTTAATATTGGAGGTAATATTTGCTTGGGAAACCGTTTGAACTCAAGACAAATCATCAGAATTTAAGGTACATATTTAATCAACCCTTGTTTAATGCTACACAACGTCAGTGGATGGATTTTTTGGTTGAGTATGATTTCAGCATTGAATACATCAAGCATAAGGAGAACAAGATAGTTGATACCCTGAGTAGGAGAAGGTGTATCATCACAATGACAAAGAGTCATTATGATTTGATAGATCATGTTAAAGAAATGCAATAGAGTGATGAATTTTGTAAGAATGTCAAGATCAAATTGAGCAAGAGCTTGAAAGGGATACAAATTTTGTACATAGGGATTATTTTCTATACTATAAGAATAGATTGGTTGTTCCAAATTTGTGTGAATACTAATCCAGTTACCTCAAACCTTAACCATAGAGAGAACTGTGTTGTGAATAGAAAAGAAAAAGAAAATTCTTGTGCAATAGTGGGCTCGTATTAATGGTACAACTAGGTGAGTAGACTTGAGTTGTTACATGTTGATATCTCCATGACAGTAGATATTATTCCTTATAGTCTTAAGTTTCCATATATATACATAACATCTAGACAAAAAACTTTCTTTTTATTCTTATTGATTTATTTTAGTTGCATAATTTTCAATTAACATAAGTATCAATTAAAATGTTATGCTTGTCTCACTTTGTTTTTAAAAAGTATTATCTTAATATCCTTTTCTTGTGGCATATTCATGTACATTTATCAATAAAAATATGGATTACATATATACCATGACCCTTCTTTGCATAACTTTTACATTTCAAGACCGTCACACTTATACCTTGGACTTCATCTTCTAACTAGTGTATGGGATGATTTTATAAATTTATGATTCAACCTTAAAAACCATAAAAAGAAGCCTCATATGCTAACTTTTTTTTCTTTTTATTTTTTAATATTAAAAAGAGTGCAAAGGATTATTTAAGAAAGGGAGATTTATGCATTAAATTATTTTTAATGTTATAAGAAGTGATTGAAGGACTCTAGGATGAGAGAAGATTTTTTGTTGCAATTGAATGTGACTATTTTCTTATGAACTTGTAGTAGATAATCAGTGTCATACACTTGTCTCTTTGAATTTGTTGTAGTTCTAATCATTTATCTATCCTTAGGGTTATAATTTAATTATGTCTTCCTCTATTAACACATCAAATTTGGTTGGTATAGATGTTAATTAAAGGAATAACATCGAGAAAGAGACCTAGAAAATTCATCCTAAAGGTGTTTCACAAGAGTGGACCTAACAAAGAAGACTTCAAAACTCTAAGTAGGAAGACTAGGGTTCAAATCCTATATGGGTAGGGTTTTACACCATGTTTTAATAACTAAAATATGATTAGATAACCATATATTATGTAAACAACATCCTCTATAAGGATCATCCCATATGGCCTATGGCTTTGTGGGCGTTCAAACCTACTTTATCTTTTACCTTTTATAATGTAAATTTTCTATTGTCCTTGACGTTTTACCACTACTTGATTTTAAAAATGTATGTTGTTCGCTACAACAATTCACCCTTGTTGGGTATTTTGTTGGTTTCAGCTCCAAGGAAATGACTTTGATGTCTTGGGCTCATGATGCATGTAAACTCTATGGCTTTAAGCTTGAAGTGTCCAAAACCTTAACAAAGGGTTTTTAGTTCTTAGACCCTAGCATGTCATTGGGATCCTCAAATATGGACTATGGTACATTTATAACACCTTGTTGGTCTTTCATCTATGGACCATGGATTTTGTTATCTTTGAGGATGCATCTATTACGGTATTTCTATGAGTCAAACTTCCTTATGGTTCTTTTGTGGGTCAAATTTCCTTGGATTTATCTACCATTGTGGTCATTTTTAGATAGTCTTGTTCCACTATTGCTATGTTTTTATGTTATAAACAACCATAATTTTATGCTTCTGGTCTCAAAAAAATATCTACACTAAGATTGATCTCACTAGAGATCTCAAGGTACTATTAATGTCTAGGTTGATGACATCGATTTCAAACAATGAATGTTATATACCAACCACCCCAACACTTGTTATCACTACCAATCTTCCACGAATAGATTAAAAGATTGCCATTCATAGTCAGTTAGTTTAAAGCCAAACCTCAACATTGAGGTTTATGTTGTAGACTAATAACCCAAATAAAAAGTAGACTATAGTTTAATAAAGGAAAATGAATAAAACATTCTAAGGAAGAATTACTTAAAACCTACATCTAGAACAAGTAATTCCTCTCTTCTTCAAGGTTCTCCCAACCAAGTTCAAAGTATACCAAGACCTCATTCATAAACTCCAAGATGTCAAAGAGTGCAAACTTTTGTTCCTTCTACACCCATTGTTGCCAATGTTATCTCAAGCACTCAAAATACACAAGCTAGCTTTATGGTATAGTCTACCACTCTCATAGTCTTACTGGGAATACGGTAAAGCAAGGAACATTTTCGCATGATAAATGGTACCAAGTATGTATGGATAATTTCTTACATGAAAACCAACAACGTTTCATCCATAACACTTATGAGATTCGTATAAACTATGTAGACGACATGGATGGCATTGAGGTGGTCACTATATAGAGGACAAGGATGGCATTGAGGTTGTCATTTAACTTAACCCATTGTCATGGATATTACATCAGGAACATTAGAGGACTATTGAATTTAGTCTATCAGATCTGTTAAAATATTTTAGTAGTTTGGTATGTCCTGTGGTGTCATCAATACATTAAGATAAGTTCCCTAACTCTCATTTAGAGAATAGATAACAATTTATATGACTTGACAACTAGTCCTATCTTTATATTCATATTATGGTGTCATGCCTTTGGAATTTTGCCTCTATATTTAATGACTAGAGAGAAAGTAAGATTGTTGTCAACAGCTACGTACAACGCTTCACATCAAATTCCCTAAAACCATGTAATTGATGTAATTGGGCGACCAAATTCAGTGCACAAACTGTTCAGAACTTGTTATCACCAAGTTGCTGTTCAGGTACAAGAAGACTGACCGTCATGATTCATCTTTGTGGGACCCGAAAAGAAAAATCGGAACCTATACATCTTATCTGATTGTACTAGTCAAAAGAAATACAGATTTGCAGGGAATGATGCTCATTCTACATAAAGTGGACCCCATTTGTTTGTGATAAGGTATAAGAGAGGAACCCTTGAGAAAAGTAAACAAAGGTGGACACACGGCTCAAGGAATTTTAACTGTGGGAGGATTCTTCTTCTTGTCCCTTCAACTTTAGGGCCCTTTGTAATTTATGTATGCATTTCAAAAGGGTGGCCACCTCTTCAATTTTATTTTTTTATACTCATTCACATATACTTTATCTTAGGTTATTATAAACTTTTTTATTTGTTTTAAATTTTTTATGTATAATTATATATATTCATCTTTTCACCTTAATCTTAAACCTTTTAAAAAGAATCAAAGCCCTAATCATTACATTATCCCTTAAAAATAACATTTTTTTTAATGTAAACCATTGGATGCTATTTTTTCTGTACACGGAAATGGTTATTGTCATTTGTAAATAGGATTCAAATGAGAGTAAATATTTTTTATTTATTATTTTATTAAAATATAATTGAAATTAAAAATATAAATAAATTATATTAAAACATACATAATAATCATGATATCAAACTTAAGACATATATTATCATTCTTATAATAAACAATGGTTTCATTGTAATATGGCAGAAAAAATGCAAGCTGTATAAACCGAGACATTACATTATGTATTAAAATTTAAGTAATGAAATATATTACTGGGCATAGAATGTCATTATTAGGCAGTTCCATAAACTTAAAGATTACACTAAACTTTGTATAATAATTTATTAATTATATTAAATAATACATTATATTATATTTTAAGTAAGTAGATAAGTTCAATAATAATATACTGAAGATGTGTATAAACATCGTTGATGTGAAATTGAATGTCACACTTTTTCCAACATTATCCCGACCCTAAGGTTCATTTACATTTTTCTGATTCAGACATGTTTTACGATTTTTTAACAATTAAATATTACTAAAGACCCTATCAATTACAATGTTTCATTAAAGTGTTAAGTTGATGATTATTTCGTTTCAACGAAAAGGCTATGTGTGATACTTTATCTTTTATTTTTAATTTTTATTTTATTTTATTTTATTTTTTTTTTGGTGCAAGAGGACATGTCTGTTACGTTCACTTAGCTTTTAGTTGATAGTAATAAATTATAATTTATGTTTTTATGGGATATCAGGGTAATGGTTAGGTTTTGGGTTAAGCATGTACTATTACATATATAAATAAATAAATATAATTTAATTAAAAAATTATATTATGAGTTATTTTTTATTTTTAATTGATATTATATTAAAAGATAATTTAAATAATATATATATTTTTAAATTGGATAAAGATTAGGTTTTGAAAGGAGCTTATTTTTTTTTTTTACAATGCTTAGTATTTTTAGTCTGTTTCATTTACAATTCAAATCAAAGTTGATTTGTACTTCCTTCTTATCAACTTAACATTCACAGTTTTGTCTAAAATTGTGGTGAATTCATTTGAATCAACTTAACAGTGTCTGCTACCATACTATTTATAGGATCTTTACTTAATCTAATTCAATTTGTTTTATGAATTTTTTTAACCACTTGTGTCAATCCTTCTCTACCACCTTAGTGATATTCTCCAAAATTTCTTTGTCCTAAAATACCTTGGATCGTGAGTAGGCCTTGTAATTTGTTTGGCTATCATGAGCTTTATTGCCTTCTCTATAGGTATAGTTAAATATTACATTCTTAAAGGCTAAATAACATCTTGTACTTCTTCTATAATGACTTTGATCTCTTATTCATTTCTCCATTCCTTCCTTAGGCTTTTGATGATAAGCAATGAATCATCTTCTACCTCTATATTTTTAATTCCCAAGCTCCTTGCAATTGTGAGGCCTTTTAGGGCTGCTCTAGCCTCCACCTGATTCACTGTGGACCTTCCATAGTACTCAGAGTAGGCTTTGACTATTTCACCTTTACTATTCCAAATGATCCCTCATCTTATCTTCCTTGGGTTTCCTTTGGTAGCCCCATCAAAATTTAACTTAACCATCCATGAGTCAAGGATTTCCACGCACAATTTTCCTTGTTTGGGGGGTTTTGTATGATTCCAATGGAGTGAGACATTTGACTCTTTTTTAATCAATGCTTGAATCTTGTCATATGATATTTTTTATCATAAACTTTTATTTATGAATATTTTGTTGTTGTTCCTTCCATATTATCCAACAACATGTGCTTATGAATAAATTTCAAGTCCACCTACAGACATTGTCTTTAGTTGGGCTATTCCATTGGTTTCATAAATCATGTATGGTGTTGGGCATAACCCTTTCAACTTACTCCATATTTCGATTGAGTATGATCACTTCAAGAAGTGGTGGTTCACATATTCCACCTTTCTATGGCATAGACTGCATTTGCTTGGTCCTTGAAATCCTCTTTTACTTAGGTTACTCCATGTTCAAATCTTGCAATTTAAAGTCAACCACATAAACACTTGAATTTTAGGGGCACCAAGATTACTCCATACTAATTTCCATTCATAATTCCCCTCTTCCTAACTTGTGAGAATCTTATAGCCTGATTTTACTATGTAATCACCACTTGTATCATGGGGGCAGACAAAAGTGTCTTTCTTATTAGAGTTGAAGATAAATAAAAGATTTATTTATTATATCTAATATTTTGGCTTTCTCCTTGAGTTATTCCTCTATATTGTATTCATTCTCTAGTTCCTTATAGCAAGTTTCTCTCAATGTTGAGGTGTATAAGTAATCTTAGATTTCTTTCTCCCATTCTCATATCATCACCTCTCTAATTTTTTCAAGTCATTCCTCCTCTCGAATGGAAATTACTCACACCACTTATCCTCCCAGAATATCTTCCTATTGTGATTTTTTACATTCTACCTGTCTTCCTCTTGTATTAAGCTCTTGTACTTGTTTATATATTTCCAAATGGATGATCATTTAGTTTCCAAGTTCTACTCTTATTTTGTTGATGCTTATTGAATTAGGTGGATGGTAGGTTTCCCATATAAATACTTGGATCTAATGACTTCTACCCATGTAACATTGCTATGTAGAAACCTCCACACTATCTTTTCTCTAAGAGTTATGTTCATCTCCTTCATCTTCCTCATACCAAGGTCTCCTTCTCTTTTGGGTTTGCATACTTGGTCCTAGTTAACCAATGTTATTCTCCTTTTCTCCTTTATTCCTAACCAAAGGAATTTATTTTAGATAGATTCAACCACTTGATTTACTTTTGCAGGCATTTTGTATAGGGGCATGTAATAGATAGGATTTGATTGGAGAGTTTATTTTAGTAATACCATTTTCCTGCTTGAGATAGTAATATGCCTTTCCATCCTATTAATTTACTTTGAATCATTTTAATAAATAGATTCCACAATTATCTCTCAATTCTCCCATTGAACATGATCATTCTAAGATGTCCCTCTTCCTGTCAAGGTAACTCCCTTTGCTCTAGTTGTCGATACACTACTACCTCCTCTGCTTGGTTAACTTCTTCATGTTGCTCCTAATGTGTTGTTAATGATACTCATTCCTTATTTTTTATTTCATTTGGAGGAATCCATTCCTCCTCTTCTTAAATTCATTTTATTCCATCTATGAACCTCATGTGTACTTGTATCCTTCTACTTTCGTTCGGGTGTGGTATCAATTCTTGTTGTTCTATAATTATTCATACCTCATATCCTTCTACAAAAATATGTGTAATACTTATATCATTATCTTCTAGTAATGGATCTTGATTATATTGGGATAGTTTTTGTGTTTCACTAGATTCAACTTCCTATTATTGTCTTTGTACAGTTTCTCATAAGGTTATGCACATACATTTTTCTTTATATGATTTTAACTTTGATCCATTCACTGTTTTGGGTACCACTATCTCATCCAAATTTTGTAACTTCATTACACTAATTTCCCTCACTTTCATAACTCTAAAGAGACCAATCCATAATGTTTTCAAATTTCTCGGCTTCATTTCTCACTTTCCATTGAACTTAAGGACTAATTCTCCTTGCTTAAGTTATAATTTGTGAATATTTTTATCATGCCATAATTTCATTCACTTTTGGGCCACTTTAATTTCCCATTGTGACATGACTCTCCTTTCATCTAATCTGATGAGTATGGCCAGTCACTCTTCCTGATTTTCTTGGTTAAAAAAGTGATGCTCCACAACTATCCACAAACTAGGTATCAATAAATCTACTGATACTACTACCTCTGAACCATACATTAGTTGAAATGGTGTAGGGTCCATTGTTGGTTTGAAGGTTGTTTTATAAGGCCATATAATAGATGGTAGCCTTTCTTTCCAATCTGCTCCTTCTATACCATAGGTCTTATATAGCATAAAAACCAAGACTTTGTTGGTTGTTTTTGCTTACCCATTTGCTCGGGGGTAATACAAACTTGATAATGAATGCAAAATCTTGAATTCTATTGTTATCTTTTTAATAAATTTATTAAAAAAGTGACCCTCTCTATCATTTTTTATTTGTAGCAAAATTTTTAATATTGTATTCACCTATTCATACAAGAATTGGGTTGTACATTTTGTCGTGTTATCTTGTAGCGCTCTTGCTTCTTCCCATTTTGGTAGGTATTCTATTGCTACCATGATATATCGATATTTCTACCTAAGGGTAGTTTTCAATGGTCTGATGAAATCTAAACCCATATCTCAAACAATTCTTAATTTTGTGATGGATGCAAAGGTATAAAGTCTCTACATAGCATCTTCCCCACTCTTTGACAAGTGTCACATGCGTGTACATATTCTTTTGAATCATTGTATAATGTAGGCCACCATAGTACTATGAAGAGCATATTTATAGTAGTGGCATCTAGCCCCATGTGTCCTCCTACTAGGCCTCCGTGGGCTTATTTTAATGTTATGTTGACTTCCTCCTCCCTTATGCATCTTCGTAAAATGCCATTTGTACCCATATTATGCAATAATCTAGCTATCAGTTCAAAAGGTGTTAACTTCAAGATTACTTTCCTCTTATCTGTCATTGCCAAGTCTTGTGGAAACATACCTATGGATAGATATTATCCAATTAATTTATACCATGTTGGTACAACATTAATTACAAATAGTTGTGCATAAGGGAATTCATATGGAATTCCCATCTCGATAGGTTCTCCTGATCGTATCTGAGAAAAATGGTCTGCAATCACATGCTTCTTACTAGGTCTTACTACTACTTGGAATATAAATTCTTGCAAAGTGATGAGCCACCTACTGACTCACCCTTGTATCAATGGTTTGTTTATCAAGTACAATAGAGCCTGATGATAAACATAAAAGGCAAACGAGTTTGCTAACATGTAATAACTAAAATTTTGTACCACATATACCATTCCCAAAGTCTCTCATTCTATTGTACTATAATTTCTTTGTACCCTTGATAATAGATGAATTGCAAAATAAATAGGTTGATCTAGCCTAAATTGTCCTTCCTGAGCCAATGCACATCCCATTGTAAAATTATAAGCATTGATATAGATATGGAACTCTTTATCCCAATTTGTAAACACCTGGATGATGTTAGATTTTGATGCCACATACAACGGGAGATACTAATCACAAGATGTAGAAATAAATAAAGTAGATCTACAAGATGACTGAAATATGCTATAAATAGAAATGATGAAAATATTACAATGGTAGCTATGGAGGAAATGAGCACTCCATAATATAAGCTACTCCTCCCTGAATGAGCTCTAAGCTTATAGCTTAGACACACACTACCCTACTGCCTATCTACCACACACTGCCTGTGATGCTTTGACTTCTATTTTCTACCTTCTACATCTATGGCCATTATATAGGAAGATAAGTTCCTTGGCCAACACTCTATCTAGTTGTACAAGTGGACACCTTGCACATTACAGCTTGCACATTGACAATTATGCATTTATTACGTTGCATGCAGTAACTAGATAACTTCCCCCTAAAGTAACCTAATGTCCTAAGTATGCACCAAGTACAGTATATTTACATGACCCAAATAATGTAATATGCTCTATTTATAACAGACGAGGCTACTCATAAGTTTTGTTTTTAGTTCCTTGAAAGCTCCTTGATGCTCCTAAGTCCAACTAAAAGCAACATTCTTCTTTTTCAATGAGTCCAATTGGTAGGACACATGTGCATAATTATTGATAAACCTTTGATAATATCCTTGGTGAGCAGAAATCATGTCTCGAAAAATAATCATTTATTTTACCATAAATTATCAATCCGATAACTCCGTAAACTTACGAGTGTCACGCACAATATATGTTTGTAGTGTTGGGAAATGAATTTATCTGTACCTTGTTTATTTTTGTGGGGATGTTCTTGCATTTGAATTTTAGTCAAACAAAATAAACTAAGTGCGAAAAATTAAATAAATAAATAACAACTAAATTAAAGTGCTGAAAATAAATGTACGGAAATAAAATGCAAGGAAATAAACACACACAACTAAATTAATTAAAGCAAGAAATAAAACAAATAAATCTAAGCTACAAAAAATAAATATAGAAATAAACAAGGGAGGACTACTGCAGGGAGTGGGCCCAAGCTCCCGTAGATAGTCCGCCCGACTAGCTACATAGAGCTTGCTCGAATAAGAGGAGTTGCACTCTTAATCAATTAAGAAATGAAATGAAATAATATTATGTGTAAAATATATCATTTCTTCCTATTCATCTGGCCTGCGTCTTTATATAAAGCGCATCCAAATATTGTTACAATAACAAATTAATCTAATTTAATCACATGACGTTATTAGTTACAATTGGTTCTACACAGATTTGATTTCCCTATTTTAAAGCATGTTCGTTCACATAAGGATAAATATATAAAAAATACTTAGGTGTACGTAACAAAAAAATCCTAAACTAATGCATCCTAAAAATAATGCTTTAAGAGCTTTACAAGGTCAACCAACCAATTGGTTGATAATAAGTGTCTTATTCTATTTTAATAATAATGCATAATTAAAATAGTTCTCCTTTGTCTTCACGTGCAACCTCTTCCTTAGCCCCTTGGTCAACCTGGTCAATGTTGACTTAGTCTCCAATGCAAGCGCTTCCAATGTGTGGGAGTAAGGCACCTACTTGAGTAAGGCGCCTCCCCATGTATGAGAGTAAGGCGCCAAAGTAAGGCGCCTACTCCATATGCCTTAGACTCGATGAAGCACAAACATGCCAGGTCCAAGTGGGGTGTAGACTGGAAAACACCATATTAGTACTAAACTTGCATTTATACACAGTTTTCACTAAAAACACCCATTAAGCATAATACCGAATTTTCTATCAATTATATGCATAAGTTAAATAAAAATATATTTCTAATGCTAATTAAACCAATGATGATGCCCCTTAACAATGTATATAAAATGAGCATTTCTGGTTCTCATCATCCCCCCATGCCTAAATATTGTTGCGTCCTCGTGACAACAGCCCCAGAAAAATAATCCTTGAAATAATAATAATTAATTGATTTTTTTTCTTATTTCATTGAGCATTGCTTAGTTTTTTTTTTCTTTGAGCGCGAATATTTTTTATTTTTTATTTTATTGAGCACTGCTATATTTTTTTTCATTGGGTATTGATGTTTTTCCTCCATGGAGCATTGCTGGTTTTTTTTTTTCTTTCATGGAGCATTGTTGCACCAGAAGGAGTAAAAAATACATCACAACCGACCATCAAACTGCAGGAAAATGGATAAATCATTTAGACCAAATAACCATTGCACTGTTATTTTTCCTTGTTAAGCACTATGGCACCAATGAAAGCTCACTACACTAATTTTGACAAATGCTACTGTGTAATTATCCATCCGAGCCTTCATGTAGCTATCATAGGGCTGCATTTTCCAATTTTGCATATTGGTCAAATTTGGTGAGACCAAATTTTAAAAATAAGTGTGGTCACCTGCCGCTATGTTTACCTACATATAAAACACATTTGATACCTCTTTTGTAGTATACAGTAGCATCGTCTACCTGTGTTGGATGCCATTGAAACAATGCCAAATTTATGAATGTCGTAGGTCCTTTTTTTTCAATTGTTCTGGGGTAATAAATTTTTCATATCCGAGGCATATCACGTGCTTGCATTCTGATGGGAGATTTTGATGGAGAAAATTTTAAAGGGCATCTACTGAGTTTAGCATAGAAATTATTTTTAAAATAATCGTACACATAATTAATAGAAAACTCAGTATATGCCTGTAATCATGGTGCTCCAAAATTGTTGTGACGTTTGGTGCATTTGGAGAATTTTTTTTATATATTTTTTTGGCTGCGTTCTTCCTCTTCCTCAGTTGATGTTTGAATATTGACCTCATGTTCTTCCTCCACCATGGACAACGTCTGTGCAGAAAAATGGTTGCTCCTTTCTATGCTCAAGCCTCCCTTGTGCCCTTCTATGTAATGAATTAGGGTCATAATCAACCCATGATGGGCTAGGACAGAGGCTGCTCTCCCATGGTATCATGACGCCTCGTCTTTCAGGGCACTCACCAAGTAGAAAAACAATGACAAAGGATGAGAACCGCATTTTCTAGAAAAATAGGGAATTTTTTTTATGAAAGCAAGTGTTGTATGAACATAGAAAGGGGAATTTTGTTGCACATGCGGCTACCCTGTATTCAATATTTTGTAGGTGTGGATTTTTAAAAATTCCAGCATTGTAGCCATTTTTTTTTCATTCATTTTTTTTTTTCGAATATTCAGGTTCACCCATCCTCTCCCCCACTTTAATTGGTGATGCCCTCGTCACCAGTAATAGGTTCACACCTACTTAAATTGGTGACGCCCTTGTCACTAGTAATAGGTCCCTCTGTGCAATAGGTCTGCAACCCTTTGAACATCAGGTCCCACTCTAAGCAACAAGAACCCCAAATCTAGGGAGAAGAATTCGAGCATTGCTGGGATAAAGTGGATCTATAGTTCTCTTCTCAGGGAAGGGCTGCAACTCCTTTTAAGCACTCTTTTTCTTTCTCGACCATTTGATTCTCTTTTTTTTTAATAGATTCTCATAGAAGTTATGCATTTCTAGCAATGAGCATCAAGGCATCTCTTTACTGTTGAGAAGTCAATAGTCGCTGATGTGTCTACAGTTGTAGAGTTGATTAGATTCTCCAAAAATTTTCTCGTGTCGCATCAATGTTTGCTTCGTCCAAGCATAGAGGTGGGTACCTCTTATCTTTGCAGGAAATTTACACCCATTTCTATGACCATATGGTGACTATCTCCTCCGGATGGAAATAGTTAAGTTTTCTATCTCCCTAAAAAAAACATGCAGGTTCATGAATGCTGAGTCGATATAGGCCTTGTCTCCCAATATGCCTATTTTTTGTACAATCAGGTCATTTCCCTTACAAAATAAAAACTAAAAAAAACTAAAATATAGTTCAATGCAATTCGTTCCTGTTAGGCCCTAGCTCTCAGGATGCTTGCAACTTGCATGCGGGCACTTTCCCTACAACCATAAAAATAGCAAAAAAAAATTTATGCTGAGTAGGATAGATGATGTGTGACTTTTTTTTTTTAATCAAGGCACCCTTGACGAATGACATAAAGGTGCTTGTCCTTTTTTTTTCGTGATCAGGTGCCTTCGCTGATGGGCATTGAGGCGCTGCTTGAGGAGCTTGGCACCTACTTTAGTAAGGTGCATGTTTGGCACCTACCTAAGTAAGGCACCTAATTCACTAAGGTGCCTACCTAAATAAGACACCTACTTTAGTAAGGCACTTGCTTCAGTAAGGTGCCTGCTTTAGTAAGGCATCACACCACCATTGTGCCACCAGAGTAAGGCACCTACTTCAATAAGGCGTTGTGCCACCACCGCGTCATCAGAGTAAGGCACTGCAAGACCACTACTCCACCAGAGTAAGGCACCTACCTCAGTAAGGTGCCTACCTGAATAAGGCACCTACTTCAGTAAGGTGTTTGCTTCAGTAAGGCACCTACTTTAGTAAGGCACCGCACCATCGTCACACCACTAGAGTAAGGCATCGCACCATCGCTACACCACCAGAGTAAGGCGTCTACTTTAGTAAGGCACCTACTTCAGTAAGGCACCGCACCACCACTGTGCCACCAGAGTAAGGTGTCCTACCATTGTTGTGCCACCAGAGTAAGATGTCGGGGTAAGGCACCTGCTTGTAGATTAAGGAACTTCTAAAAACTGTTGGTACGACATCTGTACACTTCATGTTGTCCTACAAATATAAAAAACTAAACTAAATGCATTAATAAAATTCTAACTAACTAACTATATATATATATATATATATATATATATATATATATATATTTCATCTGTTCTGCCATGAACGAAACATTTCTTGTCTCATTTTTTTCTTTTTTCTTTTTTCTATTTTGTTTCATCATCTGCATCAGATAACAGAATTTCAACTGCAACAATGTGAGCTAAGGATTTTAGGTGGCCAAGTTGGAGGTCTGTCAATTGCTATCTTGGAAATTTTTTGTGCTATGTATTGGAACATCTTCTCCACCCAAATTTTTGCATTATGATAGCAGAGTTCATCCATGATTTCAAATCCTCACCATCTCTTTGCAAAGTTGGCATTCTCCTCCACCATAGTGAGACTCTATCTCCTCTCTATATTTTTTTATTTGTTTTTTTACAAAATGTGATCCTACCATAAAAATTATAATATTGGCACTATGCATTAAATAGTGAGCCTGCATAGGTTGTAATTGAGCCAGACAACTACCCAGCCTGCTGTGAAAAAATTACATTCCATGTACCACTATTAGAGGATTTATGACAACCAACAACTCCAAATTTTTGAAACACCCAACTCCTCATCAACAACACGTATACAAATATTTTAATCCAGATTTTGATATATCTCAAGAGCGCTAACTCTTTCGATGTATTGCAGGGATCATCGTAATTAAAAATAGCTTTGTGCATCATTAATTTCTCACCATGTGTTCTTGAACGCATCATTTTTTCCATTTATTTTATACCACATTGATACATATGCATTTGAATCTGAATGATCTCCCACTATGAATTATTTCTTTTATAGGTAAAATTAAAGCAACACTATGATCCTCTATTTTTGGGAGTGGGGATAAAAATAATTTTATCCATCATCATCCGTGACATCTATTGGGTTTTCAGGTGTGACATTTTCATGAGACACATTGTTGAGATTTATGTGCTATTGTTCTTGGCCACTATGAGCTCCATTCATATATATATATTTTGTGCTCAGGCCCCATGTGGTCTTCATGTAAACATCTGATTTCTTCTAGGCTCCTCCCCTATTTTTAGCTACCGATTGGAGATTTCTCATTTCCCTTCTAGACCAAACTGATCCTCGGGAAAGAGGATACTCTCTTCCAACGGGTAGCAGGAAAAAACTTTGTTTCAGCTCTGAATTTTAATTTGGAGCCTTTTTAGCAGAAGATTTATTTTTTTTACGAACACTACAAGCGTTCATTGTGTTTTTGGCGGCATTGATGAAGGTGGGGTCTCCCCCATGCCTACATCTAAACTAGTCTTCTCAAAATCATCTCCTTCTTGATCAACTAGTTTGATGCACTATAGCATGAGAAGAGTATTTTCCTTCATGGCCTCTCAACCAAACTCTTTCAACGTTATGGTAAAATGTGCAGGCCGACAAAAGACTACCTGCAGCTAGCACCTTGAAGAAAACAGGGCATAGTAATATTTTAAAAACACGTGCTTGTTTCTAATTCACCAGGTCACCTTAAGTGCAAGTGAAGAGCATACTCCATAACAACATGTTCTTTTAAATTCAACTCTATCATTTTTCTTGCATCATTAAAAGAATTTGCCAATATGTTGCAAAGTGTTAAGCCTGTAAAAAAAAAATTAATCATTAAAAATAAGCTTTTGGAGGCATAATTCCCCAATGGTTTTTGTATAAAAACACATCCCTAAATTTTTTTAATTATATCTGGGTTGTGTTATTTATTTGATTTTTTTTTTTAAACCATTTAGAACCTGATAGAAATCCTTCATCGCTTGTTTTTCTAAATTTTTTCAACAACACATTTTATTTCTACTTATACACTTAATATGGTACATCAGGTTCATTCCCGTATTTACCTAAGAAGCTGATAAATTTAACTGTTGCCTATGGGATTTGGCTCTGACTGTGCCGGTAACTATTTTTGGCCTTATAAAAATGCCCTTGGTGGACTCACACTTCTCAGGTAAAAGATCTACAGGTAATTTTAAATGGGCATTTGATCTAACCTATAAATTAGAACACTACAGTTTAGAAACTCCCCGACAACGGTGCCAAAATGGTGAGTAGAAATCATGTCTCAAAAAACAATCATTTCTTTTACCATAAATTATCAATCTGGTAATTCCGTAAACTTACGAGTGTCATGCATAGTATATGCCTGTAGTATTGGGGAATGAATATGTATGTACCTTATTTAGTTTTTTGGGGGATGTTCGTGCATTTGAATTTCATCCAAACTAAATAAACTAAGTGCAAAAAATAAAATAAATAAATAACAACTAAATTAAAGTGCTAAAAATAAATGTACGAAAATAAAATGCAAGGAAATAAACACACACAACTAAATTAATTAAAGCAATAAATAAAACAAATAAATCTAAGCTATAGAAAATAAATACAGAAATAAATAAGGGAGGACTATTACATGGAGTGGGCCCAAGCTCCCGTATATAGTCCGCCTGACTAGCTACGTAGAGCTTGCTCGAATAAGAGGAGTTGCACTCTTAATCAATTAAACAAAGAAATGAAATGAAATAATATTTTGTGTAAAATTAATTATTTCTTCCTATTCATCTAACCTGCATCTTTATATAAAGTGCATCCAGATATTGTTACAATAAGAAATTAATCTAATTTAATCACATGACGTGATTAGTTACAATTGGTTCTACAAAAATTGTATTTCCTTATTTTAAAGCATGTTCGTTCACATAAGGATAAATATATAAAAATCCTTAGGTGTACATAACAAACAAATCCTAAACTAATGCATCCTAAAAATAATGCTTTAAGAGCTTTACAAGGTCAACTAGCCAATTGGTTGATAATAAGTGTCTTATTCTATTTTAATAATAATGCATAATTAAAATAATTCTCCTTTGTCTTCACGTGCAACCTCTTCCTTAGCCCCTTGGTCAACCTGGTCAATTTTGACATAGTCTCCAATGCAAGCACTTTCAATGTGTGGGAGTAAGGCGCCTACTTGAGTAAGGCAGCTCCCCATGTATGGGAGTAAGGCACCTACTCCATATACCTTAGACTCGATGAAGCACAAGCATACCGGGTCCAAGTGGGGTGTAGACTGGAAAACACCAGATTAGTACTAAACATGCATTTATACACAGTTTCCACTAAAAACATCCATTAAGCATAATATCGGATTTTCTATCAATTATATGCATAAGTTAAATAAAAATATATTTCTAATGCTAATTAAACCAATGATGATGCCCCTTAACAATGTATATAAAATGAGCATTTATGGTGCTCATCAATCCTATGTATCTTAAGAAGGTTTTTAATAAACTCACATCATATGGCTCCTCCATATGCAAAATGACACAAATTTTATTACGATCTGTCTTCAACCCTTCACTGCACACTATATGTCCTAGTAATTTCTCATATCGTACCATCAAATAATATTTCCCAGGGTTCAAGGAAATCTATGCATTACTACATTAGCTCATACATTCACTCAAGGCTGATAGATGGTCCTTGATTCTACCATAGATGGACCAATCATCCAATAATGCCTTGAAATTCCCTATAACCAATTGATTGAATATATACAAAATAATCCGTAAAAATATGAATGAGGCATTACACAAACCAAATGGAATCATGTTGTATGCATAAATTTCAATTTCTATGACAAATGTGGTCTTCAACTTATCTTCTTCAGCTATAGTGATTTGATTATAGCCATAAAATCCATCCATAAATGAATAAATTTCATTTCTTGCTACTTCCTCTAGAATGAAATCTATGAATGGAATAGGGAAGGTATAT
Organism: Wollemia nobilis; assembly: GCA_028583015.1. NCBI lineage: Eukaryota > Viridiplantae > Streptophyta > Pinopsida > Araucariales > Araucariaceae > Wollemia > Wollemia nobilis. The sequence continues at coordinate 5,630,520 of JAQPPZ010017221.1, forward strand.
TTAGTCATTACTGCATTCAAACTTTGAAATTCTACATAGATTCAAATCTTGTTCACTTTCTTTTTCAAGGTGACCACAATAGGAGAACCCCATTTGCTTTTGATAACCATAAAAATAATGCCAGCATCCTGCATCTTATCTATCGTCATATTTAGTAGATCTGCATACTTAGGGTTCATCCTATATGGCCTCCTTGTCATTGGTTGTGGCCTAGGCATTAATGTAATCTTGCAGATGCATAATTCTGGTGGTATACCTTTCAAATCATTATACGTCCATCCAAAAATATCATTGTATTCCAAAAATATCTTGAAAGTTGTTGCTTTCAATACTTGATTCCAATCGCCACAATAGATTTTTCTAGGTTCATTATCCATTCCTAGATTCACGTCTATGATCTAAGGTTCCTCATATTTTATATTTTTTTGTGCTACCTTAGCCTTTTCCACATTCATTGGATGCACTAGCCTTGCATCTATCTCTACCTCTCTGAGTGTATATTCTATAAAACTCTTAAGAAATATAAAATTTTCTTGTTCCTCTTTTGGTTTCTTGCTAACCTTCTTCTCATCTTGCTTTTTTATAATCTCCTTTGTATTAATACAAAGGTAGTTATGTTGAAACACCGCATACTCCTCCATCTACCAATGATGAATTCTACTATTAGATCAGGTTTAATCCTCACTATATTCTTCCAGATACAACATCCCTTCTTTATTGGGTTCATATTCTTCTTCACTTGAATAACTGTATGACTCATCCTGAAGAACACAAGCTTATACTAAGAGGGGGGTGAATAGTATAGCGCCCAATTTTTACTTTCTTTCAAACCAATATCAATTAATGTCCTTAATTACAATAACCAAATATAGCACTGTGCTAATAACTCAGATAGCAATAGTAAGCAAGAGCACAAGTCATCACACATAATTGAGACACCAAATTTAAAGTGGTTCCCCCAATGGGGGGTACTACTCAAGATAATATCCTTATAATATTTCACATAGAAATAAGGATCCTTATCCAATATAATGATTAATTTGATCTGCTCAAAGCTAGGCAATACACTGATCTACTCAGGTAGGCAATCCATTGATCTGCTCAGCTAGACAACACACTGATCTACTTAGGTAGGCAATACACTGATCTGCTCAGCTAGGCAACACACTGATCTGCTCAGGTAGGCAATCCACTGATATGCTAAGCTAGGCAACACACTAATCTACTCAAGTAGGCAATCCATTGATCTACTCAACTAGGCACTTCACTAATATGCTCAACTAGGCACTTCACTGATCTGCTCAACAAGTTCACACAGAACTTGTCCAAATCTACTCAACAAGCTCACACAAAACTTGTCCAAATATGCTCAAAAAGTTCACACAAAACTTATCCAAATATGATCAACAAGCTCACACAAAACTTGTCCAAATCTTCTCAACAAGCTCACACAAAACTTGTCCAAATTTGCTCAACAAGCTCACACAGAACTTGTCCAAATCTGCTCAACAAGCTCACACAAAACTTGTCCAAATCTGCTCAACAAGCTCACACAGAACTTGTCCAAATCTGTCCCAAAAACTATCCACAAATTTGTCCAAAAATCTATCCCAAAAGCCTTCTCAAAGGCTCAATCAATCATACTTAAGTAGTACTCAAATCTCATCCACAAATCTTATGAAGGCAAGGCTCAAAGATGAACTCAAAAATGAATGGTAATACACTCTTCAAAGGATGACAACTATGATCCACAATGATCTCAACTCAAATCAATCTCATAGAAGCATAAAGAGAATTGTTAGAGACTCAATATGTTCTATACTCAAATCCAATATCTTTCTCAACTCAAGGCAATCTCATAGAAGCATAAAGAGAATTGTTAGAGACTCAATATGTTCTATCCTCAAATCTCAATCTCAACTTAAATCCAGAATAGAGAATAGTTTGTTTCATGGAACTTGAACAACCACTTCACACAATCACTTGACTAGGCTCAAACAACTCTTCTCAACCAACTACCACAAGGAACAACTCTTTCTTACAAACCCTAGTCCAAGCATGTATCAACCAACTCAAATGTTTCCAACAATGGTCAACCACAAATATCACATAATAATGATACTCATGTTCTTCTCAATTTCAAGTTCTTTGCATAACCAATGGGCTTCAACAACAATGCTAATAAAACATTCTTCACATAAAAATTATACTCATGTTATTTTCAAGTTCTTTGCATAACCAATGGGCTTCAACAACTATGCTTATAAAACAAGGTTTAACCACAACTCTCAAACTAGAAAACCTTGAAGCATTCAACCAACCAATTTCGAAAAGGAAACCACAATCAATCCTTTTCTCTCCAATGATATTTCAGAAATCAACCACCATAAACAAACAATAGGATAATGTACCCATACCTTTTATGAAGATGAAGACACCCCTTTGGAAATCTGCCACACTCAACACACTTTGAAAAAGAACAAAACAACCTTCACTTTGAATCCCTTTACAAAAATAGAAATATCTCTTTACATACACCTTATTTCTCCATCTAATCAAGTTAATCAAATAGCCCTCGAAATAATATTTCCAACGATATATAATATGGTATACTTCTAAAAGAGGAAAACACTAGAAATTTCTCTTTTTCTAAAAGTGCATTTCAACCCTTATATCTTGCCTTCCAAGTAAATAAAAATTTAATCAAACATTTTTCCCTTAGCATCACCTTATTCCTCCAACATTAGGCAATAATAAAAAAATATTCAATAAAATGTTTACTTGCCTCTTAGATGGAATCAAACCCTCGTCACTGCCAACTCAACACCACAACCACGGTGCCAAAGACCACATGAGCTATTTGCTCACATAGGATAGAGAGCAAAAATGCTCCCTATATTTCGCTGCCCTTGCTCATGCCAAAAATGTGCACAAAATTTTCTTCTTCCACACTCTACGAAAATTGAACCTGGTGGGAATCGAATGCATGCCATGTCGTAACCAAAAAATCCACGCTTCCCAAGCTCATCGTTGGACCACGCTGTCACATCGAAGGATTTCATAGCTTCCACTTTTTGTTCTCTTCGTTCGATGCTCAAAATTTTGAATCGAAAGCCTTTGCATATATATATGCAACCTTCCTTTAATTTCACATACGTCGGATCCTTTAATTATTAATTTCCTTTTGATGGTGCATGGTTTTTATGACGTCGACGATGACTTTAATTTTAATTTTAAAATTAATATTTAAATTTTAAATAATTAAAATTTAAACTAAATATTTAAAATTAAATATCTCCATCACCGGGGCACCTTTTTTGACGAAATGAAAAAGCCAACCTGGGTTTTAAGAAAAACCCATTTCAAATCTGCCATCCATGGTTTTAAATAAAACCTTTTATTTTGACTACCTTGGTTTTCACAAAAACCCTGTATATATCCATGCTTTCCAAAATATCATAAATGCTTATTTATGAAATACTTTGGCCACCAAAACTCAATGTTATCCATGTGACATCAATGATCCATGTGACATCAATGACAATATAAAATACCTCAAATTTCCAACACATTCGTCGTGGCAATATCCTCGCTAATTATTTGATTTTTTAAATTAATAATATATTTATGCTATCCTTTATTGAATGTGATATAATAATCTCTCTAGTTGTGATTAACTTTGGCTACTCACAACCAATATCTTCCCAATAGTGTATCATATGCAAGCTTTTGTATAGTAATCACAATAAAATCCAAGATGAACTCTTGATCAACTATTATCACCTATTGTGTCATCAATACTTTATTTGTCTCAATACCATACTGGTCAACACCATACAACATAAAACTTGGTTTCCATAATGATGGAGTACTAATATCCTTCAAAATTTTCTCTAGTAGCATGTTCACACTAGATCCTCCATCCATAATAACTTGTGTTAACTTATGCCTTAGTATCTCCATATGGACCAATGCTAGTTTCTTCCCAACATCAATCATTAATATGGTTGGATCCATAAAATAATCCTTATGTTTATTTTCCTATATTTTTTGGATCTGGACCTCCATCACCTTATGTAGTGATGGTATGGATTCAAGCAGATTAGCCCCATTTGTATTACATCATCACCACATAGTGGTATTACAACAAAGCTTGGATATTATCCATGTATCACTTGGTAAGATTTGAACCTTGGTCTCCTCCTTAAATGTTGAGGAATCTAACTAGTTGAGCTAATACCACTTGATTCAAGCAAGTTATCCATCTTGACTTCGATTGTTGTATTTAAAACTGATGCTGCTAAAATTTGTACAACTACTTTATCTTTTGATATGTAAGGCTTCTTTAATTATTTATGTTCTACTAGTCTTAACTGCTTAGCCTTTTGTGCCTCTTCTTCAATTACCTTTTTCACCACCTACCATATTTTCCTTTCCTTGGTAGGTATTGGGTAAGTATCCTTAGCCTGAATTTGTATCATGACTAATATGTCTTTATCAATTTCCTCCTCTTTTATTGAGGGTACATCAATATCCAAGAAAGTTATATTTTGTGAGCAACTCGTACCTACTTACTTAGGACAATTGACCTCCTTGTGGTTACCTATACCACACCATCTACACATGTGTGTAGCATTATTTTATGGTATCTCCTGTGTCTAGGGAGAGGGACAATTCTTCACAAACTTCCCCCATTCTTGTTAATTATGGCATTGTATGATTGGCCTCCCTTTTGAATCATACTACAAGTGGCTCTACCCTCATTGCCTACTACCTTTATATGGTCTTCTCACTCTGCAACTATTTTTATAACCTCCACTAGTTGTGACTTGTTTTTTCCCTTGTGACTTCAGTTTTTCCTCTTGTTATTGAATTGTAATATTCTGTCGGTGAACTTTCAAAATGAATAGACATTTCACCACTTTGTGTCCTAGCACATTACATATGTGGTAATATTCATTTTGAGGATAATTCACATTTGTACATCCTTTAGTCTTACATTCTATACACCAAATATCTTTTTGATCTCACCTTGTATCTCCTTTGGCCTCCTTTATTATCTTATTGAATTATTTTTGGAATTATTGGATAGTTTGATGTATCGTATCATCTTCACTGTTGTTCGAATATTCATACCTAGAATGTGTGACAATTCCTACCGCTATCTACTTTACCTCACTTTTGATTTTTTTTCTTTCTCTAACACTTATTTATATGTTTAGGATGGTATTACCTTCATCTTCTTCCTATATCTTGGTAGTAACCCATTGAGAAACCATTGTTTAGCCAATGCATCTATTGGTGGCATTTGCATTATGTCTACTAGTTCTTTTAATCAACGATTGTATGTTTTAATGTCCTCATAAATACCTTGATTTGTGGTGTATATTTTTGTTACAATATCACCATCATCTCTCAAGGGATAAAATTCCTCGATGAAAGCATCCTTCATCATATTCCATACCTAAAATGTTGGTGTATTTTCTTGCTTTAGATACCAATCTATTACGAGTCCTCATAATGTGGTGGGAAATAGTTACAACTATTCATATGGTTGGTTTACACCATTTTATTTCTATATGGTTATGCATGTAATGATATATCTTGTTGGGTCCTCCTTCCATTCTCTCATGAAGGGTGAACATATTTTTTTTCTTGCTTCTGTGGCTATGTTAGTAATTAGTGAGGTTCCTCCATCACTTGATGAAGTATCTTTCAAAATACTTGACTGATTTCTCCTTTGTGTGGGTGATCCACTATGCTACTTATCATCATATTTTTCTATCCTTGGTACCTCATTCTCACCAAAAATCATCTCTTGACCTCCTATACATCCTCACTCTACAACCTTCTTCACTGGTATGTCGGTTGTGGCCCTAGTTCTACTTCTTTAGACCTTATGCATTATTGCTCTGGTGCTTGAATCCCATCCCTTGCACTCATTTGCAACCTTTATATCACTTTTTTAGGTGTTACAATCCACTCACCATATCCTTACATAGTTTATTCATCAACATATTCTCTTACACCAATGTTCTCCTTGAATCTTGGTGACTCTTGTATCCCTTCTATTTCTATTAGTTATATCTCCCACATTTTAGTGTTTGCTTCGTTTGAAGTCCATACTTGTTCTATAATTAGTTATTTAATATGTTGTATGGATATGTTTGAATATCCTATTTGAGAAATTCTAGTACTTCTTACTAGAATCTACTCCTCTCCTTGATCTCATCTCCCACGTCTTCGCAAACTTGTATCTGTCATTCACCTCCAATTGGTTCCTACTCAAAATTGTCAATCGTAGGTCTATTGCGACAATTTGACCCAATTTTGATAAGCAACGATTACAAACGTAGCACATGGGAGAGTATTCCCATAAGAGGGGGTGAATTTGGAGGTTTTAGAATGAATTTCAAAGTTTTGTAACTGCTTTAGCCTAAATCATACAAATGTACAATTTGCCACTATATAATTTACAAAAATCCCAAAAATTGATTGTATGGTTGCAAATAGTACAATTGTATGGTTAAGAAATATACACACCCTGAATTATATGATTTTCCACTTGTACAATATACCAAAACTCAATTTATAGGTAAAAACTTGGTAGTTTTACAATCATTCATTCTAAAACTCTTATTTTACACCCTAGACAAGTTCAACTATGCAATTGTGAACACAAAAACTAGGTAAATGATAAATTGTATGATTTTATTCTAGACTATATGATTGCACAGACCCTTGATGAATTTTTATAGTTGCATATTTTTCAACTTACATACTTAATCCTAAAAAAGTAGGAATTGTCTACCACTATAGTAAAATTACCAACCTTGTTTTCTAACATGCAATTACAAAACCACTATCTTTGGTCAAATATCATAAATCTTGATTATTGTCATTTCTAGAAATCGTACAATGACATGCAAACATCTCATTTACCAATTATAATAACAACAATGCATAAAGCTAATTCACCATCATCATACCAGGTTGTGGAATCATCAATACTGCATTTCCATTGTAATGTCATCCATTTACCATACCATTCTGGCCATACTTGCACAAAATGTACAATCTAGATTCACTAGCAATATGTACAAGTAATATTCATATTAGCACACAATCCATAATACTTCTCTCATGTTAATAATGATTTGTAAAGAGATAACATGATCAATTTTGAACAACACTACAATGAACAATCCTAAACATCAATGGATAATAATACTAAACCACTATTAACATCATGAACAACCATTAAAAATTGAATGGGGGGATTTATAATGCTTTCCTAGGCCATTCCAAAGTGGTTCCTAATATAACACATAAGATAACACATTCTTCACAACTGCCTTCACACAATATCTCAAAATAATTAATACACTAAGGTTTTACTAGGTCCTAACTTGATTTTTTCAAATTACCTTTCATGTGCATTTCACTTTATTTCATTTAACTTCTAATTGTACATTTAAGAACAATTGTACAATTACACAATTTTACATTTACAACCCTACATTATACAATTAGAAAAATTTGAACATTTGACAAAATTGTGCAAATCCAAGTCTTATCATTTCTTCTTCTTCTTCAAGGAGGTGGATTTGCTAGCTACAAGATGTAGTTGTTTGGATAAAATCTAGTTTGGTAAGGGTTTTCCTTTATAAGAAGAGAAATAAGTTTTGGTTTGGTAAAATAATTAAAATAGTTTCTTAAGACTTGAGTATATAGGGAAACCATTATCGATAGAAGTGTGGGACTCTCTCCTTAAGTATTTGAAATTTATTATACTTGGTTGATTGTATTGCTTTAAGAGCTATCATGATCCCTAAGTTTTCCTAAATTTCATGGGATATTATTTTATAAAGAGGATCATAAAAATAAGGTTTTGTAGATGCCACTTGGGTGGACTTGCTCTAATGTATTTGGAAATTAAAAGTTGTTATGTAAATAAAATATTTTCTATGTAACATTTGGATATTTATTTCCTATATTAAATAAGGTTTGGAAGTCTTCATGTAGATATATAGAATATTTGGTTTTGATCAAATGAATTAATAAGTTGGTTATGATATATTTTTAAGCTTGATTTTCTAGCTTCAAATAATTAGATGATATATGCTAGCATTAGAGTTGGATGTTAGTATTATGATTAATTTAAAACATGTTTTAATTAGAGAGATGCTTCTTTCATACTAGCATTATAATATAATTTATGTTTATTTTCAAGTATGGATTGAAAATGTTCCACTTTAATATAAGATCTAGTATTGTTTTATAACTAAGCATGTTTTTTTTTTTGTTTATTTGTTTGTGGAAAACACCCCTTTCAAGGTTCAACTTTTGGGTAAGTCCCATGAATTTAGGGGTATTTATTTCACCAAAAGCACCTAGGGCTCACACCTAGTCCGTCCCCTTCGATAAACTCATAGATCATACCTAGCCCAAAGTAAATTGGTTAACAAACTACACATTAACCAACAAAAACGGTCTACAAAAAACTAATTACTCAAGGCTCATGCAAATTGTAGAATTTTTTCCAACCTACTTTCATGGTGACTAACTCTAGTAGCACCTTCATTATCTTTATTTATTAAAAAAATAATTCTATGCTTCTATCAATGATTTACTTCCTCTTCTTAAATAAATTATTTTACCTATAATTTTATGGTATGTGAGGTAGAATTTAGTACCAAACACAGAGCACTAGGGGAGAGGTTTTTGAAGTCTTGATTTTTTTCTCCTCTTCACTTATTAACTATCCTCTTTTTTTATTTCCTTCAAGATTCAAGGTCTACAAGATGCTATAATTGAAAGTAATAACATAAATATTATTTACATTAGGAATTAAGGAGGAATTTGAGGTAGAGAATACCAAATTTTCAAGAATAGGTCTTTTTTGTAGGAGGGTTTATCCAATCTCCTCCTTTTCTAGTTGACAATGACCCTTTAAGGGAGGGTCCAAGGATACTTCACCCAATATCTTTTCACATTGAATAGGCTCATTAAAATCTATTGAAGTATCATCATGGATCAACCTTAGCTGGGTATTACTATGGATTAAATTCCTTTCCTCTAGGTTTTTAGGATCTTTCATTGACTATTCAGTAAGAATTTCCATTGTATTTCCTCCATACTCCCTTCCTTATTTGTTTGTTCATGTTCCTCTCAAGGGATTTGCATGGATTCCTCCATATCTTGGTTTACCTCTTATAGAACCTCAAATTTATTTGTTTGTTGATTTTTTATTTCCCTTTCTACTGCCACACCTATTTATCCTTTTTGTTTTTCAATTTTAGAGATAATAAATGTTCCTTCTTCCCTATTGGATCCTTATTTTTCTCTGTCTCCTCCACTTTTTGGTTAAAGGTAGGACAATTCTACAGGATATGACCACGAGCATAGAAAAATCTACATTGAAAGGGTACATTCTCATAATCTAGGTCTTGGATCCATTCATAATACCCTATAATTAGAGGGTGAGACAGGTCTACATGGAGATAAATCCAGGTAAAGGTAGTTACACGAACTTATTTAGTTACTTTGGAAATTCCTACATAATATACAATTGTGTTTTCAATTCTTTTCAAGGTTTTATTGTTATAAAATTCTAGAAGGAGAGCATACAACCAAATCCAAACTGGGAATTTGGTAGGATTTTATTTTTTGGGATCAAAACCTATGGTCCAGTTTCACATAAAAGATCTACCCTTGCCATGAAGTAAGAGCCCCCATATTGAATCCTATCCTTATCCTCCAAGCAACTAAAAATGATGATGAAGAAGCCTTTAGGATAGAGTTTGAGATCTACATATCCCTTTTGGTTTCTCAACTTTCCTTATCCAATTTTGTAGATATTTCTCCATTGGCCAAAAACCTATGAAGTTACAAATTAATGCCCACTCAAAAAATAGGAAATTTCTTGTTGAAAGGATTTTAGTTTTACATTGAATCATAGTAACTCTACAAATTTTTCTAGAAATTAATTGGGGGTTACGTGTTGTGTGATCTCTTGTCTTTTTTCTTTTTAATAGTTGCATATTTAATACGTCTTGAAGAGTACCCACTTTCTCCTTTAGTACCTATGTTCTTCATTTGCAACTAGAATAGATCTATTTTAATCTAAGATCTTGTATTGTTTTATAACTAGGCATGCTATTTCTATTTTAGCACTTTAATTCATTTCATATAATATATATTATTATTTTAATGTAATTCTTAGGTTGGTGGGGGTTCTTGGGTATGTATCTAGAAAATATTTGTGTCAAAGAGATAACCCAATCTTGGGAGGAGTTTTGAATATGCAATAACTAGGTAGATGTGAGTCCTAGAAGGATTTGCAGTGATGCAATATCTAGGTACCCATAAATATAGAAGGACTTATAGTGATGCAATAACTATATATTCATGATTGATACAACTTTAATGTGAGTATCAGATGTTCCATGCTTATGAAGTTAATGAAATCATTCATGAGTTAGTAGTGGTGGTACCTTGAATGGTAAGGTTCAAGTGACAATGCTTGTTACTAGGTGAGTGGTAATGACCTTAGTTAGCCCACATAGGTGTGGTAACTAAGCATAAAGTATTTACACCAGAATAACCCGCATAGATGAACTTATGGATGGGTTAAGGAATAGGTGTTTTCTTTTAAGTGTTATGGTCCTTAAAGAATAATCTCTATGTCCTATATTGGTGAGGGTATAGGAAATGTGGGAGGACCACTCTAGTGGCCTTCTAAATAGTGAGGTTTAGTAAGGTGAATTCCATAAATATGATAAGTTGGAAACTCCTATCCATTGAGTGACATTAAAATCAAATATGGTGAAGCCTTGTGAATGCTGAAAAATAATATTGGGTTTCTTTGTGAACCTACTTGAGTAAAAAAGAATATCTCTCTATAGGGTTGGTTTTGGTGGTTTGTTATAGTTGGTATCATATCCCAGGTCATAGGACTAGAAGCTTCCATAGAGTGCACTTAGTATAAGACTTGACTTGATGTACTACTTTGGGATACTTACTCTACTAGGGATCTTAATGTGATCTGAGATAAGTTGGGTATTACAAATTGACTAGACCAGTGAAATAAGGAGTAAAAATACTAGAGAGTATAGTTTCTTATTTGATAATGACACCTTGTAGTGAGTAAAGTGTGACCATGATCATTATCAAGGGAGTGATAATGGTCTAAGTTAGTTTATGGGAGAAAATGTAACTAACCAATTGTAAATATAATTAAGAAAAATTGTAAATTGCCTATCTCCTTTATGTGAATAGGATATGACACCTATTTTAAGAGTTAAGGATTAGCCACACAAGAATAAGTTGTGATACAAAATAATTGTAGAATAATAATGGACTCCAACAAGAAAACTTGGAGAATTGATCCCAGTAAGAAGTTTGGAAGCACAACGAACTTTAGTAAGAATGGGAGAGCAATTGACTCCAATGAAAGGGTGGAAGACCTTTCATATGTAGTTAAGTTGCTCCAATTAAAAATGGAATAAAAATAAAAAATGATAGAAATCCTACTTAATATTGAACCAAATAATAGGGAAGCAGTGGATAGACATGAAGAGAATTAAGTTAGGATAAACCATGAAGGCAAAGCTTGAATAGAAGCTAAAATTTCTAAATACCTTAAGAATGTTAAGGTAGCTAAATTTAATGGAAGGTAATTAGGTGATGTAGTGGAGTCATCTCTGAATGAGTTAGAAACCTTCTTTTCCATGAAGAATTATTCTTTCAAAACCTAAATGTGGGCTACTCTTCATCTTCAGGATGTAGGCTTAGAATAGTGGAACACATTTAGGGTAGGCAAATAAATCCAAGTTGTGGACCTTGATTAGGATAGTTTTGTTAGGGTATTTAAGAAGAGGTTTCTATTAGAACAATTTTATATTGATAAATTTGAAGAATTTTCTATTCTCCAACTGGGTACCTTGTCCATAGAGGTATACCACCAAAGATTTGTTAAACTTTTGAAGTATATTTATGAGTATGAGATCAATGAGAAACTAAATGTGAATAAGTTCATACTATGGGTGGATCCTAAGATTAGGATAATAATTAATTTTCTTAAACCCATAACCCTACAAAAATCTTATGGTTTGGACAAACAATAAGATACCAATCCTTAGACTAAAAAGACCTTTTTCAACTATGCAGGGTTGATAGTGGTGGAGAGGTAGGAACTCAAAAAGAGGAAGAGTGTAGGGTTTTTAAAATGGGATATGGAGAAAAACAAGAATATTAAAAGGAACCCAAATTTTGGTAATAAGAACAATGGGAATAAAGGGCAATATAAGAAGAAATTAAAGAAAAAAGACAATTTCAAACTTCTACCTCAGAAGTCAAATGAGTTAGATTAGAAAGAAGAAATAGGTGAAAGTGGTAGGAAAGATCTAAAGAACCTAGGATAGGTTTTTTCATATATGGGGGTCCCCATTATGCTACTAAATATCCTCAATGAGAGTTGAGTAATAGACTAGAGGAGCAACCACACCAAATATGTGCCACTACCGAGAATTAAAACATAGATGGACAAGAAACATCTATTTACTGAATGGGAAGTTGTTTGATAAGGATGTTAAAGTTTTAATAGATAGTGAAGCTACAAATAGTTTTATTTATACTAGTATTATCAAGGATATGCCAAAAATACTTGGATTTTTTGCACAAGAGTGGAAATTCGAGTATGGTTGTGGATAGACCTACTTAGTGAATCAATGCTTACCTACAACTCAAATTACCTTACCCAATGGATCCACTATATAGAATCTATATGTACCACCACTTAATTATTTTGATATTATGTTAGGGAAGGTATGGTTGAATGTTCATGGAGTCTTAATCATCTTCCAAGAGAGGTGGATGGATTACACCCATAAGGATAAGAAGAGAGTAAAATTTCAAAGTAGGCAAGGGTATTTTCAACCATATTTCTTGTCAGCTATGCAATTGAATAAATCCATTAAAATAGGTGGTATGTTGTCTGTAGTCAAGATTAATGGAAATATGACAATAAAAGGGATGAGAAAATATTTAACGAAACATCCCATTTTGCACAAATTTAGGGATGTATTTCCAAAATATCTTCTATAACTATCACCTAGATGTGAATTTGACTTCACTATTGAACTAATGCATGGGGTAGAAACCATTGCAAGGACACCCTAAAGAATAAACCCTATTGAGTTGCAATAGCTAAAGGTGCAACTTCAAGACTTTTTGGAGAAGGGTCTGATCAAACCTAGTGTGTCACCTTGGGGTTCTCCAATATTATTTATAAAAAATATGGATGGTTCCTTGAGATTGTGCATTGATTATAGAATGTTGAATTTGGTGACCATCAAGAATAGGTATCCTTTACCTAGGATTAATGACATTTTTATTATCTAAAGGATGCTACTATATTTTAAAATACTAATTTGATATCTGGATATCATCAATTGAGGATTCAAGAAGAGGATACTCACAAAATATCCTTTAAGACTAGCTATGGACACTATGAGTTCATAGTGTTGCCATTTGGGTTTACAAATGCACTAGCAATTTTTATGAATATGATGAATAATGTGTTGAGGAAATATCTAGATTGATTTATTTTGGTATTTTTAGATGATATCTTGATATATTCTTGAAGAGACAAAAATGCAACACCAAAATAATGCTAAATAAATTGAACATAAAGAAACCAGAATTGAATAATATATGATCTTATATTAATGGGGGGAGCCTAAAAAATCCATTGTTATAATGAGGATCTTTGAATCCTTTTTGATACAGATTTACAATGTCTAGGGTTATCCAAAACCCTAGCAAATAAGGTTGGTGGTATCTTCAGGTGCATCCTTGCTTCCAATATAAGTGAGTGGGCTTTAAGTTATCCAATGCCAAGGCACTCCAGCTTAAGCAGTTGTCCAATACTGATGTAACACTCCTAGATCTTCACACATTAAAACAACAAATGAGTTAGTAGAACCTGTAAGGGCTCCACAAGGTGAGACCCTCTATAAGCAATAATAAACCCTAACTATCTACTATAAATGAAGTGGAAAAAAATGAAAGTGAATGTAATAAAATATTAATCAATGGATTTACATTACGTATTTTGCTGTCTTCTAATATGATGTAGCTTGTTGTAGTGAATCAATGCGACGATGCCCTAGCATTTCTCAGAGGCTAGAGAGACTTTAGAATGTCTAGCGTAAAACACCCGTGAGTGCTTGGCAATTGCAAAAAATGCTCGTGGGTGCTTGATGATGGTGAAAGGCACCCAAAGGTGCTTGGTTATGGAGAAGGAAGTGCTTAAAGGTGCTCGGGAGTGATAGGAAGTACCTGAAGGTGTTCTGCAATTGAGGGAGAAGTTTGTAAAAGTAGATATGGCTGAGCAAGGGAGACAGATGCAGGTGTGGGGGCTATGGCAAGCGAGGATGGAAGGTAAGAGCACTTGGATACTCTAGGTATCTCAAAAGTAAACACTTTGGATTCAATGTACGAATTTATTAGGGCTTAGAGCATGAATTGCTTAGGGATTCAAGGGTTGAGCCATCAGAATGACTTCTAATAATCCAACCTAGGGTGTGCTAGGGTTTCAACGACACTAATCATGTGGTTAAGATAAAAGCACATCAAAGGGTGGATATTAAATTTAGGGTGTGGCATGGATTGATGTCAATGAATGGATAGGATTAAGTGAAATCGGATGGTTGGGATTAATTCACTTATATAAATATATATTTATTAAATATATATAAAATATAATATATAAAATATTTATATTAAATATATATAAATATATATGAATAGTGGGTGGAAATGGTGGGAAAGCATGTATGAAGGACAAGTGACTAGGTTTTGGTATCTACATATGCCCCTTTTTGTACTACATTGCATGAAACACAATGCAGTGTAAAAACACAAGACACTTGTTTTGGCTAGATACATAAACAAATTCTCTTGGGATGTGCAATACGAGCTTGAAGACAAAATAATGAAATAATTTGAATTTTGCGTAGCTTACCCCCTTAATTGGTGAATGAATTTACGAATGAATCTCACAAGCTAATTGAAAAATCTGTGCAAATGAATGATGGATGATGTGATATGCGATACCATTTTTGCCCCAATGCTGCAAAGGGGGTTGGTGAAAAGGAGTGTGAAATGATATGTCTGTTTGTGTCCCAATAGATGAAGGGTTTGGTGAAAATGTGATATGGAAAATGTGTCTATTTCTACCCCAACATATGAAGGTACTTTTCCATGTGCGGATGTCATGATCATGTAAGATGTATCCCATTGTGGGAAAAATCAGAACCAGATGTGGTTGCCCCAAATTTGGGGTGACTCGATGCTTTTGAAGAATATGCCTTTTGACGTCATTGATATGCAAAGATAAAAATGCCAAGATAAGTAGTCAACTTTTGGAGGGCCAACTAGTGACTGTCAGATAATTCCTATGATCGAAACCAATCACCCTGGCTAAGGCCAGTTGCCATGATGACTATAAAGGAAATGTGTAATGATGAAGTTTGATTTTTTCCATGTTTTAAGCCCCATGAACTAGACCATCAATGATAAATTTTTGTGCAAATTTTTCTTGGCAAGGTTTCACACAAAATATGAAGTACCAAATATGATTGTGGTTTTGAACAACGGTATATGGAATGATTAACATGACCAAGTGTTCTTATGGTAGGCTATATATCTTACCAAATTGCATGGATGCAAATCGTTTCATTCACCAAGTATTTAGAAAAACTCACTTGATACAAGATTCACTTGAATGTTGGTGTGCTCTTGGCAAATGTGCAAATGATGATGTGAAAATGATGTATGAATGATGATATTGATGATTATGGTCATTTTGTGAAGATTTGGGCCATTTTGGAGGGTTTTTTGTAACTTCTTAGGTGAATGTGCAATATGTTATCACAATAAAAAATTATGTGTCCAAATTAGTTAAAATATTCACAAAACCTAATAAAATGATGAAATGAATGCATGGATGACATTTGGAGTGATTTTGTGGGGAGAAGCCACTAGTTTGTAAGAATTTGTCTTTTGTGCAATTTGACGCCAAACACCCATTGGTGCTTTTGACCTACAAAAATACCCACCGATGTTTGGGTATTCTACAAATGCTCATGGGAACTTCAGTGTGTCAGGAAACACCCATGGACATATCAAGGTGCATGAATAAGCTATAAATATTTGCCATGACAGGAAACCAAACTAATTTATACGTTTGAGAGTTTGAGAAGTTGCATTTGGAGGAGTGGAGTGAAGTGAGGTGAAGTGAGGTGTGGTGATTTGTGTGTGAAATATATGGCAGTAGAGGGAGCGGGTGCAAAGTACGGGGCTGTGGCTGGAGTGCAAGCCACTAAGGTAATACCTTTGATTGTATATTGTGCAAAAAATTTTTTTGTGTGTGTGTTTTTTTTATAAATATTTTTGTGTTGTGTTGCAGCTTAGGATTTTGGAGGCTCAGCATTGGTTCTAACCTTTCATTCCTCAGATGAGAAAGGCGATGGTTGAGATGAGTGGGATTTTTTAGAGGCTGTTGGGACAACTAAGGTAGCCCGTATTGATGTGGTGACAATATATGAGGGGTATCTCTCTTCCTTGGTAGAGATATGGGATGCATATAGGGGGGATTTATATCTCCCCATAGGAGAAGTGATTGTGATCTTGGAGGATGTATATCGCATCCTCAAGGTGCCAATGGAGAAGATCCAGGTTGAGGTCAGGCTGAACCAAAATATGGAGATGATGAAGATATTTGGAGATGCATGGTAGGGTGTGAGGGTAGAGAGTGGAGGTAAAACTTACATGTCCATGTATGTGGATAAGGAATTGGATGCCTTTTGTACCTTGGTAATGTTCATGTTGGCCAACATTGTGGCCTTGAACAACACTAGATGCAGGTTTCCTTGGAACCTGATAGGGATATTGAGCGATATGCTCACTAGGAGGTAGGTGTATGCATGGGCTCCCGCATTGTTGGCACAAGTATACTGGGAGCTATATGAGGTGACGAGGTAGGGGAGGAAGGGATTGGGGTGGAACTTGTTGTTGTAGTGTTGGATATAGGAGCACTTTAGTGTTGCTCAATCGGAGGGCTTACCAGTGGTAGACTTGAGTAGAGACCAGCCCTATGTTAGGAGATGAGTGATGGCTGAGGAGGTACAACTGAGTTGGCCAATGCAGATGAGCCAGTGATACAAAGATTTATGGGTTGGATTGACATCTGCCCAAGTGATATGGAGGTCATGGCAGGCTTGCAGGTGGACTGGAGATGGAGAGCACTTACGATGAGTGTGTCAGGCTAGGTGGGTAGTTGGTAGACATGGGAGTGGGACTGAGTACTTTCAATTATCACAAGTGCTCTGATAGTTTTGGTTGAGGTAGGATGTCCTTGATGAGCCAATGCACTATAAGAGATATTGAGAGGAGATAGGGCTACCATGCATACAACCATGGAGGGTGGCCATCAAGTATTATGAGGAGATAGATATCTTGGATGTAGGTGATGTGAGGATGATCATGGAGTACGATGTGTGGTTTGCAGCTTAGCCACCATGGGTACCACATTGAGGGGTAGATTATGGGGATGGTGATGGTGAGGCTAGGGATGAGGGGACACAAGAGGTCCCCAAGTGATATCAACACCTTTTCTCAGATAGTTGAAGGAGGAGGGCTAAGGGTGCAGCAGGGCAGACTCTAGAGATTGAGAGATATGATAGGAATGGAAATGATGCAGAGGAGGCTCTAGATTGACCTCCATATCAAATCTAGGAGGATTGGGCATGACTAGAGCAGCATGTGGTGGAGCGGTATGTGAGGATTACAAGGCTCTAATATTGAGACAAACATAATATTGACATAGCACATCTTCAGTCTCGGCATAGATATATCGAGGCATTAGAGTATAGGTTTATGGAACATCATATTCCACTTCTAGATCCTCCAACCTCATCTATCTCCAAGGGTGATAGTCATAGCGAGTCTAGGCATAGCTCAAGGTCTAGGGCTCCTCCTAGGTCACATGGGTCCTCTTTGAGGACTTAGCTTAGTGTTTAGATGTAGTTTTTGTATATGATCCTTGGTGCTCCGTTGTATGTAGCCTTTTGACACTCATTGTACATGTGATATTTATACATATATGTATACATGGCCTTTACCTTTTTGTGTTATATGTGTTTGTGAATGTTTTTGTGAAATGCATGTTTATATGGACGTTGAATTCATATGATATGTTATGGATGATTAATGCAAGGTGGGAATGAAAATGTGCTAATGATCATTTATAGCTTAGATATTTTCTTGGCTATTTTCTAGTATTGTTTATCAGGGGCACCAAACTTGGTGGCACATGGGATGAATGACTCATGAATTGACATGGAAGAAAATATGGATGTTGATATGGAAGAAGATATGGATGTTGATATGTAAAACTACCTATTTTGTAGAGACTCAAACATACTAGTGGTATCAAACAAACTCACTACAACTGCCTAATCCCTCTAGGACCAAATGTGTGTGTAATGGATTCATTTATCAAATCATGAGCATGGTAATGACTCGAGGTAATTAAGAACTAATGTGTGTGCAAGTGAGTTCATTAAATCATCTTGAGTAAATTGGGTAAAACTTGCTATGGATAAAACCAAGAAGCTAGCTTGTCCTTATGTGCATTCAGAGGTCTCTTTAAAAGATGTGTCACCATGCATGAGTGTAATCCACTACAAATCAAGCGTCTATAGCTCTAGTGGAGGCTAAATACATAGTCCAAAATTTATGTTTTGATCTATTAAGTTTTGGGGATGACTACCTAACTGTTTGACTAGAAATATAGTACGATCCTTACAACCCAATGATTAGTGGTGTGTGATGTAAAATATTTAGAGTTTTTGTTAGGGATTTTTCCCTACTCTTTATTTTATTTTTGGAATTGTGATAGTGGTGAAAACCACTTTTTTGGTGGACTATGTTGCACGATGGGACTAGCAAGGATGACCCTTTTCACTTCGAGATTTATACCAAGTATGGTGTTATCCCTCTTTGATACAAGATGTTTTTAATATGTGAAATTATGTTTGGCTCAAGAATGTTTTTGAGTCAATTTCTAAAACTCAATATTTTCTTAGTGAAGATGTGTAATGGTCCTAAAAATAACTCAAAATATATTTTGGAGTTTGCTTAAAATACTAGGAGTGGCTGAGTGACCGATAACACCTAGGATTTTTATAGAAATGTGTTTTGTGCGAATGGCAATTTGACTTAGTGGAATTGTGTGGATGATATTGTGAAGGTGCTCCTGATTAAGGCAACATGACTTTTTTTGGACCAATTAAGACCTTGAACTTAATAAATGATCCCTAATATGACATGTGAAATGTGGATGGAATGTATGAAATGCAAAATGAAATGTGTGCTAATGCATTTTTTTTGAAATGAAGTGTATATGAAAAGGAAATGCAATGTTGTGAATGAAATGTATGCAAATGTTTTTGTGTATTAGCCATGTATATATACATATATAGAAATCAAATCATGCATATAAGAGGACCCCTAGACAAGAAAGAGCTAAGTCTCAAAAATCAATACAAATGTGTATCACCCCATAAAGCTTGTGAACTGGTACCAATCTTGAGAGCTAGTCAAGATAGTCTACGATGTCATCTAACTCTTCTTGCTTATACTCATCTGTTTCTGCCTGGAAAACCTCTATATCTGAAGGTGAAGGTGAAGGTGAAGGTGGAGGGGATGGAGGAATGTAGTTGGTGGAAGCCCTTAACAATTTCTCAAACAAGCAAATTTTTGAAAATGATGGAGGCAAGGAAATTTGGTCCATATTGATAAGGCTCATGTCAATTGGAATTGGCTTAGTCAGATTGTATGGATTACAGAGTGGGGTGAATAAATCAACAAGATTCATGTTGACTTATGGGCAAGGTTAAAAAGGTTGGACAAAATGTATGGGACCTAGGAATCGGTGCTAGGAGCTTGGTCAACCTAAACAGTAGAAAGAAACACAAATAAATACATTTTTCTAAATGATATGTGCATGTGATGCTGAAAAAAAAAACATGTTTTTCTTGATTTTTGATTGATTTTTTTTTTGTATTGGTGAAAACCACTGTTTTTGTGTTATGTACATATGCTACAAGTTGGCTTATGAAATGATATCAAAAGATAAAATACTTTGGACTATATGGCTACAAAGGAATAGAAGAATATTTAAATAAAAGGAAATTAGCTTAGGAAAATTTTGGAGCTGAATGGTAGAGACGTTTTTCGTAGGACTGCCCAAACTGCCGAACTCGTTTCGGCCATATCTCACTCATCCAAACTCGGATTGAGCTGAAATTTTGAGGGTAGATGCCTGAAAAACCCTAGAACATCTCCACCAATTTTCATATCATTTGGAGCAACACAGATCCTAGCGCATCCCTATGTGTGAACGATATATTTGGCAAGCGGCTATGCGAGGGTTTCATCTGGGTTGAGTGCAAGCAGCTCCAGAGGTTGGTTTTTAGGGCCTTCGGGCCCTAGCGGCCAATATTTTTGTGGTTTATGCTCAATATTTTAGCAAGAAATGTTGCAGGGGATACAATATGGGTTAGAAATTTGTCTTTCAACAGATCATACTCTGAACTTGAGTGACAACGACTTCCAATTTGCTGCACAAAAGAAAAGTGAAAACCATACCTTTCCACGATGTCTAGGGCAAGGATTAAAGAGACCACGAAATAAGTTTCAAGCAGTTGATCAAAAAATGGCTCATATCTCAAGTGAATCTGGTGCTAAGGTGCACCCACAAAATAATTCTACTATGAAAACCCCTGTCAAGGGTAAGAATTTTGAAGACTCAGCCCCAAAAATGAATTTTAGGGATGCCCTTCGTGGTGGACAGCCTCAACCCAATGCTAATATCAATACTAGGGCTTCTCATAAACCTCTAAGAATGCCTAAGATTGATCCCAGGAAAATGGAGTCAGGATGTCTTAAAGCAATGGATGGAACTCCTATTGTTAAGCTTGATATGGGTAACATTCAGACTGGCATTGAAGATTTGGAAAAAAGAGGACTAATTTGTTGGTTCGTGGGTTTTCGTCCGAGTCTATCTGCTTTCAAAGTCTGGGCTGCAAAAAGCTGGAAAACTAAAGGTGAGTTACAAATCTCTATTTATCCAAATGGTTATTTTCTTGTTTTATTTGCTAATAATGAAGATAGAGAGAAAACTTTTCAAGGGGGTCCTTGGTTTTTTGGAAGGGCGGGGCTTTTCATGAAGCCCCGGCATACTAAATTTAAAGCCGAAGAAGAGATGCCTTCTATAGCTCCCGTGTGGGTTAGACTCTTTGGCCTCCCTATTGAATTTTGGAATCCTACTATTTTTTCTTCAATTGGAAACTCTTTAGGAACTTTTATGATGACTCGCTGATTGTACTCAAAATTTTGAACATATTATTTATGCTCGAATTTGTGTTTTAATGGATTTTGACAAACCCCTACCTAAAAATATCACATTACAATTTGGGGAAGACACTTGGGAGCAAGTAGTGGACTATGAGAACATTCCTTTTCGTTGTAGAATTTGCCATGAATATGGTCATTTGGCCAGATGCTTGCCCAAATAAAATTCCCGATCAAAAGAAAGAAGATATAAACTCAAGCAGGTTTCCAAATACCTAAGAAGAAGAACACTCAAAAAAACCAAGTAATGAAGGATCAATCAAAGTCATTTGCTAATATGTTTGAAATCCTTTCCACAAATGATGTCCCAAGTGAGGAAGAGGAAATAATGGAAACTGAAATCTTAGAAACACAATTTAAATATGAAGGAAAGAACTCAGAGACAAACCAACAAATCAAAGGTTTTCAATAGAAAAAAAAGGAGAAAATTTACACAAGAAAAACAATATTTCAAATGTCAAAACTTCAAATAATGCAAGTCCCAATATAGACTCCATTGAACCATCTAGTAAAATTTTGGTAGTGTATGAGCATTCTTCAAGGTTAGAAGCCATCTCAGATTCAATTGGAATAAGTCAAGAAACAGGGAAAAAAAATTGAAGATGGATTCTAATCAAAAAGTAGGTCGCAAGACCAATCAATATCATATGGTAAAAGAAGGTGAAAAGCTTGTAGAGGAAGGTAAGATTAATGCCCTTCCCAACATTTTTAGCCCTGGTATTAATGAAGATCATCACTTGGAATATTAGAGGACTCAAAGGGAGTCTTTCAAAACAAAATGAAATTAGAAGAATGATTCAGATAAATCATCCACATCTTGTTTTCCTTCAAGAAACAAAAATGTCAATGGAGGATATGGACTTAATTGCCAAGTAAAATTTGGCCAGCTAGAAAAGTGGTTTCCCTCGGTTCCCAAGGGACTTCGGTGGCATTGCTTGTCTTTGGGACCCAAAAGAGGTAGTTATTCACCATATGGTTGGCAGTTGGGGTTTGTTGGCTATAGCTATTCAAAGTAGACATTCCAACCAGATTATGCTCTGCATTACTGTTTATGCCCCGACTTCTTTGGAGGAAAAAAGAAGATAGTGGAAGGATATTACTCATATTATCTCTCATTTTCCTAAAGCTTGGATCTTGATCGGAGGAGATTTCAATACCATCCTCTCTCTAGATGAGAAAAGGGGGGGAAATAGAAATTTGGACAAAAGTACTGACCTCATGAGCGAATATATTGCAAACCTCCATCTTGTGGATATCCAACCAGATAATGGCCTTATGACTTGGTCTAATAGAAGGCAAGGCTTAGCTTGTATAATGGAGAGATTGGATAGGTTTTTGCTCTCTAAAAATTTCTTAATCCATGGTCACATTCCTAAAGTGAAGACTCTTAATAATGCTGGTTCGGATCATTGGCCACCATGGTGGAAATGTGGAAAACCAATGTGAGTTTCTCTCCTTTTCATTTTCAATTAATGTGGCTTAGAGACATTTCCTTCAGACCTCGTGTGCAACAATGGTGGAAGGAAGGTAAACCTAGGCATGGGACTAAGATGTTCTGTTTTGCCAAAAGACTCGCAATACATTAAATCCAAAATCAAGACTTGGAACTGGAAAGAGTTTGGGGATGTTCATAAAAAAAAACATGAAGTTATTGCTCATCTTGAAAATTTGAATAAGAAAATCCGTTTAGATGGCCTCACAGAGAAGAGAAGTGCAGATGAAATTAAACTCACAACTCAGCTTGAGGAATGGGAAAAAAGAGAAGAAATCTTATGGAAGCAAAAATCTAGAATTCAATGGCTCAAAGAAGGAGATCGAAACACAAATTTCTTCCACAAATCTCTTCTAGCTCGAAGATCTCACAACTTTATTTCTTCCTTAAAATCAGATTCTGGAGATGTTGTTTATACTTGGGATGGCATGAACTCTATTGTTGTTGATTACTTTTCCAATCTTTTTGCTCCTACTCCTCTTGACTCAACTTCTCAACAAAATGTTCTTCAAGCAATCCCTTCTCTTATCACTTCGAGGAGAACTCTATTTTGACTCGCTCCTCGTTACTATCAATGAGCTTCAACAAGTAGTTTTTAAAATGCAAAAAGGGAAAACCCCAGGTCCCGATGGTTTTCCTATTGAGTTCTACCAAGAGTTCTGGGATATCCTTCATGTTGATTTATTAGAGGTGGTGGAAGAAGCCAGGAAATCCAAAGAAATTTTGAAGGTTATCAATAAAACTTATATTACTCTTGTTCCAAAAGCTCAAGAGGTTGATCATATCTCAGCTTTTAGACCTATTGCTTTATGTAATGTTCTTCTCAAAATTATTACTAAAATCATGGCAGTAAAGGTTGAAGCCTCTTTTGCATAAGATTATTTCCCCGAGCAAGGGGGATATGTGGAAGGACGTCAAATAGTAGATGAGATAGTTCTTGCTCAAGAAGCCATCCATTCCATGGATATGCAAAATTCTCCTTCTATGTTCATCCGGTTAGACTTATCCAAAGCTTATGACAGAGTGGATTGGCACTTCCTTATCAAAGTTTTGAGGCAATTTGGTTTCTCTAAGGATTGGATGGATTGGATTATGGGATGTATCTCTTCAGTTTCCTACTTAGTTCTTATCAATGGCAGGCCTTCTCAGTCTTTCCCAGCTTCCAGAGGTATCAGGCAAGGTGACCCGCTATCCCCTTATTTATTCATCATTCTTGTTGAATGCTTGGGTAGGACTATAACCAAAAAGAGGGAAAACAAAACCCTTGAGGGAGTTACCATTGCTCATGGAGCTAGACCTATCTCTCATCTTCAATTTGTGGATGACTCTACCCTTTTAGGTAAAGCTACAGCTTAAGGAAGCTTCTAATATTAAGCAAATCATTAGCTATTTTTCTAAGGCTATCGGGCAGCTTGATCAATGAAGACAAATCTAAAGTTATTTTCTTTCACCGCTTCGCTAGACAGGAAGCCATGGTCTTGGATAAATTAAGATATAAGAAGACCTCTCTTCCAATCACTTATTTAGGTATTCCCATAAATATTCAAAGGCAGAAAAATAAATATTGGAATTGGTTGTTGGACAAAGTCAAGAAGAAAATTGGAAAGTGGACCAACAAGTGGCTTTCTTCCGGGGGTAGAATCACCTTGGTAAAATCAGTCCTTCAAGCTATTCCTATTTATGTTTCTTCCATTTTGAATATCCCAAAGGTTGTTCTTCGAGAATTGGATCAAATCAGTCATCGTTTCCTTTGGAGTGGTACTAAGGAGAAAAGAAAATGGGCCTTGGTGAAATGGGATACTTTATGTCTTCCTAAGAGTGAAGGGGGGTTAGGATTCCGGTCTTCAATTAATAACAACAAAGCTTTAGCCGCTAAATTATATTGGAGGATGTTGCATAACCCCAATGCTCTTTGGGCCAATAATCTCCATGCTAAATATGCTGAGAACAAAAGTCCTGAAGACCTTGTTCGCTATCAACTTCCTACCAAAGGTTCTCCCATTTTAGCAGTTCTTAAGACTGGTGAGGATTTGATAAAGAAAAAATTATTTTGGATCATTCATAATGGTCAACATGCAAATTTTTGGACAGATTCTTGGGATGGTCACAAGCCTTTGATAACTCAGCTTCCCGATTGGAGGCCTTGGATGGAGGAGCTTCACCGAGCTAATTGGATAAAGGTGGCTAATTATTGTCGGTACCATACTGGTAATTCAAAGGTTGGTAGATATTGGATCCCTATTGAGGACTGGCCTATTCAAATCCCAGAAAGGCAAAGACAAGATATCCAAGGCATCCTTCATATGAGATCCCTCTCTTGGTCCCATGAAAAAGATTGTTTTGGATGGAACGACACTACTAAGGGTGAGTATTCAGTTGCTCAAGGTTATTTGACCTTATGCCATAATAATCCCAACCATTCTTCTGACATATTTTCTCAATTGTGGGCTCAAAAGCTCTGGCCTAAGGTGAGGTTCTTTAATTGGCTTTTATTGCATCGTAGGGTGCTTACCGGTGAGCAACTTATGAAGCGTGGTTTTCATGGCCCTTTTAGATGTGAAATGTGTGAAGAGAATGTAGAAAATATCAACCATATTTTTATTGAGTGTACTTTAGCCTCCGAGCTATGGAGGAGAATGGCAACTTTACTTGGCTTACAAGTGGTCCAATTTTTTCACTTTTGAACAACTTTGGAGGGATTGGCCTAATCAAGAGGGTGTTGATCATTTTATTAGGCAATTAGTTTGGATGGGTTCTACCATTCTTCTTTGGAATATTTGGAATGAAAGGAACAACCAAATTTTTAATCAAGATAGGAAGGATATTCACTATATTTGGCAAAAGACCATAGCCAACTTAGTTGAATCAGTCCATCATCTCCTTAATCACCCCCAAAACTCCCACCAAAGATGGGATCAAGTGATGCAAAGATTGAAGATTAAACCTTCTAAGGGCAACCAACTTAAAGGGAATGTGAGTATTAGTAAGATGGATAGGACTAGAAATTGGCAACCTCCTCCTAAGGATTTTGGAAAAGTCAATACCGATGGAGCCTCTAGAGGGAACCCTAGAAAAGCCAGTGTGGGAGGAATTGGTAGACTTTCAGATGGCTCCCTGGTTTTTACTTTTGCTGAGAATTTGGGTATTCTTTCCAATAACCTTGCTGAGGGGTATGGTATCCTTAGAGGCCTTCAGGAGGCTACCAAGGTTGGATGGGAAAAGGTGTTAGTTGAGTCTGACTCTCAACTTATGATTAATCTCTTGAAGACTCCTTCTAAGAATCATAAGGTGGATTGGAGAATAAAAAGAATTATTGAGAAGATTCAGCTTAATCCAGATGGGATTTTTGAAAGTTGATTACAATCATGTGGTCAGAGATCAAAACAAGAGTGCCGATGCTTTAGCTAATTGGGCTTTGGACAAAGGTGATCTTACTTGTTATGGCCACCCTCCTATATGGTGGGCTTCTCAAATTAGGGAAGCTCTTCTTTCTATCATTTCTTTGGATGGCTCCAGTTTCAAGGTACCTAGTTTCTTCTTGTTTTTTTTTTGTTTCTCTTTGGTTCATTCAGCTTTTTTAGTTCCCTAGCTCATTCTATTCTTTATTTTGTTTCCTCCGTTGATTCTTGCATTAATAGTCTTCTGGTCTAGATAGGTCATTGTTTTGTTCATTTTTTTTTCTTTTGTCTTCTTTGTTTTTTTGTTTAGTTTTTTAAGGTGGGTGGGTTCTTTTGTTTTGTTTTGTTTTTGTGTTCTTTGTGTTGTTTTTTGTTGTTCTTGTGTTTTTGTTGTTTTGTTTTTTTTTTTATGTTTATTGTTATTGTTCTTGTGTTTTTTTTGTTCTTGTTCTTGGGTTTCTCTTTGTTTGTGTTATTTCATTTTTTTATGTGTGAGTGTTTTCTATGTTTTTTGTTTTTGTTTATTGTCTGTTGTTGGTTGTTTTTTTATTTTATTTTATTTATTTTATTTTTTAGGTTTTGGTTGTGTTTATTTTTCATGTTTTTTTTGGGTTATGTCTTTGTAGTGTTCTGTTGTTTTTGTCTTGTTTGTGTTTTGTTATGTGGTTCTTGTGTTTTTCTATGTGGTTTGTGTTGTGGTTTCTTTTATCTTATTGTGCGTGTTTGGTTGTGCTTTTGGTTTTGACACACTCAAGGAGTTTGTTTTTTATTTTATTTTATTATTTTTGTTGTTATTTTCTTTTTTTAATTTGGTTTTGTGTGTTTGTTTGCTCCTTGAGTATGTCAAAGGTGGTAGGCCAGGTCCGAGTCCTGGGCATTTTTTGCGGAATGGATACCCCTTCCTCCTTGGGTCTTACTCGAAAGTGGCATCCCTTTTGGGATGTTTTCCACAAAAAAAAAAAAAAAAAAGTTTGCTTATGAAATGGCTTAATGGAATGGAGGTGGTAGTTCACAAGTAGGGGTAGCTCGTTCTTGGGGAAGAATCAAGTGAAATATGGGCTCATGAATGGTGAAAATATTGAGATAAAACTTATCTTGTTTGGTATGGGGAATGATGGACTCTAATTCTTCTCAGATTCATCCAAAATGATCGACATGAGTTTGAATTATTCATAGATTTCATCATCAAAATGATCGGGATGGAGGGCTTATTATCCTGAATGATATTAAGCCTTTAGAAAGCTTGTTCAAGAGAAGAGGTTGTGGAAAGTGGGTGGAAACCTAGACCTAAATGGTAATGCACCTCTTGATATGGAATATCAATAGGTTGATGCACTCCTTGTTCATGCAATCCTTGGCCATGACCTTACCAATTAACTATGTTAAAATAACAAGATGGAAATCCCAATATGTTTGGGATGTTGGCAAGTACCGTTTCTTTGGGTTCCTCTAGGGGAGCTAGAATTGATGAAGAATAAATCCCCCATACACAAAATTTATGCTATTTGGAGATGAACCCATGTTATATACTACTCTTATGGCTAAATGTGGAACAAGTGGTTGATTGAAATATTTATCATTAGGAATGGTGAGGGGCATGACGATGATGTCTTGGACAACATAGTCACCAATACTAGGATTAGTAAGGTGGACTTCAACTTGGGAGGATATGGGAGGACCATGGTCAGATGATGGCTCAGGAGGTGGTGAATATGAAGGTGTTTCACAATCCATCAATTCTACTTGTGAAACATTATGTGATGGTAATGGAGTGGCTTGATAAGGTTGTTGAATGAAGGATGATGATGTGGATGGCAATGATGTTGATGATATGGACTGACTATGACTACATGTGCATGTAGTCAATTATGAAGATGATGGGGGTGTGGAAGCTTGATGGTGATTGGTAAAAGGGAGCTCCTCAGGAATGGGATCCTTTGATGAAGAAATTAGTGAAGTGGTAGATGGATTGGTTGATGGTGAAAGGAATAGGTGAGTTAAAGGAAGCATGGACTCATAAGGATTTGAAATGAAATTACAATACTTAAATGGCTCGATGTCCATTGGTATACAATGTACTTGTCCCTCATGAATGTATTTCAAACATTGATGTAAAATGGAAGGAACACATCTCATTTACCTCATCCAAGGTCTTATAAGGAGTGCATTGTATGTCATGGACCCTTCCAAGATATGAAACATGGTGTGCAATGTTTTGACCCCTACTTCAATGTGCAAAAAAATAGTGCCAACTATGGAATACAAAGCATCGTTGAATGCTTTCAAGGTGAATGATGACTTGGTGATGTGAGATGAAGGAATGTTCAAATGATGAATGGCATATGTGGTTATGATATTGATAGAGGAACCGGTGTCAATTAACACTCTTTTAAAGGGCTTCTTATCAATTAGATCCATAATATGCAATGGAGGGTCTACTGAGTCCGATGATATTGGCTTAATATA
This sequence comes from Wollemia nobilis, assembly GCA_028583015.1. Lineage (NCBI taxonomy): Eukaryota > Viridiplantae > Streptophyta > Pinopsida > Araucariales > Araucariaceae > Wollemia > Wollemia nobilis. Next base: position 5,659,359 of record JAQPPZ010017221.1, read on the forward strand.
TAAGTCATAGAATGTGATGGAAGGCTCCATGCATATTTGGATGCTCCCCAATTTTTTTTTTAAAGAATTAGAATCTTGCTATTGTAGTTCAATGGATTTCAGAATATCCATTAATGCCTCATGATGTGCGGGAGATTGTTGAATTAACTCATAAATTAACAATTTGGTGGAAGCCATCTTGAAGCTTGTGGTTAACTGGATACTCAATGAGATGATTGGTCATGGTGGATGATTGATGGGTGGATTTGGTGGATTTAATTGGCTAGGGATATGGATGGATGATGAAGTATTAGGGGAAATTTGAATAGGTGGTGATGTAGGAGGTTGTGACACACTTTCTTGGGCTTGTTGCCTTGAATTTTGTTGATTGCTTATTTGACCTCTAGTGACCACATGGATGGCCCCTAAAAACCCTTGGTATTGTTGGACATGATTTCATTTATTAGAAGGATTTTTGGTATTAGCCCCTCCTACATTTGGTTGCACCTCCTCAGGATGAGGAAGTGGTGTTTGAAAATACCAAGGTTTTGGTTTTGTTGAGAAAAGGGGATTATCAAGCTTGATCGCGCCCAAGTCAATAAGGTCTTGGATGATGTCTTCGAATGTATAGCAATTGTTAATATCATACACATTTTACCGATTATAAGGACAAAATAGATGTTCCCGATAGTGTTTACTATGTTTGGCAGGATAATCAAGTCTAATTTTAGGTAAAGGAAGTTTGTTTGTGTCATACAACATTCGAAAAATGGAAGCATATGACTCGGATAAGGGGGTGTATTGGTGATTTTTTTCAAATAGACTACCTCTAGGGATGGTTTTCTACAACTGGAACTATGTTTTGGATGGCTTGTATTATTGAGGGTACCACATGATAAGAAATTTGTTGTGGTATTTGTTGCACGAATTGTTGTTAAGCCATTACCATCTAGCTTATGACCACTTTATTAACTTGATTTGGGCTGATTGGCTAGTGTAGCCTATGTTGATTTGGGTTGGCTAGAATAATTGCTTTTATATTGGCTCTTATTTTACCATTATTTATTTTTATGCTTAAGTATGCCTTCTTGGACTTTGATCTCCTCAATGACACTAGCTTGAGCCAAAGCTTATTCAAATGAATGATAAGTTCGTAGTTGAAGCATCAAAGAGATAGGTTTTAAACAAATCTTGGTGAAAAGCTTAATTAGATCATCCATTGGCAAGGTGAATGGCAACTTATTGATGACAACCCTCCAACAGTTTCCAAAATCATAGATAGATTGATCATCATGTTGTCTTAAAGCATAGACATCAGATAATGAGATCTTATTTTTAACATTTAATATGAAACACTCAAAGAATTGGTCAATAAATCGCTCAAAAGTATACATACTATGGTTGGGTAATTGATTATACCATTCTATGGCATCTCCTCCTAATGTTTGAGAAAACTTTCAAAGCATGAGAGAATTATCATTTTGAATTTTGAAACAAGCATGTATAAATGTGCTCACATGTTCTTTGGGATCCTCAGTTCCCTTGAATTTGTCAAACTTAGGCATCGTGAAATATTTTGGATATGGTAGTGATGGTACCGAAGGATGAATGGGTTGATTGATCAATTGGTGTAAGGTTGGTTTCTGATTTGTCAAACCAAGAGTATATTGTATCAATTGATCTATCTATTTTTGCATGGCCTTAATTCAAGGGTCCTCTCTAAATTACCTGATGATTTTGTGGTGGGGTGGAGAAATTGTGTGAAGTGACTAAGTGATGATGATATTGGTAATGATGGCTAGGTGAATTTGTTGGAAATTGATGAATGGGAGATTGATGATGAAAATATGGTGAATTATGGAATGAGGTTGATGTATGAGGATTATGACTAAGTTGGCCAATAGGAATAGGATGGATGGTGGTATGAGTTGGTGGAGGAATAGGGATATAAACCATATAAGACTATGGTACCCATGATGGACCCTGGTTAATAAGGAGAGTCTGAGTAGATTTTGGTAAACATTTAGGGTTCACCTGTACTTGATGTTGAGTGTTTTGATTTTGTCTAAGCAATTTGTTCAAGTGTTCCCATACCTCATGAATCTCTCTATCATATGCTAAGGTTATAGAAGCATATGGTATGGAATATTTGGATTGGGGACAAGTTACACTAGGTATGGCAACTTGTGAGGCTGAAACTTGTGAAGCAACATTTACATGTGCTTCATACAAGGGGTTGGTGTATGTGGAGGTGTATGAAGTTCTAGGAGCACATGAGGTTTGGGGAATGGAAATATGGAAGGAAGGTGCAAATGATGCCTCAAAAAGAGGCTTGGTGTACAGTTGGGTAAAGTTATATGGTGGCTGGGAATAAATATGCTCCTGCTGTAAAGTAAGATCCTATCTAAGTGAGTTGGGGATTGACTCTAAGACATAGCTAGAAGACTTCATGATAGCTTCTAATTTTTCCATGTCTATATGGGTAATGTGGTAATCAATGGTTGGTGGGGTTAACTCTTCTTGGGGCATAGCCATGTGAAAGGTTATGGATGGTAAGGAATGTGATGGACCTGCAGATAAATCTTCCTGTGTCACATTCAAGGAATCTACCATAGAAGTGGTGGAGAGAGTGGATGAAGGTTCCATTGGATTATCTTGATTTAATGTTTTCTTTTGTTTTCTTGTTAAGACCATAAAGCAAATAAATCAAAATACATATTATGCAATAAAATGAAACACCCAATTTAAATTTCACAATAAAAACAAACAACCAATGCTAAGTTTGTTTAACATGTGTGTCTTACCTCATTCATTGATTATCTCCTTTTAATGTGAGTTAATTTCCTTAGGTTTAAATCTTGTGTGTTTCAAATGTGCTAATCTGAATTAATCCAAAAAAGGTAAAAAATATGGATAATATGGGGCAACGATATTCTTGTTGGTGATGAAATCTAGCAAGTTTGCTCGAGGGTGACCTAGGGTTTTTGAGGGCAGATATTGGTGGATGGAGATGAAAGCCACCATCACTAAATCTCAAGCAATGGTTGGTGATGAAATCCATCCACTACTTTTAAAATGTGAATCGTGCAGTGTGTGGTTATTTTTAAAATTTATGATTTTCTATTGTGTTCATACAATGTTAGAAAGATAACTACTTTCGATGGTCTAAATCAGAAGCCACTATTAACAATACTAATTTTTCCAAAGGATATATAGTACACCACTTAAAACCTACTCTAAACAACTAGGGGGTTCATCTATTACTTCGTATGGAATCACACAAGTACGGGGATACTCTTGGTGTATGAACAATGTTCCTACTTAGACTTACAAAAATAGGAATCCCTAACCCTATAATGCAAACTAATTATGCAATTTCAATTTACATGAAATCAAAATGCAATATATTTTTTTGTTTTACACAACAAAAAATCAAAAAATTCAAATAGAAGATGTGGATGGATGCAAATGATTAATCTAAAACCTAAGATGCAATCTAATATGAATGTTCTTTTCCACATTAATTAATGATGTTCTTTTTATCTTAAAACCTGAAAAAGACCTAAAATTGCCAAAATACATAAACAACAAGCTAGGGTTTTAGTTGTAGACTTACAAAACAACCTACATATATGCTATAACTCTGTAAAATACTCCTAGGAATTTCTGAAATTCACCTGGGCATTTCTAGATAGCCCTCGACCACCATCAGGCATTCGTGCAACTTCTGTAACCTTCTACAAACTTCCAGAAACCCTAGATCTAGCAAAAACTATGAAATCAGTACTTCTAAAAACCCTACAAGATGATAGAAAACAACAAATAAATCAAAAAGGCAAATCATAAAAATAAACCCTTAGGGCTCCCACTATGGTCACCATTTGAAGAGACAAAAATACAACACCAAAATAATGCTAAATAAATTGAACACAAAGAACCCAAAATTGCATAATAGATGATCTTATATTAATTGGGGGAGCCTAAAAACTCCATTGTACTATGAGGATCTTTGAATCCTTTTTGATACAGATTTACAATGGCTAGGGTTATCCGAAACCCTAGCAAACAAAGCTGGTGGTGTCTTCAGGCGCATCCTTACACCCAATAGAAGTGAGTGGGCTTTTAGTTATCTAATGTTGAACCACTCCAGCTTAAGTAGTTGTATAATGCTAATGCCACACTCCCAGATCTGCACACATTAAAACAAAAAATGAGTTAGTAGCACCTATGAGGGCTCCATAAGGTGAGGCCTTCTATAAGCAATAATATACCCTAACTATCTATTGTAAATGAAGTGGATAGAAATGAAAGTGCATGTAATAAAATATTAATCAATGGATTTACCTTACGTATTTTTTTATCTTCTGATATGATGTGGATTGTTGTAATGAATCAATGCAATTATGCCCTAGCATCACCCAGAGGCTACGGGGACTTTAGAATATCAGGCGTAAAATTCCCACGAGTGCTTGGCAACTACAGGAAATGCCTGTGGACACTCAATGATGGCGAAGGTGCTTAAAGGTGCTTGGATATGGGGAAGGAAGCACCTAGAGGAACTCGGGAGTGACAGGAAGCACCTAAAGGTGTTCGACGACTGAGGGGAAATTCTATAGAAGCATATTTGGTTGAGCGAGGGAGGTAGCTGCAGATGCGGGGGCTATGGCGAGCGAGGATGGAAGGAAAGAGCACTTGGATGCTCTAGGGAACTCGGTAGTAAACACTTCAGATTCAAGGTACAAATTTCTTAGGGCTTGGGGTATTAATTTCTCAGGGATTCATGGGTTGAGCCATCAAAATTGCTTCTATTTATAATCCAACCTAGGCATGCTAGGGTTTCAATGTGGTTGAGATAAAAGCAAATCAGAGGGTGGATATTAAATTTAGGGTGTGGCATGGATTGATGTGGATGAATGGATAGGATTAAGTGAAATAATATGGCTGGGATTAATTCACTTATATAAATATATATTTATTAAATATATATAAAATATAATATATAAAATATTAATATTAAATATATATAAAATAAATATATATAAATATATATGAATAGTGGGCAAAAATGGTAGGAAATCATGGATGGAGGACAAGTGGCTAGGTTTTGGTGTCTACAATTCTTGCATCAAAAAGGAACATGACCAATATTTAAGGTTAGTGCTAGAGGTGCTGAGGAAAAATTAGCTATATGGAAAGTTTCTCTAAATGTGAGTTCTATACCTTACAAGTTCGGTATTCATGACACATCATCTTGATAGAAGAAATTGTTGTAGCTCCTAAGAAAATGGAGGCTATCTTAAGTTGACCTACATCAAGAAATGTGTCTAAAGTAAGACGCTTTATGGGGCTAATTTGTTATTATAGGTATTTTGTGAGGGATTATTCAAATATTGCCTACTTTATCACTAACCTTCAAATAAAGTGTAAAGAGTTCAAATGGTCGAATAAATTTGATACCACATTTGAAACTCTAAAAAATAAGATAACTAAAACACCTATTATGAAGATACTAGATCCTCTTGGGAATTTTACAACATGTACAAATGCTTCCTTAGAAGGTCTAGGTGGGGTGTTGTTCTAAAATGATGCTATAGTAGCATACAAGTCTAGAAATATCAAGAAGCACGAGTTAAATTATGCTACACAAAAATTAGAACTAGCAATAGTTGTGCATGCACTAAAGGTCCGTAAACACTATTTTTTGGGTAAGCCACTTGATATAAGGACAAACCATTAAAGCCTAAGGTATATTTTTATCCAACCTATGCTAAATACAAGATATAGAAGACAAATAGAGTTCTTAGTAGAATAGGACTTTGGTATTGATTATATCAAAGGGAAATAAAATAAGGTTGTAGATGCCTTGAGTTGGAGAAGGCACATAACAACATTAACCGAAATTCAGAGGAATGCAACTACAGGATCCATATTGGAAATTTAGGCTAAAATTGAGGGAAATATTGAATAAAATAAGGATTTTAACATAAAATATGGACTTTTATGTTTTAAGGATAGGGTTATCATACCCAAAATTGGTGATTTGAGGAGAATGATTATGCAAGAGACACATAGTTCTCCATATTATGCTCATTTATTAGAATCAAATATGAAATAAAACATGGAAAAACCTTCTATTTGGTAGGAATGAAATAGGATATCACTAGTTTTAATGTGAGATGTTTAGAGTACCAAAATGTTAAGGCAAAACATTGACATCCAATAGGGATATTATACCCACATGATATTCCTACTCAGAAGTGGCAAGTTATATCCATGGATTTTGTTGTGCGTTTACCTAAGACTAGGTACCATCATGATGCAATTCTTGTGATGGTCAAAAAGTTGAACAATGTTGCACATTTTATACGAAGTAACATCAAGGATGATGTACCGATGGTTGAAAATAAGCTTTCCAAAGAAATTTTAGGTTAAATAGTTTTCTTAAGGTGATCATATTAGATAGATATTTGAGGTTCACTTTAGAATTCTAGTAGGCTCTTCATCATGTAGTAGGCACTAAGCTAAATATTATTTTTGCATATCATCCAAAAATAGATGGAAAAATAGAGATCTTGAACCAGGTTTTAGAGGATATGCATCGCATGTACTACATGGATCAAAATTTTGAGTGGGAAGACTTTTTACATCTAGTTGAATTTGCATATAATAACGGACATCATGCATCCTTGGGAATGGCTCTATTTGAGGCCTTGTATGGTTGAATATGTAAAACACCTCTATCATGGGATCATTTAGAGGATCCAGTTATGATCAGACTAGAAATTTTTAAAGAGATAGATGACCAACTCAGAGTGATTTGGCTTACGGTCAAAGAAGTGACCAATATCTAGAAGAACTATGATGGTTTAAAATATTTCTAATAGAATTCTCTATGGGATACATAATTTTATTGAAGGTAAGACAAATGAAAATTTCCATCAATTCAACTAAGTTGGATCCTCGCTATGTTGGGTCTTTTGATATCATTGATAAGAATAGTCTAGTAACCTATAGGCTCGCCTTGTTGCCCAACCTATCAAATATCCATGATAATTTCCACATATATTTTTTTAGTAAATATGTTGTTAATCCTACTCATGTTTAGAATATTTCTAAATTATAGATGGAAGATACCTCAACCATTGAGGTGATATGGATACCGGTAAAGATTCTATGTTGAAGAAACAAACCCTAGATCAATGCAAGGTCCAATGGGACCAGTATTCAAAAAAATGTGTAACTTAGAAAGATGCTGAAGCTATGAGAAAGCAATTCCCATATTTATTTGAATGAATATTGTTGTAATATATTACAGTATTTGGTACATGCTAATGTACCATCATGGGTACATTTTTAGATTATGAGTTTATCTTAATTTAGTGTTTGAGTGTTTACTTAATGCAATGTAATAAATGCATAACTATTATTAGAATGTGCATGTTTTCCATGTGTACATGAGTCTAGAGTAGAAATATAGTGAGTCATAGGAAGGTGGAAGGCCAAGAGTCATACTCTATTATATTGGACTTTGGAGAGTAGTTGAGTAGTAGAGTAGTATAGTTGAATGATTGAGGAAGTTAGAGATAATGAATGAGCACATTAAAATAGTTCTTAAGTTAGTCACAATGTAGAGCATGAAGAATGAAGCATTTGAGGACTCCATATTTTGTATGAAGTTACAATTTTTATGAGCTTTCATTAATGGCTATTTTATGAGTTATTTTAGAAGTTTCTCATGCTATTTACTTGCATACTAGTTTGTCATTATCATAGATATAACATTGCATGCTTATTCTAGTACTTGTGGTTGCATTTCCTTTAATATATAACATCAAAAGCTAATAGTGGTATTAGAGCACAAGGTATATTGATAGGAAATAGAGAGAACCACAAGAAATATTGAGAGGAGATTGTAAATCTCATTTTCAGAATTTTTGAAATTGCATTTTGTCTAGAGTCTTTCCTCAGAGTTGCAAAAAACTCATGAAGACTAAGACTTAGCATTTGAAAAATCAACTACCGAAGTTTATTTTTTTTAGATTTAAAAAAAAATCTATTATCATATTCTAATACTTTGTTGTAGAAAAGAGTTGATTCAAAGAAATTTTAGAATATTCCTACAATAGCTAGGAAGAATATCTTCTTTGGAATCAATCCAATACTTGAAGCAACAAGTTGAATATTGAAGATTTTGGAGGCCTAAGAAAAGGTTCCCATTGCAGAGTTGTATATTGAAGATAGAATATTGAGGAGACTCAAGAAAGATATATATATTATATATATATATATATATATATATATATATAATATTGAAGCTTTAAGTTGAAGAGACCCATAGCAGTTCCCATTGAATAACTTCTATATTTGGAAGATTGAATATAGAGAAGGACTAGAAAAGGTCATATTATAGTTTTTAGAAGCAACAAATTTTGGAGATCCAAGAAAGAGATCTCATTGCAAAACTTCCATAGTTGAAATATTGAAGAGATCAAGGAAACATCTCATTGAATTTTTGAGAAAAAGACTTAGAGAAGAAGGTCTCAAGCAAACTTGGAAGGAGAAAGAAGGAGAATGCTAGAAAATCCCTATTGAAGGAAGTTGAAGAAGTGGCCATTGGAGAAGATTTCAAGATAGCTCAAGATAGGAGATTCCAATAAAGGATAAGTTATTGATAAAGAAATATTTGGGATAATTTTTGCCATCCAACAACAAGCCCAAAAGGAAGAAGGACTTGGCAAGAATTTTACCAAATTTTGGAGAGATTTTTCAAGGATCTCAAGATGTTTAGATTCTTGATAAAGAGGCCAATGTTGAAGTCAAAATTTAACAAGATCTGAGGAGAAAGGAGCGAGAAATGGCCACAATATTTGAGATTTTTAAGGACAACCTCAAAGAGTTTGAAGGCTGATTTGTGAAAAGAAGATTGCTATTTTTTATAGAAAAAATTGAAGGGTTCTAGAAAGCAATATTGAGCTAAAAACTTGGCGGAGTTTCCAAGCAGATATGAGTGATTCTAGGAAAATAAGAGGGCAACATTTGAGAAGAACTAATAGCTGCAAATTTTCAGAAATAAAGCTGCAAATTAGAAGAGGTTAAAGGAAACACAAGTAGACTGCATTATAGCAGCAAAAATACACACTCTTGGACAACCTAGTTGAAGGAGAAATAGACAACATTGAAGCTACAAAATAGAGGAGTTTGGTATAGAAACTAAAGAATAAGAATTCAAGTACTCAAATAAAGAGTGCTTAGCAAGATATAGGATTTATAAAGTTGTATTTCCTACCAAATTTGATAGGGTTAAGAACAACATAATATAGGAGAAATTGGTTGCATTAATAGCTATAAAGAAAGCTATAAATTTACAAGTTCTAGAGCAACAAAGTAATTTGAATTGAAGTAGCAAGTTTCACAAATTGGAAGTAGCAAATAGGTGATCTAAATAACCAAGAAATAAAGCTACAAAAGGAAACCAAAAGGTATGAAACATTGGTGCAAAAATTTCTTTATTTGAATGTTCATATTTATTTTATAATTAAGTCATCAAAAAGCACTAAATTTGAGGTTTAAAGTTGCAAGAGTAAAGGTTTCAAGTTTATGTCTTCAAGGGTGCAAAATATAACATTTATAAGGATTTAAAACCTGCAAAAAAGGAAGAGAACTTAGATATATAAAATAAAAAATCAACTTCTTACTATCTATTGGAAAGCAAAGAAGACAATAGTAAATATTGTATATACTAAGATATCCAAAAGGTAAAGTTTTGAAAGGTCCGAGGTGTAGACCAATTAGTTCATCCAAACCCCATAAGGGTGGCAGAGGTCCAAGGTTCAAATCTCGGGCCTCGTCGGACTGAACGCTTGTCCCTTTCCTGGTGCTTTCAGCATCGTAAAAGGTTTAAAATGATTGTGGCATGGTGGTTATAGGGGTGGATTGCACGAAGATCTGTGTGGTAGCTTCTAGGGCGGATAGCGTAGAATACTGTGGCAGCCATAAAAAGCTAGAAAACCTGCCCGAATTCGTGGCAACTACCGATTCCACCATGTAAATTCAAAAAAAAAAAAAAAAGGTAAATTTTTGACATGATTTAGAAGCTTGGAGTCATCACAAGAAAAATCACCAAGCATTGAGCCAAAAAGGAGATGTAGTAGAAGAGTTTCCAAAGAGGAAAAGACAACACCATTACCACAACTTGGTAAGAGAAGAAGTGCCACCACCATATTCAAGAGGAGAAACCACCATTTTATGAGAGCAAAGGTGAAGGTTGAACACATATGGGGGCAAGCATTTGAAAGACACAAGATATTGTCTTATTAAGCTATGTATATCAACAGGTAAGCATTTAAGAGTAATTTATTTATGTAGAAGGGCACCAAGAAAGTCTATCTCCAAGTAACAAGGTAAGAGTGCCATCAAGAAGATGAATTCAACCATTACCAAGATTGAGGAACCAACACACAAGTGGAAGAACAACTAGGGAAATGAAGAGGAACCACCACCATCATAAAGGATGGACATCCAGAGCACCAAAAACATTTAGTCAAGGAAAAAGAAGTGGATGAACCACCAGGTCAAATAAGAGGAGCTACCATATTTAGCAATAAACGTTACCTAGAGTGTCAGTTTCATACAACTAAAGAATAGATTCTAGGTAGGAGCACTGGTGAACACCATTAGGGTTACATAGAAATACATATCAAAGACCATTTAAAGGATTATAACATAGGGATTAGCATAATTTTATAGAATTCTTGAGTTACAGTTAGCATAACACATATAGGAGAAAGAGCAACAAAAGAGGTTGGAGATTGCTCATTGAAGAGCATTACGTTGGAAGGAGAAGTGTTGGAGAATATAACAACCATATGTGAAGGTTTCAATATACCATTTGGCACATTAACCATAGAACACTAACTATTGAAAGGAGATTCTAAACACATAAAGTAAAACAGTCACCATAAAATAAAGTGCAATAATAACATGAATGTTATCAAATAGGAGCAAGTAATAATATCTTTATTCAAGCATTATAGGTATAGAATGATAAATTTCATCAAAGATACAAGAACTCAACTACCAAGAAGTAGTTAGGTGCCATAGTAGAAGCATAGCTCCAATCAACATGAAATTAATGTGTCCCCAAGCACATCACCAACTCGATCATCAAGCATCATGACAATATTTACTTAAAGCCTTTCACTTTCATTAAAGGATATGTTAGATATTGTGAAGACAAAAACACGACACTTAAACAATAATAAAGAAATCAAATGGCCCAAATAAACACAATATTGCACAAAATAGATATATTTATTCAATAAGCGGGGGAAGCCAATAAAATCCTTTTGATACAATCTATACTCAATGAGTATTTGATACAAAGATTTACAAAATGCTAGGGTTCTCTGAAACCCTAGCTACAACAATTAAGTGCCTTCATATAGTGTGTCCTCGCTTATAACAGAATAAGTGGGCTTTAGGTATCCGATGTCGGACCACTACAGCTTCAAAAACCGTTCAACAATATGTAGAATTTGTAGATCTACATACACAAAAATAGAGAAAGGGATTAATAGCACCTGTGAGGACTCCACAGTGTGAGACCCTCAGACATCTTTAAAACCTAACTAAAAATAGATCAAATGGCATACAAAATCTACAAATCATGTAACAAAATAAAACCAATAAAGATATACCTTACTTATGATGATTCCTCATTTCGTTGTTGCAGTTTTGACAACAGGCTCTGATTCACATTTTTGTGGTTGCAGTAGGCTCAGACGCGCACTTTGTAGGCTTTGGTGTGAGATTCATAGGCTCTAGAGCAATCCTGCAATATAGCAAGCACATGCATGCACTTGGTAATATTTGTAGCAAGCTTCATAAGCTCGAGAGAGCACCTATGGTGAGGGTAAAATATGCGGAAGCAGATCTGGGGGATGCGACGAATGCAGCGGATGGGAAAAAGTTACGACGATGGCAATGGAGGATGGTGAGGTGGAAAGGATGGATATGGGGGATGGCTGGAACAGTAGAAGTCCTATTGGCTAGCTAGGTCTTTGGATTTTTAGGGCTCTATCTCTTTATACTTCATTAGGGCTTCGCCAATGATCTCTTCAAGATGTAATTTCTAATATCAAGGTTCCAGGGTTTGAGCATTTGCAAATGCTCTTATTTATAATCCAAACTAGGGTTTTCTTAGGGTTTTAGCCTTGCACTTTTAATCATGTGCTTAAGGTTAAATTAGATCCTAAGTTTGAGATTCATTTTTAGATGTGGCATGGATTAATGAAGATGGACGATGGGGATTACATTGGATCGGACGACTGTGGTTAATTGAGTTTATAAATATATATTTTATAATAAATATATTATAATATAATACAAAATATTATATTAAATATATAATAATATAAATAATATTAAAATAAGCCCAATTGGGTAAGGAAATGGTGGGAAAGGTGGAATTGGGCCAAATAATTGGCCAGAAAGGTGGAATTGGGCTTTTTGAAGGTGGGAAAGGTGGAATTGAGTCAAATAATTGGCGGGAAAGGTGTATGGTGGACAAGTGGGTGGTGGAATGGTTAATATGGAGGATTAGTGGATGTAATTTGGTGTCTATAGAGATAACACAATTAATAGAGAAAATAGAGCATATGTAGTGAATGCAAATAGAACACAACGAAGAGGAGAAAGTTACATGATAAGATTGGTGCATATTCGAAGAGTCAAGGTGTAATTTGAAGGGTAAAAAATGAGCTTAAAAAACAAATATTTATATAAGTGAGTCAAGACATAAGTGAAGCACCAAATACTAGGGTTTATACACTACATATAAGGGAAGAGAAAGCAATAGTCAAAGCATTGGAGTTTGAGCATAGAGAGCATTGAATACACCACATTGGAAGGAGAGCATCATGAGAATGCAGGGTGCACAGTATAATGCCAACAAGAGTAAGCCATTGAAAGCACTTTATTAAAGAGGTAATAAATATTCAATCTAACCTATAACCTTTGCAAAGGATACAAGGCATAATATTGAGGGTAAGTTAATTATTGCTTTATACTCAAGGTTTTATAATCAAAAGGTAAAATAAGGAATAGTCTTACAACCTTAGTAGTATTATTAAATGCCTTAGAAGTTTTTTGAAGGAAGAAGTATTTATAAAGGTTATAAATCATTCAAATTGCATTGAAAATTTTTTGAAAATAACTAAACTTGGAGGTATAAGGATTACTACACAAAACTTGAATTACTTTATTTGCAAATACTTTTGTTTCTAAATGTTCATCTAGGGAGTTATAAGGAGTTCTACACCAAATTTAAACTATTGAAATTTAGAAACTATATCATTGAAAATTGAAGGAAGCAAAACATAGAATTGCTAGAGAATTGAAAGAACACATTGGAATTAGTCTCTTGCTAAATTTAAAGAGACATAAGAAGTCTAATTTTAAAGGTCTTGAAAATAGTGAACATCATCAAAATTTAAAGTGCATTGAATTATCATTAGTTTTCTATTCCCAAAAAGGGAATATAAGGTGATTATATTAAAAAATGGTTGGACATTAGGGAGATAAAGGGATTCAACTAAAAGGAAAAATAATAAATATAAGCACTTTATCAATATCATAGTAAATTCAAAACACGTTACGGATACAAATTAATTAAGAAGAGCTTATCATATACTCAAAACTAGGGAGTCATAAGGTAGAAAACCTCAAAGGTTTAAAGGTTTTTTTTAAACTTCCTTTTAAATCAAATAGCTACAAGAAGGATTAATTTTTAAATAACTATGGAAAATCTTATTAAGTATACATTATTTAAGGAATCAAAATGGTTTAGATACATACATGATTCTAGAAATGATAATAGGAAATATGCAATTAAAAGAGAAGAATCTATACGACATGGAAATATTTTTAAGAACTCACAAGCTAATATTTTGGCAAAAATAGATTCTACAGAATCATCCTCTAATGATATGATGAAAACAATTGATGACAACTATATTAATGAAGGTATTGAGAATAAATTCAATAACCATACTCAAAAAGTAGAAAAGTATATTGATTATAAATATGTCCTAAAAATTTATGAAATAAGTAAAGATAGAATAACTTCAGTTGTACATACATGGTTTGACTATTTCATCAAGGAAATGGATGAAATTTATTATCCTAATACAAATAACAAAGAATTTGGGATATCTTCACGATGCACTTATTGCAACAAATTTGGTCATGAAAAAGCAAACTGTTGGATTTTCCATCCATGTAAATATTATGGAGGAAAATCTCATTCATCTTTCTTTTGTTACTATAAAGACAAGTACTATAAAATATTTGAAGAGAAATTGATATTTAGATTAGATTATCTCTTTCAAGTTCTTATTTCAGAAGCATCTACTAACAATGAATTCAAGTTTGAAATTTTTGAAGAACAAGAAGATAGGTCATTCAAAGAACCAAAGGAAAGAAAGTGGAGCAATTTTGATCCACTTAGAACTTGCAAGATAATAATATCCATTGTTTATCAAAGATACTTAAACAAATTCAAGAATAAAAATCATATGAACCAGTTTGAAATATAGAATAATAGTGAAATGAAGAATACAAGAAAAGACTACATGAGCTCAAAGAATAAAATGAAAACCAAATTAGTATAAGGACATGAACCAAAGCAAGTTGAAGAACAAGTGAAAGATGAAGATCCATATTAAATAATAAAGTCTTTAATACCCAAATAATATAATATAAGGGGTGTTGGAAGATATTATATTATTTGGTACATGCTAATGTACCATCATGGGTACATGTTTATATTAGAAGTTTATCTTAGATTATTTTTTGAGTATTTACTTAATGCAATGTAATAAATACACAAGTATTATTAGAATGTGCAATGATGTAAATGTGCATGTTGTCCATGTGTACATGAGTCTAGAATAGAAATATAGTGATTCATAGGAAGGTGGAAGGCCAAGAGTCATACTCCATTACATATTGACCTTTGGAGAGTAGTTGAGTAGTAGAGTAGTATAGTTGAGTGATTGAGGAAGTTAGAGAGAATGAATGAGCACATTAGAGTAGTGCTCAAGTTAGTCACAATGTAGAGCATGAAGAATGGAGCATTTGAGGACTCCATATTTTGTATTAACTTACATTTTTTGTGATTTCATTAATGACTATTTTATGAGTTATTTCAAAAGTTTCTCATGATATTTCCTTGCATATTAGTTTGTCATTATCATTTATATAACATTGCATGCTTATTCGAGTACTTGTGATTGCATTTCCTTTAATATATAGCATAAAAATATAACAAATATGTGTATTCTATATTGTAGGAAACATAGAGAATTGTGTTTAGTCCAAGGGGGGAGTATGTAATGGCCCTCCTTGGTAGGGATTATTCTTGAAATTGATTTATGTATTGATGTGTGGATATCTAATGCATAGTATATTTTTATGGTGTCAATAACAATGGATGGTCACACTTTATGCTTGATTACTATTCTTGGAATATGGTACTGCTGATGTATTTGTGACTGAAGGACTAGGTACTCTCACCAGTGGATCGGCATGGGAAAACCATGAAAGTTGAGAAGAAAATATGGAAAATGATGGATGACTTGTTCATCGATAACTCAAGGGTAACAAAATACCCTTCATGTAGATTCATTGCATTTAAGATTTTTGTATGGTCATACCATTGGATCAAGAGGTTGCTATTAGAAAACGAGTCATTGTTAGTAGGTGGTGATAACTTTTGGTTATTTTAAAAGAGCCATTGACTTAAGGATAAAATAATGGTGTGTAATATTGATTGCTTTGAGTTGCATATATGCTCATATTTTAAGCATAGGTTTGATTTAAATGGTGTTAATAAGGGATTTAATTAATACCTAAGATTTGTTAAAAATGCTTGGCTATGGAATCAATAAATAAAGTATTAGTAATATTAATACTTATCTAATATCAAGGTTAATAACCAATATTAACACTTGGTATAGAAGGAATGTAAATTAATTTGATGTTATTGAAATTGAGAAATGATAATAACATTAAGATTAAGGAATTACTTTATTAGAACACTTTTTTTTGGGGCATTGATATATTTTATCTATGTGTTGCTAAATTTAACTTTAATATAAGATTTAGTGCCCAAACTATACTCTAAATTAAATATTCCAAGATTTATTGGTGCTCTACAAGTGGAAGCATGAGCTAGAATGAACATTAGCAATAAAACACGTGATAAGATGTACATTATTCAAGGTGGTGAATATTTCACAATAAATATTATATTAATGGGTTCAAGGAAGGAAAATGGGCTAGATATGAGAGGGAAAATAGGGCAGTGAAGAGGAGCAAGGAAGTGGATACTAAAGAGAAGATATTGGAGCTTTTGGTGGCATAGGTAACTATACCTTGGCTCTATGCTTAAGGTATTGATTTGTGTTTTATTGTTATGGTTTAAATTTTATTATGGTTGAGTTTTCACATAGTAATATTTTTATGTGTTTCCTTATTTCTAGTTGTGTTAATATTTTAGTAATAATGGCTTTATTTCCATATTTTTGGATTTGATTTGTTACCCATTTGGTGTTGTTGGAAGAGCTATGGTTTTAGACTTTGTAGCCTTACTTTTGGTTTGAGCTTAGTGAGAAGCTTGATATTTTTCCTACTATGACTTCTCGCATACTTTACCTATACTTAAGGTTTATAGGGAATGCTCCTATGTATGATTATATATGAAAATGAGTGATCATCTATAGTTATTTAAAGAGCAATGGGCATCAAACTAGAAAACTTAGCTATAGGGGAAAATTGTGGTCTGTTAAGCCATCTTGGTGCAAGGATATTAGCACCTTCAGCCTCCTTAAATTTCCTCTTGCTTAATTATTTTTTTGGGTTGTGTGTTATGATATCTTCATGGTGTTTCATTATGGTTTTTCTCTAGCATTGTGCTATTTCTTTTTAAAGCTAGTTTGAGGTTGATTTACATTGTATTTGGATGTTTTAGTGTGTTGGTGCAACATTTTGTACTTTGATATATCAATGTATAGGAGTCTTGTTAGTGGATAAAGGTTCATGTAGTTTATTGTATTAAACGTTTCGATGAATTGGCTAGATAATATTTCTAGAGGGTAAACTTTAGTTTTCCTTAGTATTGTGAACCCAAATTCTTTGGCTTCCTATCCTCATGACTAGAATTTGGTTCAGAGGCATATGGTTTCATCTTCCTACTGTCTAGCATATTTATTTCTATTTCTAGGGCTTGTTCCATACAATCGTCAATGGTGTTTGCCCTATGTTGCCTTAACTCATAGTTGAATTCTCCTGAGAAAGCATTCTTATAGAAGCATATGACTTGATGGTTAGTGGGTCTTAGGGTAATTGGGATTTTGTTTCTGATTTTGAAAAATCATCTGTTGAAATCTTCTACAGACTCATTTTCCTTCTTCTTTATTGTTGCGAGCTCTATCAATAAATACTGCTCATTCTTTCTTTCCTCGTATTTTTTCAAAATTTTCCTTCCATAGTCTGGAAATAGGGGATTTGGTCAAGTGGGAGGGAATTGAACCAGTCTCTTGCATCACCCTCTAACCTCTGTAATAATATTTTGAGAATTACGTCCTCGTGTTCCATATCTAGGCTATCTAATGCGTATAAGAAGCCTTTGACATGATCTTATTGAGAGACAATTGTATTACCTTGGAATTTAGGCAAATATTAATGGGCTTTGGATGGCAAGGAATGTAAGTTTTGGGGTAGATGGAAAGGTCTATATATATTAGTCCTCCAAACTTGTAGGTCCTAGTTTTGTTAAGCCATTGTGAAAATAGGGGTATTGACTATGGGAACACCAATATCCAACTGGCTTACAAGTGTAGACCTCTTAACAAAATTATTATTAGTTATATATGCCCTATTATGATAACCAATTTTTTTAGGGATTGGGGCTTTACGATTAAATACCTTTGGGTCTTAAAATACTAGGGAGAGTTCTTTGATGCTACATTTGGTGTGCGCCAATTCAAATTCTTCTTTATCTTCTTTTGGGTTCATTCAGAGTCACTAGCACTTAGGTGCAATATAATCTCACTCAGGCCAAATTTTCTCATATTTTAAATTATCTTTGTATTTGGAGGATCCAAAAAACATAACCTCTCAGAAGGTCATAATTTAAGAAATAACTCCTTCTACAAGGGTTTGGTCAGAAGACTATGGTGTCGAGGGACTAGTGTGGTCAACAGTATCATAAGGAGATAAGACATAAAATCTTCTTAGAATATCATGCTATTAAAATCCTTGAAGGCCCAAAAGCAGATATGTGAGCTCTGGTAGACTCATCGCTTCATCCTAGGATAAATCTAAAAGCTAAATAGGCTAGGTATAGACACCCTAAAATGAGCTTGCTAACTATTCATTCAAGAAAAAACTCTACCAAAATTAATTGAATAGTAAAATATGTTGGACCAAGCACATGATATAAGCATAGTTAAAGACAGACTGATGCCTTATCCATTAGGTTATCATTGTAATTTTTAACCATTCATATGACAGAGAATAGACAAATAAATATAAACTACTAAATCTATGCTCCTTCGAATGGCGTAACAAACACAAGCTCATTAATCAATGAAGATATGTTGTCTACATGATCAAATAATGTAAGATGCAGGTGAGATAACATACACATTGCACAAATTTTACCATAAAGAGAGAAACAGATAGTTCGTATTAAATTCAGAATGAAGCATTTACAATTAATGAACCCGATATATCACTCAGGTTTGTCTGAACAATACAATACAATGGATCAACTAGTTCAAATGATGTAACAGGGAATTTCTATCTACTATTCTAAAAGTAGTGACATATAGATTTTGTCTCTTTGGATCAACTTCTAGAAATCATCTCAGATAGACTGTCTCACTTTTTGCAAAACCTACACAATGGTGGGAAGAAATTGAAAAGATGACTAAACAAGGAAACAGAGAAAATACGATAACCTAGATCGGGCACTCAAAATACTTCTTAGAATCTTGTTGTGTGATTGCTTAGTGATGAAGTTTGACCACCTTGACTCCTTTTATAACTGGGCTATTCAAAATTAGTTACATATGCTTGGTGCAGGTGCTACCACTTGGAAAATTTTTAACCAATACATTACTAGGTGTTTTACAGGTTGGATTGAGCTATTTACAAAATCACCTGTACCTGCCACCTATTTTGGAGGTCACTACTATCCGTTCTAGTGTAGTAACTAGCTCTGACTGCTCTTATGTCCCCATAGTGGAAGTGACACCAACTTTCTACTTCTTGTCTTCTTCTACGGGATCCACTTGGTTGTCTTCTTACTTGTTTTATTTCACTTTCTCAACTCCTAAGAGTTTAGCAATTTCTGCCCATGCTTTGCTTGAAAATATAGCAGCTGTTCTGACCTCATGTTCAATATTATTTATTTAGTTGAGGTAATTTTTTGTCAGTGGCCCATTTTGCTTTGCAAATATGACCATTTCTATATTTATTGAGGCCAAGTATTTAAGCTGTGGAGCCAGTTCTTTGGCATCCTTGCCATCACTTTAAGCTTCCATGTTTTTTTTAGCAATGAGCGTTTCCATCGAAGTTGAAGCAGTGATTTCTTTGAGTGTTCTACACTTTGTAGCCTTGAGTTGTCCAGTTATTTTGTCTAATTTTCTATACCTGATATGGACTCTTCCCAAAGGAGCTTGTCTCAGAAATAGTTTTTCACTTTCTGAAACTCAATTTGGTAGTCATATACTTGTCCTTTAGGGGTAGTTACTTGCTTTTCCATGATTTGAGTATATTCATCTGTATATTTCTGGTAAATGTGAGCCATTTTCACTACTCTTAGATCTGTTTCTTCCATTAGGATTTTGATCTGCTAGGTTGTATTCATAATATGTAGAAGGTATTGGAAGATGTTGGTCATTGGCTTCACCTTATCTTTGGTCAATTTCACCAATTCTATTTTAAATTACTTAATGAACTCTTCTTTATTTATAGTTCCTTTGGGAAAGACTGGTGATTTCTATTTTTTCAATTTGTCTATTTCTTTCTTTAGTTTACCTATGTAATCTTGCATAGCTGAATTTTCACTTTTGAGATGCTCTCTTTCAGTTTTTATTTTCTCGAACTGAGCCTTCATTGCTCTTAGTTTAGTAAGTTCTCCTTCTACGACTACTACTTTTTATATATGAACCACCACATTTACATTAAACATGTCTACATTATCCCCTATCCATTTCACTTGCTTGGCTTCAGGATCAATGTAGAACTCAACAGGCTTATCTGACAAGGGCACTATAATAGTCACTTCGGAATTGGCTTGAGTGACTCCTTATTGAGCCAACAATAGTTTAGAATACTTTTCATCAATGATTTCATCGACCTATTCCAATTGTTGCTCTTCCTCAGTGCTAAATTGAATATTCGTTTCTTTGAATTTCGTTAGTATTCTAGAATGGGAGGCTTTGGAGATTGGACCAAATTCGACACGAGCTCTTAGCTAGAGGAGAATCAAACAGAGATGCTTCTTTAGGTACTAGTTCCCTTAGGAGGTTCTCAAGACCCCTGCTCATGTGACTTTTTTCATGGTAGCCTGAGGGATTTTCTTTTTTCATTATTTACTATGAGATGCATAGTAGTGGTATTATTTTGCTTCTGTGCCTGAATATTCATAAGTGACTTATTAGTCTCTTCTACTATCTATGATTCAACACCTAAAGCTTCTTCAACCACTATGGGGAGACTTGTTGTCTAGGCTACAACTGGTACTATTTCTTCTTCCACCTGAGTTAATTCTTTGGGAGAGCTTGTTTGTATAGTTGGCTCAATTTGTGGTAGGTTTGTTTTGGGAAGAGG
The DNA here is from genome assembly GCA_028583015.1 of Wollemia nobilis. Lineage (NCBI taxonomy): Eukaryota > Viridiplantae > Streptophyta > Pinopsida > Araucariales > Araucariaceae > Wollemia > Wollemia nobilis. The sequence continues at coordinate 5,680,236 of JAQPPZ010017221.1, forward strand.
TATTTCTTTGATAATAATCTCCAATTTTTGCAAGTATTTTTTTGTTATTTGTAAAAATGAATCTTCCAGTTCTTTGAGTTTGATTGCTGGGACTAAGGGAGACTAAGAATTGATAGTGGATGCCCTTAGTCTATTAAGAGTTACTCGATAATTTCCTACCTCATCAAATTTAGTGTATGGTCTTTCTTTTATGTCCCAGACTATTTTGAGGTGTTCTCTATTGCTGATGGTGATTTGCATTACGTATTCAAACCTATATTTCTCATGACCCATGTCTAATTTCATGACTTTTTGGACTTATTTATCGTACTCTTTGTCTGGGTCATAGGCTCTCAATGTGAGCTCACCAAAACAGTAGTCATCCATCTTCCACATTTATCTGAGCAGGCTGAGTAGCCTTTAAAAATGTAATGCCCCATTTTTAAGGGTAATTTGAGCCATGGTACTCTTGCCTTGCCTCTATTTACTCTTATTTTGATTTCTTTTGCTATTTGCCTTATTTTTTCTAAGGCAACAATTGACATCGATTAGTATTTTGGAAGTGCTTTGGGTGGGATCTTTGTACCATACATCCGAATGTAAGTAAAGTCTTATGCAAAAAAAAAATCCCAGCTTTGTTATTGTTTAGAAAATTGATTATTCCTATACTGATTCTTGGGGGATCTTTACCACATAGTTCGTTATGGATGACCAACATAAATTTTCCAATAAACTCAATAATATTAGACCATCCTTCCTAAATCCAAGGTAATCTATCTTGAAAACATTATGTATTTACTCCTTCTAATGTTTCTAAAGCCTTGTGACCTAACTGGCCGACTATGAGATGTATGAGAAAAGAATAATACATGAATTTAGACATTATTTCTTCTTTATTCTGGATGGCTTTCTATAGGGTTGTTAGCTGCTCATTTATGTTCTTTTCCAAGATATTTTCCCAAGCATACATTGGTATTTTACCAGTTTTATTTAACTATGAAGCCATGTACATTACATCTCTATTCACATTATCTAGGTCTTTATTTCCCATTACAATGTTGATCATGTCAACATAATATTTGGCCCATACTTTGAGGGTTGCTTTTGGTATGGGGAAATTATATGACACATTGTAGTCTAAACCAAACATGCTTCAGTAAAAATGAGTATTTAACATGCACGTAGACTATATTTTAAGCACCTTTTTATTTGGGATAATTTGGGTAGGAGTAAGATAAAATACCTTACGAATAGCCTCCTTGGTTATTTTGAAGATATTCTGGTCTTTGTGGATGAGGATTGCCTTGCTTTCTGGAACGTATGTTGTGGCCAGATAGGAGAGAAAGTCTAACGAATGATAAACATGTAGGCATATAAGCTTCCCAAGGTTGATGTTCCATCTATTACAATATGGGTTGTTGTCATAACGCTTTTCCCTAGCTCTTTGAAAAATATCTTTAAGCATCGTCTGGTGCCTTTGGTAATCTTCTTTTATCTTCTCAAAACAAAAAATTGTAGCATCATCATATTCTTGTTTTTGTTCTTCTTTAATCTCTCTTACCGATGCTTTCCTTTCTAATGTCTATTGTTGCTTGTTTTTGATAGGTTTGCCTTGCAGTTCTTCATATGGGTAAGCTTGAGATACTTTGAGAACTTTGTATGTGATTTCCTCTTTGACAAATTGAACAGTCTTGTCAAGATTATTTTTGGATGCATTAGGAGTTTTCTTGGGTTTGCTGGATGATGCCATGGTGTTAGGGTGTAATACTAACTATACTGGTTTTCTCACAATCGTACTCTATGGATTTTTTTTAGACAAAGCTCTGTAAATACGATCAAATTTTGGTGAAAGAATGTTTATCTTTATTTTTTTTTAAAATGTGCACATGCATAGCCTTAATTTATTTCCACCAGATTTCTTGATTGTTTTGGATTATTGTGCCAGTGATATGTGCATAACAATAGTTTTTATTTGAGGTTCTTTGATACAATTTGTTCACCCAGACTTGTGTTCCTGAGTATCATTTTTTTATTGGTGCCACATTGCCTAATTTTACTTTTCATAGTGCACTAGAGATTTTTCGTAGGTATTTTGTTGATATTAACATACCTAAAGGAGATATGTTTCTATCTCGGGATGATACTAATTTCACAAACTCTTTCAATATTATGGTATTTGGATCTTGGGTTGTCCATATCATCATTCTCTCTATCAGTTTTTGATCAGTGAACCCCAAACCTTCCTGGTGGTATGAGCATCATTGATATTTTTGGGAAGATTTGGATCGTTGATGTCTTTTTCACATTTCATTTAGGTCTATCATTGATTGAATCGATGAAGGCATTCATCATGAGCATCAAGTGTTTTTTCAAAAACGATGACCAGGCTTGTTTGATAATAAATTTCTATTGTCGTTGATGGATGAGTGAAGGCTTTTCATAAGAGTGAAGGTGCGACTATGTATAGAATGACTTTAATGGTCATTTATGGGAAAGAGGATTTGTTGATCAAATCTGCAACAAAGCTTTAGACTGGAGATGAGTTATATTGACTCTAAGCATTGTCACTTATGAAAAAGACTATCATTGATGAGGCTTACGATGGATCAATGACAATTGCAATGAAGAGCGACAATGATTTTGGGAGAGTTTTAGCCTATTACTTATGGGTGTTATGGTCGCTGATTTGGACCAGTGACAAGGCTTTGCAGGAGCGATGACTTCATATTTAAAACAACTTTGCTTGACCAAATTCTGCCAGGAGGGGGACTTGTTGGGTTTATGTTGCGAAGACCCTCACCTTAGGTTTGAACTATTTTTTTCTCATTAGGAAGTGCGTTCACTGATTGAATTGATGATAGTGTCTTGAGAGGGTGATGACGTATGCTATATTTTTATGTCTCAGAGCTATTTCTGATTGGGAAGGGCTATCACTGATTGAATCAGTGACAATGCTTTTGCAAGAGTGATGATATATTTTGCCTTTGTTTGTCTCAATACGATCATCGATGAAATTTTTTTATCATTGATTTGATCGATGACGAAAAACCTTGATGAGTGATAGTATATCTTTAGTCTTGGCTTCTTTCTGATGTCTATCTTTGGTCGCTGATAGGATCAATGACAGTGCTTTTTAAGCATGACGAAACTTTTCATATTTTAGGCTACCTTTTAATTGATTGTTGATGAGATAGACTATCGGATATGGGATTAGCGACTATGGTTTGGATGAGTGATATGCTTTCTTTATCACTGATGACTAACTCGGTTCATTGATAGGATCAGCAACGAGGGTTTTGATGAGCGATGATGCTTTTTGGGCTTAATTATATTGGCGATGCCTTAGAGTTGTTGTGGATTGGATTGACAAAAGGCTTTTGGAAGAGTGACGAGACTGTTTGGAGTTAAGACTATCAGTGATGGCTTAGAGTGGTCGTAGATGGGACCAACAATGGGCTTTTCTAAGGGTGATGGGTGGTTGAAGATGTTTTTGACTTGGTGAATGACCTTAGGAGGGATATTTGAGTGAGAATAGAGTGTACTTGGATAGTTTTTGGCCTTGGTTTATCTTAGGAAGTCTCAGTGACTTTATTTAGGGTTAAGCTTGCTACTATATGGTATAAAACATTATGGACTTAATGCATGTATTGGAAATGGAGCGAATTAAAATGACTGAGATAAATAATATGGGATGCTATAATGGTATGAAGGTGTAGTGGCCTTACTTAAGATGGAAATGGGATGAACTTATGATGTATGGAATGGAATATGATAGTACTCATGCTTACCTTATTATGATCATGGAGGATTCTTTTTACCAAGATTATTTTTCAAGGCTTCCTTCTTCTTTTGGAGCTCAACCTTTGATCCTACAATCACCTAGACATCCAGACCTTTGAAAAGTAGGGGTGTGAATTAAGTTGGGATTTTTTTGAAACCTAACAGGGCTTAAGGGTAGTATTAATTTGTTTTTGAATTGATCCATAGATAGATAAATTATTGGAAATAATAGCTATATACGTTACTATTGCCTTATGCTATTTTATTGTGATCTACTTTCAAAAATGGAAAGTTAGAATTAGAGAAGGATTATTTAATGTTTATTAATTTTCTACCCCTCTTATTTATTTTAGAAGAGTTAAATATTTTTGGAAATAAAGTAAGTAGATTTATTCTTTTATAGAATCAAATTCATGACTTTTCATATGTTGGTTCTTTTTAATGAATGTTAAACTGTTTATTTAAAAGAGGATGTAGTTGCTTGGAGAAAATATGGTTTGGTATGGGTTTTCCCATATAAGAAGAAAAATAAGTTTTGGTTTGGTAAAATAATTATAATGGTTTGCTACGACACGAGTAGGTAGGGAAACCATTATAGAGAGAACTATGGTATTCTCTCCTTAATCGTTTAAAATGTATTATGCATGGTTGATTGCATTTATACATAGAGCATGTTAAGTTGCATTGCATTAAGATTTTTCTTGATCCCTAAGTTTTACTAGAGTTCATGGGAGATTATTTCATGAAGAGGATCTTGAAAAGAAGGTGGTGCAAAAGCCACTTGGATGGACTTGCTCTAATGTACCTAGGAATGAAATGTTGTTATGTAAATGGAAGTTCTTCTATGTAACATTTGGATCAGACACAACTCTCTCTCAAGACTAAAGCACAACTTTGAAGACCAAAGAATTAAGAATATTTAAAATTTTTTAGCTTACCCCCTCAATTGGCGAGCGAGAATGGTTCTCACAAGCCAATTGGAAGAAATTCGAAAGAAAATGAACCGTTTTTGCCCCAACGATGAAAAAAGGGGTTGGTGTATGAACCATCTGTTTATGTCCCAATAGAAAAGGGGTTGGTGTACAAACCAGAAAAGAATATGATTGAAGACGATATGAGTGATGTGAAAGATGGACCGTTTTCTACCCCAACAGTTATAAAGGGATTTTTGCCAAACTATAAATTCCATGATCATGTAAGATGAATTCCACTATAGGAAAATTAGAAATTGATAACGGATGCCCCAACTCCTGTGTGTGAATCCATACTGTTGATGAAATTGCCTTGTTGGCGCCATTGATATGCAGAGATGAAAGATGCATGAAAGAGTCCGGAACTCGTAGATGCTCCTAGTGACTCGTATGGATAATTCCTGGGTCGAAACCAATCAACCTAGGTAGCCACAATCTCTAGCAAGACTTAAAATAATGACGATATGAAAGATTGTCCATGTTTATGGCCCCATGAACTAGGCCATCAATGACAACTGTTGAGAAAATTAATCTTGGTATGAGGTCACTTGAAAAGTAGAATACCCAAAATTGATTTCCAATTTTCAAACAATGAAATAATTGATGATGATAAATGGTAAGTGTCCTTATGGTGGTTTAATCCTCTTACCGAATTGCATGGATTCAAATCGATGCAATCGCCAAGGTGATAGAATATGCCACTAGATACGAGGTTTACTTTAATTTTATTTGGCAAAAATATGCATGATGAAAGAAGAATGAAATTGACGATAGATCAGAAGAATTGATGAATGTGGTTAATTTTGTGAAGGTTTTGAATATTTTTAACCCAATTTGTAAAATAATGATGAATGATGCGCTTTTTGAGCGAAATGACAAAATTTGTGTCCAAAACTGTTGTAACCTTCACAAAATGTTTTATTATGATAAGAAGAATGGATGAATGCAATTTGATGAAATTTGGAGGAGGTAAGCTTCAATTTTGCAGGTTTTGTTCCTTTATTCAATACTGACACCAAACGCCGGTCTGCATTTGTGGTTAGTAGAGACGCCCATCGATGTTTAGGCACTCTGCAGATGCAGGACTGCGTCTGAATCTGCCATGAAATGCCCAACTGCGTTTCAGGGCACCAAAATCAGCTATTTAAACAGTTTCAGCGAGAATTTTGCTCATTTGTGCGTTCGAGCTTGAGAGAAGTGCGTCTGAGGGAGTGGAGTGAAGTGGAGTGAAAGGTTGTGTGGGAGATTGAAGCACGCGAAGCTATGACGAAGATGGGAGTGGATGCGCCAGATATGTAGCCACTGAGGTATTTGTTCATTTAAGCAAGTACTTATTATGTGTTTTTTTTTTTGGAAAAATTTGTAACAAATTTTTGTTTTATTGTTTTGCAACTTAGGGTGTTAGAGGCACGACACTGATTCTCCCCTATCATTATGGGGATGAGGAGGTCGTTGTCCCAAGCAGACTGGGAGGTATTGGAGGCAGTGGGACTAGCGGAGGCAGCCCGGTTGGAGGTAGTTCGGGCGGATGAGGGGTACCTCTTTTGATGGTTAGCTTAGTGCTTAGATGCACTCTTTATGAGCCTTGGTGCTCTATTGTATATTGTAGCCTTTTGGCATTCATTGTACAGTTTGACCTTTATACATATATATATACATGGCTTTTATTTATTTGGTGTTTTACTCTCTTTTGTGTGAATGCCTATATTTTTGTGATGCATGTTTTTATATGTTTTAATGTTTTTGATGCATATGTGATGGAATGGAATGCAAACTTATAGATGATTAATGCGAGACTAAGTAAATGAAATATGCACTAAGAAGCACTCATAATTTTAGATAGTTAGATTTAGCCAACTGTTATCATAATTGTTTAATCAGGGGCACCGAACTTGGTGGCTTGTGAATGGATGACGTATGGAATGACATGAATATGGAAGAAGATATGGAGGGTGATATGGAGGTTGATATGGAAGACTATTTTACAAAGACTCAAACATGCTAGTGGTATCAAACAAACTTACTAACACTGCCTAATTCAACTAGGACCAAATGTGTGTGCATGCGAGTTCATTAACCAAATTAGAAGCATGGTAGTGACTCTAGGCAATCAAAAACCTGTGTGTGTGCAAGTTTTTCATTAACCTCATCTTGCATAAATTAGGTAACCCTGTTATGGAGAAGACCCCGAAGCTAGTTTTTCCGTATGAGCATTCAGAGGTCTCTTTTCGAGGAGAGACATGTCACCACGCAATGAGTATACTCCATTGCCAATCAAGCGTCTATAGCCCCGATGAAGGTTAACTCCATAGTCCATGTTGTTTTTGACCTTTGTAAGCCTTGGGGATGACTACCTATCCGTTTGACTAGACAAGTAGTACGATCCTTACAACTTATTTGGGATCGGTGGTGTGTGAAAAATGTTCATTTCCTTAGAGCTTTGGGGAATCGGATTCTCAACCGAAGTATGATGAGAATTTTACCCTATCCTTACTACTCGGTTTATATTTATATTTTGTGATTGCTTGTGATAGTGGTAAGAACCACTGTTTTATGGACTATGTTTGCATGATAGGACAAACGAGGATTATCCTTTTCACTTCAAGGCACAACCCAAGGATGGTGTTATTTCTATTTTACACAAGATGTTTTTAAGATGTGAAAATGTGATAGGTTCAAGACCGCTTTTGAAATCATTTCCCAATACTCAAGATTTTATTTAGTGTAATTTGTGATATGGCCCTAGAGAACTTTGACATGCATTTCGAAGTTTGCTTAAAACACTAGGACTGGCTGAGTGACTAAAAACATTTTGGCAATGTAAATATGTGCAAATGGAAAATGGGTGTACGAATGACAATTCGGTTTGATGGATTTTATGAAGGTGCCCCTGATTAAGGCAACATGACTTTTGCTTGACCAAATTTTATATCCAAAAGATAGAATGGTCTCTAACATGATATGCAACTATGGCTGAAAATGAAATGTTATGGTTTTGAATGAGATGTATGCACATGAAATGCAATGTTTTTGAATGAGATGTATGCAACTAGCAATGAAATGCAAATTCTTTTTATTTTATTTGTTTTTTTTTTTTTTTTCCTTTTTTTGTTGTACAAGCCATGTATATACATACATATAAAATTCAAACTATGTGTAGAATGCCCTCAAATGTATAACATTAAGTGGTTCGGGTTCTTCCTCTCCCTCTAAACTGGCAAGTCTATAAGTTCCATTACCCACTCTTTCAGTGACCATATATGGACCTAACCAATTAGCCACGAATTTATCTCGAAGATGCGGCAATGCATTGGTGTTTTGTTAATTCTCTTTAAGGACAAGATCCCCTACTTGAAATTCTCTTAGATGAACTTTGGCATTGTAAGCACGTTTCAATCGGTCTTGATAAACTCGCAAATGCTCTAAAGCATTGATTTGTTTTTCATCTATGAGTGTGAGTTGATCAAGACGTGCTTGTCTAGCAGTATCATCATCGATAAATTCCTGCAAAGAAATTCGCAAGGAAGGGATCTCGAGCTCAAGAGGCATGATTGCTTCAGCTCCATAGACCAAAGAAAATGGCGTTGCCCCAATGGGAGTTCTAATGCTTGTTCTGTAAGCCCATAATGCCAAGGGGATTTGTGTATGCCAATATTTATGATTTTCTTTAACAAGTTTCTTAAGAATAACAATTATGGTCTTATTGGAAGCTTCAGCTTGTCCATTGGCTTGTGGGTAGTAAGGAGTTGAGAAACTATGTTGGATATTATACTTTTCGCAAAGAGCTCGAACATCCTTATTCTTAAAAGACTTGCCGTTATCAAAAATGATTTTAGAGGGAATACCAAAACGACAAATGATATGGTGAAGTATAAACTCCCCAATTCTAGGACCCGTCATACATCGGTTAGAGGAATAGCTTCAACCCACTTGGTGAAGTATTTAGTGGTCAGCAATGATGAATGTATGCTATCCCGAAGAGGCAGTGAAATCTTGCCAATTAAATAGAGACCCCATTGTGAGAAGGGCCAAAGGCTTTGGATGGGTTGTAAAGCTTGTGATGGTATATGGATTAAATTAGCATGTTCTTGACACTTTTTACATTGTTTAACATATTTGCAACAATCTTGTTCCATAGTGGGCCAATAATACCCCATACATAAAATACGCTTCACAATGGCCATTCCACTAAAATGACCACCACAAGTACCATCATGGGCTTCAGTAATAGCTCTATGTGTTTCACCTGCTTCTAGATAGCGGAGGAGTACTCCATCATATCCACGTTTATACAACACATCCCCCAAAAGAACAAAACGAGCTGCCTTTTTCTTACAACACAAATGGGAGTGTTCCAAACTTGAGGAAGGCTACTATCTCACTAGACCAAGGCTCATATGGATCCGAATGGATAAAGCAAACATCTTTTTCATCCTTAGACTCAACACGGACAATTGTAGACTTAGAGATTGTGGAAATGATTAGGGGTTGTACCTCTCCAAGGGAGTCCTTTGGAATCAATGATCCAAGAGAGGCCATGGCATCCGCAAATCTATTAGTCGAACGAGGCAAACTTGTGATCTCATACCAATCAAACTTAGAGAGCAACTTCATTGCTACATCATGATAAAGCTTAATGGTAGGTTCTTTGGCTTGGTATTCTCCTGTAATTTGTTTAACCACGAGTTGAGAATCCCCAAATATCCGAATACGCTTAATGCTCATAGCTATGGCTGATTGAAGACCTAAAATTAAGGCTTCATACTCGTTGTATTATTGGTGCATTGGAATTCTAGTTTGAATGATAAAGGGATGGGAATCCCTTGAGGTGTATGAAACACAACTCCAACACCTTGACCTTTCACGCACTTAGAGCCATCAAAGAATAGCGTGATGTCAACATCTTCCTCCGGAATGATGTCCTCTTCTTGTTCAGTGATAGAAAATACCGAATCATCTGGGAGCTCAATAATCAAAGGATGATCACTAGGTAGTGGAGCTTCCGCAAGTTGATCGGCTATAACTTGACCTTTAACAGATTTTTGGCTAATGAATTCAAGATCGAATTCGGTAAGCAACATTATCCATTTAGCGATACGAGTGTTATTATAAGTGCGAGACATCATATAACGCAGAGGGTTTTCTCTAGCTATGACATATGTTGTATGGCTAAGCATATAATGACGAAGTTTCTTAGTGGCAAAAACCACTGCTAAGCACAAATTTTCCACATAAGCATATCGGGTTTCATAGCTTACCAATGTTCGACTAATATAATAGATAGCTTGCTCACGATTTTGTTCATTCTTTTGTGCAAGCATTGTCCCTAAGGCAAAGTCCGTTGCTGAGATATAAATATTGAAAGGGACCCCTAGACGAGGCGCAGCTAAGACTGGCGGAGACGCTAAGTACTGCTTGATGTCATCAAAGGCTTTCTGACACTCATCTGTCCCTGAAAATTGTACCCCATTTTGTAGTAGGTGGCAAAATGGCCTACATTTATCAGAAAGTTGTGCAATAAAGCGACGGATTTAATTAATATTTCCTTGCAAACTACGCAACTCCTTCAAATTAGTTGGGGGAAACATTTCCATAATGGCTTTGACCTTGTTTGGGTCCACCTCAATACCTCGTTTAGAGATAATAAAACCTAGGAGTTTGCCCGAGGTAACACCAAAGACACATTTCTTAGGGTTCAACCTTACTTTATGCTCTAGAAGTCTATCAAAAACTTTTTCCAATACATCAAAATGCTCTTGTCGAGTTTTAGATTTTGCCAATAAATCATCCACATAATCTTCGATAATCTTATGCATATAATCATGGAAAATATAAGTCATGGCTCGTTGATAGGTTGCACTTGCGTTCTTAAGGCCAAAGGGGATCACCCTCGTAACAAAAAGTTCCCCAAGGTGTGGTAAATGCTGTTTTGTGTTGATCTTCGTGGTTTATTCGAATCTGGTTGTATCCTGAAAATCCATCCATGAACGAAAGCATTTCATGACCAGCGCAGGTATCGACAAGAGTATCAATGTTTGGAAGAGGAAAGTCATCCTTAGGACACGCTTTATTTAGATCTTGAAAATAGGTGCAAACACGTATTCCCCCATTATGCTTGTGAACGGGTACCATGTTAGAAAGCCACTCAGGATAATCAATCGGGACGACAAATTTAACATCCAGAAGTTTCTGAATCTCCGATTTAACTATGAGGGCCACGGTAGGATGCATTTTCCTAAGTTTCGTTTGATGAGTTTAGCATATTTTTGTAAGGTGAGGTTATGGACAACCAAATTAGGGTCTAGGCCTGGCATGTCTTTGTAAGACCATGCAAATATCTCCTTCTTCCGCTTGAGTAGAGCAATCATTTGCTCTTGTTCCTCTCGATGATAGACTTTTAGCCGCTTCACAATTTGGGTGCCATCTTGGTCCTGGACTAAGGTCTACATCGATAGTTTCTTCAATAGACATGTGGGAACCTTACTCAAGCTAATGGGGAGTAGGGATCGGATTTATGTCATCTAAAATGTCATCAAGCTCCCGTGCCTTGCTCTTGTCTATGTCTCCGCTCGGAAAACCTCTGGCTTAGAAGATGAAGGTGAATGTGGAGGTGAAGGAAGAATGTAGTTGGCGGAAGCCCTTAACAATTCCTCAGAAAGGATGAACTCTGAAATAGATGGAGAGGATGAAATCCGATCCATGTCAATCAGGCTTGGGTTGATCGGGATTGGCTTATCCGGATCATATGGATTATGGAGCGGGGTGAATAAGTCTTCAAAATTCATTGTCGACTTATGAAAGAAAGGATGGGCGAAATGGAAGGGAATACCGATGAAGACCTCGGAAGACCTGAAATGCAAAACAACATAGTTTTTCAGTTTTTTTTTTTTTTTTTTTTGTAGTTTGAGTTTTTTTTTTTTTGTAGTGGTGAAAACCACTATTACACACATACATAAAGCAATAAAATATTTTTATATATTTTGATATTTCTTTTTTTTTTTGTTTTTGGGAATTTTCTGATGATTTTTTTTTTTGGTAGTGGTGAAAACCACTATTTTAGTATATACATATAATACAGGTTTGGATTATGGCTTATGGATGTGGCGGAGGGGGTGGTTCACCTCGTTCTTGTGGAAGAAGCAAGCGAAATATGGCCTCTTGGAGAGGGAACAATTGGAGATAAAACTCTGCCTTGTTCGAAGGAGGGGAACAATGGGCGCCGACTCTTCTTTAGATTCATCACCATTTGACATGACGTCAAATTCTTCATAGGCTTCATCTTCGGATTTGTCAGGGTGGAGGATTTATTCTTCTGAATTAAGATTAATGCTTTGAAAAGCTTGTTCAAAAGAAGAAAGGGATGGAAGTGGTTGGTAGCCTAGACCAAAACGCTCAGTGGGTCTCTGGTATGGCATATCGATGCGTTCAGTTACCCCTTGCTCGTATCGACCTAGGCCAAATTGCTGCCAATTATGTCTGTGGAAATAGCGAGAGGGAAAACCCTCCATACTTTCGATATTGGCAGGGACTGGATGCTTGGTTTCTAGTATGGTGGTAGGACTAGAAGATGACTCTATTACCCCATATACAAAATTAATGGAATTTGGCATAGAACCCATGTTATAAACCGATCCAATGGATAAATGTTGGTCATGTGGATGACTAAAATCTTTAACTGTTTGCACATTGAACGGTGTGATGTGGACATCTTGGATGGCATACTCACCAATACCTGCATCAGTAAGATGGACCTTGACTTGGGAGGGAGATGGACTAGATGATGGAATAGAAGAATGTGGGATAGAAGAATTGGAAGGATTTGGTTGGGTTGATGCTTCATTGACTTGTGAAACATCAACTGGTGATGGTTGGGAAGATGGAGGAATAATAGGTGATGTTGAAGAAGGTGTAGAAGAAGGGGGTAATGACGTGGAAAGATATGATTGGTCATGGCCACATGTGCATGTGGTCACTGATGAAGAAGAAGGAAGATTAGGAGATGAAGAAAGTGGTGAATGAGATGGAATAGCAGAAGAGGAAGATGGTTGCGATATGATGGGTAGCTCCTCAGGAATGGGAGCTTTAGAAGAAGATGGTATAGAAGAAGTAGATGGTGTCAAGAAAATATGAGTGGATGGCAACACAATCTCATAAGTATTTGAGACATAGTTGCAATGTTTGAAGGGTCTAGTGTCAGCAGGTACACAATGAACCTATCCCTCATATACATACTTCAGACATTGATGCAGTATAGAAGGGACACATCTCATCTCCCTAAGCCAAGGCCGTCCAAGAAATACATTTTATGCCATGGACCCTTCCAAGATGTGAAACAAGGTATGCAAAGTTCGGGCCCCTACCTCAATGGGCAAGATAACCGTGCCAACCATGGAAGATAAAGCATCATTGAATGCTTTAAGAGTAAAAGTCGACTTGGTGATAAGGGATGGCGACAACTCTAGATGACTCAACGCCGATGTTGTAATGATATTGATTGAGGAACCGGTGTCAATTAAGACTCTCTTGAATGGCTTGTGATCGATCTTGGCCATGATATGCAAGTGGAGGATCTATACTTTCTGTTGACAAAGGTTTGATTTCAAAATCATAGAAAGTGATGGAGGGCTCCATGCATGTTTGAATAATCCCCACAAAGTTGTTGAAGGCATTAGTATCTTGAGTTTGAAGGTCGATTGAATTTAATATTTCCATTAATGCCTCTCTATGCGGGGGAGATTGTTGAATGAGGTCATAGATCGATAACTTGGCAGAAGCCATTTTTAAACTGGTAGTTAATCGGATACTCAATGGCATGATGGGTCGTTGGCATTGAGTAGAATGATTTAGCGGTTGTTGAGAAGTACTAGCACATCGTTGGGTCACTGTTACCTGAGGTGGACTGGGGGTTTGTATAGGTGGCTGTGGTTCAGCCTAATTTGGTTGGTTCGCCCTTTGACCCCGGGTTACTACGTTAATAGTACCCACAAAACCTTGGTATGGTTGTACATGGTTGACTTGATTAGGAGGAGTTACCTGAGTTACTCCCCCTGTTGGAGCTTCCTCCCGATGTGGAAGGGGTGTTTGAAATATACCAAGATTTTGATTTTGTTGGGCTAAGGGGCTATCCAATTTAATGGCTCCAATCTCAATAAGATCTTGGATCACATGTTTGAAAGCTGTACAATTATTGATATCGTGTCCATTTTGCCTATGATAAGGACAAAATAGGTACTCCTTGTAATACTTCCCCATTCTAGATGGTTCTAAAGGTTTAAACTCAGGTAAAGTTAACTGATTTGTGCTATATAACTTGTTGAATATGATCGCATATGGTTCATCTAAAGGTGTGAACTGTCGCTTGGGACGATTTGTTTGCCAAGGTCGAGTTTCCATGGTTGGCCCAAAGATTGTGAGCTGGTTGAGGAGGGGCGGGTATCGCATGATAAGCAATTGGTTGCGGTTGACTTTGCATTACTTGTTGTTGTTGAGCCATTACGGGTCTGGCTCGCCACCACTTGATTAACTTGGTTAACATTTGAGGCTGTACTAGCCTGTGCTTGTTTGTTTTGGCCATAATTATTATTTTGTTGTTGGCCCTTTTGTTGCCATTATTTTCTATGGGGTTTTAAAACACCCTCTTGGAATTTAATGTCTTCTATGATACTTGCTTGGGCCAAAGCCTCTTCAAAAGTCCTGTATTGTTGTAATTGGAGTAACCAAGAGATAGGTTTTAGACAACTCTGGGTGAACATTTTGGTTAACTCCTCCATTGGTAGGGAGAATGGCAATTTATTAATGATAGCCCTCCAACGGTTTCCAAAGTCATAAAAAGTCTCATCGTCATGTTGCTTGAGCTTGTATAAGTCAAAAAATGAGACTTTCCTTTGTACATTTAGGGAGAATCGTTCTAAAAATAGATTAATCAATTGCTCGTAAGCATAAATGCTATGGTGAGGTAAATGATTGTACCATTGTATAGCATCTCCTCCTAATGTCTGAGGAAAAGTTTTGAGCATAAGAGCATCATTATTTTGGATTCTAAAGCAAGCATGCATGAATGAGCTCACATGTTCATGAGGATCCTCAGTTCCTCGAAATTTGTCAAACTTCAGTAATGTGAAATCAGTCGGATATTGCGATGAAGGTACCGAAGGATGAATTGGTTGATTGATCAACGACCTTAGCATAGGTTTCTGACTAGATGCGCCAGGAATTTTGAGCGTAAGGTTGTCAATCTGTTGTTGCATAGCATGGAGTCGAGAATCTTCATGAAAATTTTGATTCGTTTGATGATTATGATGATGCAATGGAGGAGTGGAAAAATGATGAGATGGGATGAAATTGCCCGGATTAGGCGGTGTGGAATGGACAAGTTGTTGGTATGAATGATACCGGAAAGAAGGTGATTGGGGTGAATGATGAACTGGATTGGGTTGGGAGAAAGGTGGGGTAGGAATGGACACCACCGAAGATTGGGGTACCCAGTGGGGCCAGAGCTAAGAAAAGCTGGCTGGGTAGAAATTGGTTGGGGTGTAGGATTTACTACGACAGGTGGTTGGGCATTTTGTTGTTGCTGAAGCAAATTGTCGAGGTACTCCCTAACCTTATTAATTTCTAACCCAAGGGATGTGGGATGATTGGATGAAGGTGGAGGGTAGGCTTCCCTGGTAGTCACAGGAGACTGCGTAGCAGGGGCAATGAAGGTGGTTGAAGTAGGCGGTACCTGGGAAGAAACAGTAGACTATGCCCTAGGTAGGGTGAAACCATAAATGGTTTGGGAAGAAGAGGGTTGAAATTGGTCATGGCTAGAGGAGGTTCCACCAACCTCATAGAGAGAATTGGTGTACACCCGAGTAAATGGAGGAGAAAGTGGTCGGGAAGACACTACATTTGTCTCCAAAGGAGGACAATTGAGCATCCGGGAAGATGTTGGAGATGAAGCCGACTGAGCGGATACAACATTAGCCTCAAAAAAAGGGTTAGTGTAGACCCGAGTGAAACCAAGCAGGTATGGTTGATGCAATATCCTCGTCGAAAAATAGAATCTTGCATAGGGGAATCTTGGATTGGCTCAAGGACATAACCAGTGCCATCTCTTAAGTGAGTTTGCACTTGGGCCATATCAATGTGGGTAATATGACAGAAATTGTCTTCCTCCATGGGCATGGCCATGCGATAGACGATAGAAGGACGTGAAAGACCTACAGAGCGAACTCCGCCTGAAATTCACTAGGATAAGTGGTCATGTTGGTGGTGGGGATGTTCTGTGAATTATTCATTTGATTATTTAGATTTAACACTTTAGATTGATTCCTTGTTAAGACCATAACACAATAAATCTAAACAAATTCAGAAAAGAAGAATGCAAAACTTGAATGATAAATTTACACTAAAGAAATTATCAGAAAATAGTCACAACCTAGGTTTCAACCAATGTGTCTTACCTACGGTTAATTACTTATTTTCTGATCTTAATCTGTAGTAAATTTTAAGTGTTCGATTTATGAGTTTTGCATGTGATCTAATCTTGAATTATTTACAAAAAAGGTAAAAACTATGGCTAGGAAAGGACAACGAGATTCTTACTGGTGATGAAATCCAAGCAAGTTTGCTCGGGGGTGACCTATGGTGTACCGAGGCAGAAGTTTAATGGATGGAGATGAATTCCACCGTCACTAAACTTCAAGCAATACCGGTGATGAAATCCGGATATTACTTGTTTTAAATGCAATATGAAATGCAGATGAATTTTATTTTAAGTGTTTTAGTTGTCTAATGTATACATACAAAGCTATAAATAAAAAGTTCTAATGATCTAAGCAAGAGGCCACTGAAAACATACCATTTCCTCTGAAGAAGTGGAGTACACCGTTTAAAACCCCTCGCCTACCAATGATATCGGATATCAAAGGAGCAACCGGAAGGTTCGTCCACTTCTCTGCCTGGAATCACCCAATGGCAAGAGTACTATTGACATCCAATCAATAGTCCTACTTAGATAACTAAAACAGATAATTCGTAGCTATTCTAATATGCAGCTAGGTATGCAATTTTTTTTTTTTATGCAAGCAACAACCAATAATGCAATGCAGAAAAATGTAACTAAAAATGTAACAAAAAAAAAATGTATATACAGCTTAACTGTTCTTTTCCATATTACTTAGTTTTTGTTCATTTTAAAGCAATGATCTGAAAAAGAAACAGAATACAGCAGAAAAACCAAAAACGTAAAAAGTACAGTTTAACAAAGAAAAAAAAAAACGCACTTACTCGGAAGCCTACGCTTTTTCGTAAAACTGCCTTCAAACGCCCAAGGGAGTCTGCACCAGCTGAAACGCACCTCTCGCATTTCGGATCGGACTTCCGGACGTCGCTCCGCATCTCGCTGCGTTTTCGCAAACTCCTCGAAACCCTAGTTCACCGGAA
Source organism: Wollemia nobilis (assembly GCA_028583015.1). Taxonomy (NCBI): domain Eukaryota; kingdom Viridiplantae; phylum Streptophyta; class Pinopsida; order Araucariales; family Araucariaceae; genus Wollemia; species Wollemia nobilis. Next base: position 5,697,392 of record JAQPPZ010017221.1, read on the forward strand.
CAACGAATTTCACGATTTTCGAAACTCGCAAAATAAAACAAAAACAAGAATAGATCAATAAAGCAAGTATTAAAAACATGAAACCCTAGGGGGTCCCACCGTGATCGCCATTTGTAGATTAAAGATACAACGCCAAACAAAAATAAAGAAATCACAATAAAGGAATGCGGAACAGTTGTACAAAATGAATGATTTTTATTAATCAATGGAGTTTAGAAACTCCTTTTAAGTACAATAGGGCCTGTAACCCTTTTCGTGATACAAAGTTACAATTTGTGCTAGGGTTCTCCGAAACCCTAGCTAGCACAATGTGGTGGTGTCTCCGAATAATGTATCCTTAATCTCAACAGAATGAGTGGGCTTTGTTGTATCCTTTGGCTCGGACCACTCCAGCTTAAGCAGCTGCTATCAACAAATCAGATCTACCACTAGAATCCTGCACACATTAAAATTATCAAAGAGTTAGAAACTAATAAGAGGGCTCCACTGTGTGAGCCCTCAAAAATAGTCTAAAACCCTAGATTTATGAAATAAAAATAAATAGAATGCAGAATTCAATAGCAGATTAATACATAAAGAAATATTACTTGCTTTAGACGAATCTATACCTTTTCCTGTTAATGCGGCGAGACCAGGCGGCGGCGATGGATGCGGCGAAAGGGTTTAGTTCAAACTTAGGGCCGTAGAAGACTTAGAAGACTCAAGATTAACAGCAATAGCCAACTCCAAACTTAGATAGGGAAGATCGGTAGGTTTAGCCGAAGAGATAGATAGGGTTTGAGCCATCAAGGTGACTCAATTTATAATCTACTCTTAGGGCACACTTTAGGGTTTTAACGACACTTTGAACGTGTGGCTAAGATTAAAGTGGATCCAAGGGTAGAGAATAAATCTAGGTTGTGAAACAGATTAAGATGGATGGACGGATGAGATTAAATGAAGGATGGATGGCTCAGATTAAATCACTTAAACTTTATTTATATATATATTAAAATATATTAAAATATTAAAATATATATATAAATATTAATTTAAATAAATTTGGGGATGAAAAATGGCAAGAAAAGTGAAATTGGGCCAAATAATGGTGGGAAAGTGTGGATTTGGGCCAAATAATGGCGAGAAAGTGTGGATTTGGGCCAAATAATGGCGGGAAGGATGGATGACTGACACGTGGCTGACAGGAAGGTATAGATGACTTACAAGTGGCTGGATTTTGGTGTCTACAGTGCAAAAGCCACTTGGATGGACTTGCTCTAATGTACCTAGGAATGAAATGTTGTTATGTAAATGGAAGTTCTTCTATGTAACATTTGGATATTTATTTCTTGAATTAAATAAGGCTTAGAAGTCTTCATGTAGATATATGGAAAATTTGATTTTGATAAAATGAATTAATAAGTTGGTTATGATATATTTTTAATCTTGATTTGCTAGCTTCAAATAATTAGATGATCTATGCTAGCATTAGAGTTGGATGTTAGTATTATAATTAATTTTAAACATGTTTTAATTAGAGATATTTTCTTTCATACTTGCATTATAATAGAATTTGTGTTTATTTTCAAGTATGGACTGAAAATGTTCTATTTTAATCTAAGATCTAGTGTTGTGTTATAACTAAGCATGTTATTTCTATTTTACCACTTAAATTCATTTCATGGAATAAGTGTTATTTATTTGAAGTAATTTTTGGGTTTGTGGAGGTTCTTGGGTATGGATCTAGAACCTTTTTAGGACCCTTGTGTAAAAGAGATAACCCAATATTGGGAGGAGTTGAAAAGATACAATAAATAGGTAGATGTGAGTCTTGGAAGGAGTTGCAGTGATGCAATAACTAGGTACCCATAAATCTGGAAGGAGTTATAGTGATGCAATAGCTAGATATTCATGATTGATACGCCTTGAATGTGAGGATCACATGTTTCATGATTATAAAGTTAATGGAATTATTCATGAGACAATAGTGGTGGTACCTTGAATGGTAAGGTTTGGATGGCCATGTTCATTACTAGGTAAGTGGTAATGACATTAGTAATCCCATTGAGGTGTGGTAACTAAGAAAAAAGTCTTAATGCCTTAATAACCCCCATAGATAGACTTATGGATGGGTTAGGGAATAGAAATTTTCATTTAAGTGTTATAGGAATTCAAGGATAATCCCTGCATTGTGGTCAAATTGTCCTATATCAGTGAGGGTATAATAAAGGTGGGGGTACCACTCTAGCATCCTTGTAATGGTGAGGTTTAGTAAGGTGAACCCAAAAATATGGGAAGTTGGCCACTCTTATCCATTAAGTGTCATCTACAATAACATTGAAATAAAATACGGTGAAGCCTTTTGAATGCTAAAAAATAATATTGGATTTATTTGTTAACCTACTTGAGTAAATAAAAATATCTCTCTCTCTCTAGGGTTGGTTTTGGTGGGTTGTTAAAAATATAAATGACACCTTAACCTATTGAATCAAACCTAATATATTACTTACATATGTACCATATAGGTACCATGAGGGTACATTAGGATGTAACAAATAATGTAATATATATCAACAGCTTGCATTACAACTATCAATAATGGATGGCCATAGTCTCTAATGACCGCTTCAAGTTGGTCATATCAGGAGAAGCCCATGCTATAATTTCTTTTAAGTTAGGATATATTCAATGAAGATGCCAAAGATACCTTAAGAATGGTAGCATTCATTTTTTGCATCAATAATGACATAGAAGTGTTGTAGGAAGATTTGGTCACCATTCACATGATAAGGTAATTCTTGAAGAGCAAACCCCTAATATTAGATTGTAGTGATTTTATAGCACATCAAATTCATGAAGGGCTATCCAAATTTAGGGAGAATCAAAACTTCGAGTATTTCTCATTCCTACCCACCTACTAGTATTTGAAAATATATAGTTGTTTGATAAATTAAGCTTATGAATTACCCGATTTTAGTTAGAAGTCCACTATTGGAACTCCCTCTGTTACCATTTCTTGGATGAGTTCTTGGCAATAGCCTTGAGAACAATAAAAGGGGGAAAATCCCTATGTTTCCTAGAAGCAAGCACTTGGGACCTATTGTTGCAAATCAAAGGATATTGATATATCTTAGAGGATGCCACCATTATGTCTTTTTGGATTCAATAAACTAGTATATCATCTACCATGGTACATGTCAGAAAGGGTTGTTTCTCTTGAAATATTGAGACAAGTTGATTTAATCAATGTTACCTATGGAAGTGCGTACAATAAAGCAAAATTCTATAATATCCCAAGACACATGGTATTTGTATCACAACTAAAAAGGAAGATAGCCCTAGAATTAAAATATAAACCAAAAGAATTGGGGTAATAAAATTTGAATGATACATACGACTATGATCCAAATGAGAAGTTCGTTACATGAATAATAAATCAAAGAATATCTAGAAAATCCATTCATGAATTTAGGACTAAAATTAATATATGAAATAGTATAGAAGAAGGGGTTTACCTTCCACTCAAGAGAGAGCAATTCCTACTATACAATTCCAAAAATAAGTATGAAAGCTTCTATACAAAGGTAAAATATGTCAACCCTACTTCTCAAATTGACTCAATTAAGAAAAAACTTCTACATAAGCTAGGGTATATTAATAACAAAACCAAGTCTTGGTGGAAATTTTTATAGGAAATAAACAACATCGAGGCACATTTCAAAGGTCTTAATCCAAATGAGGATGAGTCACTCACCCATTTCTATAACATGAGACACTCATATGATGGCTTCTATAAAATGCAAATTCAATCATACTAAACAATAATTCTAGCTGCAAGTATAGTTTTGATACATCTAGATGAAGCCATGTTAGCACATCCAAGTCCTTCAAAGAAGAAGCAAAGTAAAAAAGATCAAAATAAGATGAAACCCTTCCAAGGAAGTGAATATTGATCCTCAAATCAAAATCAATGGAGGAAGAAGAAAGTGAGATTATGCCCCATAATACACATCTTAAATCCCCCATAGTAGCTTTAAAATTAGCAATCCCCATGCAAGAGAGAGTAACTCCATTAGCTAAAGTTACACCCACTACATCATTGCTCATTGCAACCTAAAAAAATTAGTCTTATAAGACAAAAGAAATGGAAATATGTTACCTTAAGGTCTAAAAAATAGTAGCAAAAATTTGGCAAAGAATAAAAAAAATCATGATTCCAAGGCGATTATTTGACTTGCCATGTCAAATCGCATCGAATTTCCAAGTCAACAATTTTTTTTTTTTTGAAAAAATTGACGATTTTGATTTTTTCAAAAAATCGGCACAAAATACCCAAAAAAATGGCCACAACCACACAGGTAGAAGCCATGGCCAATTTAGGAAAAAACTTCATTTTTTCCTCTTTTTTCAATTTAAGAAATTCCAAACAAGCAAAAGACTCTTTCTAACTGCTACCACCATGACCCAAACAAGCTAGGGCATCCTAAGAGTAAGTTATTGTGATTTGAATGAATCCAACAACCAACAAAAATTACTTAAAAGATTCATCCAACTTAAGAAAATCTTTGGAAACTCTTTTTTTTCCTCCAAGTTAAAATAAGATTTAGAATCTAGATTAGGGTTTTTTGGAAATAGTCTTGTGATTTGTCAATGTTTGAACTTTGAAATTTAAAACTTTAAACCCTAAACCCTAGAACAGGGTTTCAAGTTTTGGTTTTTTGTTTTCCTCCTACTTTAAACCCTAAATTCTAGTTTAGGGTTTTCAGTTTAGGATTTTTTTATCCCTTTACGTAAATGATTAAATATTGCTTAATGTTGCTTGATAACTAGGTATACAAGCCTTTTTTTTAGTTTCTAATGTTCTAACTTTGAATTTTAAACCATAAACCCTAGTCTAGGGTCTTAGATTTAGGGTTTCTTTCCTCCTTTTAAGAAAATATTTTTGCTTAATAACTATGTATGCAAGCCCATTTTTCAACAATCAATGCTTCAATTTTAAACCCGAAACCCTTGGTTTAGGGTTTTTTTAAAATAATTATTTATATCTTTGTTGTTACTTGTTTTCATGTGCAAGCATAAAAAAAATGAAACCAAAAAATCCAACATGGGTGTATGAGATGCCAAGGAAAAGGAAAGGGGATGTTACATGTAATTTTTGTAACAAACATCTTACTAGAGATATTTTCTACCTCAAATTCTATTTGGAAAAGAGAGCTCATATAGATGTTAGGATATGTTCTAATGTACTTGATGAAATTAAAAATAAAGTAGAGACCATGATCTATGACTTTTAGGAAAAAATGTCATGTCAACCCCACCTTATCGAATTCCCCATACAAAAAATAGGTTTAGCTAGTTTTAGAAGAAGAGTTTGAGTCCATCATGTGCACAAGAAACTAATGGGATAGGAGAGTCCTATTTTACAGAATATTTCATACCATGGGTACAACCCATGCTTGAGGGTATGGCTACATGGAACCAAGAGAAGCACAATGCAGTGAGTACAATATTATTCTGGCATTCCCTTCAATGTGGTAAGGTTTTGATACTGGTAATGCGTGATAGATATCATCGCAAGTTGTAGCACAAGTTTTAAGCCACCAAATTATGATGACCTTCGGGATTCTCTCCTTCAAAAATCAATGGACAAAATCTAGGTTGTCCTTGACTATATATATATATATATATATATGAATGATAATATGCAATGTGCATGCCCAGAGTATTTTTTAAACTTGATGTTGTGCTTGAAGACTAGCATAGGATGTGGAGTAATAAGAATTGTAGTATATTGTCTGATGACTAGAAATATGGGAGGGGAAGAACCCTGATTAATTTTTTTGTTGCTTCTACAAGAGGAACTACATTCCTCAAGTCAATAGATGCATCAACATAAGTTAAGAGTGATAAAATAATTATAAGGTTGTTGGAGCAGGTTGTGTTGGAGGTTAGGGAGGAGAATGTTATCCAAATAATCATGGATAACATAGTAGCATATAAGGTATATGGTAGATTTTGGAGTAGATATTCCTCACTTATTTTTGGACCTCATGTGTAGCCCATTGTCTTGATTTGCTCCTCGAGGACATTGGAAAATTACCTTGGGTAGGAAAGGTTGTAAGCAAGACTAAGTATATCATAAAATTAATTTACAACCATACATGGGTACTTAGCCTAATGGGGCAATTTAATAATGGGAGGGAGCTATTGGGGACTGATATTATATGCTTTACCACAAGCTTTATGGTATTGTAGACAATTTATGATGCAAGAGGGCTACTAAAGAAAATGTTTATGAGTGATGATTGAAATTTTGAAGTAGTTGTAAGATATCAAATATCACTTGAGGGGAATAATATATATGATTATTTATTTGAGTAGGACTTCTAGATGGCCATGGATGAGGCCATCAAGGTACATGACTGAGTTTAATAATTTATTTTATTTTATTTTTATTGTAAACTATTTTTATTTAAATTATTTTTCCTTTTTTTTAGGTGTTAGAGCCTTTGGTGAATGTTCTTCATCTTGTTGATGGAGAACCATTTCCAATGGGATTTGTATATGAGGTTGTGGACAAGGTAAAAGAGGCAGTTGCTTCATTTTATGGATATACCCACACCAAATATGATGCCATTTGGCATATCATTGATAACCAATGGACATCACAAATCCATTACCCTATTCATGTAGTGAGTTAATACTTGAACCCCCAAATTTTTTATTCTCATAAATTTCATGTTGATTATGAGGTGAATGTTGGTGTTCAAGATTGCATTGACTACATGTTATCAAGTAGTAAAAAATTGCATGATATAACATGTGTAGAGATACACAATTATAAGGAATGCCATGGCCATCAATTCCCATCCAAGCAATGCAAGAGTGCTAGGTCAACATTGAGGTCTGGTAATCCTCATCAAATTACTATTTATTATATTTTGATTTTTTATTAAAACTAATCTCAATTTAAACTTTTACATGTGAATTATTATTATTATTATTATTGTTGTTGTTGTTGTTGTTGTTTATAGATTTATGGTGGGATGACTTTGATGATTTTACATCCAATTTTTAGGACATGACCATCAAAATATTATTTCAATCATGTAGCACTTTAGGTTGTGCACACAATTAGAGTATGTTTGAGCACATACACTCCAAGAATCACAATAGACTTACACAAGAAAATTTAAATGATCTTGTGTTTGTGCATTACAACATTCATCTCCACTAAAGAATTTTTAGAAAATAAGTACTCAACTCATTAACCTAAGTGACATTGATCCATCATTTGAATGGATCATAGATGTAGTGCAAGAGCAACATGAAGAGACTCTCTTCTCCTTATATGAATTACAAAACTTTGAAGACCTATTGGAGGAGATAGTAACCAAGAACCAAGAAGAGGCACATGTACAAGAAGCATCAAGAGCACATCAAAAAATAAAGACTAGGTCTTCTTCTAAGGTAAAGGTCAAAGGAATAGCAAGATAGTAGATAGTAAGCCTTTTGAGGCATTTTGATACATTTTGTAATTTGTACCTTTTTATATTAAAAGCAAGTTTTTTTTCACTTTCATGTATAGTTAAATATTGAGCCTTGTATGATGTCTTGACATGAGTTACTAATTTTTATACAATATTTGATTTGCATAATGTTAATTCATTGTAATATGCATGAAAAAACCTTTTTTCAATGAATAATTGCATTTTCTTTTCTATTTTGCCATTTTATTCTCTAATTTTTTTGAGTCAATTATTTATTGATTTCATGTCGATTATGATTTTCTCAACTATGGTCTAAATCATAGATTAATAGAGCTCATCCATTGGTTCCCATTTCATCCTTATTACTAGCAAGTAACCCCTACCATCCCAAATATCTTGGCCTCATTAGCTTAGATGCCCAACATTGTAGCCAAATTGGATGATAATCATATTATTATCCCCATGACTTACTCCATTCAGGAGACACTAGTCCATCCTTCCTCCACTCAGATCTCATATACTCATATCACCCTAGATCCTCCTCCTTTGATAATTTCATTCCATAGATCATTACCTTTATTTGTGCCTCATAGATGGTAGCACAAAGGCATGTCAGTACCTTTCACTCCCATACAATAATATACAATTATTTAATAGCAAATGATGTTTTATTATCAAAAGAAACAATCCAAGTTAGCTTGGCAACCAACCATAACACAAATTATCAACCACTTTGTCCCTAAGTATAAAGTATTTTTTCCACAAATCAATACCTACTAGTATCAAAAATCAAGCAAAAAATGAGAAAGTAGGATTATCAGGTGGTGGTGATGGGGCTTGATCTCAAAAATATATAAGTTTAAGACAAGGTGCAACTAATGCAACAAGTTGAAATAGTCATTTCTTATCATTACAAATCATTGAGCCAAAAATTGGCAAAGAAGGAAAAGAGTTGGAGAACATGAAGAATACTCTAAAGGAATATCATATGGAATTCAAAGTGTTACAAGATTACATAGACCTACTTGAAAAACATTTAATAGCATAACCTTTTGCAACTCTCCTAGAAATAAAGACATATAAAATTAGGAGCCTCATGTAGAGGCTTATTGTTGGAGTATATTATATTATTTGGTACATGACAATATATTCCCATGGTACCTTCATGGTACATTTATAAATTATAGATTAGGGTTGATTCTATAGTTTAGAATGTGAGTTATATTTCCCCTTTTATGTAAGTGTGAATGTGCAAGAAATACACGAGTAACATGTAAATATATAATGTGTAGGAAATGCACAAGTGTCATGTAAGTTAGAGTTCAAGTGTAGGTTGAGTAAATGTGCACAAGTGTCTTGTATGTAAGAGTGCAAATATGTAATGTAAATATGTGCACAAGTATCTTATATTAGGATTGGGTGTAGGATTCCAAGAATCATGTAGAGGTGTGCAAATGCTATAATTTCAAGTGTTCATCAAGTATGCAAGTGGCAAGTAGATAAGCCAAGAGTCATGAGACTTGGCATATGGAGAGCAATAGTCTAGTACTTGAAGAGTCATATCACTATGGCTATATTATGGAGATAATGCTCCATAGGATATATCAAATCATATTCATATATCTTATTATTTGATTGTAAGAAGTAGAGGAGTAATAAATCTTGTATACATTTTGAGCAATTAATATTGTAAGTTGTTCTTCATGCATAGTACATGAATGATTCAGGTTATTTACATTTATATTTCAACATATAAATGAATGTTATTTGATTTATTATAATCCTTGATATACATATTAATTTGCTCATATTATTATACTCATTATATTATTACATTGACCCTTATTATTGTGGCTATTTTATATTTGGGACCTATGTAATCCTGTGAGATATATTTCTAGATATTTTATGATAGTATAAAGCTTAAAAATCTAATAGTGGTATAATAGCTACCACCAGACTATGTCTAGTTTGATAGATTTTATAAAGCCACCATTATTAATTATATTTACCCATATTTGATAAAGATAATTTAGAGTCTATATATTTTGAAGGCAGTAAGACTTGGACTCTAATTTTAAAGGTCATATTGAGTAGATCAAGCTAGGGTATTTCTACTAGGTTGAAGAAAAATTGGTGAAGACTAGGACTTAGATATATTGAAGAAAATGGCCAACTTAGTAGAGAAGTTGGATGTTGATTGAGATAAAAAAAACCAACCCTGAAGGAAGTTGGTCATTCAAGGTAAGATCCACCCTGATATTTTAGATTTGAAGGATTGCAAATTTAATATTGAGGTAAAATCAACTCACAATATAGTTGATCATTCAGGAACATTCAATGCCATCCTGAAATTGATAATTGGGTTCTCTAGTAAGGAGGAGAATCATTTTGGATTCTTAGGTGTGACCTAAGACATTGAAAATTTTAGACTTTAGAGTTTAGAAAGTACAATATATATTCAACTACAAAATTTTGAGGAGCTTCCTACAATAGATAGAGAAGAATTTCAACTTCTAAAGACTACATACAAAGAAGAGGAATCAATTGATAAATTCATTTGACCTTGACAAAGAAAAAGAATTAGGTCATAGAGTTATTTTACCTTGACAAAGAAGAAGAATCGTATCATAGAATTATTTGACCTTGATATATTTGTAGCAACAACAACAAAGATTTAAGAAGCAATCCACATTGTATATAGGAGGGCCAAATAAACCTACATTGAATTAAGAGGACCATAGAATACCACATTGGATATAAGAGGGCTAAAAGAGCCCATATTGTATATAAGAGGGCTAGAGAAGCCCACATTGAATATAAGATTATTTGAAGAAAGCATTAGAAAAGAAATATTAAGTATTATAGCAACATTTTGAGAAAGGTTTGAGAAACCAAAAGATAAAGATATAAGCCCATAATAAAGGAAAAGGCTCATATTGAAGATAGGCCCAATAGAGAGGTCTATATAGAGAAGTGTTTGAGATATTATAGAAGGCCTATATTGCTTAAGAAGATAGTGATTGTATTCAGGTAACTCTAGAAAAATATAAGTAGAGAGGCCCATTTGATCAACTCCAGTAGCAAGGTAAGTAGAGAGGTCATTCAGTCAACTCTAGTAGCAAGTCAATAAAACAATCCATTTGAAAAAAATCTAGCAGTAAGGCAAGTAGAGAGGCCATTCATCCAAATCTAGTAGCATGGCAAGCAGATAGGCCATTAGGCCAACTCTAGTAGCAAGACAATTAGAGAGGCCATTTAGTTATCTATAGCAAGTCAAGAAGAGGGGTCATTCAATCATATAGTTAAATATAAGCCATTTGGCCATTTTAAAAGTAGTACAATAAATAAAAATGAGGAAAAGAAAAGTTATATTAAAAAAGGAATATAATGAAAGAACATTGCAGTCATAAAAGTTTCCTGTAGATCCATAACAACCTAAAGAACAAAAAATATACAATGATTACTACAATGACATATAAAGTGAAAGAAAGACTTTCTAAGAAGGAAAGTAAGATTTCTCAAGAAACAAAGCTTCTAGAGTGGATAATGTACCAACATTGTTGAGAGACAAATCAACAAGAGATGAATAATAATACAACATTAAGTAGGTGTAACACCAATTGTCGAAGACTCCAAAATTTGGAGGATAACATCATACATTGAAGGTTTGAATCCAACTGTTGGAAATTATAAATGTTGAAGGATAGAATCCAACCATTGGAAAATCCAAATGTTGGAGGATAGCATACAAGCACTAAAAAAGTGTGAAGCATCCAAGCATTAGAAGATAACAAGCAATCAAGCATTGAATAAGTGTGAAGCATCCAAGATTTGGTTAAAAACAAGCATTCAAGCATTGAAGGATCAATGTTGTCAAACATCTCAATACCTACAACATCATTTGGTAATGTAGAGAATAACATGCATGAAAAATTACACACATATAATATTAATCATTTGGCACTTCCAATTCAGTTTGAAAGGTGTAAAGGAAACATAGAACATCAGTGGATAGAAAATAAAAAAATTTAGTAGCCAAGAAAGTCAATGAATTCCACTCAAAAAATGTTCGCAAGCAAGGAAGCAAGTTGGTGAAAGTCACAAAAAATTATTCGGAGGTTGATTTACTAAGGTTAGATTTTTAATTTGATTTTTATTAATTTTTTGAGTTGTAAGGTATAATTATAGTGTGATAGAATATAATTTAATTAAGGAGTGATAAGTAGAGTTTAATTTTAATTTAGGAGCTATAAGGTTTATTTTAGAATTTAAGTTTTTTATTAGAAATATATGTAGCAATAAGGATGTCTATTATGTTACACTTTTTATTGTTAAAGGTTTTTATATTTGAAGTTATAAAAAAAGAGATATAAGATTTGTTTTTAAGAAAAATGGAAAATAATTTAGAAGATTTTTGAAACTTTGAAAATTTATAATTTTGGAGTTAAAAGGGTTTCAACATCAAAGGATTAGCAAAAAGTTAAAAAATCATAAATTTTATATGTGCTTTATCATTTGAGTTATTTTTAAACTAGGGAGTTATAAGGCTTACTACTCCATAGGAATCAAATTAGAAAAATTCATATTTGAATTAATTAAATCTAGGAGATATAAGGATTCCTACTTCAAAGGAAATAAATCATTGAATTGATCCATACCTATGGAAGAAATTATTAGAAATGCATTTAATGAGGATAGTGAAGAAATGATGAACAAACTTAAGTTTTATTCTCAAAACTTAATAGATGATTTTGATGGAAAGAAACAAATGACAAATGATTTAAAAGAAAAATTATATTTATTTCTTAAGGATGCAAAAGATGAAAAGTTCACAACTCTTATAAGCTATCTTCATGAAAATAAAATTTAGAACATGGTGGAATTCACAAAACATCATTATACTTTCTTCAAAAGAATGCTTAATGATGTATTTATCATTACTTAGCTTTGAGATCTTTCAGGAAAAGAGACAAGAAAATAAATATGTTATATACAACTTGAATGAAGCTTATGTTATATTCAATAAGGAATCATTAAAATCAAAGTTGTATTATTGTGATTATTTGCTAACTCAATGTTTATAAGGCACATCATCAAGAATATCACAAACAAAGATTCAAAAGAGAATAAGAAGAAAGAAGAACATAAGAAATCACACAAGGAATGGTAATAGAATATTTGAATCCAAATTCAAAGAAGAGACATATACTACCGATTTAGTGATTGATCTAAAAGAGGTGGACTAAATATGAGTCTCAAGTAGAGTTTCATGAATAGTGCAATGTCACTTAAAGATTGAAGACAAAGATGAAGACCAATATTGAAGACTAAAGTCTTCAATAACCAAATAATGTAATATAGGGGAATGTTGAATTATATTATATTATTTGGTACATGCTAATGTACCCCCATGGTACCTTCATGGTACATTTGTAAATAATAGATTAGGATTGATCCTATAGTTTAGAGTGTGGTTATATTTTCCCTTTTATGTAAGTGTGAATGTGCAAGAAATGCACGTGTCATTAAGTTAGAATGAAAGTATAGGTTTAGTAAATATTTACAAGTGTATTGTATGTAAGAGGGCAAATATGTAATGTAAATATGTGCACAAGTATCTTTGATTAGGAGTGCATGTAGGAGTCCAAGAGTCATGTAGAGGTGTAAAACTGTTAGTGTCAAGTAGATAAGCCAAGAGTCATGAGACTCGTCATATGGAGAGCAATAGTCTAGTACTTGAAGAGTCATATCACTATGGTTATATTACATAGGATATATCGAATCATATTCATATGTCTTATTGTCTGATTGTAATAAGAAGAGGAATAATAAAGCTTGTATATATATTGAGTAATTAATATTGTAAGTTGTTCTTCATGCATAGTACATGAATGATTCAAGCTATTTAAATTCATATTTCAGCATATAAATGAATGTTATTTGAATTATAAGCCATTATATACATTTTATATTTGGAACCTATGTAAAACTGTGATATATATGTTTAGATAATTTGTAGTATTTTCTGGTAGTATAAGTCTTAAAAAGCCAACACTTACCACTCAAAAAGCTTAGTTTGGTCAAGAAAGTGATAATATTAAAAAATAATTAGGTGAGCTAAGGCTAAAATACATATATATTGAGTAGTAGGAAGGGATCTAAGACCTCATAAAGGATATTTGTGACATCTCTTGGGATGGAATTACCAATTATGCGGTAAATATCTCCCAAGTATTAAAATTTGTTGATATGAACACCCTCCAAATTTTTCATGTGATCTAAGAGGTTTAGCAAAGCCTTGCTAAATATTTTATAAAATTGGTTGAGATAAGATCCTATCAATAAATAATGGCTATTGCATTAGACTTCACATTAATGGTTGTTAGAGTTTATAACAAACAGGTAACCACACAAAGGTAAATGATCTTCTCCAAAAGGAGTGGGCTACATAGCAATGTAGATTGCAAACAATTGTCTTGATTGCTATCACTATAAAGCTTAGGATTCATATTAAATCATTGTTGTGAAAAGGTATTCCCTATCCTTGGAGTTCAAAGAGCAAGTTATTCTCAGAAAAAAGAATATGCACAACTACTTAAGCAATACAAAGAAGATATTACTCCTCTTATAGCATGTTTGAACCCTTCCACAATAAATTATGTTGCAAGGTTTATCGGATCATTAGTAGAGCTAAGAATTCTAGGGCATGAGTTCACTAACTATACAAATAATATATCCTACGATAATCAATTAGATCTCTAAATGCATTACAAACACTTAAATAATATCTAAAAACCTTTAGAAGGAGAGTGAGGAGCAATCAAGCAAGCATTGGATAAGTTGTATAATCACTAGCTTCTTAGTTTTTCATCATATTCCTTCTTGCAAGATATTTTATTTTTGAATTCATGTGCAAGGATCAAGGCAATGATTCTATATTTTTCCTCAATAAGCAAAAAGGCTCATACAAGTTGCCAAATTGTAGTGAATATTTTTACTACACTTGGAAAAAAAGTAGAAATTAAGACATTGGATGAATGAGAGGTAACTTACTTGTCATCGAATTATTTCAAGTTAATAGCTAGTTATATTTTCATAGAATTTCTAATGATATGCAAAAGGTAAAATTTCTTTGAGTCATGTGATGGACAATCCATGGGATTTATACAAATAAAATACAAAAAATATGGTGAAGAAATTTTTTTCATACTGATAAAGTTAAAGTTTATGGTTTGTAGAGTTTAAATAAATTTTTATGGGCAAATGATGATAAAATTTACAAGATAAATACTTCCAAAGAGATACATATCAAGAAAATGAAGGAGAAGAACCATGGAACATCTGAAGAATAGACAACAATCTATGGAGCTTCAATATTATTTTGAAGGTAGATGAAGTAAAAGAGTTCCAATAGTCAGGCCTTCTAAAAATGTCCAACCAAATATAAGAAAGGAGGAGTGCCATATATATTTTGAAAAAATCTTGTCGGTCCATATAGGTTCTAGAGAAGTTTGACATGTGAAGATAAATAAATGTTTCCATGTTGACATATCAAAAAATCAACAACCATATTGCATCGAATAATAAGGGAAGTGGTAGAGAGGAGATATTCCAATATGGAAAATGAAACATTGTAGAGCTGGCCAACACTCATACACGGAATATATGTAAAGGAAAAGAGTGATAATAGAAGCCAATCAGATCCTAATACAAGTAGTATTCAAGGATTTTATTGGTGCAAAAACTTCCAAAAATGTTGGAAATAATATCTATTCCATAATTTTGGTTATGTAAATGTATCCTCCAAGATACATACCTAGATTAATTCCTGTGCAAGTTATCTAGTGAAATCATGCAATGTAATAAATGGATAAGTTTCAAGGTGCAAGTTGTACATGTGCAAGGTGTCCTATGCACATCTAGATAGAGTGTTGGGCAAACATCCTATTTTTGCATATATAAGGATAACCTCTTAGATAGATAGATAGGACAATCGTGGGACATCATCAGATAGCATAGGTTAATGTATTATGTTGTTTAATGTTCCACACCATTTACTAGTGATGGATATTATGTAGATATGTAGCTTTGTTAATGGAATGCCCACTTCCTCCATAGCTACATTGTAATATTTTATATGTTTTATATTTCAACATACTTTAGTCATCTAGCAGATTTACTTTCTTGCATGTTATTCTACATATTGTGATTGTTATCTCTCATGGGTAATTCATAAAAAACTAACAATGGTATCAGATCCACAATAGATATAATCTATGTAGGTCAATAGGGAACCACCATTGTTGATTAGCCTAAGAGTTTTGTCAAATTATTGCACCATTGGACCAACCACTGGAAAAATATCTCAGGAGTATCTAGGTGGTAGATTTTGGGAGAGACACATATAGGAGTGAAAGGAATCTCAATTTTAGAAAATAATGGGATAATTTTCATCTAGAGTCTTTTCCACATAGTTGTTATGAAAACTTGTGAAGACTAAGACTTAATATTTCAATCCACTAGATTGAAAAATCATCTAGTGAAGATCGTCTAGGTTATCTAGAATTTACTAACTGGTGCCTAAAGTTTATTTTATTGCAGGAAATTAATCCTCAGAGGATTGGGACTCCTCCTACGATAGAAAGCTAGGAGACTCCAACTTCATTGCTTTATGGTCGATGTGCCCTCATAGTGTAGAGGTTAGTTCATCGTGCAAGAGAAGAATACTATGGAAGAAGACTTCTAGTGAAGGATCATGGTGAATATAGGATACTAAATATCTCCATTGCTAGATTGCAAAATTCCATAGTTGAAGAATAGTCCATAAAGAGCCTTGATATAGAAAGGATATAGAAGCCTTAAATAAGAAGCCATATAAGTCTTGATACTAAAAAGACAATAGAAGCCTTGATACTAAAAACATCCGTAGAAGCCTTGATACTGAAAAATGCCATAGAAGACTTGATACTAAAAAATGCCACATGAGCCTTCATACTGAAAAAGGCCATAGGAGCCTTGTTATTGGAATGGGTCACACAAGCCTTGATCCTGATGAAAAATTCGAGAAGAATATTTGATTCAGAAGCAGACTAAAGATTTTAGTACTAATATATTTGTTCCAAGAACATAAGATTCAGTGAGTTGAGAGACTTTCGACAAGAAATTTAGGAAGAGCATCTTCTTCAAAATCATATTAATCCTGAAGCAAAAGAGAAGAGATCAAGAGAATATCTCATTGAAGAACTTCCAGTCTTGGAAGAATAAGAAGGACTAGGAGAGTCCTTATCGAAACTAGAAGCAAAAAAATTAGAAGATCTAGAAGGTGATCTCACCACCAACACTTCCAAAAGTAGAAGGTTGAAAAAATATCTCAAGGACCATCAGAATCTACCAGATCAAAGACCTTGTGAAGGTCTCATTGAGCATCCAGGAAAGGCTAGGAGAGCCTTGCTGAAGATCAAGAGAGTTCTTTGAAAAATTATTAGAGAAATACACTATCTAGGTGAAGTTCCTGATAGTGAAGGACTTGGGACAATTGTCAACATCTAAAAACAAGTCCAAGAGGATAATTTGGCAAGGAGTGCCAAATCCAAGAAGAAGAATTTGGTAAGGAGTGCCAAACCCTAGAAGAAGATCCTATTTTATGTCAAAATTCGATAAGAATACTTAAAGATAGAAGAAGCTCATCAAATATTTTATATTTGAATATTATATCTCACAGCAAGAAGGCATCACCCTAGAGACATAGACTTCTCCAAATCTATAGCATAAGGAGGAGAACACAAGAGGAGAACAAGCCAAAAAATCCTACGCTCGTAAAAGAAAATTTGAGACCATCATTTGGTGAAGGAGTTGTGCAGGACATCCTACTTGAAGCAAAAAAATGGTGTTTTTAGACACCAGGTCTACATCCTCTATAAAGGTGGGAGAAGAGCTACAGGAAAAGGTATGCAACTTATGGTGCAAAAATATTCATTAAATTAAACTATTTATCAAATTTATTAGAGCACCTGAATTTGGATTAAAGTTGCAAAAAGGAAAATAGATTACAGTCTTCTAAAGTGCAAAGAAAAATATATTATTTTTAAGGATTCAGTTACATATTTATTAGGAGTTTATTAGATTTCAGATTAGTTTCTATCAACTACCTATTATCCATTTTTGAAAAAATAAGACTATGTCCTACAATATTGATTGTAGTGAAATTGTAGAATAACTCCTAAAGATTCATTTTAGGTTATTCTTGATTAGTTGTAGTAGATTATTAGTGCATGACTTTGAGATTTGATTGGAGTGATAAGGTGTAATATTAGTGCATTAAAAGTGAAGAACTTATACTATTATACCACTCTCAAAAAGAAAATTAGTTTTGTGTTTCTTGAAAGGCACAAAGTCTGATTTATATCAAGTTTCTAAAGACACTATTGAAGCACAAAAATCTGCAACTTGAAGTGGCCAATAGAAGCCACCAAAAGGGTTAGAATCCTCCAAAACATTGGAGAAGAATTTAACTAACCAAAAACAAAAATAGAAGCTTATGAAAGTGAGTCTTGGTGAGTCTAAAAATTAAAAGCATTACAAGTTGAATGCAAGGGAAAAAATACAGAAAATTTGCATCAATTAAAAAATCTTCTCTCTACTGTTATTGAAACTTGGGCTTGTTGTCAAAAAATTCCAAATAAAAATGAAAGGTGTGTCAATTTTTAAAGACAACCTCAAACCCTTGTATTGTAAGAAATATGCCACAAAACTAGAATTTAAGATCTAGAAATAGAGTGTAAAAGAAGATATATTAAAAATACTTATTGTACAAAATATAATACATTATCTTGCACTACTCTAATATGGTTTTGATAGCATAAGAGAATATTTGGAAGTGCTACATTAGGGCATGTTTTTATACAATGAAAAGAACAACCAACAAAGGCCAAATGTCAGCACTCTTCCTCCCAAGCTAGAAGGAGTCATTCAAGGGCTCATCTTGGACGTACGTACCTATAGAATCAAATCTCACTTTCAGATCATCCATGATCCACATTTACGTAGACACGCGAGTGCATATCAATCTAAAAATATGTCAAAATATCAACAATAAAATCAATAAGTTTGGAGGTATAAAAGAAAGATAGAAAGGTGTTACATTCGTGGTTTCCATATTGCAGAAGACCAATCATCAAAGGAAGTATCAAACTACCCAATTTGGATAATACCTAATTTTATCTTTGAATTAATTGATGACACTTAGGTAGACACTTGGAACTGCTTCCTCATTTGTTTTATTTATTTATTCATAAATTGTATATACACACACTAAACTTGAAGTGAGTTAGACATTTATTGGTCTACCATATTCAAACCCCTTGTTCAATAAATATTAAAATATACCTTTGGATGGGAAGGTTGCATTTTATATCTAAGTATATTTGATTATATATATGGAAATACTATTAGAGTAGCAATGCCAATGACAATGCTATTGCACTATTGTTAATTTTATTAGTAAGTAGTATTGTTGATAGATAGTCCTAAAATAATATAGAATATAAAAAATACAAAGTTCTAATGCTTGATCTTAGCTGAAAATAACAATTAAAAATATTCTAAACAACAACATCAACTATTCTATTACCTTTGATTTGATGTTGGATAATATCAAATGGAAATTTAATAAATGATATCGTTCTTGAGTCATGAAAATAATATCATATTAAGTTAAAAGTACTCCTAAGGATAATGAAACTAGTACTATTATAAATCCCAAGGATTTGATGCCACAATAAGGTTAACTATTTTGTACCATAGGCAGAAGCACTACCTTGGTGAGCATTTTCACTAGTGATTGCAACTCTTGTAGTGTAGCACTACCAACTACGATACATACAATAATGACTTTTGAGAAAAATTGTGCAACAAGATTTGTTAATATCATGTGAAGAAATATTAATATTGATATTAAAAATCTACTATATCATGAAACATGAAAATATTAATTTTTTACTTAATAACAAGCTAATGACAAATGCAAATAAGCTAGAATAGAAGATAAATATGCAACTAGATAAGAAACAAAAACATTTATCCAAGCCAAAGCAAAATGACTTAACACAACATGAGCCTAATGAAGCTAATGCAAATTATGGTAGCAATCTAATAGGGATTCTCCATGATAATTTTATTCATGAGATTTAGAAGATAGTTTGACAAAAATCACTACCATTTGATTATATCTTGTTTTAGTGCCCCACAAGGATCATTTATAGAACAATAGATAAAATGGGGATGGATAAGGGATGCATGAATGCAAATATGAAAGCTTAGAAGTTTTATTTTATTGGAATATCTGATTTTTTACAAGATGAATAGGTTTTCACTTTTCAAATGTTATGTGGAAACTATGTTTCCAATCAAGGTGGAGTGGAGGAAGTTGGAATATTAGTGAGGGATGTTGGAGATATGATAGTGAGTAGTTGACTTTATCTAGCTACCTATTTTTTCTCATGTTGCTATTTTGGAAATAGTGCTAGAATATAAAATGCTATGCTTCTGTAAATATCTTGGTGTTAATGCAAAATTGGATGATATCAATAGGTTGGTGGGATGTCTTGGTGGCAAATTATCATATTCAAAATTTGAATATTAGTGTTGGTACATGTAATAAAT
The DNA here is from genome assembly GCA_028583015.1 of Wollemia nobilis. NCBI lineage: Eukaryota > Viridiplantae > Streptophyta > Pinopsida > Araucariales > Araucariaceae > Wollemia > Wollemia nobilis. The sequence goes on from JAQPPZ010017221.1 coordinate 5,717,524, forward strand.
ACACTATTATGCTAAAATATCTAATAAAATGCATTTTTTAGTAGATTGAAAAGTGGGTTTTGAAAGGGCCCCAAAACCTTATTACAAAAGGTGCAACATTACAATCGAAATAACAACAAAAGTTTCAAAATGACAATCCCAAAGGGAATATCCTATCCATGAAGGTAAACAAAAACATGGAACCTCGAATGATGAAAACCAAAAAATAGAAATTCATTCTTAGTAAATATAGGAAATCAACCTTTAGTGATCTCCACATGGTCTTCAGGGTTGACACTTTCATTCTTGAAAATTTGTTTGAGTTGAATGTGAAGCTCCTCCATGGTTTTGGAAACTTGGTGATAGATCATCCAAGTAGCCCTAGTGGCACTGGAAGTAGCGAAGAGGTTGATCATAGTGTTTGCTACTTGAGTAAGGATGGAATTTTGAAGCATAGTGGCAAAATTTAGCTCCATAATATTTTCAACATAAAAATTTTGAGCAGGGATCATCTTTGAGGGGTTCTCCTTAATATTTGTCTTCTTGGATCTTCTAGAGCACTAAGCCTTGCTCATGATTTTATCCTATTTGAGATTTCTTGGAGACCAGTGCCTTAACTCAAATCCAAAGTAGTTAGACTCATGCTTCACAGTACTAGGGGTCTTCAAATTTGGCTTAAGGGAGACAAAATTAGGATCACCCTCATTGCTAGGCATCTTAGTGATAGAGGAAATGTGACTAGGGATTTTCAAAGGAGGATTAGAATATTTACAGGTTATGATAGCTTTTTTAATGTGCTCATCAAGGGTATGCTTATAAAGGATTAAGTGCAGACCCTGATGGGTCGAGTTGGTAGACTTTTGCTTTCTAAAACTTTCAATGGAAATATCAATTGATCTATATAGGTAATCAAGAATTTTAATAAGTTTAATATACCTAAGGTGGTTTAAGAATGCAATATGGAAGCTACGTAACATGAAATTTATGTTTTCAATAGTCAGATATTGCATGATGGGGACCATCACCCAATCCCAGGATGAGGGAAGAGAGGTTCTACCAATACCACCATTCTCCTAGATAATATTCTTACCTTTTTCAACTAAATAGTTAGTTTCCACAACAAAATTATGTCTATCCCTTTTTATGGTGCACCCATAAGCTAGAAACCTAGTAACATCATCCAGTAAGTGAACATTGAGGATGAACTCCAAGCCTCGAATGATGATGCTCCCTTTGTTCCATGATTTAAAAATATCTTCAAAAACATTTTTGTCATTATCACTGAACTTATCTAGGAATGGAATGAAGCCATGAGACCTCAGGATATCTTCACTCACAAGATCCAATTAAAGGGACTTGGGCTCGAGGAGGGCCATAGAAAATTTGCAAAAAAAGCACCAGGTATAGGAAAGCAAGATGGAATGATGAGTTAAACCACCCTAATCAACATATTTATAGACATCAAGCATGCAAAATATTTTAAATTAAAAAAATTAGGTGGTCATTGTAGGCATCGAATGGTGGAAATAATTGATTTGTGTGCCCTGGTGTGATGAACGTTTCTCATATGAGACAAGTACCAATGTAGCACCCTAAAATTGGCACGGTTAAAACCTTAGTAAAATATAAAAGATAAAAATTTAAATTTTAACCCCAAAACCGCCCCAAAACCACCTGTTACCCACTTTCCCCATTTTTCATGCCATTTTTAGGATTTTTTTTTACCGTTGGACGATATCGTCGCAGATCAGACGAAATCGTCCCTGATTTGACGAATTCATCTAGAACAGAACGTTCGGACGATTTCATCCCAAAACCAAATTTTCATTATTAGCTTTTGTTTCAACAACCTCTCCAACTTGGGCAAAAGCGCGTCTGCGCAGTTGGAGATTTCGCTATTGGAGATCTCCCAGATTGGGATGATCCCCAACCTCCTAGCCTCCCCCTAATCCTATATAAACTAGGATTTTTCTAGTTTATCCCCCCTGACTCCCCTGAACCCCTTATCTGATGGATTTCCCTACAGATTTAGTTCCTTATTCACTAGAGCATCCTCAAACTACTGTTTGCATTTTGTATTTTGCATTTTCTTGCAGGAACTCTACTATTTTTCAGTCGAAGCTAGCTCGGATCGTCGCAAGCTATCCCGGATGATTTCGGACGATCTTGTCGAGGAGCGCAGACGATCTCGTAATATTGGAGGTGATCCTGACTGTAGTCCAGATTGGGGGTAATCAAAGTCTAGAGTTTGCATTTCCTTAGCTTTTCTGCATTTTCCTATTGTATTTCTACACTGTCTTAAATTATTATGTTTATGCATCTTGGAGTTCACCTCATCTAATATAAATACATGATAAAATCAAAATAAATTGTGAAGTTGATGCTTTTCCTCTTTAATTCCTATTTGGATCTGTCATTTAGACAAATTTATAGTTATTTCTGTCATTTCCCTTCACTTCTGTAGTTGCATCTTGGGTATTTTGTATCAATTTGTGTGATTGTAGGTTTCTGACGAATTCGTCTGACGAATTCGTCAGATTTCAGACGATTCTGTATGATCTCAGATGATCGAATGTGATTTGAGATGATTTGATGTAATTTCAGATGATTACGTACGAGTCGAGATGATATGAACTGCTACAAGACTCAGAATCTTCATCAAACATCCATAATCAGGTATGTTATGATCTAACTAGCATATTTTCTATGTTTAGCAATCATTCTTGTTATCTGTATTCATTTAAATCAGCATTGACATATAGAATAGTTTAGATTCATCTTGGCCAAACCTAGGAGTTGAATGATCGAGTATAAAAATGAACACATCAAACCCACTATCAACCTAGGCATGGAAAATGCCACTCAAAATTTTCCTGGTGAACCCACCATCCATCAAAAATTCACCCTTATACCCCTCCTCCGAGAGGTGGGACCTTCAAAGGGCCTCTCAGTTCGAGGTATTTTCCCATCCTTCTCGCATCCTCCTTCTGGGCACGAATCCTATAGCCTGAGGGTAAGGATGCAAAAAATTTGGAGCGATACATTTTGGTAAACCCGATGTGAAAACTAAAAACCTTTTGAAAACAATCCAAAAAAAAACAAAAATAAATGCATTTAGAACTAAAGATTGCATATTGTATTTAGATGGTAGATTATAACAAAAGACGAGCTGTTACCATTAATGTTGAAAATCAATTAGCAGCTATAGAGATTAATTCTTTACTTAGAGTAGCTCCAACATATAGAGTCCCACCTTTATGGGAAGAGCTTAATAGGAGATTGAATCTCATTTCATATAGAGCAACCAAACTTAGGCAAATCAAGAGGTTTGTCCTAGATAGAATCCTGGATCCCGATCAAGTGACTTTGTATCATGAGCTTCAGAGAGCTTGCCATAGGTGGTTAGAAGATAAAAGAGCCCTTGTGTCTTTTGAGTTGTATACATTTGAGGAATACCTCGATAATGCAGTTGTAGTACATAAATTTATGTCTTGTATAGAGGACCAAGAGGTCGTTCTTACGGATAGACAAATATGGAATAGAGTTCCCAGAGCTGTGTTATATCGAGAGTATTGCCATGAGATTTATTTTTACAAGATAGAATCTGAAACAGATAATATTACTATAGCACACTTTATCAAGTTCCTGAAAAACCATTTCCAATTTGAAGAGGAGCATTTTATGACTCCTGATGAACTTGATCCTATCAATGCCATTCATAAAATATTTATAGAAAACTAAGATATTCTTTTATTATTGTTATTTCTTGTATTTAGTGTGTTGTTTGTTGTCTTTGTAAACATAAGAACAAATATATATATATATATATATATATATATATATATATATATATAAATAAAAATAAAAACAAAACAAAATCATAACAAAAATAAAAACATTTTCTTTTAAGCATTATAGTAGGTATATAATTAAAATATATACCTCCCAAATTTGTTGCAAATATATTAATATATATTTGCTAAAATCTAAATTTAGACATAATGACTAAACTCAGGAATGGAAAACAAACAGAAGTAGGAGAAGATTGGTTAAGGAAAACGGAGAATAACCCATATGTCCTTCCTGAAGACCCAATTCAGGAAGAAGGAAATCTAGACCAACAAGAATAAGAGTATGTTGATGCAAATGAACAAAGAGAAATTGTTAGGGAGGAAGAATCCTCATCCCCTAAAATATCTCTAGAAGGAGCTGTTACTTTTGAGAACATGGAACATTTCTGGAAGTTCCTCCATAATAATATGGGCACCCTTAATAGAGCAATCCATATGGAAAAAGATCAAATTAGTGACACTCAAGCAACCCTAGAAGACATATATCACACACGCACTAATCCTTTGTCCTTCGTTGATCAAGAAAGTGATCAAGTTGGACCATCCAATTTGGATATGGCCGCTATAATTCAAAACACGCAACAACAACAGGTTACTCAACCACCTAGAGTTCCTGTTACTAAGCCTAGGGTTATTCCCACACAAAATAAACCTTCATTCACTGCTCTATTTCGCTAAGCTATTAATCAATATACCTCAAATAAACAAAAGCCTAAAACAAAACCAAATACCAATTTCCAACAATCTAGAATACAACATAATGCTACAACAAATATTCTTCATAATACTCTTCCTACCAATCATTTACATAACAACAATATAGCATCTAATCCTTATGTCCCGCCTTCCTACGCTTACAAATCCCATACTCATGTACCACCAAACCAATATGGTGGACAAACTGGTAATCTGGAAGCCATGGTGAAACAGTTAGTCTCTTGTATGGACCAAATAGATCCCTACCGTCCCTCGTACAATTATCGAGAGATGTGTAGTCAACCTCTAGATCCTATAGTTGTAGCACAACCATATCCTAAACACTTTCCCATGCTTGTCCTACCTATATATAAAGGAACTGAAGATCCCATAGAGCATCTTCGTATGTTTAGGATAGCATTGAAGAACACAAGCTTATATTGAGAGGGGGGGTGAACAATATAAGACCTCTTTTAAATTTTCCTTTATACTTCAAAACAACAAAGCAATATATTCAAAGCAATATCAAAACAATGCACAAGATCATCCACAAAGTGACACAACAATTTTGATGTGATTCATCCACAAAACTTTTCTCTAAAAGTTATCTCAAAGTTCTTTGGGAAACCTTCCCAATTACAATGTTTATGAGCCTTGGCTCAAAGGAGAAACCTTCCCCCAATCTGAATTTATGAGCCTCTGCTCAAAGGAGATACCTTCCCCTACCTCTACTCTGGCTGGTGATCCTCTAGAAGACCTCTGCCTCCGTTGCCCTTAGCAAATGGAACTCTATCCATAGAAGACACCTGTCTTCCCCGCTCCGGTCGGAGACCTCTGTCCTCAACTCTATCACTTCAAAGCTGGTCCTCAAATTTGCACTAAACACAACTCCTTCGATCTAGCACAAATGTCCTCATCCTCTGTCTTTGATCTGCACCAAACACAGTCCTTCGGTCTGACATAAATCTATCCTCAGGTTCTTCTCATAGAACCAATGCACCTCTGTCCTCAAGTTCTCTGATAGAATTATCAAACTCAACTTCACAAGTCCTCTGCTAGGACCTGTCCAAATCTGCTCACAAGTCCCCAATGGAACCTGTCCAAAACTTGATCACAATTTCATCAAGAAAAACTTGCTTGGCATGAACCCACAAAGAGAATTGTTAGAGACCCAATGTGATTCATCAACCTCATAGAAGCATAAAGAGAATTGTTAGAGACTCAATATGTTCTATACTTAACTCCCAATCTCAATCTCAACTCAATCTCAATCTCAACATAATAAGATAGATGTAGTATGCTTTTCTCAAGAACATGAAACACAACCCAACAATTGCCAACCAAGCAATATGTCATATAACAATGATACTCATGTTATTTCCAACAACCAATATCTTATCTCAACCAATTAGGGCTTCAACAACAGTGCTCAAAGACAAATTTTAACCAACATCATTCAACTCAACATTAACCAAGCATTCAACCAATCATCACAAGAAAAGGAAACAAGTAGAAATCCTTTTCCCTCCAAAGATATTTGAACAAAACAACCACCAACACAATATCACCAAATGCAAAGAATAACTTGTTCAAATCAACTCAATGGAGTAAGCCCAATATCATGTATCAAGTAAAAGAAATAACTTGATCAACCAACCTCTATGGAAGAAACTCAATAATCAACCTCAACACAGCCATCCAAGGGTTTCACCAACTCAAAGCAAGTGTCAAGACTCACAACCACAAACCCTAGTGCACAATGCTTCCACTACCCCAAACCAAAAATATGCATTTCACCAAAACTCTCATCAATGATAACAATGCATAAGTAGTCTTCAACAAACCAAAAACTAGGACTTACACCCAACCAAAGGAAACCTAGTTGAATACCTTTTCTCTCCAATCTTATTTCAGGAAAATATACACCAATCATACTCATAAGAAGAATGTGCCCATACCTTATTGAAGTGAAGGAACCCCTTTGGAAATCTGCCACAATCACAAAGTTCTTTTGCCAATCTTCACAAAGGTCAGTAGATCACAAAATAATCAACATTATTCCATTTTTCAATCATCATTACCAAAGACTTTAATTGCACAACTTCCTTATCTCTCCTAAAACCACTTGTACCATAAAATAAAATAAATCACAACATTGCATAACCTTATAACTCCCAAAACCACTTATACCATAAAAGTAAAATAAAATATTACATAACCAATAACAAGCTTTAATGTAAATATATTTTCCTTACCCTTATATCTCCTTTACTCACAACAAAAGCGATTTTCGTCCTTTTCTAAGATGCAAATCCCCAAACTCAATTAAGTGAATTCTCCTTACCCTTATGTCTCCTCAAACTAACATAAAAAAATACCTTAAAATTAATCATGACTCGTGCGCTGCAGACGGCTTGTTCGTCCCGTGTTAGAGCATCTTCAATCGGTGGGCCATTCTGGATTCATCCACTGTCACACTGCGCATCGCTGCCCATTCCACCTGCTAGTTTCGTCAACACTGTGTATCACTATTTCTTCTGCTACGGTCTAAGGGAAACACCGCGTCTTTGCTGATATCCTCTTGCGTCTTAGACTCACATAACTCGCTTTTGTTGTGCCTGTCAACTTGCCTCCAATGTCAGTTGATGAGCTCGAAATTTGTGCATGAAAGAAACATCTGCTTGTGTGATTCTTCTTCCTTTGGACGTTTCTATCTGCGCAACAAATGTAATGGTTCTTCCACTGTGTGATGCGTCTTTCAGATGTTCTCTGTCGCAAGTCACTGCTTGCCCTTTTGGTGTAAATATGACACTCCTAGGTTTGCCCTGTAACGTATTCTTGATAAGTTTCTTTCTGACTTCAAAAACATTGCAGGCTCTCCCTTCGAACGTAGTCACAGGCTCTTTCTTCCAGTGCAATCGTAGGATCTCCCTTCTAGTGCAATCGCAGGCTCTCCCTTCAAACGTAGTCGCAGTCTTTCTCTTCCAGTGCAATCGAAGGCTCTCCATTGACTTCGTACACTGGTCGCAAGACTTTCTCACTGTCTCCGTCCGCAAGGCTTCTTTCACAACATCTGTATGCAATACTTCTTCACTGCCTCCGCTTACAAGGTTTCGTCAAGGGATATCTCACTGCCCTCATCCTCAACAAGCAATTCATTCATTGAAATGAAATTCATTTCCTTATTTTATATGCACTATGATGCATTGATTAACACGTCGACACTTTTAATTTAATTTAAAATTTTAATTTAAATTTTAAATAAATAAAATTTAAACTAAATATTTAAAATTAAATATCTTCATCATCGGGGCACATTTTTCAACGAAACGAAAAGCCAACTTAGGTTTTAAGAAAAACCCATTTTAAATTTGTTGTCCATGGTTTTAAATAAAACCTTTTATTTTGTCTGCCTTGGTTTTCACAAAAACCCTTCCGCTTCTTGACATCAATGACAACATCAACACTTGAGCAAAGGCAATGTACCCAATGTACCCAAAATTGCCAACAATCTCCCCCTTTGTCATTGATGGCAAAACTTTACTAAAAACACATCTTTCAAGAGCCAAAACTGAAATCACTCTCTTTGAAGTTTTGCTCCCCCTGACTTGAAGCTTTCCTCTTCACTTGAAGCTCTCCCCCTTACTCATATATCTCCCCCTTTGTCATCAATGGCAAAGGGCCACCTTTGGGGCTCGGAAGTAAGAATGAGCCTCTTAGCTTAGTCCCTCCCCCACCTCCTGATGAGGTGATTAATTATGGAGTGGGACTAAAACTCCCATTAGGCACTGATCATCATCAGCGTCTATAACTTCCTTGTCGGGCCTTCTCTTGAACTCTTTTTCCATATTCCTATTCCCCGTCATTTTTTTGATCCTTGGACCCGATCATGCCACCGTTCCTCGTTCTCGTATCCTGGAATTTCAACTCTACATTGTCTGACTGTGTGACCTTCATTGTTGCACTTATAACAAGTAATAATGTTATTTCTTTTAGGCATACCTGTTCTTTGAATCCACATGTTCTGACCAAACCAGTTCTGATAAAACCTGTTTTGACCAAGCCTGTTCTGACTAACCCAGTTCCTGATATTTGCCTTGTAGAAAATTGCTTTATGCCCAAACTGATTGCAAGAGTAGCAATACCCATGAAAGAAATTACCACTTCTGAAACTGTCATTTACCTTCTTCACTTGAGCCATGCAATGTACAACCATGTGGCCAAATCTGTGGCACGCAAAACATCGGCCTTGAAACTTTCCTTTATTTGACCTCTTGGGTCCTGAAAACTTCTTCTTCTTCTCATCCTGAATTCTATTTTCTGGTTTTGTGCATCTATCATTCAAGGACTCATGATCTGAAATACTTTCCTCATTAGTACTCTCTTTCTTTTGGAGTCTCTTACTAGACTCTCCAACTTGTTTCTTGTGTGGCTCAACAAAACCAAGACCTGTTTTATCTGTTGTCTTTCTTTGACCTTTGATAAGAGATTTAACCTTTTTGGAGCTTTCTTGAAACTTGTACAGCTTATCCCTGTACTCTTTATTTTCCTCTTTCAACAAAGCCATTTTCTGTTCTAATTCACTATACTCACGCACCTTAGAATCTAACTCATTCTTGAGTTCTTGTGCCTTAGCCATAAAGACATCAAGACTTTCTAGAAGTTCATCTCTCTCCATACAACATTCATCTAACTTATCCTTGAGTCTAGAATTCTTCTTTCTTTCCTTTTTCAAACCACTAAGAGCATTAGTAAGATCACTTTCAAGATCCTCTATTTTATTGCACTTTGAATTATCAAGGCCTTTTTCAGATTTCTTATCACTAGAGGTGCTACCCTTTTCAAAAACCATACATGCATCTTCCTTATCATTTTCTGAAGCATCCTCATACATACTAACAACCAATTCATTATTTGTGCAATCATCCTCAAGGTGACCAAAATTTCCACATCTAAGACATTTCATGATAATGAATCTATGTTTTGGTTCTTCCTCTTTTTTTGATATGAACAACATCTCATTTTCGTTATCACTTGAAGAAATTTCACTATCACTACTAGAACACTTACTTGCTTTGTCTAGGTAGAAGCTCTTCTTGTGCTTGTGAGAATACCTCTTTCCTTGATTGTTGTGCTCATCTTTGTTTTTCCTATGATGCTTGTGCTTTTCGTAATCCTTGCTCTTACAAATCTCGTTTATATTTATCACTTTCATCCTTGGCAACAGTACAGTTAGTAGCATAATGACCAAACTTTCCACAATTGAAACATATTACGTTTTTCATATTTTTGTGCTTTCTATAGAACTTGCCTTTCTTGCTATAATATGCCTCTTCATCACCAGAAGACTCATCACTCTCTTGAAGCTGTTTACCTTTGGAATTCTTGGTAGCCTTGAAAGCTGCCTCCTTCTTGACATCAACCTTCACTTGAGTTCTTAACTCAAATGCCGCAAGTATACTATGGAGCTCATATTTTTTCAACTTATCCAAATCTTTAGCTTCCTCAATAGCATAAATCTTTTCACTAAATATATTAGGAAGAGATCTTAAAATCTTATCACAAACATCATTTTCAGAAAGCTCAAGACCTAAGTCTTTCATGGAGTTAACAACTTCATCCATACGAAGCATGTAGTCACTAATATTTTCATCATCATTCATCTTGAGTTGTTCAAACATACCTTTGAAGTGTCTCAACTTGGCCTTTCTGGACATTTGTATCACCTCGTATGAACCACCTTCAACCGATTCCACATTTCACTAGCTGTCTTGCAGTGAATCACTTTGGTGAGATCTCGCTTCAGTAAGCCTTTCAAGATTGTATTCATTGCTTTTGAATTGCTGTGATGTAGGAGCCTCTCTTCTTTAGTATTAAGACCATGTTCAGGAATAGTGTACTCATCTTCAATTTCTTCCCAAACCTCATTCCCAAGTGCCATTAGATGAACCTTCATTCTTGCACTCCAAAGACCAAAATCTGACCCATCAAGAATAGGTGTCGCATTGCCACTTGAATGATCCATTGTGTTCTTTACTAGCTTTTCCTTTCAGCTGTTAAACCTTTTCGAAGGAATCGGCTCTGATACCAATTGAAGAACACAAGCTTATACTGAGAGGGTGGGGTGAACAGTATAAGACCTCTTTTAACTTTTCCTTTATACTTCAAAATAACAAAGCAATATATTCAAAGCAATATCAAAACAATGCACAAGATCATCCACAAAGTGACACAACAATTTTGATGTGATTCATCCACAAAACTTTTCTCTAAAAGTTATCTCAAAGTTCTTTGGGAAACCTTCCCAATTACAATGTTTATGAGCCTTGGCTCAAAGGAGAAACCTTCCCCCAATCTGAATTTATGAGCCTCTGCTCAAAGGAGATACCTTCCCCTACCTCCGCTCCGGTCGGTGATCCTCTAGAAGACCTCTCGCCTCCGCCGCCCTTAGCAAATGGAACTCTATCCATAGAAGACACCTGTCTTCCCCGCTCCGGTCGGAGACCTCTGTCCTCAACTCTATCACTTCAAAGTTGGTCCTCGAATTTACACTAAACATAGTCCTTCGGTCTAGCACAAATGTCCTCGTCCTCTGTATTTGATCTGCACCAAACACAGTCCTTCAGTCTGGCATAAATCTATCCTCAGGTTCTTCTCATAGAACCAATGCACCTCTATCCTCAAGTTCTCTCGATAGAACTATCAAACTCAGCTTCACAAGTCCTCTCGCTAGGACCTCGTCCAAATCTGCTCACAAGTCCCCAATGGAACCTCGTCCAAAACTCCGCTCACAAGTTCATCAAGAAAAACTTGCTTGGCGTGAACCCACAAAGAGAATTGTTAGAGACCCAATGTGATTCATCAACCTCATAGATGCATAAAGAGAATTGTTAGAGACTCAATATGTTCTATACTTAACTCCCAATATCAATCTCAACTCAATCTCAATCTCAACAGAATAAGATAGATGTAGTATGCTTTTCTCAAGAAATTGAAACACAACCCAACAATTGCCAACCAAGCAATATGTCATATAACAATGATACTCATGTTCTTTCCAACAACCAATATCTTTTCTCAACCAATTAGGGCTTCAAAAACAATGCTCAAAGACAAGGTTTAACCAACATCATTCAACTCAACATTAACCTTGAAGCATTCAACCAATCATCACAAGAAAAGGAAACAAGTAGAAATCCTTTTCCCTCCAAATATATTTGAACAAAACAGCCACCAACACAATATCACCAAATGCAAAGAATAACTTGTTCAAATCAACTCAATGGAGTAAGCCCAATATCATGTATAAAGTAAAAGCAATAACTTGATCAACCAACCTCTATGGAAGAAACTCAATAATCAACCTCAACACATCCATCCAAGGATTTCACCAACTCAAAGCAAGTTTCAAGACTCACAACCACAAACCCTAGTGCACAATGCTTCCACTACCCCAAACCAAAAATATGCATTTCACCAAAACTCTCATCAATGATAACAATGCATAAGTAGTCTTCAACAAACCAAAAACTAGGACTTACACCCAACCAAAGGAAACCTAGTTGAATACCTTTTCTCTCCAATCTTATTTCAAGAAAACATACACCAATCATACTCATAAGAAGAATGTGTCCATACCTTATTGAAGTGAAGAAAAACCTTTGGAAATCTGCCACAATCACAGAGTTCTTTTGCCAATCTTCACAAAGGTTAGTAGATCACAAAATAATCAACATTACTCCATTTTTCAATCATCATTACCAAAGCCTTTAATTGCACAACTTCCTTATCTCTCCTAAAACCACTTGTACCATAAAATAAAATAAATCACAACATTGCATAACCTTATAACTCCCAAAACCACTTATACCATAAAAGTAAAATAAAATATTACATAACAAATAACAAGCTTTAATGTAAATATATTTTCCTTACCCTTATATCTCCTTTACTCACAACAAAAGCGATTTTCGTCCTTTTCTAAGATGCAAATCCCCAAACTCAATTAAGTGAATTCTCCTTACCCTTATGTCTCCTCAAACTAACATAAAAACATACCTTAAAATTAATCATGACTCGTGCGCTGCAGACGGCTTGTTCGTCCCGTGTTAGAGCATCTTCAACCGGTGGGCCATTCTGGATTCATCCACTGTCACATTGTGCATCGCTGCCCATTCCACCTACTAGTTTCGTCAACACCGTGTATCACTATTTATTCTGCTACGGTCTAAGGGAAACACCGCATCTTTGCTGATATCCTCTTGCATCATAGACTCACATAACTCGCTTTTGTTGTGTCTGTCAACTTGCCTCCAATGTCAGTTGATGAGCTGGAAATTTGTGCATGAAAGAAACATCTGCTTGTGTGATTCTTCTTCCTTTGGACGTTTCTATCTACACAACAAATGTAATGGTTCTTCCACTATGTGATGCGTCTTTCAGATGTTCTCTGCCGCAAGTCACTACTTGCCCTTTTGGTGTAAATATGACACTCCTAGGGTTGCCCTGTAACGTCTTCTTGATAAGTTTCTTTCTGACTTCAAAAACATTGCAGGCTCTCCCTTCAAACGTAGTCGCAGGCTCTTTCTTCCAAAGTGCAATCGTAGGCTCTCCCTTCTAGTGCAATCGCAGGCTCTCCCTTCGAACGCAGTCGTAGTCTTTCTCTTCCAGTGCAATTGAAGGCTCTCCACTGACTTTGTACGCTGGTCACAAGACTTTCTCACTGTCTCCGTCCGCAAGGCTTCTTTCACAACATCTGTATGCAATACTTCTTCACTACCTCCGCTTACAAGGTTTCGTCAAGGGATATCTCACTGCCCTCATCCTCAACAAGCAATTCATTCATTGAAATGAAATTAATTTCCTTATTTTATATGCACTATGATGCATTGATTAAAACGTCGACACTTTTAATTTAATTTAAAATTTTAATTTTAATTTTAAATAAATAAAATTTAAACTAAATATTTAAAATTAAATATCTTCATCACCGGGGCACATTTTTCAATGAAACGAAAAGCCAACTTGGGTTTTAAGAAAAACCCATTTCAAATATGTTGTCCATGGTTTTAAATAAAACATTTTATTTTGTCTACCTTGGTTTTCACAAAAACCCTTCCGCTTCTTGACATCAATGACAACATCAACACTTGAGCAAAGGCAATGTACCCAATGTACCCAAAATTGCCAACAAGCATGTCATGATATATCACATGATGACTTGTTATTACTAAAGATGTTCCCAAAAAGTTTAGGAGGGATGGCATTGGAGTGGTATTATCAATTGCCCACTCATTCTTTGAGAAATTTCGAAGAGACCGCCGAGTCTTTTGTGAATCAATTTAGTGCCTATATTGTAAGGCATGTAACCATTAAAGATTTGTACAACCTAAAACAAGACAAATATGAGTGTTTTGCTGACTTCTTAGCTCGATGGAGGCATTTGATAGGAAAATTACACTTTGTGTTACCTTATCGGGAAATGTTGGATATTTTTATCAATAATTTACAAGAACAACTATCCTATGAATTATCAACTGCTACCTTGACCACCTTCGATCAAGCTATAGACTTAGCCCGAAGAGTGGAAGACGCTCTCATTAGAAGAGGTCAGCTCAAAAATAAAGATGATGAGAAAACATCCATAAATCAATATAAAAATAAACAAGTTGTGGGTGATGGAGTCACTGATAGCAGAAACATTATCAATGTTAATACTGCAAAAACAACAGAGAAGTTCATATTAAAACCTCCTGATAAACCACCCCGAGAATTTACTAGGTTAAATCAATCTTTATCAACCATTCTCCCGCAACTATTAGCCCGAGGTTTGATTCAATTACCCAATATCCGAGAACCTGATCCAACTATACCCGAATATAGAGCTGATTTACATTGTGATTTCCATAGAGGACCTAGACATGCTACCAACTCTTGTAAATGGTTAAAACATAAAATACAAGATTTAATCGATAACAATGAGATGGAGGTGCAAGCCTTTCAACCTAAACAAAATCCTCCTAATAATGCTCAAAAGAACATCCCTCAAAGTCAGAATCGAATGCCAATCAATCATTGGACATATTTCAACATCCTTTACCAAAGCATGGTAAAGAGGTGGCTAATCAAATTGAACATCATAATGTTCCCCATCCTACCCGATATGTAGGAGCCATTAGTGGGCATTTACCTATTCATGACTTAGAAATATTTGATACAAATTTATCCATGGTTACGTCTAGACCTCTATTTAATAGTCGAACACCTGACCTTAGTGATGTAGAATATGATACCGAAAGTGACATGGAAATCACCTCAAATCAATTGAATAGTTCTGAAGATGAATCAGATCCTATTAAACCCATCACAAGTTCTATGGTTCCAGAAGAACCATTTCCTAGAAGAGTTACCACTCGACCCTCTTCTCATCAGTTACTTTCTAATGAACAAGCCATAAATGCTAGACCAAGACCTATTCATCACCTGCAAAATAATATTGTAGGAACCATTGAAGCCGTTACCAGACAACAGGCTCAAAACTCTCAACAGAATCAAACTCAAAATGATGGATCAACTCCATTTGTTTTGAAAATTCCTAATAAAGGGAATTATGTGCCTAATGTTCAACCTAAGCCTCCTTATAATATTAATGAACAATTATCCAATACTACAACTAGAATTTCCCTTTTGGACCTTTTAATATCTTCTCCTACCCATAGGGATGAATTAATGCTCACATTAAGACAAATTATGGTACCACAAAATATTTAGCCTGAAGCCATGACCAATACTATCATAACTCGAGAAGTCGATTGTATTGACTTCCGGGATAGAGATATACCACAACATAGTTTACATAAGGATAACCCCTTATATATTACTGCCCTAATTGGGGTTGTAGCAGTTAAATGGGTCTTGATTGACAATGGTTCATCTTTAAACATATGCACTTTTGACTTCTACCAAATATTTGGGTTTAGAAGTGACGAAATGAAAAGAATAGATATGATTATAAAAGCCTTCAATGACAAAACACAAGAAACATGTGGAGTCATTACTATACCCTTACAAGTTGGTCCTAGAACCTTAGATACAACCGTGTTTATTGTACATTGCCCTGCATTGTACAATATACTTTTGGGTTGCCCTTGGATCAACGCAATGCTAGCGGTTCCATCCACTTTACATCAATGTGTTAAATTCAAATTTAAAAATCAGTTGGTTACCATTCATGGTGATCCTAGACCCTTTGATATGTGTGCTTTGGTAGAACCTGTTGGAGTTCAATTTTGCCCCCGCCTCGTCATCCACACATCCTAATTATCATCATCCGCCTAAACGTGTGAAACACACACCCATAACATCATCTACTCTTTCAACTACACCTATACATATAGCTCAACCATCTTCTGAACAAACCACAGTAGGACCTCGAAAAGATCCTAGAACTACAACCAATGCTTCTTGTTTTACCCCTATAACTTCCATACCTATAGACTCATCCATCGATATCCCTATAACATCCACATCCACTACAGGCATCCTTTCCACATCTAATGATGTAGGAAATGTTCCTTCTACCTCTTATGCTCTTACTGATGAACTCTTACCCGATTTATCTAAAATTCTTATATCAAATGAAACCAACACTGCCATGCAAGCTTCCCTTATTTTAAATAAACTCCCACCCTCTCCTCGTACCTTGGGCCTCCCACAGCCTATGGGAAGTATTTACCAAGTCGGGAGTTATGCTTTTATTTATAAGGGATATTATTGGGGAAGAATACCCAGAAACATCAAGACACATTGTGATGGATATGGTAGATGCTATTTTTCTAATGAGTATATTAAAGCTAAACCCATAATGCTTAAATTGGGATATAAAGGGAAAGGTTTGGGACCTTACCAAAATGGTATGAAAGAACCTATTGAGGTAGAACCGTGGCCTGCTCGATGTGGTGTGGGCCTATTTCCTAGTAAAGGTCAACCCTTCCCATTTGAGGAGGATGACCATATTACATGTTACCAAGATTATCTGGATAAACAAGATTATTTGCGTTCAAAGAATAATCCCTTTACCTGTAATATGCTATCTCTCGCCTACCCTGAGATGATTGCCGAATCCGAAGATGAGTTGGAAGGGGATATCTTCCATGATGTCTCCGTTGATGACTTGTTACATTTTTATTTTGATGGTTCTATACCTCGTATAGCCCAGCTTGAGGCCTCGACTCAAGACGAATTATCCAAGATAACCTTGGAAGAATTACAAGAATTGGGTGTTTCACTCGCCCCACCTAATTTTGAGAGAGATTTACATATGGAAGTTGAAAACGTTATAAAATTAACATTGGAACCGAACATAACCCTCACATAATCAATATTGGATCAGAATTAAGTCAAGAAAAACAAGTTTCCAAATTTATTTTTAATCAAATTATTTGTAGGTTTGGAATTCCTATCAATCTCATTTCAGATAATGGAACTTGTTTCAAAAATAAAGATGTCAAAAAATTATGTCAAAAATATAAAATTCAACATCGTTGGTCCACTCCCTATTATCCTCAGGGTAATGGCCAAGCAAAAGCATCTAATAAAACATTAATCAAAATTCTCAAAAGACTGGTCAATAAATCTGGTCGAGATTGGCACATCCAATTATATCTTGCTTTGTGGGCCTATCGAACTAGTGTTTGAACCCCCACTGGAACTTCACCTTTTGTTTTGGTTTATGGTGCTGAAGCCGTTTTTACCTTTGAATTAGAAGTTCCTTCTTTAGCTCTACTACTTCAAGATATTGAAGTAGGAGATGAATATCGTGCTGGTAGGTTTAGTCAGCTAGAACTTCTGGATGAAAAGCGCATCAATGCTTTGGAGCATCTTTGTGCCTACCAAAACAAGCTTAAGAGAGCATATCTCAAGAAAGTTCATCCTCGATCCTTTGAGATCGGTGACCTTGTCTTAAAAGAAAATAAAAAAATACTAATGCAACTAAAATCCTTAAAGGTAAATTTGAGCCCAACTGGCTTGGACCATATGTCATCACTGCTAAATTTGGATCAAGAGCATACAAATTATCTACCTTATATGGTAAAGAACTTAAAGAACCTATGAACATTATGCATCTCAAACGCTACTATGCATAAAATTTGGTCATTTCATCATTGTATATATTTGTTTTGCATATTATTTCCTTTTAGTCACTTATATAAAACGTTTCAAAAACAATCACATTGTATTTCTTTCAATTCATAACTTAAAATCAAAATACAAAAACATCAAAATCGTCAAAATCTTCAAAAACATATTTTATTTCATACCTATCAATTCTTGAAGTATTGTAGTTATATTTTCAATTATTATGGATAAATTAGCATTTATTTTGGAATCTCGCACTTTCACACTCACATGAATAAATATCTTGATTTTATTTTCTATGATTATTTATCTCTCTTATATCAAAGTCCACATTAGCATTAAATAAAGTTTTGAGCATAGAGAATTGATCTTGTTATTTACTTAAACCAAGTACATATCTTCACATTAAAATGATTTCATTGCAAATTTGATATGATGCTACATAGTAGAAATGGTTTCCTCAGCGAAAAGTTTCCCCTGCTATCCTATCATGCACATGGTCTAGAATATTTGAGAATTGACAAAAGGACAAGCTCACCCCTACCCAGAATAAAAATCCCTTGCTCTACAACCAATCCGAGCAAGTATCCCTAGCATAGGAAGAAAAAAAAAAAAGTCAAAGAAAATGAGAAAAAAAGAAAAATATTATTTTGTACCATCGCAGCAATATTTCAGCATTATCTCAATTCCAAGCAAAAATACAAAAAAAAAAAAAGAAGAGAGAAAAAAACAAAAGTGAAAAGCAAAAGCAAAATGCAATAAAATCCCTTTCCCTACCCCTTGAAAAGAAAATAAGGGTGAATGAGATTGAATCCCTGGAATTTTCAATTATTCGAAAACTGTGAGGTAAGCCCCATAACAGGTGGTTTGTACCCAATCCGCTTGGCCTTGGGTAATTCCTAGTGTGGTGATATGTCTGTCACATTAGCGACCTTATTTTGTATAGACCTATGTCATCTTATGGATTAGCTAGCTCTTGATAACCCAACTTACATAGTAGTCTGGTACGGTTACATGCATATAAATCATGGTCAACGAACACTCATTTGGTTAAGGCAAATTACTTGTATCAAATTATCTTGCTCAAAATTGGTGAATGAACAATACAATCGCACACACATTTGTATTTGAGATATTTTGTATCATTATGATAAATCAAGATCGGTAATGAACTCACATTTGCACATGAGGATCCCTTAATAAATCTACATTTGTCTTTGCGATAATTTAAACTATTTCTGTAATTCTTTTCGAAATAGTTTTATCCGCTTATTTCAGAATTTTTGTTTTGTTTTCAAGCAATTATATACTTTGTTTCAAAAAATCACAAAATGATTTCAAACACCATGTTCATATTATTATTATTCTGTTTATCAACAGTCAAAAATTAATCTTGCAATAAAACTAAAATATCCATTTTCTTCTTTGGATTTCGCGATGATGGTATAAGTCTATACCTATAAATTCTATGCCTAGCGCAAACCATTGTTCTAATTTTATTTTCCATTTATTTTAAAACAAATTCATAAAAACATATTACTTGCATCATTATGTTACACAATTATGCTTTAAAACGAACAAACACTTATTCTATTTCATTTCATTATGTCAACATTCAATTTTGCAAACCATGGTATAATTTCTAAGGAATTGTTCAAAATTTTATCACACTTAGGAATTTATGCCTAGAAAAATCATATTTCTTTTAGTATCTCATGCATACTATTTTTATGAAAATCTGAAAACAAATCATCACCATCATCACAACACAAAGTCTTAAGACAGACTCTTAAGCACTCTTTTACTTTTTTAACAATATTTCTATACTGGGATTAGATTGACGACCGAGGGAGCGGTGACTCCATGAAATGGTCTATAACATCGACAATGTCCATTGAAATTATTGTTAGAAGTCTCTTTTATTTTTTTATTTTTTATCAAATCACACCAAAACAACCAATTGTTTACATCAGATTATTTCATTTAAATTTTACAGCATGACATCAAATTATAATATTTCCAAACAACATAATTACCTGAATAATCAATCAGACAAACAAACAATTCAAATATTGAAGCATCATAAAAACATATGAACAAGTCATATCACAAAAAGATCATATATATATCACAAAAATTATATACATCATATCAAAACTGGATTGGTATGCCACAATACTCAATCCTCTCAAAAATCTATACAATATCTGTGCAGTCTATAGCCAGCTAGTCTCGAGGAGCCCTCGAGCTCTCAGCCTCATCTCCTCCCCCACCCTAACGTGGAGGAGGTGGTCCCATAGCAGTATGTGCTGTGTCTCGGGTCCTCACTGTCGATCGTGAGGATGTCCTCACCGATCCCATCCGGATTGGTTCTGCAATGTTCGTTGGCAACGGTATCCTCTGACCCTCTGGAGCCAGCTGAAAGTATACTCCCTGGTAGAATGTGGTCTGCATCATAGACCACACTAGCTCATCCCTGCTCGCCCCTTCACTTCGTGCCCTGAGCCATGTAGTCTCGTATTACGGTGACTGCACCTGATCTTAGAGGTGGGCAACCTCAACCTGGAGAGCCACCGTCTCGCTACTCTCCCCTACATCCACACCCTTGCCCTTACCAGGCGATGGTGGTCTCTCCCCCTACTGCGAAGGGAGTCTCTCCTCAAAATTTAAATCCAAAAATTGCACAAACTTAAAATCAAACCTAATCTACTAGGATTAGATCCTTACCCATAGCCCACGTCGGACCTCTGTCGCTCTGTGCGCTGTCTCCACCATTTTCTCTCTACATATCTCTGGAACAGTAAAAATGAATAGTAAAAAAAAATGAATTAGGGTTTTCCCTATTTTTCTTAATTTTATTCAAAAATAACAACATTTTTTTAATTTTTTTTTTGTTTTTCCATGTTTTTACTGCAAACGTTTGATTTGGGTAAAAAAACGGAGGGGGCACCATAGTCAGTAGTCGTACGATTCGACCAAGAATCGTCATCTAAAAAATTGAATAAATTTTTGCTTTCTCATAAAACGGGAAAACTCATATTTAAAGCATTTTCTTTGAAAAATTCACTAAAGAGGGGGCAAAATGTAGCACCCTAAAATTGGCACGGTTAAAACCTTAGTAAAAGATAAAAGATAAAATTTTAAATTTTAACCCCAAAACCGCCTGTTACCCGCTTTCCCTATTTTTCGTGCCATTTTTAGGATTTGTTTTGACCATTGGACGATATCGTCGCAGATCAGACGAAATCATCCTCGATCTGACGAAATCGTCTGGAACAGAACGTCCAGACGATTTCGTCCCAAAATCGAATTTTCATAATTAGCTTCGCTTTCAATGACTCTCTCCAACTTGGGCGTAAGCGCGTCTGCGCAGTTGGAGATTTCCCTGATGGAGATCTCCCAGATTGGGATGATCCCCAACCTCCTAGCTTCCCCCTAATCCTATATAAACTAGGATTTTTCTAGTTTATCCCCCCTGACTCCCCTAAACCCCTTAGCTGATGGATTTCCCTGCATATTTAGTTCCTTATTCACTAGAGCATCCTCGCACTACTGTCTGCATTCTATATTTTGCATTTTCTTGTAGGAACTCTATTGGTTTTTAGTCAAAGCTAGCTCGGATCGCGCAAGCGATCCCGGATGATTTCGGATGATCTTGTCGAAGAGCACATATGATCTCATACAATTGGAGGCGATCCCGACTGTAGTCCAGATTGGGGGCAATCAGAGTCTAGAGTTTGCATTTCCTTAGCTTTTCTGCATTTTCCTATTGTATTTCTGCACTGTCTTAAATTATTATGTTTATGCATCTTAGAGTTCACCTCATCTAATATAAATGCATGATAAAATCAAAATAAATTGTGAAGTTGATGCTTTTCCTCTTTAATTCCTATTTGGATCTGTCATTTAGACAAATTTACAGTTATTTCTGTCATTTCCCTTCGCTTCGTAGTTGCATCTTGGGTATTTTGTATCAATTTGTGTGATTGCAGGTTTCTGACGAATTCGTCAGACAAATTCGTCAGATTTCAGACGATTCTGTCTGATCTCAGACGATCAAATGTGATTTGAGACGATTCGATGTAATTTCAGACGATTACGTACAAGTCAAGATGATATGAACTGCTACAAGACGTAGAATATTCATCAAACATCCGAAATCAGGTATGTTATGATCTAACTAGCATATTTTCTATGTTTAGCATTCATTCATGTTCTCTGTATTCATTTAAATCAGCATTGGCATATAGAATAGTTTAGATTCATCTTGGCCAAACCTATGAGTTGAATTATCGAGTATAAAAATGAACACATCAAACCCACTATCAACCTAGGCGTGGAAAATGCCACTCAAAAGTTTCTTGGTGAACCCACCATCCATCAAAAATTCACCCTTATACCCCTCCCTCGAGAGGCGGGACCTTCAAAAGGCCTCTCAGTATGAGGTATTTTCCCATCCTTCTCGCATCCTCCTTCTGGGCACGGATCCTATAGCCTGAGGTTAAGGATGCAAAAAAATTGGAGCGATACAACCAACAAGGATGGTTAAATTCATAATTCTCAATAGAATCATTGGGAGAGATGGTGCCTTATAAATAATAATAGTTAAGGGTAAAAAACAAGGTTCTTTGGCCAAAGGAAACACTAGTGATTAGAATGAATGAGACATGGGACAACCAATAGAGTCGAGAGGATGAGATGTGGCTTTATGAGAAAGAGTGAAGGGGTGAAAGGGTGAAAGAAAATGAACACATGAAAGGTAAGTGGATGACACAGATGAAAAGGTTAGGTGACCCAATCAAGACAAAAAAACAACATTTGAGCTCTAATTATGGATAAGTTTACCGAATAAATCATCAACATGGTAGTCCACATCATATCAAGGGTTAGAATATTGATAACTAGGTTGGGATAACCAAACCTTGGTAAGATAAGCCACCTTAGTTTGAAGGTGGAGCATCTAACCCTGGTAACCAATAGGAAGGTTTTAACCAACATACAAGTAATCATGAATGGAGACATCAATGAGGGACTAAGGATACTCATTCTTCCAAATGGTTAGGGATTTTATGTTGGTCCCTAGGTTGGCCATAGATTTAGCAACTCTATTAGCTTCCCTAAAGACATGCTGAATGGTAGATTCAGGGAAATGGTGAAGAAGTCTTTTGGATTTTGATATGATATTGTTGATCCTCCATACTGGCGTTTTATATTTTTTGATGCAATTTATTTTATTGAAGGGTTCACCTTAAATTATGAGTCCTCAGTGGAGGCTTTCCACAATTATTAGGCCTCAAAGGAGAGCTTTTGCTTCAACAACATGGTTGGTTTGAGTACCCAATTTTTTACCATATATAGTGATGATTCTACCATTATGATCACGAGCAACACCCCCTCCTCTAGATATGTTGAGGTTGCCTCTGGAAGATCCATAAATTAGGGAATCTCCATTTGATGTAAGCTAATTGAGCTGATTTATGATCATTTGATGTAAGATAATTGAGCTTATTTATTATCAATTTTAGGTTGTCATTTTGGTTATGATTATTGATGATTTTAATGAGTTTACAATTGCTTTAATTGTGTTGTAGGTTGATTGATCAATATTAGATGTCTATAGAAGGAATCCAAAGACTTGGTATGAGTGATTTTCTTATATTTAACATGCATATAATAGGGTAGTTAATGGTTGATTCTTGTAATATGCCACATTTTTAAGCTTGTTATAGATATCTTCCTAATGCACTTTCAACTTGAAATTTGAGTTTCTAAAGAATGATATAGATAGCCATGTAGAGGTAAACAAAACCAATATATTCATAGAATATATCAAGTTGATTCACCAAAGGGTCCAACATATCTTAAAGGAGATCTAATCCAAGTCTAAGGAAAGGCATGACAAGTATAAGATTGACCATACATTTTAGGTTGGTAACTAGTATGGTTGCAATTGATAAAGTTAGGATTAATGGGGTTAGTAAAACATTGAAACCCATTTAGTATAGTCTTGTTATACCCTCCAACTAGTAGAAAATAATATTTTTGAGTTGGATAGCTCACCTTTTATGAACATGTATTCTATTGTAAATGTGGGGAACATGAAGTTATTTGATCCTTATTTTATTGGTAAAGATAAATAAATATAGGTTGTACCAGTGCTTGAACATTTTATTCCTAGCAATGATGCTTATTTAGTTGTAGATATTGTGTCACATAAACATTTTTGTTCTACCTACCAAGACAACACGAGTAATAGCAAGTGGGGACCAGTAGGTAGCTAGTGAAGAAAACAAAGTGATGTACTAGAAATCATGTGAAGGAAATATTTCTTGACCAATTTTAATTTCTAAACTATTAAGGGACCAAATGCCTCACATTGGAGGGGTGTGATCTAGGTTGAAGACTGGATCAAACATTATAAAATAATAACATAAGGTCAATTTTTAGAATTGAATAAAAAATTATTAATGAAGAAGTTGAAGAGGGAGGAACATGAATTTTAGACTTCTATGCCATAATTTAGTTCTCTATTGTTGGAAAAGTATAAAGTGAGGGGTCTTGCTACATTTCCAAGCCACTCACAAGGTAGGATTTAGAAGAATTTTTTAGTTGTATGAGCTATTTATGCTTTTATTATCTATAAGAGACTTTATTCCACTTCATACATTTTGGATTTCTATTTTTGAATGTAATATAAGCTACTCCAACTCTTTCTTGAGGTTTTCTTCTCCAAGAAGGTTTCCTTAATAAAATACTTGGGTTGCTACAAGTTTTTAAATACTTAAATTTATTGACAATGGTTATTTACTTCATTGTGTTGGTGATTACAATGATAAGAACATGTAACAATTCTTTAAAATTGTTGATTCTTAGGCCTTGGGATATGGTAGGGAGGATAGATCCCTAACTCATTTATTTATGGTAGATATCTTACGTTTTAGAGTCATATAACAAAACAAGACACAAGAAGTACATCCTAAACATCATGAGGTTATACAAAAAAGGAAAACAACATGAAATAAGAAAGTACATATTTTTATTGACATATGAAAAATAAATTATGTAAATAAATGATAAAACTTATTTACATCAACTAAAATTCAAATGAAGAATATAAAATAAGGCAATCAACTAGTTTGATCAATAACAATACCAAAGCTTAGGCTATAGGTTGTGGATATTGGGTTGCAATAGGAATTTTTTATTCTAAGAGTTCTGAAGTATTTGTTTTTATTTTCTTACCTAATCATAACTATAAAATCTTAATGATACTCCATGGATGATAAGGAAGAAGTCTTAGAATATTCCAAGAGGCACATTTATATTGAATACTAAGCTAAATACTATAATGTTTAGTACAATTACAAGATTCATGTAATAGTGTAAGTGGTTCAAACTTAGTTATAATAATGAAGTGATGAACAATCTTGCTAAAGGATTCCACATGTCTTATTATAGTTACATGTACAAAAGTGGGATAACGACACATGCTAAAAACTAATGTACACTATCAAGGAATTATATGTGTGGAGACAGTTTTAGTAAAAGTCACGTGTAATTAAAATTAGAACCAAGTAATAATTATTGCTACTTATGTAAGTAGTTGCATTAACACCTAAGGAATTGGTGCATATCATAGAAGCAGTGCTAGCAATAGAAAATAGTATTAATGCTCATTGATGCTTTGATGCTAAACAATCTTTGGTGCCACTATGAAAATATTTGTATTTGACTAGCATATGCTAGACCTTGATGCCTATGGAAATGAGAAAATAAGTAATTATTACTCTCCTTAGATTAGTTTTAAAATATTTTAGTGTCATTTTGAGTGATTTTTGGATGGAGATATTTTTGTCATTTTGTTGAAAATTATAAGTATTTATGAGACATTAACCATTAATAGAGACATTAATAAAAATAATTTCTGTAAGTGCTATATGTGATATTCAAAGGAGGACTTGGTTCCTAATTATAAATTTAGTGTATCCAACCTCAAAGTAAATGATACATAATAATAAAAATGCTTGTGATTCAAATTCTAATATTGGTATGAACAATTAGGGGACTATATGGATGATTGCATGGAGGAATCTAGAATTATTGGTAAGAGGGATGTTTCTAAAAATATGGACCTTAGAAAATTGACCATTTAAATCTTGAATAAGCTTTGTATTAATCATGACTATGGTTTACTATCCTTCAAAAGCATGGGTTGCATAATGAAAAAGGAGTGGGTGGAAGAATGATGTCAATTAAGCAAAAGGATTAAAAATAGAAGAATGTTGTACTTGATTGAATAAAAAAACCATAGCGATAGAGTTGTTTTGGTGATAGTTAATGATTAAAAAAATAGGAACAAATCATGGCATAATTCATTTCAATTTTTCTTGCAATGGGTAGTAAGACCCTAGAGGCAAATATGTTCTAGTGGAAGAGTTGAATAAACTTGAGCACTGAATTTGATGAGAAAAAGGCCATCCTATATAGTTTGGTTGTGGATATGGTATTGGTGATTGTTCAAACATTATAAAGTGGAAATTACATTCTAGTTATGGTTGTATATGATTTAATTTTGCAATGATATCCCATGTGTAAAGTGGTTGGAAATATCCTAAAATTCAAGCATCTATAGGTAGCATTGTTTGTTGCTTCTTGGTGGTGGGTTAGATATTGGTATTGGTTTCTAAAACATTTATGCCTAACATATATATGGTATTATCATTAATAACTAGTGCTAAAAATCAATACTTATTACAACTAAGGAGTAAGGAGCAATGAAATCACCATTAGGGGAATTGATTTATAATGTTGTTGACTATGGTATTGAAGCCTCCAACAACCCTATTCCATATGGATTAGTTTAAAATAAGTTTTAAATAAAATTTTATATTGTTTGATAATATTTATGGATGTAGGTATTCTTGTGATTGTGACGGAAGGTACAATTACATTAATAAAAATAGCATGAAAAAGACTACTATGAGTATTGTGCATGGTGTTCAATCAAATCCCTAGGTCTCAATTATAGATCTAGTGTAGGAAACCTCAATGTGAATATTATCAAGGAGAAAAATCGATGAATTAGGTTCTAGTGTTGGTATGACACAATAGGGGACTAGAACTCGAGGAGTCCATGGAGGAATTTAGAAGGTTTGGTAAGGTGGACGCCTCCATGAATATGAAGGAAATTGTTTCTTTATATTTTGAGAACGAGTTTTTTCTAGTTGATAACCATGGTTGGATATTGTTCAAAAGTGTAGGTTGCACAGTGTAAGATAAGAAAATGGAGGAATGATATTGCCTAAGTACAAGGAGGTAATAGTGGAAGAGGGTGATGCTTCATGCAATAAGCAAACAATGGTACAATTGGTTCTACAAGTGAGATAGTTAAAGAGCTTCATGGTAACACTAATCAATTATATGCAAAACAAATGAGACTATTTCATAGTGTGTAATTGGAGGATGTTAGAGATATTTATATACAAGTAAAGGATTTTTTAGGGCTACAAATAAAATTTGGTGAAATGAAAACCAACTTGTGAAGTTTGTTTGTGAAAATTATACTAGTAATCATTTCAAATATGATTGAATGAACATTTCATTATAAATATGACCCTATATAATTTACTTATAAAATGATAAAATGTATACACAATAAATACAAAAATTTTCTTTAAAACATATATAAATATTTTAAGTTATTTTATGACTTTCATATTTTATTTTTTATTATTAAAATAATTATTCAATTACATATTCAATTTTTACCTATACTAAATTTAAAAGCATGTATTTTTCAATTAAATATTCATATTGTACGTGGTGTCTATAAACATATGAACTATTTACAGAGATTATTATTACATTATAATTTGTTTAACATCATTTTATATTGTTAAGCGCATTTATATCCTAGGTGGTCAGGTGGTTAGGAACCGAACATGTGGTTAAGAAATCAAACTGAAATGTATTATTTATATTGCATATTTTTCAATACAAAATCTAATGATCACCTTTCTCTCACATGGTATCAAAGAAGGTTTTTGGGCATGCTATCTTCTACACGATTTTTGAGGTAACAATTGGTTTTGGGTGAAGCTAGACGTAGTAGGTGTTTTCAAGGTAGAGCACAAATCTCAAGGAGTGGGACCCCTAGATTGACTCATCTGGATGCTTGGCATGAATCTTGAGGTTGTGACATGGCAGAAATATGGTAGAGCTAACTTGGTGGATGGCACATAAATCAAGGAAAACACATGGTGATGTGATGTGGACCTAGCTTATGTGGTGGGACTGGCTGATGTGGTATTTTTGGCGGAGCGCTGACATGGCTATGTGATCCATATGATGTGGTAATCGTTGATTAGCGGTGACGTGGCTATCCAGGGTGGTGATATGGCATGATATTATTAGTGGTCGTCGATTGCAAAACTATCTCTCTAGTGATCGATTTCCCAAAGGTAATCAAATATCAACGTGAGCAGAAGTGGTTTTAAATCCTCCAAAGCAGCAATGCTCTGCATGTGGGACTAAAGTCCCAACTATTTTTTTCTATCTAATCGACGGAGAAGGAAATAAACACAAAGTAATTACTCTTTGTTACCGTTCGGAGCGACAACTAGGCCAGTTGGAAGACACGCGCTAAGATTGTTACGCGATAGGTCGAGGGATCGAACCCCGCGTGTGCCCACAAAAATCAATTTATTTTTTTGCTTCAAATTCCATCGGCAAAGGAGATAAAGTGAAGGCACCTCTCCATCGTTTTTTTCTGGAGCACTAGCTTGACTAGTTGATAGGGACAACGCTAGGTGCTATGCAACAGGAGGTCAAGGGTTCAAACCTTGCACAACACAAGACAAAATAAATATTTTTTTCAAGAAAGAGCGAAAGCCAAAAGAAAAAGTTTTTTTTTATAAAATACTTTACAATTTTTTTTTTTTTTTCCAACAAATCCTAGGTGCATCAACTTTTTTGCCAAATCGAAAGACAAAATAGTGCATTTTTCTCACAAGGAGGGATACAGAACAATAATTGCACATTGTTTTTCTACAAACTAAAAGTGTTCTCAACATTCCACAAACTTGTTTATTTTGCAAACAAAAGGGGGGACAAAACTGTATTCTTTTTTGAAAAATTATAACACAAGGGGGGAATTGTGAATATCAATTTTTGCAAACATAACAAAATTTCTTGCAAAAATTATTATAAAAATGTGCATTTTCGATTGTATTCGACACCTTAAAATTGGTATTGTAAAATTGGTGCATTATCGGTGGAATCCGACACCTATGCTTTTAAATTTATGGGCACTTTTGATTGTATGTTGCATTTAATTTTCTGTTTTTTGCACTTACATCATAAGTTAAAATTCAAAAGCACATAAGACCCCAAATTTTAAACCCTTTTGTGCAATTTATTGTGCAAAAGCATTTGGTATTTATGGTACCTCTAGTCCACACTTACAGGTAAATTTGTCGTGCTTTGGGCTATTGTATCTAACGCGTAATATAGCCGCAACAACAATGTCTGAGTTGTTGTTATCTATAAATTATTAGGGAGAAATAAGGACAACCGGTTTTATTTTGATATTCACTCCATCATATACCATAATTCATTCATATTGCTTGGCTTAATTTCCTCCAACTAATCATCCTTTTTCGGAAGGGTTTTTAGGTAGATGTCATTAATTTGAGTGAATTCTATTTCAGTACTCATTTGTGGCATATTGAAAGAAATACCATTTTGGTGATATAAGGAACCTTCATAATGGGCACTATACACAAATATCTTTTAGATACACAGTTGCTTAAATATTCCAATTATGCTCCATGGAAAACCAAAATTCATAATAGGCACTATACACAAATACCTTTTAGATACACAGTTGCTTAAAGATTCCAATTATGCTCCATGGAAAACCAAAATGAGAGCCATTCTACATTTTGAATATTTATGGGATGTAGTTACTGGTACTATAAAATGTCCTACTACAGTAGATACAGATCAAGAAGCATATTATAAAAAGGATAGAATGTCCCTCATGCTTATCTTGATTGCTACTACTAATGAAGTACAAACTCATATTTGTGATGCTAAAACTGGTAAATATGCTTGGGATGCATTAGTTACCATATATAAAAGGAAAAATCAATCCACCATTCTTAATTTTCAATCTCAACTTCATACTCTCAGTATGAGTTTGGTGAATCGATAGAATTGTTCCTATGTAGAGTGGCAGAATTGAAGTCCAAGTTGAATTCTTTGGGAGAAACAATAGAGGACAAGCTCTTAACTTTAGTCATTTTGAGATCTTTACCATATTATTACAAGGTGTTGATCACATCCCTTCAAGTATCCATGAGACAAGTTACTTTTGTGGAGTTGGTAAATTTTATTCAAACTAAGGAGGCAAATCAACTTCAAAGAGATGAAGTGGCAGATAATGTACTTTACTCAAAATAGGGGTCAAAGAAACAGGGTAACTTTCAGAGGGAGAGATCTTCTTCCAAAGGTTTCAAAGGAAAGCAACCTCAATAGGGACAAAATAAGTATTGTAAAATTTGTGATATGGACAACCATGATACCAACAGGTGTTGGTTCAAAAATAAACAACCACATGACCAAGGTCAAAATAAAAAGGGAAAGTACAAACCACAAAATACGAATAAGCAACCAAAGGGCCATGTTGCTTATGAGGAATCAGACTTAGATTTTGAAAGGGCACACAAGGTGCTCATGACTCATAGATTCTCAGTAAAAGGACCCTCTGTGGTATATTTATTATGAATACAATAAACACATGATTGGTGATAAATCGTGGTTTGAGACATTTGAGTCTAAGGAAGGCAAACTAGTTACCATAACTAAAGATAAGACCTACAGAGTCCAGGGTGAAGGAAATGTTTCTATCACTCTTCTAGATGGAACATGTTAGATTGATAAAGTCCTTTATGTTCCAGGATTGACAAACGATTTATTGTTAGTATCTCAAATCTTGGATAAAAATATGGTGGTTGATTTTAGAGTTGAGGATGGAAAGAAGCGTGGCTTCATCACCAGGAAGGACAAATATGTAGCAAAAAATTCCTACAAGAATGACTTTTTTGCTTTAGATGCCATTTCTAAACCTTATGTTGCCATGGCGGTAAACACAAAAGATACCACTTCTC
The DNA here is from genome assembly GCA_028583015.1 of Wollemia nobilis. NCBI lineage: Eukaryota > Viridiplantae > Streptophyta > Pinopsida > Araucariales > Araucariaceae > Wollemia > Wollemia nobilis. Next base: position 5,748,356 of record JAQPPZ010017221.1, read on the forward strand.
TTTGGCACAAAAAATATGACCATCTAAGTTCAGGATATTTACTTGAGTTGAATAAATATGAAATGGTGAATGGTATTCCCAACCTTTCATCCACTTTGCCCATTTGCTCGGATTGCTTAGTAGGGAAGCAACACCAAGTACCTTTTGAGTTGAGCTCCTCACGAGCCAAAATACCGTTGGAGTTGGTACACACCGATCTATGCGGTCCTATACCAAATAGTTATGGGGAAATAAGTATTTTTTGTTGTTCGTTGATGACTACTCCCAAAATATGTAGGTTTTCTTTCTACAACTGAAGTCAAAGGCCTTTCTGTATTTTCAATAGTTTAAGTAAAGTGTTGAGAAAGAATCAAGATGTTCCATTAAAACCCTCCACTCAGATCGAGGGGGGAATATACCTCCAAAGAAGTTTTCACATTTCTTAGTGCACATAGGATTAAGAGACATCTTACTACAACCCACACTTTGTAGCAAAATAGAGTTGCTTAAAAATACGTTAACGAAAAGATCCTTAAACATTAATGGTTGTTCATATTTTTATCTTTTACTCATAATAATAAAATATCAAAGCTAATATTTTTTACTCATAATAATAAAATATCAAAGCTAATATATATTTTTTTAAATTGATATTAGTGAAAGAAATCCCTAATATTAAGGTTGGGTGTCCCCATCCCAACCATGGCTTTTTATAAGGGTGAGAGCTGAACTTATCAATAGGGGCTAAACACACACCCAACCCCTTACACACTCGCCTATACCGAGCAATCATATATCATATGATTGAATGAATATTTCATTATAAATATGACCTATATAATTAAGTTATCAAATGATAAAATGTATACACAATAAATGCAAAATTCTTCTTTAAAACATATATAAATATTTTAAATTATTTTATGACTTTTGTATTTTTTTTTTATTATTATTAAAATAATTATTCAATTTTGACTTATACTAAATTTAAAAGCATGTATTATTCAATTAAAAATTCATCTTGGTGGTGTCTATAAACATATGAACATAAAAATAAGTTAACGAAAAGATCCTTCAAAATTAATTGTTGTTCATATATATATTTGATTTGGTTAGTGAGAAATCCCTATGACCAACAGTTTCCTCCCAACCACGATCCTTCGTAAAGCCGATAGCTATGCTTATCAATAGATAATTTAACGCACAACCACCACACACCCACCCCCTCACGCACTACGCTGCGGTTTGAACCTTGGACCTTGGACCTCCCGAAAAAAAACCAAAGCCCAAACCATTGTGGGACTAATGGTTGTCCATATTTTTATCTTTTACTTGTAATGATAAAATATCAAAGCTAATATTTTTTACTCATAATAATAAAATATCAAAGCTAATATTTTTTAATTGAGATTAGTGAAAAAAATCCCTAATATTAAGGTTGGGTATCCCCATCCCAACCATGGTTTTTGATAAGGGTGCGAGCTTAACTTATCAATAGGGGCCAAACACACATCTATACATACACCCACTCCCTTACACACTCGTCTATGCTGCGATTTGAAATTGAACCTCCCTAAAAAAAACTAAAACCCGAACCATTACCATGTTTTTCAAGACTAATATTTTTAACTTTTAATCGTGATATAAAAATATAACGCATCTATAAAAACTTTGGCTTCTCTTTTAAAAATTCAAACATGAATATGTGTCCGTGTAAGTAGTGTGTCACAAAAACAATTTATGTAAACCCGAACGACTAATTGAAAGTAATAACATTGCCCCAATTTAAGTTCTAAGTAGACGAATGGCCCAGCTCACACTGAATTCTTTTGCAAAAACAGGTAATCACACATTTACGATGACTAGGTAAGAATAATGCCTACAACCATAGCTTAAATTAAACTTGATTTTAGAGGGTTATAATAAAGGTTAAATAAAGATAAAAAAATTAAAATTAAATTAATTTAAAATAAATGTAAATGTATGTATCAATTGAGGTTAGTTTGAATTTTATTTATTTTTAATTTACATTGTTGAATTCGTAACTGTTAGGAATTTAAGTAGGCCGTCACAAATTCAGGTAGGCTGTCTGTTTTTAATGGCTGCCACAGTATTCTGTGTTTCCCGTTTCAAAGCCAGCAGCCACATAGAACTTCTTCGTGCAGTCCCCCCTTATAACTACCATGCTACAATCAAGCACCACGAAAAGTACAAGTGATCACTCCGAGGAAGTTTCAAATTTGAACTTTGGATTTGGTCTAACCAATTGATCTACACCTTTAACCTTAATTTAATGTATATAATGGATATAATCCTTATTTTATTTTATTTTTTAATTTTATCTTTCTCATATATTTTAGTGTGCACATAACCCTTAAATTTCTTCTTACGAGGATAGATAATGTTTGTTTCAAACAACTTACATATATAAATAATGTTTGTTTCAAACAACTTACATATATAATTTTTTTTATATATAGAAGAATTAGTAATATTTTGATTGAAAATTGTTAATATAAATATTTCTTTATGTAATGAGTAACACTTTTAAGTGAAAGTAACCATTAGATAAAACCAAACCAAGGGGATCCATGCCCATGCACAAACAGTAGCCCAGATCCGATTCCTCTGAGTGGTGTGCCAGATTGATGACGACGGTGCAACCCCCGTCCCCATCTCACGCCGGGTTACCATGTACCGAGACGATGGAAGTCCTGGGAGCCTTCGTAGATAGTTTGAACCCTACTAGCTGTGCTGGTAGTTACTAAAAATCGTGATTGTAACCATTGCTTCTATATACCAAACAAAAAAAACTTAAGAAATTAAATGTGGAGAAACTTAAGAAATTAAATGGGGACAGCTAGACCAAATCAATGGGATCCAAACTCAAGGAATTAAGTTAGGAAGCCAACCGCGGGTTACAATCAACCTATTCCTTTTAAATAAACCGTGATTTAAACTGAATCTCTTGAAAAAAACCCAAATTCTTAACTATTGTGTTGCTTTCTATATATGAATATGAACCCAAAACCTTAACTACTACACTGCTTTCTATATGGATATGGACCTATTCTTTTTAAATAAACCAAATTCTTAACTGAATCTCTTGAAAAAAAACCCAAATTCTTAACTATTGTGTTGCTTTCTATATGAATATGAACCCAAAATCTTAACTACTACACTGCTTTCTATATGGATATGGACCTATTCTTTTTAAATAAACCGTGATTTAAACTGAATCTCTTGAAAAAAAACCCAAATTCTTAACTATTGTGTTGCTTTCTATATGAATATGAACCCAAAATCTTAACTACTACACTGCTTTCTATATGGATATGGACCTATTCTTTTTAAATAAACCGTGATTTAAACTGAATCTCTTGAAAAAAACCCAAATTCTTAACTATTGTGTTGCTTTCTATATGAATATGAACCCAAAATCTTAACTACTACACTGCTTTCTATATGGATATGGACCTATTCTTTTTAAATAAACCGTGATTTAAACTGAATCTCTTGAAAAAAAACCCAAATTCTTAACTATTGTGTTGCTTTCTATATGAATATGAACCCAAAATCTTAACTACTACACTGTTTTCTATATGGATATGGACCTATTCTTTTTAAATAAACCGTGATTTAAACTGAATCTCTAGGAAAAAACCCAAATTCTCAACTATTGTGTTGCTTTCTATATGAATATGAACCCAAAATCTTAACTACTACACTGAATATGGATGAAGAGGAGCAATCTTTAATGGCTATGACTTTGAATAACTGCACTCTTTAATGGCCATGACTTTGAATAACTGCACTCTTTAATGGCTATGACTTTGAATAACTGCCATGTCATGTGGCTATTTTTGTTTGTTAGGGTGTTCCAGATTCCAGATAGTCTGTCTTCCATTTCACTGCGTAAATCTTTATATTTCTCTCAGAGAAATAATTGACTTCATTGGCACATTATCAAATAGGCGTCCCCCCTTCTAAATCCCACCACATAGGTTTGCCCAATATTTTGAGGAATAGATGTTTCATGTGTTAGACAATAGGCAAGGCTCACATAGGCTACTCTCCATTGATTTCCATTCTGCATAATTTAGATTCATGCTTTCACTATTTAACAAAAACTCAAATCAACTGCTGTCGCTTTGTCAGTGTCTTACATGACGATACCGATACTGCGACATTCCTTTTTGTCAATATGCAAATGTTTTTTTAAAGGGATGACATGGATAGTTAATTATAAAGTTCTCACAGCACTTCCAAACTGGTGCATGGCATTTTGATGATGAAATTGATATTGGGAGTTAACCTACAGAAATTATAAAGTGAAAACAATATGAGCCGACTCCACACATGGGCAGAATAATTCCGAATATAAATGGTATTTAGTCGGTCCTTTAAACTCTTGGAATTAGAATAACATAGTCTGAACGATGGATATTTCTTTATGCATGGAATTTATGTTGATATATGAATGGTTTGAATGTTGGTAAATTATATATATTTTTATATTTAATTTAAAATTATAAAAAAAATTAAATATAAAATTTTATTTTTAATGTGAATTCTATGAAAGAAAGAAGAAAACCACATTGTATTAAAAGAAGGTTCTATAAATGTGAATTATGTGAAAGCACATTATTTGTCGGCACAAAGGTAACATATAGAGGAATATATTTGAGATGGATAATTCAATTCATAATGTCTTAGTAATACACATATAAGCATTAAAATGATTTAGCTTTTTTTCTAGAATCTAAGTTTTGTTTTTTATTTCCTTTTTATACATTAGTAGACATACTTTTTTAATCTATAGATTTATAGTAAAATAAAAGTGATAAATTTGATAAAATAAAAAAGTAAAAGAAGAAAAGGAAAAAAATATACAAATTAATACATTTGTGGTTTTATAAGAACAGACTAATAAGGAAGGGAGTAAAATAAAAAATGCAATGGAAATTTCTATCTAGCAATCTAGATGAAGGGGGTTTAATCCAGACTAAATTTTGAGCCTTGAAGTTACCCCCTATTCAGCACGAGAAGATTTTGGAGGAAAGACCTTGGGATCATCCTTTGAAGAGGTCATGCCAACCAGAGAGAGAGGATAGTGGTCAAACCATCTTGCAACAGAGACCTAGTCCTAAAATTGTAGTTTCCTCTTCCTTCAATCCCTCCTTAACTTCTCATGTTAATGATATTTCTTCTATTCCTTTAAATTATAGCCTCTCACAGTCCTTGAATCTTGATGGAAATAATGCAAAGGTAAAGGAAAAAGTGAGGAGGAGGAAAAAATTAAAATTCATAGAGAATTTTTCCCCTAAGACTTGTCGTATGGTACTAAAGCCTACCTCTCATACCAAAAGTAACACTCAAAAATTTAAACAGATCAAGAGAGGAAGAAAATCTTTCATCAAACTCTTGGAAGACACAGGGAAGACCTTCATGGATTCCAGATTGGTGGTACCATTGACTACAATTTTTTTGGTAGAGAAAACCCTCTCAAGTGGTTTATCATGAATATTATCTCTTGGAATATACATGGGTTACACTCTCTAAGTAAATGTAAAATTCTTAAGAGAAGGATTGGCTTGGCGAGCCCTAACATTATTCTTTTTCAAGAAACCAAGCTGAATCTAGCAGAGATGGCTCTCAAAACTAATAAAATTTGGAAGGGGGTAGAAGGTTTGGCCATTGCAGCTAAGAGTCAGACAAAGATTTTGGTGATTCCATGGAATCCTAGAAAATTCATGCTCATGAATTCCCTTGTAGGCAAGTGGTGGATTTCTATTAAGTTTATATTAGTTTCGTCCTCCCTCCGAGTTTGGGTCATGAAAATTTATGGTCTTATTGTTGCTCGAAGTAAAGTGGAATGTTGGAATAATATTATCTCTTCTCATGATCAGTCTAGAAATGATAAATGGATCATTGGAGGGGATTTCAATATTATTCGTAACCTCAGTGAGAATAATTGGGGATGAGAAAATTGGACAGAAGTAGCAAATACTTCGACTCTTTCATTTATAGCCTTAACTTAACTGATGTGATCCCAAAAGAGGGGTAGTTCACTTGGAATAATAGAAGAGTTGATAAGGCCTTCATGTCTGAGAGATTGAATAGATTCCTTGTTATGGAGAGTTGCCTCGAGGTACTCTTTGTCACTGAGTCATTTATATTAACAACCTCTATCTTAGATCATTGGTCTATTTCCATAAGTATGCATATATCTACTCATCCTAGATAGTCTCCCTTTAAATTTGAGAGTATGTGGCTTCTTCATCCTGACCTAGAAGAGAAAGTTAGGTCTTGGTGGAGGGAAGGGAAGACAAAGTGAAGAACTCACATGTACATGCTAGTTAAAAGACTTAGTTTTATAAATATGAAAATTAGAATTTAGAATAAGCTAGTCTTTAAAGATATCCTCAATCAAAGGAAAGCCTCGACAAGGATGTTATTCTTATTCAATGCTAGGTGGAGTCCCAAGGGCTTACAGAGGTCCTTATTAGCCATGAGAAAGACCTTAGTAGATGAGTGGATGAACAAGAGTTGAAGGAAGAACATTTTTGGAAACAAAAATCTAGGATAAACTGGTTGAAGGAAGGAGATAAGAACTATGCCTTCTTCCATAGAACCACTATCCATCACAAGAATGTGAATAGAATCTATAGATTGATTAAATCTAAGGGATATATTACTGAGGATCCTCAATATATTGGCATGTTGGTAGAGACCTACTTCAAAATCCTCCTAATTGAACCTCTGATTGATAGAGTTCAAGCAATAGAAAGAGTCATACCTACCATTCCCATGAAGGTTTCTTGTGAGCAAATGAAATTCTTACTAAGAAAGTTAGTTTGGAAGAAGTGGAAGGTGCTATTTTTAGCTTTAGGAAAGGGAAATCTCCTAGGTCTTATGACTTTCCCATTGATTTCTACCAGTGTTATTGGGACATCATTAAGAATAACATCCATCATGTGGTGGAGGAGGCTCGTCGCTCGAAGTAGATGTTAAGAACCCTTAATTCCACCTTCCTAACTCTTATCCCTAAGACCCATCATGCTACTCGTATGGAAAAATTTAGACCCATATCCTTGTGTAATACTATGTACAAAATAATTGCTAAAGTGATGGCTAATAGACTCAAGAATATCCTCCACTCTATCATTTCTAGGGAGCAAGGAGGATTTGTGCAATGTAGAAAAATCTTGGATAACATCCTCGTTACCCAAGAAATGGTCCACTCCATGAATTATAGCAGAGATAGGGGATGCTTATTAAGATAGACATGGCTAAATATTATGATCGGGTAAATCGAACTTTCATTTTAAATATTTTGGAAAGCTTTGGATTTTGTCATGATTGGATTGAGTGGGTGAAAGCTTGTATCTCCTTGGTCACAATGGTAGTTTTGGTGAATGATTCTCCTACTATTTTCTTTGCTCCATCTAGAGGCCTAAGATAGGGAGATGCTCTTTCTCCTTACCTCTTTATGATTTTGGCAAAATATATTGGGAGACTAATCCAAAAAGATAAGAGTCGTGGTCTCTTGAAGGGTGTTTTTGTGGCCATATATGAGCAGTTGATTTCTCACCTCCAGTTCGTGGATGATACTTTGCTGGGGAAGCTAATATTAGCGAGGTCAAATATTTAAGGAAAATTTGGAGGATTATCTAGATGCATCTGGATGAGCCATCAATGCGCAGAAGATGAAAGTGGTTTTCTTCAATAACCCTATGTGTATCCAAGTAAATATTTCTAGGTTTATCAACTATGAGAGGTCATATCTTCCATTTAAGTACCTAGGTTTTCCTTTATATGACTCTAATCCTAAAATACTAGATTGGAATGAAATTATTTCCAAATTTAGAAAGATGTTGCAAATATGGACTTTTAAATGGATTTCCTTGATGGGTAGATTAATCTTTCTCAAGTTCGTTCTTCAAACACTCCCGATCTACTTCTTCTTTATTTTATTAGCGCCTACTAAGGTTCTAAACCAACTCAAAAAACTTCAAAAGGACGTTTTTTGGGGTGGTCCCTCTCTTGAAAGGAAATGACCTCTTGTTGCTTGGAAATAAATTTGTAAACCTTTATAGGAGGGGCGTATTGGTGTCAAAGATCTTCAAATATTCAACAAAGCCCTTAATGGGAAACTATTTTAGAGATTTTGCAATGGAGAGAACCTTTTTTGGGCCTGAATTCTTAGATACAAGTATATTCATGAGGTAGAATGGAAATAAGTGATCAGGATTGAACACTTCATCTGGGGTCTTCTCTTTGGTCTAGCTTGACGTCCCATAGCACGTGGGTGCGTTCTGCTACCTTTTGGAAGATTAGGGATGAAAACCTAGCTCTCTTTTGGAAGGATGCATGGAATAAGTATGTTCCTTTAAGAAAAGATAAATACTTGTCTGGTTTGAAGGAGGCTTTTGAAGAAGAGGAATGGATCCGAGTCAAGGACTAATTTTAGGACCATATCATTCTCTATGAGCTCAGTAGGGTCACATTTCATGTTTGGAAAGATTCTCAGTCCTAGCCTGGTCAAATCAAGGATGTTGATAAATGTAATCTCTAGAGAATCATCTCTAGAAGGAATATTTCCTTCTATAAGGGCCCACATGTGTTGTGCTAGGGGAGTAGTGGAGATGAGACTTTACTACCAAGAAAGCTTATAATTTCTTTATGGAGGCTAACTTTGATGGGGACTAGAGTAGAATTTAGCAAAAAAATTGGAGGAAAGGAGTGTAGCCCAAGATCTCTATTTTTGTTTGGATGGTGGTGCAAGACAAAATTCTATATGGTCATAACTTAATGAAGAGAGGCTATTCTGGCCATTTTAGATGCCGTAATTGTGAATCTGATTTTAAAACTACCAACCATATCTTCATCTCATTCCCTTTGCTCAGTATCTTTGGCAAGACTTTGCAAACTCCTAGAGAGAACCCCTCCATAATTTTCAATATATTAGGGATCAGATAGTGGAGTGGGTATGACGAAAATATGATCTTGATTATATGAGATCCATTTGGGAGTGGACATATGCTTATATTATATGGATGATATGACTTCAAATAAATAAATTTATTTTTTGGGAAGAAAGAATTTTCCATTCCCAAACATGGATTTTTACTCAAAGAGCGCTAGTGGAATCCATTTTGTGCAAGAAATAGGAGGATTGGGATAAACCCGTGGATAGCAACCTTAGAGATATCAAGAATCATAGGTTGGGCTATGATGAAAGTATTTGGTGCCCAATCAAGAACAATAAAAATATTAGGAATCATACTAATATTAGCTGGCAACCTCTCCATAAAGGGTGTGTAAAGCTCAAATTTGATGGTGTGTCCTAGGGAACCCAGGTAAAGTGAATGGGGGTGGCATTTTTTGTGATGACTAGGGGAATATGAGAGGCTATTTTTTCTTTAGCCTTGAACATACCACTAATAATCATGCTGAGGCACAGACTCTCATGGAAGGTTTACTTTGGTTCCTCAAACAAAATTGGTAGAATAGTTGTGTTGAAAGGGATTCTCATATGATTATCAACCAATTAGAAGACCTCCTCTCCCTCTAATTGGAGGTTAAAAGATATTATCCAGACTATTAAATATTGTTGTTACTCATTTCAGTCCTTAGAGTTTTATCATGTGCAAAGGTCTGCAAACAAGGTTGCAAATGCTATTGCTAATTGGGGAGTGGATGGAGGTTTGAGAGAGACCACTTCAATCAACCAGTATGATGATATAAATTCTCTCGAGGGTATAAATCATAGAATTATTTATTTGATCAATAAATATGAGGGTGCTGGTAGCACTAGTCATGGTGAAAGGAGGATGGAGAAAGCCTTATGATTCTTGCATGTTTTTTTTTTGTGTGTGTATGTTTTTGTGTTGTCTCATATTTTTATGTTCTCCTATCGTTTTTGTCTTTGTTTTTTTGTTTTTGTGTTTTCTCTTGTGTATTTTATGTGTTTTGTCTTATTTTTTGTGTGTTTTTGTGTTTTGTCTCCTTTTTTTTCTCTCTTTTTTAATTTATGATTGTTTTTTTAGGTATGCTCTTTAGTGTATCAAAGGGGGTAGACCAAGTGTGAGCCATGAGTGACTTTTGGTATAGATACCCCTGCCTCCTTGAAACTTACCCGAAAGTGGTACCTTGAAAGGGGTGTTTCCCACAAAAAAAAAAATACACATATAAGCATTAAAATGATTTAGCTTCTTTCCAAAAATATAAGTTTTTTTTTTAATTACATTAATAGAGATACCTTTGTGATTTATATAAGTGATAAATTCAATAATATAAATTAATATTTTAATTGGTGAATCTTAACATTTTCTATTGTATTTATTTTATTTGTTTAGTATGATAAATTCCTATGACCAATGCACAAGGTTGAGCAATCTCCTCCCAACCATGATCCTCATAAATTTGAGAGCTATGCTTATCATTATGGAATTTAACACAAAGCTATCACACACCCACCCCTCACACACTCGCTACACCGTGGTTTGAACCTTGGACATCCCGAAGAATAGGTAAAACACAAACAGTTGCACACTATCCCCTAGAATATTTTTATTTATTTATTTTGATACATAGGGGAGTTGGTTACATCCATAATATTTTTAGTAACTACAGGTGCACACGGTTCAAACCATAGGGGCTGCCTCCAACAAGCATATACCACTTCTTTATTTCAAGGCTTGAACCTAGTCTCTTCAATTACCAATCCACCTAATCCTTGGGGGCGTGAATCTTAACATTTATCAAGTGATTAAATTTGAGCTCTTATTTTAAAGACCTAAATTTAAATCCTATTAATCAATATATACATAATTGCGCATTTATGTAATTTATCATGCATTATGGGTAGATCTCATTTCAATATCACAAACTTAAATTTAAATAAATATATCTTTACATTTGATAATTGATAAATATTCTATATATAAATAAAATAAAATATTTAATCAAATTATAAAACAATAACTATGATAGTTTGAATCTTCCTTGCTTTGCTAATGATGCCAATGATCTTACTATTAAACATTTATCTTTCATTTTGATTGTTTTATAATATTACCAAGCATGCCATGCAAATATTAGTAATAATTATTAATTTTGGATAACAAATCATATACCTTAAAGTAAAACCACATAGAAACCGCATATCTATACTTTAATTGTTTATATCAATTTGTTTCTTATGTGGCCTAAAAATGTAGATCGAATTCATGGAACATGAATGATGTTTTTAATATAATGACATGTACTTATTCATGGTATATTGTGATTTTGGAAATTGTTAATTTATTTTTATTGAGGTTAGTGTAAGAAACCCTACCACCAGGTTGTTAAATTTATTTCTCTCTTAAAACTTATTTTTGTGATTTTTTTTTTTTGATATATAGAAGCAATGGTTACAATCGCGATTTTTAGTAACTACCAGCACACCTGGTAGGGTTCAAACTATCTACGAAATTAATTATTATTATGTTGAAAATTATCAAACATGGTTTAGAAAGATGTTTACTCAAATAATTAGTATATACAATGGAATTTAATTGTTTATTGTAATTTATGTATGCTAGTAGTTGTTATTTTATATAATATTGTAATTTTTATTTTTTATATTTTGAAAAAAATAGGATTATGAAAGGGTTATTCTTTTTATTTTACATTAACTTGGTTACATTGAGTTATATTTTTTTTATTGCTAAAGAGGTTTTGAAAGTATCCCTTAACCTTTTACCAAAAAGGAGTCCAAGAACACTTCATAGCATAAACACAAAAACATTTATTTAAAAAAGAAAAAATGTAAGTCTCTTTAATCATAAAAAGGAGCCCTCACAGGGCCAAGGAGGAAAACCAAAAAGCCCTTGCATGATATAAAATAAAAACCATCCGCAAAAACCTAGGAAGGAGCAAAAATTAAATGGAAATAAAAACTAGAAACTAAAGAGAATCCCACACAGGAAAAACCGAGAAGCAAGAAAAAGAGGTCAACAACCTCAAAGATCCACTAGAGAATCAGAGATAGCTAAATTTTTTGTTGCCCAACTGGGATACAACCATCCATGATAGCATCCAAAAAATCTTTAAACTCCTTCAAGATCTCAAATTGGTCCTTGTATTCTTCCATAAGAGTCTTTACCTGAGATAGCAGAGAAGAAGTCATCCTAGATGCTCTCCCCAAGGCCTTCATAACGTCATGGAGATCTTGGAGGCGGTATCTTTCAAAAATTTTAGGCCAGCATGACACTATGGAAGGCATAAGGGAGGAGGCTTGGTGGAGGTACCCTCAAGAGGGTGACTTTTCTTGGGAGCAGTCTCTTGTTTGACCTGAAAAGAGAGTGAATCATCAAAATAATCATTATAAACCACAATTGGGGCCTTACGTTTTCCACTGCTTGCTTTGGCTCTGGTGGAGTGATGGGTGTCCTATGTTCCTTTCAGCTTTGTGTTGAAATCAAGCGTTCAATTTGTTCTCAAATATGCAGAAGTATCCCTACCTGCTCCTTCAACATCTTCCATAGGTTCCATGGTAGAGACCACCACTCTCATGACCCTGCAAGTTTGGTGCTCCAAAACATAGCGATACATCAACAAATGTAGTCCTTGGTGTAGGAGGAATGGAGAGACTGCTCTCTTGACATTGAGGACTGATATCTCAATAGACTAGAAAAGGTAATTTTGTATGTTGATTATTTTCTTCCCTTGTAAGTGGTTGAGGAAAGCTAAGTGGAAGCTTCGTAACACCACTCTGGGACTATCTAGTGTGAAGTATTGAAGGATCATCACCATCACTACGTCCCACGAATTCAAGAGAGTATCTCATAGAATGCCACCTTTGTCTCTACCTAAGGATTCTCCACGGTCTTAGAAGAGAGCCAGCTCACCATGCAGCGAATGATTCTGTCGACTAATAATTTCTCCTTCATTCAAGATCCCCATGATCTCTACAAGGAGGTCCATAGTGACTGTGAAGCTCAACCCATGGATGAAGACATGCTATCCATCCCATGTACACACAAAATCTAGTGAAATATGAGGGTCATGGTCATTAAAATTTGTAGGAAATTAAGCAAGCCATGGTCATAAAAGATATCTTCAACAAGAGCAATTAGATTAAGGGAAGAGGGTTCGATTTTGACCATCAAAATAGGGCTAGACTAGAGAGAGCAAGAAATGAAAAATGCACCAAAGCACATGGACTATGAATGGAAAATAACATCAGGATATACCAAAAAGCAGTGATTAAGAAGACAGGGGGTCCTTCCCAAACCCAACTCCACATACGATGGCCCAAAACACATATAACACGCTCTAAAAAAACATGGATCATTATTGCACTCAGATCGGATGCAAAATATACGTATGGGTTGACACGAGCAAGAGGAACCTATTAGAAAATTTGAGCCAAAAAATAGAAAACATAGGTCAGAAAAAAAACCTCTCGATGAAGTGGTATTGGATTCAGATGCATCAGTTGTCAACAATGTCAAAAGAGGACTCCACTGGTGGTCATGAGGACTAAACACGTAGTCTCTCGAGGTAACAGGGTGGTGAATTTTAAAAATCTTAGAACAAATATTAATCAAAATGGAAAGGTTGGGAAGAACACCATCAATGAAGAGGGTAATCATGGACCTCGCTAAGATTGCCACCTCTGACTGACTAGTTGGGAGAAAAACTTTGTGGTGCTGACAATGATTGGCAGAGTGCCAATCAGGATGATAAAGTTGCCTCATAATTATCCGAAGGTGGACATGCCAAGGAGTCTTAGAAAAACCTATCATAAATATGTTGTGAATGGTGACGTGTCTTGACATGTGACCCATATCGAAGATTCTACAGCCCCAAAATTGATCTTTTTCCATAGTATGAAAATTCAGCCTTTCAAAAGTGACATCACCATTGGAGTGTAATGTTGCATTCTTATCATAATATATTTCCATATGATTACTCCTCGAGTCTTATCTTCCACTCATAGTATTACTTGTCACATGATGATGAAAAGTGTGAGCATAGTTCCACATGGAGCCCAAGTGACCCCACCACCAATCCCACCTAGTCTTACTGTCCAAGAACTTCAATCGCATTGATGTCGATAAGATATGAAGGTAAAGATTCTCTCGAGATAGTGAGACTCTGTTTAAATTTACCCATGTTCACAAGGAGATCAACAACATGATTTCCTTCATGGTAAACATGATTGAAAGTGAAACTTGTGAAGGATTTCATCAGCCATTTAGTTTTAGATATCATGTTGAAAATAATCCATGAAATAGAATGAGTCTTAAAAATTAAGCACCTTTGGAATACCCTTTAACAAGAAAATTGGAACACTGCATTCTATGGAGGAAAATACCTTGGTAAAGTGCTCTGGCTTTCGTAAAATGACTGTATTGGTGTCCTAGATTCTCAGTAAAGGTCAAAATGATGTTTCTTGTGTGATATTTGACAATTCCTCTAGCACCATCCAACCCATGATTCCCTTTGATTGCTCCATCAAAATTTAGTTTGAGAAAACCTAGAGGAGGAGGAGACCATTTGACTAGCGATCAATCAGCCTTCAGAGAAGGATTATGGAGGTTGTAGTTGGGAATATTAAGAGAAGAGATAAAAAAAGCTTCATAATTTGGTTTAGAGTCATCATCACCATGAGTAACAAAAATATTCTTAGTAGTTGTATGAAGGATTCTGGATAGAACATACCAGAAATTATGTTTTGAATCATTAAAAGCACGAGAATTTTATTCATGCTAAATATTCCAGAGAAAGTGAGGGAGATAGAAGGACCAAAAGGTATTGAGGTAAAATCCTTTGAAAGGATTAGGCCACTGCACACATAAATCACTCATGAGGGCAGGTGAGACCTAGGAAATTCCAATAGAGAATAATAGGGAGGGCATGATGGAATGGGAGAAGAGGTAATATAGGAAAATATGATGGATAGACTCGCAATCCTGAAGATACAATTAAAAATGATTAGGTAACAAAATACCACAATGATGGAGATTCAGTATGGTAAGGATCTTGTCCTAGGCGACAAGCTAAAAGAAGAAACTTACTTTGGGGATGAGATGTTTTTTCTAGATGAGCTTGGAAGTAAACTAGAGGGGGGAAGGGTTATCGGTGATGGTGTAGGTAGACTTAACGATGAAGAGGCCATTGTAAATGGGAGCCCAAAGGATAGAATCCTCTGAGGGTAAACTAGGAATGACACAAAGACAAAATATTTGAAAGGATGGAGGAAGTTTTTCTCTACTCACTAGATAGACCATCAACTTGGAATGGCTTCTAGGATTTATGATTAGGATGAAAGAAATTACATACCTTCAAACCAAAAAGGGAGTAGATGATTAATTTCAAGTAGAGGAGGTCTGCATGAGTCTGCAGAGGGTAGTCGCCTAACCAGATATCCTCCCAAAAATGGATCTTTTCATTGTTGCCTAATTTCCAATGAATACCTTTTCTAATGATCTCTTTAGATTTAAGGATGAAGTTCCATGTTGTCGAACCATTTATGGGAGAAGGACCATTCAATAAATTGGTATTATGCCAAAGATATTTCACTTTCATAATGGAGACCCATAAAGATTTCTTAATGGTAAGAAATCACCATCCCTGTTTGGCGATGAGGTCTAGATTCATGTTGTAGACCTTTCGAATCCCAACACCACCATGATCCTTCATTGAACAAACCTGGTCCCGTGCAACAAAGTGTAACGTTGCTTCAACTCTAAATAAGACCAAAAAAAATTTCTTTGGAGTTGCTCAATTTTTTTTGTAGAATTCGACCTCTAAAATATGGAGAGGAAAAACATTGGGATGCTTTGGAGAGTAGCTTTGACAAAGGTGGCCTTACTTGCCTAAATGAAAAGGCTTCCTTTCTAGATAGCCAATTTTTTCTAAAAAATTTCAATGATGGTATTCTAGAGGGACTTTTTGCAAGGGCCTTCGGATAGAGGGAACCCTAAATAGGTGGCAGGGAGTGCAGTAATGATACACTCAAGAATAGCAACAATGTAGGCTTGGCGTCTAACAGGGGTGTTTATGAAATAAATTTTACTTTTACAGAAATGACTTTTTGACCAGCAACAACCTCAAAGTAAAGTAAGTTTGATTTAATAATATGGGCTTGAGAAACTAAGGTAAAGGTGGCCAGGATGGTATCATCAACGAAATGTTGGTGAGAGAGGTTGGATGGAAGACGCTGGCTTGAAACCAAAAATATCTCCTTTGGAACATGCAGAGTTAAGGGTTCTACCTAAGGCTTCTACAAAAATGATAAAAAGGAAAGGAGAAAGAGGGTCTCCTTATCTTAAGCCTTCAAAACTCTTGAAATATCCCATAGGATAGCCGTTCACCAAAATGGAGAAATTAGCAGTAGTTATACATTCCTTGATGAGAGCAATCCAGTCAGGATGGAACCCAAACCTAGAAAGGACAGAGAACATGAAACTCCAAGAAACTCTATCAAATACCTTGTTCATGTTACATCTTAGGAGAAAGCCACCCTTACCACTATTAGAAATGAAATGGATGATTTCATGAATAGTGATGATGTTGTCCATGATGAGCCTCCCTTGGATAGAGTTGCCTTGATTAGGAACAATGATGTGGAAAGGATGGGTTTGAGTCTGGTGGCTAGGGCTTTGGTGAGGATTTTATAGAGGATGTTACATTGGTTGATGGGGCAAAAATCAGTAAGGGTGCAGGCCTTGTTGACTTTGGGAATGAGGACCAGGAAAGTGGAGTTGAAATCTCCAGGAATATCTTTGCACCTTTGCATATGTTGGATGGCAAAAACAACATCCGAACCAACAATATCCTAGAACCAATGGAAGAATATGGGAGGAAATCCATCTAGACCTAGGGTTTTGCCACCTTACATGGAAAAAATAGTAGTATTGATTTCTTCAACAGAAAGCGGTTTGAGCAACTTCTAGTTATGTTCTGATGTTACTAGCCTTGGTACATTTTTGAGGAGAGCCTTAGACATTTGATGATCATACCTAGGACTAGGCCCAAGTAGTTCTTCAAATAAATTAACAACCTCTTTTATGATTTCAAAGATATCTATAGTTACTTCCTCATTTTGTTGGAAAAGCTCCTTAATTTTTCTACACCATCTATGTCTTATGGTGGTGGCATGAAATAATTTTGTAATAGAATATCCTTCTTTGAGCCACATGACCTGAGAATTTTGTTTCCAAAAGACTTCTTCATTTGTGAGGATGTTATGAAATTCTATAGGAGATTCTTTTCTATGTCTCGAAATATGGGGTTAGGATTTTCATGTTGCATGGAGAGCTCGATGCTAGTGAGTTGAGACTGTATCTGATGCTTTTTATGGAAGATATTCCCGAAGACCTCTCTGTTCCACTATTTCAACTTGATTTTCACATACTAAAGCTTATTCCTCACATGGGAAACTTGAGATTTGAAGAACTTGCAAGACCACCACAAAGAGATCAGAGATTTGAGGTTAGAATATTGGAGCCACATAAATTCAAATCTAAAGGGTGAATTGAAGGGATAAACCTGGGAGAAGCTATCCAGAAATAGGGTATTGTGGTTGGATCCAATTTTGGGCAATAAGCATAGGATAACATCACCATATTTAGGAATAACATTGATGGAGATGAGAAAATGATCAAGGTGAATTTTGATTAGTTGATCCTCTTTCCTGCAGTTGCTCCAATTGTATCTTGGCCCCCTGAGGTTGATATCCATAAGTTTGTTGTCATCAAAAATGCTGCAAAGTGCTCATACAAATTACCAGTGATTTGGGATCCCTCTTTCTTGTCGGTGGGGAATAGAGGGGAGTTGAAATTTCTTGCCAACATCCATGCCTCTGATGAGAAGACTTCCCTGAGTTGGCTGAGAGAACTCCATAAGAGGATCCTCTTGGAAGGGGAGTTGGGAGAATATATATTTGAAAGGACCTAATGAAAACCATACTCTTTATTGAAAAATATAACATTTATGTTATTTTTTGCTATAGACAATAGAGTCCCCTCAACTTTCGTAGGATCCCACATACATAACAATCTGCTTGAAGCTTTAGTGTTCATACTAAAAAGAGATTCAAAATATTTCCAAATGAATCTTGAGATGCAAGTGGCACTATAGTAATCCAGATTAGTTTCTTGCAACAAAAAAAATGGTTGGTCTTAAGTCTCTCCTCATGGAATTAACCAAGTGTTGCTTGTTTTGACCATTGAGGCCTCTCACATTCCATGAGAGAATTTTCATTTAGAACTTCTTGATTATGATCTCTTCCCTCTCCCAAGAGGAAGGGGAAGTTTAGATTTATTTTCAACTATGGTCTCCCAAGATTTAGATGAGCCCCTAAGAGTGAGCTTTGTGCCATTTGCAATCTCATCCAAATATTATCTATTTTTTATTTCTTAGGCAGAGGGATGACCCCATTTTTTCCTAGAATCCACATCAACGTAAAGCTTCGTTTGGGTTAGGGTAGGGGGAGGTCTAGGGGAGAAAGGGCTGGGGGGAATAGGGATGCTATTGGGGGAGCCTGACAGACTCTAGGGGAATGAGAAGGGCTATAGGGATGGGTAAAGGTGGGATCAGTGGTGGCATCATCAACAAAAATGGAGGAAAAATGGGTAGATATAGGAATGGATGGACTACAAGGAGGAGAGAAAATAGGACTTGACAGAGAAGGAGTAGTGAGTCCCTCCAATTGAGGTTGACTTTCGGCTCTGGAGGAAGGAGGAATCATAAAAGGGGGATTTGATGGAGGAACTGATGCAAGATTTGGGCCAAAAATAGATAAAGGGAAGTGATGACCAGATTGTTGATGACCTTCAGTAGAAGAAATAGAAGGCGGTTTAGGGATCTTAGGGCATTGAGAATGAATATGACCTTACTTGGAACATAAATCATAAAAAGTAGGTTTATTTTCATATTCAATAATTTGAGAGAAGGTACAAACCTTTGAAATGAGATTGATCAAATATGGGAGGACCAAATCCAAATTTGCATTGATGCACATCCGGGCCTAGATCATATGGGTCCCCAGTCGTGTAGGAGGATCGAAAGCAATCAACTCTCCAATGTTTCTCACAATACCTCGGAGAATATCTTCGTTCCAGAACTAAACATGAAGTCCTAGGAGATGAACCCAAATTGGTGCATAGTTTTTCTGAGTGGATGGATCAAAATCCACACCCTATTTCTGTAGGAATAGACCTCTTCGTCCGAAGAACCATCACCCACCTATGACGATTCCACGAGATTCGATAGGGTTGTTTAACCAGATAAAAAAAAAACATTTGGGGATCACAACTAGATCCATGGATCCTAAGGGTCGCCAAGAGAAGTGGGCCCATTTTGTTACCTCCATTTCACTCATAACCTTAAAGCTAATTCTCCTCCGTTACATTGAGTTATATAGCCTATATGGTGTCAGCCAAGATTTGAAGCTTATTGTGAACTACATCAAGTTCCAATCATTGGATCAAGACCTCCTAACATTATATAGTATCATAATTAACTTAAAAAATATTTTAAGCATTTATCTACCTAGTTATTTAATCTGTTGCAATACCTACTTTGGTAGCCGAATAATTTTATGATCTTGCTATTTGGAATCCAATTAGTATCCAACTAATATGCAATTGTATACTGATTGATATAAGTGAATTTGACAACTTCAATATACCTACGTTTGTAGCCATAAAATTTGATGATGTGCTATTTGGTATCCAATTAGCATCCAACTAATATGCAATTGTATATTGATTGTTAGTGAATTGGACAACTTCAATTATGATAGAATATGATAGAATATAATCGATTAATTTGTCATTTACTGAAAACACACTCACGAAGGCAAAAATAAAAAGGTCCATGCTTTTGTAAATCATTGATTAGAGCATGTAATTTCAAGGAAATATAGAACTGAATCGATGAATTAATAATGTATTTGCCTTAATCTTGGCCACATCATGATTGATTTACGTATAGAATAAAATGCAATTGACGGTGAGTTTGAGTTTTTGATTAAATAAATACACACTATATTTGTTACAAATTTTGAAATATTCAATGAACTGCAAAGATAAGTTTTATTAGTTATGTTAGAAAATATGTAATGTATTTGTGTTAATTTATATAACAGATTTCCTACCTGGTACATTGGTGGAAATTAAAGCAAATATGGGCAATGTTTATTTTGACAGCAACACTTATATGAATGGACATTCAGCTATATGATAAGATGTTATTATTTTATCATTAAGAAAATTTTATATCTTTTGTACACTTATATGAATGCGTGTTCTCGATGAAAGTTAATTTTCACCCTACCAAACCCACATTGGATATCCAAAGTCTGTACATAAAACTGTAATATCTAAATACAGTTTTATGCAATCTTACTAAATTGCATTTAGCTATGTGTTTTTTCTCTTTACTTCACATTAAATTTTTTTTGAGTATATAATTGGTTGTTGGAGAATTTATGAAAAGATTTTGGTCTATAAATAATTCATGTGTGTAATCTCTCTCACTTAGGGAACATAATTGTATTTTTGTTTGGGAAGCATTGTATGAGTACACGAATTTTATATTTTATGTATAATGCAAGGCTTAGTGGGCTATTTTGTATTGTGTTTTTTTTTTGAAAAAAAACTTAAAACTTTTAAATTCCTATCTTTTATTGGTATGGCTTATTCTCAACCTTGTATTTATTAAATTATTAGAAGTGACATTATTAATTATGAATAGCATTTACAATAAAACTACATACTTGCTTGAAATACATATAGCATCATGAGTGGCTTACAGTTGTTATTTATTTCCATCTTAAAAATATGCTTTTGTGACAAGGTTAGGCCATAAACAATGAGAGAATTAAAACAGGACAACTAAGAATCGTGGCCTTAGATAGGACAAGTGGACTTGCCTTGAGATGTTATACATTCATTCAAGATTTTAATATGAAACCCATCCCTATATCATTAGCAAAACCATAAGCCTTCATAATTTAAGTTTTAGTATATTTATTGGTGTTGCATTGTGGAATTTTTCTCAAAGTAAGTAAAACCTTAGCCTTGTATTGAAAAAATATTTCAATCAATGGAAAATTAGATTTAATTAAAAATATAAACTATTAGAGAAGTTAGTAAACTCAACAATATTAGGACCAGGAAAGTATGTACCATCCTGTGTTGTCTTTACAAAGATGCACCTAATAACTATAATGTTCTTTGTAATATATATATTGTGTATTCATCCTAATATAAGGTTCATTCATATTCAGGTAATTTATTTATGTTGAATATCTATACTATCCATTGAAGAAACTCCAACATTTTTTAAGGGCATTATAGAGTGTAGTGAAGTCTTATTAGCAATTTAGATTTCATCAAAGTGCTATTATTTCATACTTTATGTGGTTTTATTCTCATGGTAATTGCAAGGCTTTATGAAATTTAATTATAATGCTATGTTTTAACCATAAAATATGGTCACTACAAATGCATCTAATAAAGTGATGCCAAGAATCTAAGACCATATATGATTAGATTTTGATTAATATGATAACCATTTGCCAAATTAAAAAAAAAAAAACAATTTGGTGTAAAGATTTACCCATGTCCCTTGCTATGTCCAATTGTGTTCTTAATGATGATAATGTGTTGGAACATATATGAATTATATGCAAACCCACTATTTTTCCAGGCAATATATTTTAATATTTATGTGGAATTTATAGATAACCTTAGAGGTCCACAATCAACATATTTTGAATGTCATCTCATACATATTCTTATAATTTTAGTGTTATCACATAGGTTTTATTCAATTGTTATACCTACTTTGCAAGTTAGTTGATAATGGCTATAGTTTATCAATTGTTAACTATTACATATAAACTTATAATAAAATATTTATATATGAATGAAATTAAGAGAAAGACATTACCTTAGCAATTTCAATTTACAATAGTACTTTATCTAATACTACATTAATAATCAAGTATTTACTCCTTAGTTATCATATTCTTTACACTTTCTAATAATTAGGAGTATGGCCTGCATGCATCGCCGTGAGGTGTACTTTATCATATTCTTTACACTTTATCTAATAGAGTGTCAAAGCCTTGTCTATGAAACTCTTAATACTAGAAATACTTTATAATCCATGTTTACAAAGAGTATGCATAATGCATCCTAATTAATTTATAGATATTAGGGTGTGATATTGTTAAGAATTAACTTAGTTTACTTTGAAATATATGGTAGAAACATAATCTATGTTTATAGATAACTATTAACTAAAATTAAGAGTGAAATTGAATTAAAAGAAAGTATTATTATTATTTTTTTTTTAAATAGGGGTAAAAATTTATTAGATCAAAGAAACCTTACAGCAGAGAGCAAACAACTAGCAAAAATAGCCAACAAAAACCTCAAACAGACATATCCTCAGCAAGTAAATTATGAAATTGCTGAGAACAGTCTAAAGGGAGGTTATCCCAACCCTTAACAGACCAATTCCCTTGAAACTGAGAAGCCCATTTGGCCAAACAAATCCGCAACCCTATTCCATTCCCGAGGAATGTGAACAAAAGAGATAAACTCCAAATTACAACAGATTTGAAGAATCTGTCGAACAACCAAAGTCAACCTCCAGTGAACATTATCAAGATGGTGAGTCCTTAACAAATTTATAATAATCTGTGAATCAGACTCACAGATTATCCTCCGCCAACCCATAGCCAACCCTTGTTCCAAAGCACAACAGATAGCAAGAGCCTCCATATAATTATTAGAGTGTATCCCCTTATAGCATGAAAAAATGAAACAAGCATTCCCAAAACTATCTCTCCCAACTCCTCCGATACCAGCATGCCTAGGATTACCTCGAGAAGACCCATCCGTATTGATCTTGAACACCCCTGGAGGAGGAGGATGCCATCTCCCATCTCTCTGCATTTTTTTTCCATCTCGGTTTCTAGATGAAATAACAGGACGAGGACCATTCTCCACAAATCCCAAATTTTGCATCATCAAAATCTTCGACTGCACCAAAGGAAGACTAATATGGCATGTGGAAGAGACAGTTTTCTGGATCATACCAATGATTCGCTACCAAAGCTGATGAACAGTAAGCTTGTTATCATGAAAAATTCATCGATTTCTTTCCAACCAAATCTGCCATAGAATGCAAGAAGGACCAATAGTCCAAGCAACCTGGAGAAAGAAAGACTTAGCGGGAGGTCTCCCTAAACTCCTCCAGAACTCCAAAAGAGAAGAAGCATGGGCACAAGGCTGCTTCCACACCTCCCACCAAATATGCCATGTTTCGTGCATGTTTCTCATTGGACTGTTAGATGGCTCTCCTCTGCTGGTAGAGTTTTACTCCTTAAGTCTGTGGTTCAGGCCCTTTGCATCTATAAGTGCATGATAAAGTTGCTCCTGCTAGCTTTATTCATGAGTTGGATTCTTTGTCTAGACGATTTTTATGGGCTGGTAATTTGGAGTCTTCAAAGTGGAGTTTGGTTAAGTGGGAAACTATTTGTAGACCAAAGCAAGCAGGGGGGTTGGGTCTTCGTTTGTCTTCCCTTTCTGGAGAGGCTTTGGCAGCTAGGTTTTATTGGAGATGGTGTACTTCTCAAGACCAAGCTTGGGCAAAGATTCTGTCCTATAAATATTTGAATGGGGTTGAGGGCTCTGAGATTCCCAGATACAGTTTGTCTGGTAGGGGATCTTTCATCTGGAACACTCTTAAGAAGGGGGCGAATCTTGTTAAGCAAGGTTTGTTCTGGATTTGTCATAAGGGTTCCAAGGCTCTCTTTTGGCAGGATGCTTGGGATGGGTTCCCTGCCATTTTATCCATGTATCCTCATCTTCAGAATTTGTGCAAAGTCTTTTTGGATGCCGGTTGGAATCGGGTTATGGACTACAAATTTGTTGAAAGAGTTGGGCAGGTTGAGGTTGTTCATTGGAAGGATCCTATAGATTGGCCGATAGGGGGTACTTTTCAGGAAAGAGAGGAGTTGACTCGTATTTTGGCTTGTAGGGCCTGCTCTTCTTTACAGGATGATGATGTTTTGGCTTGGGGCTTGGATCCTAGAGGGGTCTATTCGGTGGCTTCAGGATACAGGGAGTTGGATCGACAACATTTTGGGGATGATGAGGTGCCCTGGTGGAAGCAAGTGTGGTCTAAGTTCTCTTGGCCTAAATGCAATTTTTATCTATGGTTAGCTACTCACAATAGATGCCTTACCTGGGATAATGTGCAAAAGAGAGGTTTTCAAGGACCTTCTTTTTGTTTTTTATGTGCGAACAGTGAAGAGTCTTCAGGTCATCTTCTTTTTCAGTGTTCTTTTGCACGGGATATTTGGCATCTTTGGTGGGAGGTGTGGAAGCAGCCTTGTGCCCATGCTTCTTCTCTTTTGGAGTTCTGGAGGAGTTTAGGGAGACCTCCCGCTAAGTATTTCTTTCTCTAGGTTGCTTGGACTATTGGTCCTTCTTGCATTCTATGGCAGATTTGGTTGGAAAGAAATCGATGAATTTTTCATGATAACAAGCTTACTGTTCATCAACTTTGGCAGCGAATCATTGGTATGATCCAGGAAACTGTCTCTTCCACATGCCAGATTAGTCTTCCTTTGGTGCAGTCGGAGATTTTGATGATGCAAAATTTGGGATTTGTGGAGAATGGTCCTCGTCCTGTTATTTCATCTAGAAATCGAGATGGAAAAAAAATGCAGAGAGATGGGAGATGGCATCCTCCTCCTCCAGGGGTGTTCAAGATCAATACGGATGGGTCTTCTCGAGGTAATCCTGGGCATGCTGGTATCGGAGGAGTTGGGAGAGATAGTGCTGGGAATGCTTGTTTCATTTTTTCATGCTATAAGGGGATACACTCTAATAATTATATGGAGGCTCTTGCTATCTGTTGTGCTTTGGAACAAGGGTTGGCTATGGGTTGGAGGAGGATAATCTGTGATTCTGATTCACAGATTATTATAAATTTGTTAAGGACTCACCATATTGATAATGTTCACTGGAGGTTGACTTTGGTTGTTCGACAGATTCTTCAAATCTGTTGTAATTTGGAGTTTATCTCTTTTGTTCACATTCCTCAGGAATGGAATAGGGTTGCAGACTGTTTGGCCAAATGGGCTTCTCAGTTTCAGGGGAATTGGTCTGTTAAGGGTTGGGATAACCTCCCTTTATACTGTTCTCAGCAACTTCATAATTGTTAGGAATGGAGCCTAATTATGAGGAGGCTAAACAGAGAAAGTTTTTGGATTTACCGCAGGACGGGCAGGGAAAGTTTCCAGATTTACAGTCTGTTAGTCTACCAGAGAAAGTTTTCGGATTTACAACAGGACAACCAGGGAAAGTTTTTTTGTTTTTATCCCAAAATTAGATG
The DNA here is from genome assembly GCA_028583015.1 of Wollemia nobilis. NCBI lineage: Eukaryota > Viridiplantae > Streptophyta > Pinopsida > Araucariales > Araucariaceae > Wollemia > Wollemia nobilis. The sequence continues at coordinate 5,773,757 of JAQPPZ010017221.1, forward strand.
TTGGGAACTCAATGTTAATCTTGGAATGTATTAAGAAAAGCAGTTTTTTTTTTCTGTTTTTTTCTTATATATAGTTGTGAGGAAAAACAAAGAAGACTATGACAAAGAAAATTACTGTGTTAATTCCTTGGAAATATAGAGAGGAAATTACGTAAGATGTTTGCTCGTAGGTTGTAACCCTCTATTGCTTGGATTGAGAAAATGAAGGACTGAAAATTCTCGGTGGATGTAACCCACATTGGGTGAACCACGTTAAAATCGTTGTCTCTTCTTCTGTGTGTGTTTGTCTAATTTTTCTTTAATTCTGCCGTTAAAGTTTGAAACACTATAATTGCTTTTCTATATAAATATATTTTTATATAGTGATTTACTCTAACAAGTGGTATCAGAGCCAGGTTGTTTTGTTGGGTGCACTTGACAGAAGGAGAATTTCTGGATCAAGTGGGAGCAATGGCGGAAGAAGGGAGGTTTAGAATTCAAAAATTCAATGGCCGTAACTTTCAATTCTGGAAGATGCAGATGGAGGATTACTTGTACCATAAGGATCTTTACTTACCTCTTGAGGGGGAAACAGAGAGACCTTCATCTATGTCCGATGAGGAGTGGAGTCTCCTTGATAGAAAGGCATTGGGTACTGTGAGGCCGTGCTTGGGAGCCACCGTAGCCTTCAACATCTCTCGATGAAAAGACTACCAAGGGAGTCATGGATAAGTTGGCCAAGATGTATGAGAAACCATCAGCATCAAATAAGGTATTCTTAATGAAAAGGTTATTTAACATGAAAATGAGTGAAGGAGGATCTCGTGCATGATCATTTAAATGAATTTAATACTCGTCACTAATCAATTGCATTCAGAGAGGATTGGATTTTGATGATGAGCTTAGGGCCTTATTAATCTTATGCTCTCTTCCGAAAAGTTGGAACAATTTGGTAATGGCGGTAAGTAACTCTGCTTTGAGTTCAAATAAATTAGAATTTGATGATGTGGTTGGTGTGATACTCAATGAGGACATGAGAAGAAAAACCACAGGAGAATCATCTAGCACCACCTTAACTATTGAGAATAGAGGAAGAGGAAGAGAAAGAGGCAAGAGTTCACATCGTGGCAAATCCAAAGGCAGATCCAAATCACGTGGAAAAGGAAAGCTATAGTGTTGGCACTGTGGCAAAAAGGGTCATCTCAAGAAGGATTGTTGGCAAAGAAAGGGTGATGGAAATGAAGGTAATGATAATAATGGTAACACTTCGAAGCCAATATTCATCGGACAAATTCTACAAGATGCTTTAATCTTATCTCTTGATAGAAATAGTGATTATTGGGTAATTGATAGTGGTGCTTCATTCCATGCTACCTCACATAAGGAATACTTCATAGATTATGTTTCTGGAGATTATGGATAGGTTCTATTGGGAAATGACCAACCATGTAAAATCGTGGGTATTGGAAAGATTTTGATTAAATCCCCAAATGGATGTCAATGGGCTCTTAAAGAGGTGAGACACATACCAGATTTAAAGAGAAATCTTATATCGACAAGTAAGCTTGATGGTGAAGGATACACGGTTGCATTCGGAGAAAATGCTTGGAAAGTTACTAAAGGTTCATTGATAGTAGCTAGAGGTAAATTGGTGGGTACTCTTTATTTACTTACTGATTTTTCTCACTGCTCCATGAATTTAGTTTCTATAGGTGAGAGTGCATCTTTGTGGCACCAAAGACTTGGCCATATGAGTGGAAAAGGTATGGAAATTTTACATTCAAGAAAGTTATTGCCTAAGTTAAAAGAGATTGATTTGGAATTCCGTGAGGATTGTGTTTATGGTAAAGCAAAGAGAGTTAGATTTCTCAAGGATGGCAAGGAAAGGAAGAAAGAGAAATTGGAGCTTGTGCACTCAGATGTTTGGGGCCCAGATCAGGTAACTTCTCTTGGAGGTTCCTCTTACTATGTACTTTTTATTGATGATGCAACAAGGAAAACATGGATATATTGCATTAAGAATAAAAGTGATGTTTTTAATACCTTTAAGAATTGGAAAGCATTAGTTGAAAATGAAATCGGAAAAATGTTAAAGTGTCTAAAGTCGGATAATGGTGGAGAATATTGTAGTAGAGAATTTGATGTGTTTTGTTCTAAAAATGGAATTAGAAGAATCAAGGTAGTTCCAAGAACACCTCAAGAAAATGGGGTTGCATAAAGAATGAATAGAACCATCATGGAGCGTGCTAGGAGCATGAGAATACATGCAGGCTTACCATTATTTTTATGGGCTCATGCTGTTGATACTGCAATATATCCGATTAATAGAGGACCGTCTAGTGCCTTGGATGGAGGAATTCCGGAAGAGCTTTGGACAGGAAACCGAAGAATTATTCTTTCCTTAAGGTATTTGGATGTGAGGCTTTTATGCATATAGACAAAGAGAACAGAAATAAGTTAGATGCTAAGGCCCAAAAGTGCTATTTTATTGGTTACGGTATTGATGGCTTGGGTTACGGATTATGGGATTGTGATAACCAAAAAGTCATTAGAAGTAGGGATGTCATATTTAATGAAAAAAACTTGTATAAAGATCGGTTACAGGGAAAGAAACAGAAAGAGGAAAATGCTGAATACATAGACCTTGATGGACACATAGAAAAGGTAACTCCAAAGGTGGTAGAAGATCAAAATGTACAGCAACAACAACAAGCACCTCAATCTCCAGAAAGTGTTGTTAGACGTTCTACCAGGATAAGTAAAATTCCTCAACGTTTCTCTGATTATGTTTTGTATACTGATGCTGGTGAGCCAGAATGTTTTCAGGAAGCATTACAAATGGATACCAGGAATAAGTGGGAGCTTGCAATGAATGAAGAAATGGACTCTTTATTTCACAACCAAACTTGGGATTTGGTTGAGCTACCCAAAGGTAAAAGAGCTTTGACCAATAAATGGGTGTACAGGATTAAAGAGGAGAATGAAGGGCATAAGAGATACAAAGCAAGACTAGTGGTCAAGGGATTTGCTCAAAAAAAAGGTATTGATTTTGATGAGATTTTTTCTCCAGTTGTAAAAATGACCTCTATTAGAGCTATTTTGAGTCTTGTAGCTATAGAAAATTTGTTTCTGGAGCAATTGGATGTGAAGACAACATTTCTTCATGGTGATTTGGAGGAGGAAATTTATATGCACCAACCATAAGGCTTTCAGGTGAAAGGTAAAGAGGATTGGGTATGTAAACCGAAAAAGAGCTTGTATGGGTTAAAACAAGCTCCTAGACAAGTGGTATTTAAAATTTGATAAGTTCATGGCTAATCAAAGGTTTGAAAGATGTCAAAGTGATCACTCGTGTATATTTTAAGCAAACTAGAAATGGTAACTATGTTATTTTGCTATTGTATGTGGATGACATGTTAGTTGCAGGAACAAATATGCAAGATATAAACATGCTCAAGAAGAAGTTGGCTAAATCCTTTGCCATGAAGGATTTGGGAGAAGCCAAACAAATCCTTGGTATGAGAATAACAAGAGACAAGGAGAGTCACACTCTAAAATTATCACAAGCAAAATACATTGAAAAAGTGCTTAAGAGATTCAACATGAACAATGCAAAGTCTGTTGCTACTCCATTGGCAAAGCATTTCAAACTCACCAAAGATTTGTGTCCCAAGACACAAAAGGAACAAGAGCATATGGCTAAGGTTCCCTATGCATCAGCGGTTGGAAGCTTGATGTATGCAATGGTTTGTACAAGACCGAGATATTGCCCATGCAGTGGGAGTAGTGAGTAGATTTATGAGTAATCCAGGAAAAGGACATTGGCAAGCGGTAAAATGGATACTCAGGTACTTGAGAGGAACTTCAAATTATTCTTTGAATTTTGGAGGCTCTAATATATGCTTGAAAGGTTTTGTAGATTCTGATATGGCAGGTGATCTTGATGGTGGAAGGAGCACTACAGGCTACATCTTTACTATAGGAGGAGGAGCGGTTAGTTGGATTTCTAAACTCCAACACGTAGTTGCCCTTTCAACCACTCGAAGCTGAATATGTTGTCGCTATATAAGCAAGCAAAGAGATGGTTTGGTTGCAAAGACTAATGGAAGAACTGGGGAAGAAGCAAGAGGATAATAGGTTGTGGAGTGATAGCCAGAGTGCTATACACCTTGCAAAGAATTCAGCATTCCATTCAAAAACTAAACACATCAAACTCAGGTATCATTTCATTAGATCAGTAGTGGAAGATGGATCTTTGAAATTAGGGAAGGTTCACACATCACAAAATCCTGCTGATATGCTTACAAAAGTGGTGTCAAGAGAAAAGTTGAGCTTTTGCTCAACTTCGGTTGGCCTTAAGGAATAAGAGGCCATGATGAGAATTTTTCAATCCTTGGTTGCAGTATGGTGCAATGGAATTAGTCTCCAAGTGGGAGATTGTTAGGAATGGAGCCTAATTATGAGGAGGCTAAACAGAGAAAGTTTCGGATTTACAGCAGGACTGGGCAGGGAAAGTTTCCGCATTTACAGTCTGTTAGTCTACCAGAGAAAGTTTCCGGATTTACAATAGGACAACCAGGGAAAGTTTTTTTGTTTTTATCCCAAAATTAGATGTTGGGAACTCAATGTTAATCTTGGAATGTATTAAGAAAAGTAGTTTGTTTTTTCTATTTTTTTCTTATATATAGTTGTGAGGAAAAACAAAGAAGACTATGACAAAGAAAATTACTATGTTAATTCCTTGGAAATATAGAGAGGAAATTATAGTAGATGTTTGCTGTAGGTTGTAACCCTCTATTGCTTGGATTGAGAAAATGAAGGACTGAAAATTCTCGGTGGATGTAACCCACATTGGGTGAACCACGTTAAAATCGTTGTCTCTTCTTCTGTGTGTGTTTGTCTAATTTTTCTTTAATTCTGCCGTTAAAGTTTGAAACACTATAATTGCTTTTCTATATAAATATATTTTTATATAGTGATTTACTCTAACAATAATTTACTTGCTGAGGATATGTCTGTTTGAGGTTTTTGTTGGCTATTTTTGCTAGTTGTTTGCTCTCTGCTGTAAGGTTTCTTTGATCTAATAAATTTTTACCCCTCTTTTAAAAAAAAAAAAATAATAATACTTTCTTTTAATTCAATTTCACTCTTAATTTTAGTTAATAGTTATCTATAAACATAGATTATGTTTCTACCATATATTTCAAAGTAAACTAAGTTAATTCTTAACAATATCACACCCTAATATCTATAAATTAATTAGGATGCATTATGCATACTCTTTGTAAACATGGATTATAAAGGATTTCTAGTATTAAGAGTTTCATAGACAAGGCCTTTAACACTCTAATTAAACCTATTCTAGTAGCTTAATTAAAACCTTAGTCTATAAAATGAGAGATTTATTGACATGGAATATTGTATTTCTCCTTTACACATATGAAGACATGATATTTTGGAGCAAGAAATGGTAGTCCCTGATTTAAGTTACAACTAGGATAATAAATATAAGACTTTATTCCTAAGCCCATGTCAACTTCCATGATTTAAGAGTTAACTAAGGGATTAATAAAAGGATACAAATTATTCTATTCTACTAGTTTCAAATTAAGTTTTAAACTATTTTTTCTTATTTTCATAGAGTCTCAAAAATAAGAGAACTAGATATATTTTAAAGACTTATAGTTGTTGATGTTTTTTTGAGAAGGTAACAATCATAGTCGGACTATTTTAAGAACACAAATACCCAAACAAAATATGGTATTTCAAATATAAGGTTAAATGTATCCTCAACTACTATCTTGCTACACCAATGAGCCATCGGATCATAACAAGCTTGATAAGGCTACATGATATAGAAATTTATAAACGACATACATACAATGTGAGTAATATATCATTCGACAACTAGCATAATATACAAGTGAATCAAGCCAATGTAGCCATGCTTTATTCAATTGATGTAAGTATATGTTGGATGCTTCTTGAGTTTATGACCCCATGATTTTAAAATATAAAAAGAATTTTATTCTGAAGTTACTATATTCTAGGTCATGTTAACAATAAAGCTATTTTATCATTGGATCTCAATCTTAATATTATCACACAATAATTCACAAAATAAGATAACTTATTGTAATCATGAATTTCACTTAGAATTTGTACCAAAAAAGTATTGAAATATTTATTACATACATCTCTAGGCTTGATCTACATATAGCCTTTACAATGACTCTTGATATTTCAATTTCAATAAAATATTCATCTTCTTAGACTCTTCACCCTTTCACGAAATACGGTTTTCCATATTTCTCATATTAGAAATATATTTTATTAACTTCTAATAATGACAAACTCTCTTAATGACTCACGTTTACAATACTCTTTTCACATCGTATATTTACAAGTACCAGATAATGTAATAAACTCAAAAACCCCCATGTATTACATTATTTTTTATACGACCCATTATATTTATTTGATTTTGTATTCTCGCTCTGACTCTAGTAGTGATTTTTGGTTCTTGTATCTTTTCTAATTCAAGTAGATCTTCTTGATTTACATAGATGGTTATAAAATAATTCAAACTTGTTTGGTCCAAGTGCCTTTGTAAAAATGTATGCAAGTTGATATTTAGAAGGAACTTATTTTATTTTAATATGATTATATTGAATATGATACCAAATAAAGTGACATTGAGCTTCAATATATTTAGTTCTTTCATGAAATATAGCATTTTCAACTAGTTTATGAACTCCCTAATTACCACAATTTAATATTATAAAATTTCTTTTCATCCTCATATATGATAGAATGTACTATAACCATAATGCCTTACATATATATTCTCTTGTGGCATGTTTGATTCCATGGAAGAAAGTGCTACTACATGTTTTTTACAATGCCATGAAATAGATCTTGATCCAAGATAACATACATATCCTCATGTTGGATTTTTGTCATCTATTGAACATGCATAGTCTGAGTCTAAATAACATTGCAAATATAAATTGTCATTTTTCTTATACTCTAAACTATATTTTATAGCATTATTGACTTAATATACTATCAATTTTGTATCTTTCCAGTGTCTTTATTTAGGATCTTGCATAAATATAGAGAGATAATTTACAACAAAGACAATATCTAGTCTAGTATTTGTTAAGTATAAAAGACTTCTAATTAGTTGATGATACAAGGTAGTAGATACTTGAGGTGATTTATCATATCTTGATAATTGTAGTCCTTGTTCCATGGGAGTTTCTTTAGGTTTGTAGTCTGTCATTCTATATTTTTCAAGTAATGTTCTTGCATATTTAGTTTGAGTGAGTGTGATACTATTCTTCTTTTGTCAAATTTCTAAACCAAGATAATAGTGTAGAAGTCCTAAATATGTCATTTCAAATTCCTTTATCAAATATTTTTTCACACTGTCTATCAATTTTTTTAACTTTCTATAATTACTAGATCATCAACATATACTACAAGAATCACTATTTTAGATCCAAATTTTTTAATATAAAGATGTTAGTTGAGGTACATTTTTTAAAACCATGTCATAGAAGATGGTCATTGATTTTGATATACCATGCTCTAGGGGCTTGTTTCAAACCATATAGTATTTTTTTTTAATTTATAAACATTTTATTCCTATCCCTTAGCAACAAATCCTTTTGGTTGAATCATGTATACTTCCTATTTAAGATCACCATTAATAAATGTACTTTAACAACCATCTGATGTATTTTCCATCTAGAGTGAGTTGCTAGTTTAAAAATTGTATGAGTGGTAGTCATTTTTTCTATAGGTGTAAATATTTCTTTGTAATTTTTTTTTTTTTTTTGGTGGTGGCCACAAGGGGTAAACAGACTGTGACCATGAGGGAACCATTACATAACATATCCGCAACATGTGAGGCGAGAGATTTGAACCTGGGCCTCTCAGCAACTAGAGAGGTTTAACTACCCACTTGCTCTCCAACTCCTCTACATGGGCGGATAAATATTTCTTTGTAATTAGTCCATTCTATTTGAGCAAAATATTTTGCAACCAGTTGTGACTTATATTTATCAATGGAGCCATATACTTTATACTTTATCTTATAAATGCATTTTCATACTAGATTTTTATCGTCTCTGGATAGATCAACTAAATCCTATGTTTTGTTCTTCATTAAAGTTGAATATTCATATTCCACTATTGCTTTCCATTCTATTTGACTCATTGCATCTTGTATTGAGGTTGGTTCTATTACTAAACTCATTAGTCCCATATTTGCTTCTCCTCTTGTCATACTATGAGTGTGTGATCTTGTAGTGGTAATATGAGGTAGTATTTCTATTTTTGAGTCTTTAAGAGTGTTTGTATGCCATTTTACCTCTATTTTATATTAAGGTGATGTTATAATTTTTAATTATTTAATGCGTTCATTTATTTATTTTTATTCTTCTTTCAAATATTCTTCATGAATTTCTATATATGATGTAATATATTATATCATAATTATAGTATCCTTAGGGTGTTCAATATTTGCTTTATATCCTTCATCAAATATAACATCTCTACTTACAATTTTTTTTTGTTTTATTTTGTGAATCGGTCAATTATTCTATAAGATTTTGAAGCATCATCATATCCAAGGAAAATTCCATAATTTTTTTGTACATAATTTTATCCTATTTTATTTTGGAATGTGCATGTATGCTTTATATCAAAATATTATTAGGATGGCTTCCATCCCGACCAAGCTTCTCTAGGAGTAATATTTTTAAGGATTCTTGTGGGATATTTATTTTGAATGTATAATGTAGTATTGACAGCCTCTGCCCAATAATGATGTTCAAAATTTAGTTCTTTAAGCATGCTACACCATTTCCAAAACAAAACGATTTCTTCTTTTAGCTATAATTTTTTTTTATAGTGCATAAGTTGTAGTAAGTTGTATTTTTTTACCATTTTGTGTTAGAAATAATTCAAATAATTTAAACAAATATTCTTTACCTCTATTTGAGCAAATAATTATAATTGATCATCTAATTTCTATTTCTACAAGTTGTTTGAATTGCTTGAAGTATTTAAAGTCTTTTTATCTAAATTTCAAGAATTCTATCCATTTTACAAGAATAATCATCAACAAATAGCTGAAAATATTTGTGTTCTCCAAGACTAACTGCCATTGATCCACATAAGTTTGTATGTATTACTTTAGTGATTCCTTAGTTTTGTGTGAATTTAATTCAAATGATACTGTTTTTATTTACTAGTTGGACAAGTTGTAGTTTGCCATGTTAGATTAGGTAATCTTGTCACCATTTGATATCTATTCAACTCATTTAAGGATGAAGCACTTATATGCCCTAACCTCTTATGCCAAAGATATCTTGCTTTTAATGTTTTTACTAATAGAGCAATATCTAGTGATGATGGAGTATCAAGTGCAAATAGACTATTTATGAAGGATCCATTAGCTATAAATTTTCCTTGTTTAATAATAAAGCATTTATTATTAATCAATAATTTTAAATTCAACCATTACATTTTGGTCTAACATTTGGGATACTCACAATAGATTATAATCTAAACCAATTACATTTAATACATTCTCAATTGTACATTTTTCATCAAGTAGGTTGATTGAGACATTTTATTTTTATAAGTAACTAGAATTTTATATACAAATTGGGTTTTTTAAGAGGATCCCAAAACCTTATAACAAAAAGGGCCGTAGCACCAAGATTTAAAGCAATTCCTTAGTACATGAAAATAAACACAAACTAAAATGGAAAGGGCCAGAAACAACCCTTGATCCAACAAAAAGACCAGATTCTAGTACCAACTAGTGAGGCCCACTTTGTGAAAATATCATCCTCCCATTGCTGGCAGTCTGGGATCCTCCCAGGGGTGGATACAACAATATGGGATCCACATGTGGGTGGATACAGCAGTATAGGATCCTCCCGAAGGTGGATACAGTGCACCTGCCTAGACCTACATAGGGAGAGTAGGAAGGCCATGAATAGCATACAACCAAAAATCCTACCCAAAAACTAGAAGCAGGGAATTTTTAGAAAAATAGAGAGGATCCTAACCTAGGGACAGTTTGGGATGCAACCTAGGGTGTAGCGAAGTAGCAAGCAACCATGCGAGAAAAGCAGCAAGCAGCACCGGGATACATGCCAGGGATCAACAACATGATGACCTAGGAAATGACATCAGGGTCCTCAAAGAAAAATGGGAAGCCTCCGCATGAGCCTAAAAAGTGGAACAACACTACTAGGGATATCTACAGGCCAAGATATCCCTATGCACAGCAAGGAGAAATACGAGGAAGCTAGAAGGATCTAGGGAAAACAACAATAGGTGCAAAGACAAGATCTTGAAAGCCAAAACTGAAGGAGGAAGGAGGGACCACAACTGCAAACACACTTATCTCCTCCCAAAATAGATAATACAGGAGGAAGCCCCCACCACTCTAGTATAAAGTTCCAAGAACCACCATACTTGCTCACGAACAAATCTAGAGAACTGGGACCAGAAGCCCTTGGACAAGAACTAAAATGAACAACCTTAGGATATGAGGAGGGAAGCGGTAATAGGCATAAAGATGGGATCCTTAGAAGCCTAACCTAGGGGAACTAAGGTTTGCATGCACTGATCATGGGTATCCCCCCAAGATCCAGATATGCAATAGAAACCCTAGGAACCCCAAAAGAAGGGACCAAGATCCCCCCATCCTTGCTCATGGATAGCTTCAGGGAATTGGGACTGGGACTGGGAACAACCCAAGCAGAGGAAGAGGCCCACCCCGAAGGCCAACCAATGCCTTGGGTGTCCACAAAATCATATATCTATCAAGAAGAAGCCTTCGAACATAAAATCGTAAAGGGCCCTACCCAACGGGATGGGACCAGCAGTAACCATAGGCATCCCAGAGAGGAGTCACTGGTAGAAGAGGAAAATGGCCCCCCAGACCAACCCTGAAGTAGATAGGACCTCACAGGATGTACCATAAAGTAGTCAAAATACCAACCTACCACCACCATCGATCAAGGAAGCCCTGAAAATAGGATCCATGCAAAAAACCTACAAAAAAACCCAGGGGAAAGCCTGAGGGAGATCAGGGAAGGTATACTAGAAACATGTAGGAAACCCTAAGATATGCCTAGGATGCACCAAAACACAAGCTCAGGCAGGGAAACCCTAAAAATTCTGGGAAAGGAGCAAAAAGTGGAGAAGGATCTCCCCCCAAGGAGATCATCTGCTACAAAGCATTCCCAGAGCGGGATGACCCGAGATGAGCCAGGGACTGGGTAAGAACCAAGGGAGGGGGAGTAGGGAGAGGGAGCAGGACCCTCCCCCTCCCCCATATTTCAAATATTATACCTTTATTGAGACATTTCATATGTCTTTGACCTCATAGATTTTATCATTTGTAATTGTAACTAGTTTTTAATATTTTCCTTGAATAAAATTAAACCATTGGTTGTTTCGAGTCATATGTTTTCCTACCCCATAAATAAATTTAATAATATTTATCCTATAACTTTTTTTGTCATGTGCCCTTTCAAACTATTATCCTAAATTTGGTTTCCCATTTTCCTATTGAAAGAGTGCAATTATTTGACCCACTTGACCATGTTCTTCTTTGACACACAAATTTTCCATGCTTTTGAGTTCCTCTAAAGTTTGGTTCTTCAAATATGTGAGACATTATAAGAGGTATTTTTTATTAATCCATAATTTATAAAGAACTTATCTTTTAATTGTAATCCAAATTTTTCAAAAACATCGATCAATTCTTCTATTTTTTGAATTTTCTTCAACTATTTAGTAGAAGACATTTAAAAAATTTGAATATTTCTTTTCCTTTTAATCTAATATTCTTCTTCAAATCTGTTTTAATTTAAATATTTAATTTAAATATTTTCCTTCCAATATTAATAGCGTATCACCCATTTTTCCTTCAATTAATTCTTCTTTCAATATTACTATTGCTTTCCTTTTCAAATATAATTTTATATTTTTTGTGTTTTCCCTTAAATTTTCAATTTTCTTAAACTTCCTTCAAATAAAATTTAAGTTAGTTGATAAATTTTGTACCTTTAAACTACCTCCAAATACTATATTAACCAACCTTTTCTTTTTTAATTTCATATCTCTAAAAGACAATAAATCATTTACCTAGGTTGTTTTTTATGGAACTTTTTTTATTTGAGCATTTTAGCTAGTAGGACTTTATTTTGGATATAGTCTCCAATGTAGTATCTTCTATAGCATGTAGTATCTCCTAAAATGTTCTAATGGCTCTGTATTTAACATATTTACACTCTAGTACAAAATATACTCATGTAAACCTGCTTCACTAGGCTATTCCAAACTTTACTAAGGTGCTATAAAGGATTTTCCAATCATATACCTATTTTGGTTCAATTTTTTACAACACTCTTCTTTTAGATATGCCACAACAATATTACATAGTTTCCTTTACTCATTCATATTTTCTCTAGTCATATCCTTGCATAGTTTATAAATATTTTTTTCTCTAGTTGTCACCTAGCATGTTTCAACCATCTCCTTACATGTTTCACACTCTCTTCTTCTCAATATACTTGAGCATCTGCTCCTTGGATGTCACTTCTAAAGCTTGCACATGTTGCTCTCATCTCAAGATGATAAGAGTTATTGCTCTCAATACTTTCAACCTATAATAACCTCTTACTAAAATATTATCTAATAGTAGTCTTCCTATAATAACCTCTTACTAAAATATTTTCTTGAGTTGCTCAAACTTTGAAAGGGAAAATATCATTTTACACATAACATCTAAACCGGCTTTCAAGATAGTTGTATCAAGTCTATTACATGAGAAATAAAGTGTAAATTTCACTTCAATATATATGTAAGTAATGGCCTTCAATCTCCAAGAAAACAGAATGTAATATCTCTATTTGTGTGGGAATATAACAATAGTTATAAGTATGTGACATGCATATAAACACCATAGTTTTTAATAGTTGTTTCTGGTAGAAAACTAGTTCAACAAATTTTGTCATCATGGTCACCCACAAGATATTTTAGAATTTATTACTCTTTGAATATAAGAATTGTGGAACACATTTTTGCGTAATTCTTTTAACTATCAAGTAGTTTATAGAAAACATGTTTCTCCATTTAATATAAAGCATGAAATATCACATTAAGAACTAATTCTAATTTGGATTAATTATGTAATGTTTATTATATTTGAAAATAGTACGAATAGACCATATATAAATTGACAATCTATGAAATACATCCCTGATAAGAAATCCTTTATTAAATTTAATACTCTCTTTTGCAATTATGCATATGCCTTCCATAGTTTTTGAAGCATACAATCATGAAATTAACTTCCTAAACTTATTACAAGAACTTATTTCTTATTCAATATAAAATTTAAAAAAAATGTTCTTATAGTTCTCTATTTTTTTAGTAATGCTCATAACCTCATATATGATCAATATATCAGTTTTTTTAAAATAAATAACACAAAAAAGTAATTTGAGTCAATTTTATTTATTTAGGGGAACATGACTACTGGATGTATTCACTATGATGGAGGGAATCCAAATTTTCAAAAATCACTAGGCAGGAAGGCCCAAATTCAAAATTTTGGGACTCAAGGCAACCTCGATTACAATCAGTCTGATAAAGCTTCTAAATATGGGGACACCCATGACTCTGTTACTAAAAATCCCATTGGTTTTTGGGATGACAAACCCCCTAATAAGGGCAACCCCCATGGACCACCTCCCTCGAGGATCCCATTCTAAAAATAATTTCTTCACCAAGATCATCGGTGGAGGTCATCAGCCTGTATCTATAGAGCATCATTCTCCGATTGAACCTATCAGGTCCAAGGTAAAAATCCATTATAGTTTGGCCCATAAATATTTATTTGTTCAATATTTTAATCTAGTTAGAAAATTTATTGGAGGACATCCCAATATAGAATTCATCCATAGATGGGCTCTCTCCAAGTTGAAGCCTTTGGGATTCTTTGAAATTTTTGGCTTGACTAGAGGTTTTTTGGGATTCTCTTAAGTAATTGTGATGATTCCAGCCGAATCCTTAAGAGAGGTCCTTGGTTTTAAGGTAGAAAGATCCTCTTTATTTATAAATAGGACTTAGACTTTGACCCAAAGACCCAAAGCATAAATTTTACCCCTATCTGGGTAAGACTTCAAAATATTCCATGGCATTGTTGGTACCCGAACATCATTGCTACTATAGCCAAAACAATTGGGACTTTGGTTGCTATTGATCATGCTACTTTATCCAGGACTAGGATAACCATAGCAAGAATTTTTTTGAATTCCAACCTTGATTTAGAACTCCTAAATTTTATGGATCTTGACCATAGTGTCTTCTATCGAAAGTAGGCTATTGAGTATGAGAAAAAACCGACTTACTGTGTCAAGTGCCACACTCAGGGACATCTAAGGTTTCATTGTCCTTCACTTTGAACCAAGCCTGTATACACCCTAACATAGAAGCATGAAGCTCTTGGTCGTCATACTCAATAATGGAAGAAATTTGGGACCACTGGCCCAATCCATAACACCCAAGGATGAAAGAATGTTGGACCTAAAAAAATCTTCAAGAAAGTCAAGAAAGGACAATATCCAGGAAGTAGAGGTGTTTTTATTCATGAGAATGAACATATTCAACTTCCATTGAATCCTTCAGATATTGTTGGTAAGGGTAAGAAGGCTATCACGACTCCATACCCATCACCAGATTCTAGCGAAGAGATATGTCCTGCTCCCACCAGTTCTAATATATTTTTTTCTTTGGCTGATTCAAATCTATTTAACCAATAAGACCATCAACTCATTCTAAACAATGAAATTCAAATTCTATTGAATTTGGATTCCCATTCAAAGTTTGAACCTTCCATCCCTACTCCCACTACCTTTAGCCCTTTTAAAATCTCAAATACCTTGATGGCTTCTAGCTTTGTAGTTGAACAAATAGTTCAGTCCCAATTCAACCCCAAAACACCCGTAGTTCCAAAAAATACCCACTTGACTGTGGAAAGTGACAAGAAGCAAGACAGACCTTATATGAATGAACAATGGAAAATTAAGGTTCAAGACGACATTGATAATGGCATTCAAAAAACCTTATTTCCCCTTGTTGATCCTCAAGCCAATGATGAATCGAAAAGCACAAAACCTCCCCAACCTGATGGTAAGGGAGGCCAGAAATCTTCCAAAGGTTTCAAATAAATATTCTCTTATGGAACGTGAGAGGATGAAATGGGTTAAGAAAACATAGAGTGGTTAGCTCATTGAGAAAGGAAATAAATCCTACTATTATCATTTTACAAGAAACAAAATTAGATCCAAAAAATTTTGTTTCAATTGCCCACAAAATTTTGAGCAGAGGAGAATTTGTTTTTAACCCTACTAGAGGTGTGTCTAGGGGACTCATTGTTCTGTGGAATCCAAGAAAGTTTGACAGTGTTCTGGTTCATTCCAGTGAAATAATCATCAAAATTTAAATTTCAAGAGCGTAACTCTAATATATGTTGGGATCTATCTAACATATATGCTCCAAATAATTCTTTAGAGAGAGCTATTTTTTGGAATATGCTTAGTAGCATCAAAGACTCCTTCCACAGTGTCCCATGGATTTTTGAAGGTGACTTCAACACACCACCTTATCCTTCAAAAATATTTGGGGGCTTAGGATGCACTAAAATAAGTATTGAATATTTCTTGGACTTTGTTAATACCAACAACCTTATGGACATCAAGCTCAAAAATGTAGAATACACTTGGAGCAGTAGAAGATCTGGAAATCAGCTCATCCAAGTAAAATTAGATATATTTTTCTTGTCCCAAGAAGCTTTCCAATTATTTGGTGATGCTAATATTCTCTCTCTTCCAGAAATAGGTTTTGATCATAGTCCTCTTATTTTGGATATCATTCAAGATAGCCCTTTTAGAAGATCTTTTAGATTTGAGTCAATGTGGATTCAACACCCTGATTTAAAACTCAAAATATTTCAATAGTGGCAACAAATTGGTCAAGGTTTTCCTTCATTTTGCCTTGCTCAAAAATTAAAGAATGTCCAAAATAACCTCAAAATATAGAATATGGAATTTTTTGTCAACGTGTTTAAAGTTAAACAATCCCTTAAAGACAAACCCCTTTCTATTGAAAGCAAAATTCAAGTAGGTCTTTGTGATGATCAAGTTCGGGCTGAAGAGAGAAGTATTTTGGTTAATTATCATAAAATTTTAGCTCATGAAGAAATATTTTGGAAACATAAATCACAAGCTTTGTGGCTCAAGTAAGGAGACATTAATACCAAGTTTTTTCATGCTTCCACTCTGAGGAATAGAAGTCATAATAGGATCAAATAATTATCAAGAGCTGATAGATCCATTACCTCTAATTTTCATGAAATCAGGAATGAAGTTGTTTCTTATTTCATAGATCTCCTTGGGGAATAAAGGACACCCTCCAACCTTGCTATGAATTCCATGCTTCATCACATACCTAATATTATTTCCAATTATGTCAATTCTAAACTCTTAGCACCTTTTTTAATGAGGAAATCCACTCTGCTCTATTTGCAATGCATCTTGATAAATCCCCAGGTCCTGACAGATTTCTGTTGTGAATTTTTCAAACCTTTTGGGATATTGTGGGTTTTGATGTCTGCTCTACAATTAAAGAGTTTCAATCTGCTAAATCTATTCCTCATGGATTTAATTCTACCTTCATTACCCTTATCCCAAAGACTTCCAATGCCAAATCCATAACTGATTTTAGCCCCATTTGTTTATGCAATTTGGTTTATAAAATCCTCACTAAAGAAATTGCTAATAGGATAAGAGATATCCTCCCTACCATTATTGATTCCTACCAAGGGTGCTTTGTTCAGGGCATATCCATTCTTGATGGTGTCATAACTATCCATGAAGCATTTCACTCTGTTCACCTATTAAAATAGCCTATATTTATTGTGAAATTAGAAATGAACAAAGCTTACGATAGGTTAAATTGGTATTTCCTTATGTCTTTCCTTATCATGTTTGGCTTCCACCTTGATTGGGTTGATCTAATCAAAGGTTGTATTTCTACCCCATGGTTTTTTGTTCTTGTTAATAGGTCCACGGCTAGTTACTTTCCAATTCATAGAGGCATATGTCAAGGAGATCCCATGTCTCCCTTTTTGTTCATAATTGCTTTTGAAGCTCTAGGGAGAACTGTTAAAGCAGTGTGTAATATTGAACTCCTGTCAAGGATAAGAGCAGCTTCCTAGATTAGACCTGTTTCTCACCAAAATTTTGTGGATGATACTATTATTACTACCAAAGCTTTTGTCTTTGAAGAAAATGTTATCAAGAACATCCTTTTGCTATATGAAGATGCAACTAGGAAAAAAATCAATTTCCATAAAAGCAAAGTCTATTTTTTAAACACTCCCATTCAAAGACAACACAAAATTTCTTCTATTCTTGAATGTCCAATTGCTTCATTCCCTACCATTTACCTTAGACTTCCTCTATTTTTAGGGTAGCCTGATGCCTCAATGTGGAATAACGTTATTGAAATATTCCAAAATAAAATAGTTGGATGGAAAGAGAATATGTTATCTCAAGATGGCAAAATTACTGACTCATGCCTCTCTTTAGAATATACCTATATATTTCATGTCAGTTTTCAAAGTTCCTAGTAGAGTTTGTCAAAAAATAGAGTAGATTGAAAATAATTTCCTTTGATCAGGTTTTAAAAACAAAATTACATTTTATCTTGTGGCTTGGAACAAATTTTTTAGACCAAAAATTTATTGTGGGGTTGGCATAAGGAGGATTCACCTTTTTAATTCAACTCTTCTATCCAAATAGGCTTGGAGATTAATTTTAGAAGATAAAATTGACTGTATATCTATTGCCCATCGCAAATACTTGTAGAACACTAATTTATTTAGTGTTTATGTGTCCCCTAGAGGGTCTTGTTTTTGGAAATCCATCCTGCAGGTCAGATCTTTTCTTAAGTAGGGCCTTCACTGGATACTAGGTAATGGACAACAAATTGAATTTTAGAGAGACAAATGGATCCTTGATGAACCCCTCATAAATCATCACAATCTGGTTATCCTCAAGGATTATAGTGATATTTCATGTGGCTCCAAAGTTTCAAATTTTATCTGTTCTTTGAATGGAAAAAAATGTTGGAAGCATCTCATCATTTCTCATCATCTGAATGAGACCAGTCAACTATAGCTTCTTTTAAGATCTCATATCATTCCCTCTAGGAGGTTCTCAAATCAGTTGTTTTGGGACCTTACTGAATCAAGATAATTTTCTATTAGATCTACTTACAAATTTCTTTCACATCTTGTGGCACCAATAACACCTTTTAATCTTGTTTGACTTAAATTGTTGATTCCTAAAATCGTCTTATTTGCTTGGGTTGCAATTCAGAAAAGAATTCTCACCATTGTCAATTTTCTAAAATGAGGATTACCCATACCAATAGATGTTTTATTTGTTCTTCTGATTGGAAATACCCCCACAATATTTTCCTTGGGTTCCCATTTGCTTTTTCCATTCTTAACAGGCTCTTTGAGTGTTTCCATATTTCTTGGGTTGTCCCTTGTTCTATTCCTGATATTTTAACTCAATGGCCTAATCCCTTTAGGAACCTGTACCTCAAGATGATGTGGTAGTTTTCCCTTCATCGGTTTTTATGGTAGATTTGGTTAGAGCAAAATGGCAGAGGTTTTTTCTAACTCCTGTCAGAGCTCTGAGTTTATATTTAGCAAAATTCTCTCCTTTGCTATTGAGAATGCTTCCCTTTGCCCCTTACCTTCCCAACCCTCTTCTTCCTTTGAAACCTCTGTGGGGTGGTCTCTCAACTTCTCTATTGTGACTAAATCTTTCACGCACCCCAAGTACAACATAATTCACACTTCTTGGATACCTCTCCCATAAGGATGGCTCAAACTAAATTTTGATGGTGTTGATAAGGGCAACCCTGGCCATTCAGGAGCATGTGGTGTCCTCAAAGATAGTCAAGGTAAGGTTATCATTGATTATGCCAAATTTCTTGGGATTCAATCAAATAAAATTGCTGAGGCTCGAGCTCTTTGGCATGGCCTAATATTGGCAAAGGATGTGACCAATAGAATTCTGGTTGAAGGTGATTCGTTGACCACCATAAATTAACTCAAAAATACCAAAATCCCCTCGTGGAAAGTAAGAAATTGCATAGAAGAATCTAGAATCCTAAGTAAATAGTTTCAAGACATCATTTTCTAGCATACATTTAGAGAGAACAATAAAGCTACAGATGCTTTAGCCAATTTTGGCACTACTATAAATGAGGTGATGACCTGAACTTCTGATCCTCCTCAATTTTTCATCCATGTTATTGACAAATATTCATTGACTTTAGGTCCTTCTACTACTGACATGGATCACGTCAGCCTCGTTCATTATTCTTCTCATTCCAGAGTGCCATAAATCCCTTTTTGCTAGTCCTCATGTTATATCATATCTTGGGATTCACATGTTTTTTGCAATGTCAATCTTGGTTATCGATTTCTCCCCTTCAAGGTAGAATTTTAGTCTTTTTCGTATGTTTTTTTTTATTGTTGGTTTCCCATTTTCCTTGGTGCCATATTTTTTGGTCGCACCTAATTCATAAATCCTATTTTTCCCATGCTTCCATATTTCCACCTTTCCACCTCATCCTTCCACGTCATCACCCCCAGCATGGCTTTCCTTGTGGTCCGGTATCTTCCTCTATTTTTATATTTTTAGGGATCTTTTCTCAAATTTCCTCATAATTTATATTGGTGATCAGACCTACCTTGTTATCCAATATTGCATTGGAATGTGTTGGCTTCTTTTGCGGTATGAGTATTGAATTTGCTGGAAGAGCATTGTTAAAATAACTCTCCTCACCATTTTTATTCATAATGCCTACGTCCCATTCCACTACTAGAGCCTTTCTTCTCTGAAGTTTCCCCTGCTACTTTATCTCTGCTCTGTCATCATGAATACCTTTATTGAGTCATCTAAGTTGTGCATCGACTCCATTGCTAAAGGATTCTTGGTGGATAGAAAGTTCCTTCTCTTCTTCCATAAATTCAAGGGGGAGGACCCTAATATCACCTTGGATTTCATGGAGAATCTAGATAAGCCCTTATGTAGTTTTCAATTTTCCTTTTGCAATCATTTCTATAATGTTAGGGTAGTAAATATTCCTCAATTTCATTTTAATTCCATAAGTCATACTATTGAGGATGCCAGAGAGAAAATTGGGTCTGAGTTACCCTCACACCATGGGACTTTCAAAATTCTTTACAAACATTGGCTAACTCACTACCTTGAATGTGTTGTCTTAACCCCTCCCCCAAAACCTAAGTAGAGCCCTCTGAAGCCCAACTCTTCCAAAACCATGCCCCAATATTCTAGTGCTTCGAAATTGTCTGCTAAAAAATATAAAATTATTGAAAATATTATAATATTAAGGAAAAGGCCAAGAATCACTTCTCCTAATCTTGATACCAAACCTGATCTTGAACCTTATCAAAAGCCACTTCATGGCTAAGCGCATCTAAAAAATAAAGCCAAGCAAAAAGAGTCTTTGGTCATTGATTCTGATGAGGAGACTAAGGATTACCCTGACCTCTGTTTGTAGGTGTATATTATCAAATCTATCTCAAACAACATTGCTCAACTTATTGATCTATGCAATACCCTTAATATCTATTTTTTTAGGAAAACATTCACTGAAGAGGTCGAAGGTGTGCCTACTGCAAATCCTAAGAAGATGACTGTCAAGTCTGAGGACATCCCTACTAAAGACAATGGTGCTGAGTTGGATATTTTTTCTTAGAGCCTCCAAGATCTCTGTGTTAAGACTATTTTTGAGACCTGAGTGCTTTCTGATGGCTTTTTTTGTTCGGTTATGTGGATTTTCTCTACATTTTTTGTGGTTTTTAGTATTTTGACTATGTTCCTCTTTTCTTCTTGTAGGCTAAGGACAACCCTAAATTTTGTAATTTTGTACCTTTTTTCAGTAGGTTGAGGACTGCCTCATATTTTGTAATTCTGCTCTATTTCTTACCTATTGCTTCTTGTCCTTTCTGGTATTTTATGCCATTTTGTATTAAAGTTTTGGGACCTTGATGAAACCCATCCGTTATATATGTGCTAATTTCTTTAACCAATAAAAAAATATATATTTCTTTAGAACATTTTGTATTTATCATTTAATTTTTATATAACAAAATGAATAATGTAAGAAATACTATTTCACTTTTCAATATACACATTTCCAAGAATAACATAAGATTTAATTCTTATTACAACTCAAAACAATGCATGTAGCATGACTTGAACTTGATATACATCCTCATAATAACAAGTTTGATAACCATTATACTTCAATATTTAAATACCATTCAATTTAACATTTGCATTCATGCTAGACACTTTATCACTTTAAAAACTTCATAAGGATTGATGGTGGGTTCTTTAGATTTTTTCCAATCATCTATAAGTATCCTTTAATGCTTTGATACCCTATCTCCCTCTAAGCCTTATAATAATTCCAATAACTTATTTTCCAATAGAGTTATCATTACAAAAAATTATAATTACACTAAATTATGGATGAATCATAGAAAGTCACTATATTTAAGTTTCTAGTATTCCCATAAATCAGGTTGACATGAGTGAACGATCTCCTTGATCATGATCCATTTTAACTTTAGAGAAGACCAACTTGATTTGATAAAAAAAATAATGGTGAATCTCACTAACCTAAACCAAAATTCTTTCAAATTCTAAGTATAACCACCCATATTCTCTCCTTTTATATCCAACATGAAATGATCACTTATTATATACTAGAAATTATGATAGCCCATTCTTCCTTTCAACCTAGTCTCATACTTGAAACTTAAATGCATGCAATTTATAAATTGTGTATATTTATAATAACTTTTAACTTACAAACTCAACTAGACCTATATTTCTATCACAATGGCTATGTCTTCATTATATTCATAAATTCAATACATGGTTTGGATTATAAAAGAATAAACTACCTAAGTAAACTATGTATTAGATCACAGACAATAGTAAGATATTTGTCAAGCAGAGGAATATTATAAATTTAAGTGTTCTTCTTTAATAGTTGTAGATTATATAATATAATTATGAATTATCATTAATATAATATTTTGGTAAGGTTTACTTATATGCTAGTAAATTTACAACTTTCATATTTTTATTTAAGCTACATATGCAATCATAGATAATTTTTTAATCAAGTTGTTGCTTAGGTTTACCTTACCATTATTAGCTCCTTTGTTACACCAAAATGTATCAATGTCTTCTATGTCAATTAACACCATACACTACATCTTCACATATATTATTCCCTCACTAAAAATACATCCATGTGCAATAGTTTCTACTTATACTATTTTTTTCTTTACATTTCCCCTTCATTTTCCATCTTATATATATATGTGTGTGTGTGTGTGTGTGTGTGTGTGTGCTATGGGAAATGGAGGGAAAATATGTGTGTGTGTTCACCACTAGATCTGGTCAAATGATGGATGGTGAGTAAAAAATATCGATGCATATAGATGGTTTAAAACTTTTAGTTTTGGTCATAATAGAAGTTTTTTTATTTAATTATGGATATTACATAGCAATAGATATATTTGAAGTCTTGATTATTTTATACTCCTAAAATATGCCAAATAAAGACCACTACCTCATCAAATGTAGAATGAAATTATAATTAATTTGGAAAAAAAATTGGGAGGAAGCATGAAAGATATACTATATAATCAAGAATGTGAGAGATGAAATTCAAAATCATGTAGGGATAAAAATATATTTAGCATTAATTTCCAAAGGGAACAAAACAATAGACATTGCTTTTTTAAATTGCCTCCATCCTCTTCAAGTTGTAGAAAATCTTCTTGTAATAAAAGAATATAGTAGTGTAGAGATTGTACCTTATGATTTTGATTCTTGAAAGTAGCATAAATATGATAGGTCAAGTTAAAAATAGCTCAAAAAAATTAAATATACTGGGAAGTATATAGTGGTGGAATGGTAAGAAGAGAAGTACGATAAGTCCAAAAGGAGATTAAGTTGAAAAGATAAAGTATATATTAACAATATTAACAAGACGTCAATTTAAACATATAAGTAAATAAAAATAATGAAGATGGTATCTTGAAATATTTGGAATATAAATATAGCCTCTAAAGAGTTAGCAAGGAATCAATGGAATACCATTATTTTGATTTATTTATAATATATATAAGAAAATAATAAATTGTGGAGCATTCAAATAGGTCTTTTAAAGGATTTGAACATTTTTTATGTATGCAATATCTTGGAAACTATACATTACTCATAGCAAAGAAAAAATATTTTAGATAAATTAGGTAATGATGACTGCAATTTACATAATGAAATATGCATACTAAACAATAACATAAAGATTAAAAATGTATGTCTCATTATCAATGATATAAAAGAATTGAAAAATAAAAGTACTAGCCTAAGAGGAAGTAAGTAGAAGAGAGAAATATAAAATATATTTTATATAGAGGCAAGAAAGGTATGAATCAAAAAAATTATGCTTGGATAATATGGTCTACATAATCTAATAGTAATTAATTTTTTATTTTATATTATAGGAGTGTTGGATTTTAATCCTTACTACCACATAATATCATAGGTCCCAATATAAAGAAGCCACAATATTAAAGGTCTAAATATTAATAATGAAGAGTAGAATAATATAAATGAGCAATTAAATATATATATAGGCCAATATAATAATGAAATAACATTCACTTATAATATCAAATATGAATGTAAAATGGCCAAAATCATTCATGTACAAGCATGAAGAAAACTTACAATATTAATTTCAAGCATTATTGTCAATGCTTATTTTTGTTAGAATTAAATAATAAAATGCGAGCAATAAATAAATGCGAAAATAAAATTCAAAACAATAAAGCAATACACGGGACACAAATTTATGTGGTTCACCCAATGTGAGCTACGTCCATGGAGAAAATAACCAAGCCTTTTATTCCGTTCAAAAGACTACGAAGGGATACAACCTATAGCAGATTCATTGTAACTTCATCTTCACTCTATCACCATCTCTTACAATACACACGTGCGCACTACAATACATTCAACCATCATACATCAACCATATATAAAAAAATACTTTACAGTTTTAGGGCAAACAATACCACCCTACCAAACACACATTGGGTACCCAAAATCCAGTTGATAATGTTGGTGCAATCAGGGCCGAGTGTGACTCTGAGGTCATTTTGATGATGTAGAACCCCTTGGTCATGGTTTTTTAGACCAATGTGGTCCCATGTTGAGTGGAAATTTATCCAATTACAAAATTCCCATCACAGTTAGGATTGTGATTAGAAAACCCTCTCTTGAAAATAAATAGAAATTTCTCCAAGGTTCCTTTTACTTAATGTGTGCTTGTAATCTTGTGAAGATATATCAAATAATTTCTAGGAATACCTTAGTGATTTGCAAGTAATTGTTAACAAGGGGCTTGTGTTGGTTTATTTTATTATGTTATGCTACTAATTGTTCATGAAACTTAAAAGAGAATGAAAATGTGATTGGCCCTCATATGACCATGATGTAAATCCTTAGTTCATTTTATCTTGAAGTATTTTAGGTAGATTTTATCTTCCTTTGATTAAGGAGATTTTAGAAATTTTTTATCTTGTATTATTAAACCCTGCTTTGAGAATAAAAGAGAAGACTAAAATTTATCTTTCGAAATGCAAAGTTTTAATGATGACTGGATTCATTTAATGTTGTTTTGAATATGAAAAATAAAAATAGCCTTCGATATAATAAATAAACTGCCCCTCTTTGATAAATTAATTACATAAAGAGATGCCAATTTATTGCTCTAAAAACAATTGCCTTTGAAATGCCATATAAATCACTCCTCTTTAATGAAATTATGATTTTCATAAAGGAAAGTTAATTTATTGCTTGAAAAAAAAATATGCAAAGCTTGAAATCTGATTTACCTTTGAAATGCGAAATTATGTCTAATTCTGAAATTATAAAATGCGTGTAAAAATAACTTTGAACAATTTTTATAATTTCGACATGGCTTAAAAATGGAATTGAAAATACATAATATGAAATGTTAAAGCTTATTCTAGGACTACGTGAAATTATTTTTGGAGTGTTAATTTTTTCTGATTTTTATTTTAATTGTCAAAGTTTTAAAAAAACTGCAAAAAAGGAAGGGTTAGAAAAATAAAAATAAAAATCTAGAAAATGGACTAGATTGCTGAAAATATTGAAAGTAAAGTACCATGAGTATGATGCTACCCTATTCCTACAAAACTAGAGATGTGATATTTCTGCATGTAACCTAGTTTATCCAAAGTTGCATTTTTAAATCCAAAACTAGGTGCGAGCTTCTAAGGGAAAAAAATGAGTTCCATGTTTTAAACATTCGACAATGCTATCATTTAACTGTATAAAACATTACCTATAAACCTATAACATAAAAGGAGAAAATAGATAGTTAATAAAAAATGCAAAAAATAATCTCCTCAAATCTTGCTAATAAAGTACAAATTTTTGTGACATTTTACATCAAAAACAAGAAGATAATGTCCCTATTATAGTATATTTCCAGCATTCACATCCCAAAATGTCCAGCTCATGTGCATGCATTTGCATGAATTTTTAAATATTTCGAAAATGCCTCTTCATTTTATGTGAAATCCATTCACTTTGGTTCTTCCTATTCATTCTCCTTCTTCTCCTTCCATGTTATCTCCATCTAGTGTAATACTTCTTTTCATTTCATATGATAATGTCTTGTTTTATCATCATTCAATTAGGCTCCTTATGTAATGTTTTCAAATTTTGTACTCCCTTCTATTTGTAACCACCATTATGGCCTTCGTCTTGAACTTTTATCCCTTCCTTGAAAATGAAGGGGATTCCTATCATGACGGGCCATGAATCCCATAACATTTTCATACTCTATTATTAGCAAGTGGTACTCAATGCTAAGACATTATGAATTGCATTTGTTTTTTTGAACCATATGCATGGTATTGAATTTTTCAATATGTTGTACTCCAAGAACTCGTACTCGCACCGAATCAATATTATGTTGATGCCATGGTTTTCCTTCATTGCAAGGTGTAGATCCTCACGATCATAACCTACCGAATAATTCCATGTGGGCGAATTGGTAGCCCGTATGATTATACATCCTTCTATGAAAATAAAGCTTTGTTACATATGTCATAATGGTGACACCTTTACCTAGTGATATCCAACCTAGATATTTGATAACACTACAATATATCTACATGGTCGTCAAGATTTTATGTTGTGGATTCTAAAATTGTCGTGGTTTGAGGGTCATGTTAAATTCTTGGGTGACCTTGCTGAGAAGCCAACATCATTACCACAAAATCCATACAAAATAATGTGGCACTAATTGTGCTCTACACTCTACTGAATATGACTATTCATCCCAACCAAAAGGCACTCGACACTATAGTGAGGCCCATACTTCCATTGGATAGATGCCACATCCTATAGAAATATTTAGCAACCATCATTACCTATGATAGCTGTAGTCAAGAATAAATATTTGGTATTTTTCATCTCTAGTGATCTTCCACATATGCTCTATGTAGCCCCTATATTCCTTTTTATGGGTCCATATTATATCTTTGCTATGTCCATGTTGGATTCATCATTATTCAATCATGCATCGTTGGTCATGGCGATACGTACTCCTATCAGTTCAAAATCTACATTGGATGTGCTTCTAATGCTAGTCATGGGTATGACTCATCATGTAGCATATCATCTTGAAATATCTTCATCCCAACACATCTACGTTAGTAATATTTTGGTCATTCACGACTCTGCTAATATATTCTTGATCACTGAGATCCATGTTATCTCCCTATCATAGTGTCATCTACCACATCAGACCATGTGTTGCCCCACACTGAGCTTCCCATCCATGTCAAGTCTCTCGTGCTAGGTGCCAATCACTATCATACCACATCAGTATGTATCATGATTTCATGGTATCTGGGTACATTGTTCGAGGTGATCCGCTCTCGTCCATGTGGAGGTCTATTAGAATGAGTATTTTATATTATGATATAGTGCCAATATATAATACATGCAGGCATGGAGGTGGTTGAATAAACCAACCTAACCAATTAACCAACCTAATTAACCACCTAGGCTTAAAAATATGCGCTACATGGTGTTAATCAAATGTAATTATCCCAATGTTGGAATAATACTCTAACACCCCCCCTTATTCCATTATTTGGGATAACATATAGAAACCTCCCTTAATGATGAATGAGAGAAAATGAAAGATGTGTTTGTGTAGGATCTATCTTTGGCACTGGCTCTAGCTCATGGCTCTAACTCTATCTTGAAGGTTACCACTAAAATAGAACCTCTGGATCTATCTCTGGATCTACCTTTGGATCAGCCTCTAGATCATTGCCTCTGGATATACATGTAGGTCTACCTATATATCATTGTATTTGGGTCTACCTTTAGGTTTTTCACTGGGTCACTACCTCTGGGATGACCACTCGATCTATCATTGGATATGCCTCTAGGTGTACTATTGGTTTTACATTTTTTGTAGAAGCCATACAACATTTATTTCATCTTGGTCCATTGTATGAGATGTATCCATCCACAATCAATATGAACCTTGTTGGTCATTTTCATTTTGTGCCAATAATTGGAAGAGGATTGATTTGTACATCCACACGAGTCACAAGGATGTAGTTTCCAACACCTAGCTACTACATATCATGTTCTTCCACAATGACTGCAATAATGCTTTATAGGAGTTGAAGAAGAGTTAGGTTTTCTAAACATGGTTTTACTGGTACTTGCTTGTCTAGAATAGCCAAGGCCTTCATTCTTGGGCCTGATTGTTAGCATTATAGGATTTTTAATGCCTTGTCCATGTTTATCTAATCTTGCACCATTGAATCCCATTTTCTTCATCAGTTTGGATCCAATCCCTTTGGTGTGTTTTTCAAAACATCCAAGTTCTTCATCTTCATCAATGCTTTTAACAATATGGCATTTGTTACTATTGATGAGATGATGGAGCTCATTTAAGTCATTGGTGTCACAAGCAAAATCTACTCTTGTGATGAGATCACCTGTGCTACAACTGATATCTACCCTAATAGGCAGGAGGTCGCTTGTATCACAACAAGCATTGGTCATGATGGGCTTTAGGTCACTTGTGCTACAACAAGCATCGATTGTTAGGATTATGATATCTAATTCCTCACTGATGTCCCTTTGCTTTTGATGTTGAGCCATGTCAATTGAAACCAATGTCATGTAGAATGCCCTTATAATGCCTATAGGTATTTGATCACCATTCATCTAAAGGTCTTTTGAATCTTTAGAATATTTGAGAATGGATTTTACACCACTGTGTAGTGTAAGATATTTTCCATATTTATAAAAATCCATTCCTTCACATCCTGCTAGAAAGTAAGGATCTTTAACTGATTTTGCAATATCATTAGTTGGTTTTGTTAAATTTTTCTTCTTTGATCTGCCCATTTTTAAGGTGTCGATCTTTGCTGAAAATACACCTTTTATAATAAAATTTTACAAGTTTGACTAAGGTGTCGATGCAGCCTTACAAGTCTTCTCCCCTTGTCTTAGAATTTTGCAAGAGAAAATGCTTGTATTCCCCCCTTGATGTTGCAAAATAAACTAGGAAGAAAAAAATGTGAAATACCCTTTGAAATTGCAAAAGAAACCAAATTGGCTTATCCCTCCATGGAAAAAATTAACTTAGTTTGGAAATGCCACCACTTGTTTGTTTTGATAGATTTAATATTGCAAAACAACAAAATGAATGTTTGAATAATTAAATCTAAGGTATCCCTTTCAATTTTCAAAGGAAATGACTGTCTTATCCCTAAAAAAAAATGGACTTGTCTTGAATAGGTGTAAATTACAAAAACAAATGGAATGTTGCAATAAAATACCCTAAGGTATATAACAAAATACATTTTGCTTACAAAAAACTTTGTTTTTCCAGACTCTGTGGGGTTTGAACCCCCAACCGAACCCCTTGCGAGTGCCTTCATAACATAAACACTGTATTATATCTTCATCATTTGTTGAGAGTTTATTTTTAAAAAATGATATTCAGGCACATGGGATCGACCATGAAATCTATCGTACATTAATATCTTAGCATTGGACGCTGAACCATCATAGCTATGAGGTTGGATGAATATAAATACCTATGGTATTTACTTTATTTCCTTATTTTTAAAGTCTAAAATGTATTATTTTTATTAAAATTTAGGTAATCAATAACTCCACCAAAAACGCTATCTCCTTTTGTTGTGTGCGCTTTTTAGACAATCTTATCTGCCAATCAAATTGCAATCTGTTGTGTCTGTGTTGGCTTAAACTCTCTCCCCCTTAGCGTCTTCAATCAACAAAGCTTTAGTAGTGAACAAATTTTGAAAGCCTATTGTTTTCAACGATCTCCACCAAGTGATTTCACACGGGAGCGGACTCCTGAATTGGAAATAAAATGACATCATATGCAATCGTCTTTATCATATTTGACCTACAATTTTTCTAATCACATCTACAATCAAGAAAACTGATCTATCTACAATCATGATGGTGAGTTGTAGGAGCCTCTTTAGTCCAACAATGATCTTATGGTGTTGAATATTGACAATCCAATCCATTTTTAGTAATTCAAGGGAATAGGGGATGGTATTATGAAATACAAAGTCAAATTGTCTAACATTCCAAAAAATAATATATATACACCACTGCTTTGTGGACTCCAAATGTAGCAGCTTGACCAGTGTTTATGTGAAACAACATGAAATAATTCTTTGCGATTCAAGAAATATGAAGCCTTTAGATTCAACAAAATGAAATCAATCAATTGCTGCAAAAATCTCCATGCGAAGGTCTGTGTGCTCTCTGCAATAATTATTCTACCCACATCCAATGGAGAGCATCGATTTGGGGAAAGATCAGAGATAATTTTCTACAGGTCATAATGGCTTCTCATGTCACCAGAGTCTGCATGCGGAATCACAACACATCATCCTCACGTCGCTAGAGTCTGTGCTGATGGTCTACGAGCAATACCATGTTCATCGAGTGTTGGTCACCAACAATTTGAAAACATCTACATAGAGATATTTTTAAGTGCTACCTGTTGCAAGCTTCCAGATTATGGAGTGGTTGAATCAATGGATTAAAACCACATTACCCACAAACTGAAACATCTTGCCCAAAATCATCCCTACTCTGATACCATGTCAGAATGAGCATTTTGTATTATGATATAGTGCCAATATATAATACATGTGGGAGTGGAGGTGGTTGAATAAACCAACCTAACCAATTAACCAACCCACTTAACCACCTAGGCGCTTAACAATATGCGCTACATGGTGTTAATCAAATGTAATTATCCCAATGGTGGAATAATACTCTAACAAGGTCCATTTATGTCGAGTATCATTGTGCCTATACCTTAATAACCTGCACATATAAAGGTCAAAAAATTACTATAAATTCAAACAGATGCCCATACAAAATTAATTTCATGAAAGCATATTACCATAAAAAAAAACCTCTATTTATTATCTTATTTTCTTTATTTTATTATATATATAATTATTTTTTTATTTCTTTTTATTTGATTCTTTTTGTGTTATACATATATATATATATATATATATATATATAAGCATATATGTATACTTATTTTTTATCACTAAAACAAACATGAGAACGAGAAATTCAAACAAATAAAATAACATGGAAAACCTTTGCCTAGTGAACCCATGAGGGCCAGCAAATGAAATCACAAAATAAAACTCATATAACACCCAAAACAAGAAATGAAAAGGTGGATCCCTAATTTCGGGGCAAGTTGTGCAATGGCCATAACAAATGATGACTCTACTCGAAAATACTCCTAAGAATTTCAGATGAAGAACCCAATCTAAAATGAGAACACAAAATATCAGTGAAATATGAATTATTTAGTGATGTCCCAAGAAGGTGGGGGTAGATAGCTTAAAATAAACAATAACTAATCCATTTTCCTTTGCTCAGTGTGTGAGAAGTGATTCATTTTTACACCTCTGAAAACCTTCCAAATTCTGTCATCTGGTTTGCATTTAGGCTATGAGGCACAACTAAAAAGAGAAAGCTTTTACAAATAGAGCCCTATTACCAGTTAGTTGTCCATAGCATCGATAGGGTTTATATAACTCACCCTTGTGTTTACTTGATACTTTGCAAAGCCTTTCATTATAAAAAAGTTATGTATAGACAAAGCCCTACTACTAGTCAGACATCTATAGCCCCGATTGAGTTTATCTAAACTTGGTGATTGATTTTAGTATGTTTTCCTTTGCTCGCTTCTTGCTTTTTTTTAATTGCTTTGCAACAATTTATGTAACACGAGGGTTAGAAAGCAAAGAGATGGAGCATGTTGAATCTTCATATTAATTTGCAAACCAAGATGACTTCATCTCTCAAGACTTCCATAAATACCTTTTAATCATGTGAGTTATATGTGGAGCTTTGGAAAAATACTTCATTTTTCCACTCCACCATTTTAGTCCCAAAATATGAGCATGATCACAAAATAACTAATTTCTTTTTTCTCATGTTCACCTACTTTCAGATTAGGTATTCCAACCTACTTAACAAAGGAACACAAAAAATAAACAAGAGGCCATAACTTAGCGACCTTGAAACATCACCTCAAAACAAGGAAACAAACCAAAACACAAAACTAAAAACACAAACCAAATCCTACCTAATGCATACTAACAAGAAATCAAAACAAATTAAAAATTGAAGGACAAAGCACAAAAACAACAAAGCTAAACAAAAACATGAAAACCAAAACTATATACAAAAATATACAATAATGTACAAGAGGATGTAAAATTTGGGCTATCATTTCCTTGGATCCCAAACACAATTAGCACTCTTTAAAAGATATGTATCATAATATGCATGCCAAAATTTATAGGAATCTAGCCAAAATGATATTAAACCCCATAATACAATACTTCTCATTTTACCTCTTTTATCCCACCAATTTGATTCCATGGTATTAGAAATTTCATATTGAAGCTTCAAATCATTAAATTGATAAGACAATAATTGATTTTCAATTATTTCTTGTCTATTCCTTAAAATACCGATTTCATAATTTGATTCATGTTTTAGAATTAAGATTTCCTTTTCAAATATGATATCTTGAAAATAGGAGCCTATTCCTATAAATTTTAAAGCCAATTCTATTTTCACATCTTTAGGTCAATCATGCTT
Source organism: Wollemia nobilis (assembly GCA_028583015.1). Taxonomy (NCBI): domain Eukaryota; kingdom Viridiplantae; phylum Streptophyta; class Pinopsida; order Araucariales; family Araucariaceae; genus Wollemia; species Wollemia nobilis. The sequence goes on from JAQPPZ010017221.1 coordinate 5,806,228, forward strand.
ATGTAACAATTTGCAAGCATCTAGGATATCTCTTAAATGAGGATAATTATAGAATTTTATCTACATTTCATTATCGATTGATGAATTTGATTCAACAATTCAAGCACATCAAGTTCTCCTTCATTCAAAAAAGCAATATCATTAGTGGTGTGAGTAGAAATCAACTCTAGTTATTTATCAACCACATATGGCATTTTATATTTTATTGAATCTAACAATAAATTATGCAAACCTTCACTCGGAGTTCGAATGGTGGAACACAAAAGGTGATATTTCACATTTGATACACTTTCATTTACCAATACTTAATGATTCATCATGATTTCTTCCTTTTATTCATGGTCTTCATCATCATCATCATGTAGCACTTCTTCGTCCATGACCTATTTATCAAAAACATCAAAATTAGGCACCCAATTAAAAACATACCCATCCTTTTCAAACCACAGGTTTTGTTTATCTAGGGATGAGTCAACTGTAACATTTCCTTGATAAACCACTTGAGTTGTTTCAAATAAAGCAATATTTTTATTTGGATCATCAATGACATTAAACCCAAACTATTCAGGTTCTAGAATTTCCTCTATTTGAGGTAACATAGGTATTATAGGATCCTTAGGTAAAATAATGTTTTTTATTTCTTACATCTCAAATGGGAACCAAGTGAGTGAGTGTCCTTCTTGGCCTAGAATAGTAGAGTCATTATCATCATTTTATCTTTTAGCAAGATGTTCAATAAACTCATGTTCAAAATTATTGGATCTTGGAACCTTCTCTATTTTCAGAAATGACTTCTCATATTCTGATTGTACAAGAATTACCAATTTTTCATGCAAGATAGAGTTTTCAACATCCTATCTGTCAAGTGAAATAGAAATTTTTTTAGTAGGAGTGTGAGAAATTAATGATTCCTCATACCTTTTACAATAATTATAATAATGGTCGTCTAAACCCATGGGATGAAACTCTATAGCATCCTCCTTGTAATTTTCAATCTCTTCAAGAAACTCTTCTTCAAATTCTTCCTGGTCATTATTTTGAGGATGTTGAAGGTTTTGATCATCAATTTTAACCACCTCATCCAACTTTATGGAAGGTCTTGATTTATCATGTGTTTCAAAATTAGTCCACTCTAGGGCCCCTCCATTGTCTAAAATAATATCACTTTTAGTATCTTTGACCTTTGTCTCATAAGGATGATTTGGAGCATCATCAAGATACACATCTTGAGTCTTTTGTTCATGTAGTTGAGCGATGTTTTCTGTAAGTTGTAGAACTAGCCTTTGCAACTTGTCTTGCATATCATGGGAAGTGAGTGTTTCATTAGAAAGAGCGGTAAATTCCTCCCATATATTCCACCAACAATAATCATCTTCCAAATCTGGTATATGATGTTCAACCACTTCTTCACATTCTTTAAATTCAATAATAGGTTGCTTTTTAAACTCACCTTCATCCAATTTTGAGGGCTCAATTGTTTCTAAAAGTGGATCAATTAGTTTTCTATAATTATCCCAATCCTCACTTGTAAATATGGACCATGAGCCTTCTATTTATAGCTTGTCACCACTTGGCTCACATTGGCTTTCTCAATCAACCACTTCAACCATTAAATTTAATTTTATGGAAGGTCCTGACCTATCACATGTTTCAATACTTTTTATATCTATAACTTTTCCATTGCCTGAAATCATATTATTATGAAAATCCTTGAAATTTATCTTAGGACCATCATTCGCAAGATGATCAAGATGAGTATCTTGAAATTTATTCACACTTAAGAATAATGGTTGATTTTGAATGTTAGGTTGAGGTGCACAATTTTTTGGGTGGGTGAGGGAGGTAAATGGTTGAGGATTATACGATCCAAAACTCCCACCATAATTTTGATAACTCAATTGTTGCTCAATTGAGATTGCTTGAGTATAATGTTGGGATAAATATGTGATTTGAGGCATCTCTCAAAAATATGTGTAAGTGAATGGGTCAATAGAATTGAGATATACTTGTATAGCTAATACCTTTGGAAGGACATACGATACCACCAGTTGAGTGTATAGACCATGGAACCTTTTGGTGAATGACCTAAAATTTTCACTTGGTCCTCTACACATAGTGATAAACTGATTATACATGAGGATTTTATCAACTATATTTTGTTGAAGTGATTGAGAAACATTACCTCTATTTGAGCCCAAGAAGTGATCGACCCTAAAGGTATATTAGTAAACCAATCATATGCAACTGTTCCCAAGGTGTAAGGGAATATTTTACAAGCAACATCATCATACCAAATTGTTAAATGATTCACATAGATATTTGAATGATTGAATATGTTATTTTGTAGACCTTGTCCCATTAGACAAAAATAAAGAAAGATATATTTCAAAACCAAAGGATAAACTATGTTGAACTCCAGGTATGTTCAATGGGTTTCCTATCCTCAATGGTGCAAACATGGCCATTAGTGAACCTTAAAGAATACAACTTTAATACCAATTTTGTTAGTCAAAGAAATATATTGCAAAGAAGCATGAAATGACTAAAAAATTTCAAATGAATAAATCATCATATTCATAAATTATAATTCATGAATTAAACCATAGAAATAAAGAACATTCTCCAATTTGTAAAGGTTAACATCCATGCATCATCAATTAGAGAACTTTAAATCAATGAATATGATCAACAAAACCTCATTCGTCAAGACTAATGTTTTCAAATAAATATTTCAAGTAAACATGAACAATTTAGCATCTAAATAGCAATAAAGTAAACAAATTCAAGCCTTCCTTCTAGAGCCAATTTTGTTGAGTGGAAAATTTTTCCAATTACAAAATCCCCACCATAGTCAAGATTTTGATTAGAAAACCCTCTCTTGCAAAGAAATAAAAATTTCTCCAAGGTTCCTTAGTAATTGCAAGTAACTATTAACAAGGGGTGTGTGTTGGTTTATTTTATTATGTTATGCTATTAATTGTTCATGAAACTTAAAATAAAAGTAAAATGTTATTGGACCTCATATGAACACGATGTAAAGCCTTAGTTCGTTTTATCTTGAAGTATTTTAGGTAGATTTTATCTTTATTTGATTAAGCGGACTTTAGACAAGTTTTATATTGCATTATTAAACTTTGCTTTGAGTATAAAAGAGAAGACTAAAATCTATCTTTCAAAATGCAAAGTTTTAATGATTACTAGATTCATTTAATGTTGCTTTGAATATGAAAATATAAATAGCCTTTGATATAATAAATAAATTGCCCCTCTTTGATGGAATTCATTTTCATAAAGAGACATCAATTTATTGCTCTAAAAACAATGGCCTTTGAAATGCCATATAAATCACTCCCCTTTAATGAAATTGTGATTTTCATAAAGGAAAGTTAATTTATTTCTTGCAAAACAAACATGCAAAGCTTGAAATCTGATTTACCTTTGAAATGCAAAATTATGTCAAATTCTAAAATTATAAAATACCTATAAAAACAACTTTGAACAATTTTTATAATTTTGACATGGCTTGGAATGGAATCAAAACTACATAATATGAAATGTTAAAGCTTATTTTAGGACTACGTGCAATTATTTTTGGAGTTTTATTTTTTTATGATTTTTATTTTAATTTCTGAAGTTTTAAAAAAACTACAAAAAGAAGGGTTAGAAAAATAAAAATAAAATTATGGAAAATGGACCAAAAAGCTGAAAATACTAAAAATAAACTACCACCAGTATGATGCTACCCTATTCCTGCAAAACCAGAGATGTGAGATATTTTTGCATGTAACCTAGTTTACTTGAATTTGCATTTACACAGTCCAAAATAAACTAGGTGCAAGTTTCTAAAGAAAAAAATAAGTTCAATGTTTTAAACATTTGATAATGCTATCATTTAACTATATAAAACATTGCCTATAAGCCTAAAACATGAAAGGGGAAAATACATAGTTAATCCAAACATGCAAAAAAGAATCTCCTCCAATATCGCTAATAAAGTGCAAATTTCTGCGATATTTTACATAAAAACTAGAAATATAATGTCCCTGTTACAGTAGATTTCTAGCATTCACTTCCCAAAATTTCTAGCCCATGTGCATGCATTTGCATGAGTTTGTAAAGCTTTCAAAAAGACCTCTTCATTTTTTGTGAAATCCATTCTCTTTCATTTTTCCTATTCATTCTCCTTCTCATTTTGTTTTATCTCCATCTAGTTTAATTCGTATTTTCATTTCATATGATAACATCTTGTTTTACCATCATTCAATTAGGCTCCTTATATAACGTTTTCAAATTTTGTGCTCCCTTCTATTTGCAACCACCATTATGGCCTTCGTCTTGAATTTTTATCCCTTCCTTGAAGATGAATGGGATTCCTATCATGACAGGCCATGAAGCCCATAACGTTTTCATACTTTGTTATTAGCAAGTGGTACTCAATGCTAAGACATTATAAATTGCATTTTTTTAACCTTATGCATGGTATTGAAGTTTTCAATACGTTGTACTCTAGGAACTTGCACTCGCACCGAATCAACATTATGTTGATGCCATGGTTTTCCTCCGCCGCAAGGTGCAGAACTTCGTAATCATAACCTACCAAATAATTTTATGTGGGTGAATTGGCAACCTGTATGACTATACATCCTTCTATGAAAATAAAACTTTGTTATGTCTGCCATAATGGTGACACCTTTACCTAGCGATGTCAAACCTGGATATTTGATAACATTACAAGATATCTATGTGGTCGCCGAGTTTTGGTATTGTAGATTCTGAAATTTTTGTGGCTGAGGGGTCATGTCAAATACTTGGGTGACCTTGCCAAGAAGCCAACACAATTACTGTAGTAGACACAAAAAATCATGTGGCAATATTTGTGCTATGCACCTTACTAGAGATGACTATTCATCCTAGACAAAAGACACTTAATGCTACAGTGAGGCCCATACCTCCACTAGATAGATGTCACGTCCGAATTTTTTTTTCAACAACCACTATCTCCTATGATAGTCGTGCTCAGGAATAAATCTCTAGCACTATTCTTCTTTAGCGATCTTCCACATCTACTCTATGTAGCCTTTATCTTCCTTTCGATGGGTCCACATTGTGTCTTTGCTACGTCCATGTTGGATTCATAATTAGTTGATCATGCATCATTGGTCATGGTGATACATCCTCCATCTACCAGGCCATAATCCACATCGGTTGTGCTTCTAATGTCAGTAATGGGTCTAACTCATCGTGTAGCATATCATATCAAAACGACTTCATTTTGATACATCTATGTCGGTAATATTTCTACCGTTCATGGATCTACCATCACATTCCTGATCATTGAGGTCCATGTTATTGCCCTGTCATAGTGTCATCTACCACATCAAACCATGTGTCACACCATGCTGAGCTTCCCATCCACATCAAGTCTCTCGTGTTGGGTGCCAATCACTGTCCTACCATGTTAGTATGTCTCATCGATATCGTGGTGTCTGGGTACATTGTTCGATGTGATACGATCTCATCATTCATGTGGAGGTCCATTTCCATCGGCTATTCTCATACCTATACCTAAGTAACTCGCACATATAAATATCAAAGCATTACTATAAATTCAAATAGATACCCATACAAAATTAATTCCACAAAGCATATTTCTATAAAATAAAACTCTTATTTATTATTTTATTTTATTTATTTTAATATATATATATATATACTTATTTTTTATCACTAAAACAAACATGAGAATGAGAAATTCAAAAAAATAAAATAACATGGAAAACCTTTGCCTAGTGAACCCTTGAGGGCCAGCAAATGAAATCACAAAATAACACTCATATAACACCCAAAACTTCCCAAAAAAGAAATGAAAAGGTGGGTCCCCAATTTTGGGGTAAGTTGTGCAATGGCCACAACACCCCACAAGGTCTTTTTTTCTAAAATAAAGAAAAAAATAAAAACATCTACTATAACCTGCATACTAATTCCTCCTTCCCTTTGATATCATACCCCTATGGCTACTACATATAAATCTCTTCCTCCAAATCCCCATTGAGAAAAGTTTTTTCTACATTTAATTATTCAAGATGCAAATTCTCTATAGCCATTAGGCTTAAAATGGTTCTAACTGTAGTCATTTTAACAACAGGAGAAAAAATTTCATCATAATAAACAAATTTCTTCTATGCAAACCCCTTTACAGCCACTCTAGCCTTATACCTATTTTTATCTCCATATTCTTCTTTCACATTGTAAACCGATTTATTCTACAATGCTATTTTTCTTGCAGGAAACCAAACCAAATCCCAAGTCTGATTGTGTACCAAGGATTCCATCTTCTCTTTCATGCCTTGCTCCCACTTCTTCCTGGTTTCTACCTGCATCGCTTCTTCATATGTTTCTAGTTCACTAGAGTCATACAATAATACATAATATAATAAAGGAGAGTAACATTCAGGGGGTCTACTTATCCTGGTAGATCTTCTAACAACCTTTTCAGGAATTTGAGGTGCATGTTGTTGTTGTTGATTTTCTAGCACCTTTGGAGTTTCAATTTCATCAAGTACTGTGTATTCTATGTTTATCTTTTCCTTTTTCTTTTTCGACAACTAGTATTTATATGTGACTTTCTCATTGAATACCACATATCTACTCCTAATGATTTTGTGATTTTCATAATCCCAAAAATGATAACCAAAATTATTAACTCCATATCCAATGAAAGTGCACTTCTTGGATTTTACCTCAAGTTTAGTTCTATTTTCTTTATCAATATGCATGAATGCTTCACAATCAAAAGTCTTTAGAAATTAGTATTTAATAGGCTTACATGTCCATACCTCTTCTAGAATCCTACCATATAGGGAATTTGAAGGCCTTTTGTTTATTAAATAAATAGCAGTATCCACAACATCTACCCAAAACTGTGAGGGAAATCTTGCATGTAATCTCATATACCTAACATGTTCCCTGATAGTTATGTTCATCCTTTCTAACACACCATTTTCTTATGGATTTCTTGGAACCATATTCACTCCATGAATCCCATGGTATGAACACTAACTATCAAACTCCTTGTTTTAGTATTCACCTCCATTATCTGATCTAAGGTACTTTAACTTATTTTTGTTTCATTCTCAAATACATCCAATTTCTTTTGAATACAATAAACCCAAGTTTTTCTAGTTGCATCATCAATAAAAATAACACAATAATAAGGGACCAAGAGATGATACCTGAGTTGGTCCCCATACGTCTGTATGCACAACCTCTAGCTTTTCACTCTTCTTTTCTTTCCCAACTCCGATAAATATGACTCTTTTATGTTTTCCATAAATGTCGTGCTCATAAAAGTCCAAATCAACCTGCTTCAAAATTGGCAATAATTTCCTTGAGTTGATAATTTGCATCCCCTTCTCATTGATGTGCCCAAGCCTATGATGCCATAAACTTATATCTTCTCTTGTAGATACTAAAGCAATAAAAAGATCAATATTACCAGTATAGACATATAGTGTACCTAACTTCTTTCCTTTTGCTAATATCAATGATTTTTTAGCAACCTTCCATGAATTTATGAGAACGTAAATGTACATCCTTCACTATCCAACTACCCAATGGAAATTATATTTCTTATCAAATCAATAATATACCTTACCTCTTTCAACAACCATTGGTTTCCATTCTGTAATTTTACCTGTATCTTATCAATTCCAATAATTTTCCATAGTCGATCATCACCCAAATAAACCTATCCAAAATCACCTTGAACATGTCTAGAAAATATTTCCTATGGGGTGTGGCATGATATGAAGAACCTAAGTCTAGCATCCAACAATAATTAATATTATCTAATGAAATGATTAAAACGTCTTACAACACATCACCTACTACATTTTATTCCTGATTATTATCTTGTTTTTTATATCCTCTTTTTTATTTTTGAGTCCAACAATCTCTTTTTAGGTGTCCTTTCTTCTCGTAATGCATGCATTTCAACTACTTTCCTTTAGATTTGGATTTGCCTTTCTTTGATTTTCCATGATTCCTTGGGATTTTTCCTCTCTCCATGTGTCTCCCCCTATTCTCCATAGTCAAAGCATTACTTGATGTATCACTTGTGCTTTTCCATCACTTTCCTTTCTAAGGATAACACCAATAACATCATCAAAATTTAAATTATTTGAACCAGAGACAAAATTACTTACAACCATTACCAAGCCATTCCAACTTTCTAGAAATGAGCACAAGATAAAAAGAGCCCTAACCTCATCATCAAAGTTTACTCCTACAAAACTTAACTGATTGGTAACCATATTAAACTCATTTAAATGATTAGTAATAGACCCACCTTCTCACATCTGCATATTAAATAAATACTTCATAAGAAATACCTTGTTAGAAGTTGAGGGTTTTTCATACAATTTAGCCAACACATTCATTAAACCCTCCATTATATTTTTCTTTAATGTTGAAGGCCACCAATGATTCCGAGCATATTCGTATTGTTCCTAATGCCTTTTTTTCAAGAACCTCCCATTCTTTATTTGATAATTTTACTGGCTTCTATGCTATTTTACCTAATAGTAGGCAAATATCCTTCTGATATAGATAGTCATCCATTTGCATCTTCCATAGCTGGTAATTTTTTCCATTAATCTTATCAAACCTAAGGCTACCTTCTTCTACCATTGCTTCCACTCAAATCGAAAAACCTCCTTTCAAGTGTGTTTTTCAAACCCTAGGCTCTAATATCACTTGTTAGGATTAAATAATAAAATGCAAGCAATAAATAAATACAGAAATAAAATGTAGAAGAATAAAGCAATACATGGGACACATATTTACATGGTTCACCCAATGTGGGTTACATACATGGATAAAATAACCAGGCCTTTTATTCTATCCAGAAAACTACAAAGGGATATAACCTATAGTAGATATGTTGTAACTTTCTCTTCGCTCTACCACCATCTCTTAAAATACGCACATGTGTGCATTACAATACATTCAACCACCAGACATCATCCTATATATATATATATATATATATATATATATATATATATATATATAATGTGTTACAATTATAGGACAAAAAATCCTACCTAAAATATGTCGTCCGATTTGTGATCTAATAATAAATGGTCCATATTTACATAGAGAAAAAACATCTATTTTTGGCTTCAGGAGCACTAAAGCTAAAACCCCCTACTTGTTTCACCTCCCATGGACTCCCCATAGTGACACAATAAGGGGGGTATTGCCCCCCTACACCCCCTTCGTGGAGTGGGTGCAAGTGCAACTAAAAACAAGGCCTATGAATTAGAAAGTGAATCAGTCTCCACAACCAACAATTTCACACCTTCTAGTTTGTATTTTCTCACATTTTATCGTATGGATCTCTATCTCCATAATATAGACATACTAATATACTCTTAAAATACTTGACTATTCCTCTTTATATGACAACTCCCATGACCTTTGGCTTATCATCCTTCCACTTGTATACTAGACTCTTCACTCTCTTCTTACATGCATACTTGACTCTATGACACTTTAATACTTCTACATGACTATTACTCTCCTACATACACTCATAATAAAATATACTTGTATACATCATCACATTATATACAAGACACTTATTCATATTCTCTCAATACACACTTGCATACTAACTTACATGACACTTGTGCATTTCCTGCATATTGCACTCTTACATGACACTTGTGCATTTCCTACACATTGACACTTACATGAAAGGGAAATATAAATTACTCATATATACTATAGAATAAACCCTAATCTATTATGTATTTACATTTGTACCATGAAGGTACCATCAGGGTACATTATCATATACCAAATAATGAAATATTTCTTAGCACTCCCTATATTATATTATTTGTTTATTGAAGACTTTAGTCTTCAATCTTGGTCTTTGATCGTTTTCTTCAATATTCATGTGACCTTGAATTGTTTGTGAAACTCTACTTATTTTAGATCTTATTTATAATATTGAATTTAGGTTCATCCATTGTTCATGCTTATAAGATAATCTTGGACTATGCCTGATCCAATTTCTTGTTTCTTGTCTTTCTAAAAATTCAAACAACTTATCATTAATTTGATCTTGAGGTAGGTGTTCAATAATATCTTGAGAGAATCCCATTATATCAAAGGTAAATATTCTATTATTTATTGATCTTGTAGCTTCAATTTTTGTTTGATCCATTATAATGCATTTGCTATGTTCATTTGTATATTTGAATTCCATTTTTATTTCTTTTTCAACTAATTGAGCAACTGAGATAAGATTAGTTGATATTCCAGGAACGTATAAAACATTTTTCAAGAAAAAATCTAAAAATAGCATGCCATGTATCTACTAGTTCCTTGAACTTGATACATCTTATCATCTATATTTTTTAGTGAGATATTATCCCTGACTTCTAAGAATTCAAAACAATGTAAGTTTTCAGTCATATGACGACTAGTGCATGAATCTAGATACCAAACATATTTTTATTTTTGCATTTGTTGATGAGATTCGTGTGATATTATTTCACATATTTGATAAGAATTTTGGAAAAATATTTTATGATTTTTCCCTTTGAACTCAAAATATTGTTTTTGATACAATTTTTGTTTTTGAAATTTTCCTCTCATATAGTATGGTCTTGCACTTTGATAATTTCTCCTATATTGTGATGTTTACCATTTATCCATTTTGTTAAGTTGAAATCCTTATATATCCAAAGTTAATATGCACTCAAATATAAAATTTACAAATTTTTATTTTTCTAAACCTTTGATGTAGAAATCCTTTTAAATCTCTAATACATTAAATTTTCAAAATTTCAAGTTTCATTTTGTTTTCAATATCTTCAAAAAAATTAAATAACCCCAAATAAAAAAAAATCATTCTTCAAAAAGCTTCAAAACACTAAAACTTTAAATATTAAATCCTTTTAAGTCCAAAAAAATCTAATTCTTCAAACTTTTTAAACTTTCTAATCTTCAAACCTTAAAAAAATTAAAAGCTTTAAAAACTTAAAACCTTATAAAATATTAAATCTAAGTGGTAAACCTTATCACTCCATATCTAAAAAATAAATTCAAATTAAAGTTGGTTTTTGAAAAAATCTTAATTAAAGATGCATAAACCTTATTACTCCACCTAACTTTTTCAAAAGCCAATTTGAATTTTATCTCCCTCCAAAGCTTTATTATGCACCAAAAATGTTACCTAGGTTAGTGAGTGAGTATTTCATTATAGTAGTCATAAGTGCTTTCTAACATTTGTTAAATTATTGGAAATGGTTCGAATTTCCAATCCTTTCATATTCATGTTATGTTGGTAGCCTACTTGAATGTTGGTACATGACTCTTATCTCTCCTTTGGGTAATGTCTGAAAATCTTTCTACTATGAGTAAAGTCTCTCCTATGATGGAGCATCTCTCTTCTAGATGTTTTTGAACATATCTTATTTAATGAAACATATCTCCACTAGTGGTGGTTGAATGCCTCTCCTCTGGATGTGGCTAAATGTTTCTCCTCTAGAGGTTGGATGTTGTTTGCACTTCAGATTTCTACTTTTAGTGTGTGAACTTCTTTATTAAGTATTGTTCTTGAGAACATGTCCATGTTGTTTTTCACATTATTGTTTCTATGATATTTCTAATAGCACATTGATGTTTCCTTTGTTCAAGTGGATCATTCAATAATTTGGACAATCTTCAATATCTCCTAATGTTTGGTAATCAATTGCTCAATTCTTGTTTCCTAGAACTCTAGTAGCACTCTTATTTTCTCCATAGATCTTGATGACTTTTATCTTACAACTTCTACCTTGAAGATATCACTCTTCTATCCTACCTTGAAGGATAGAAATATTATATTATATCTAAACTAAAAGCTCTTATATCTTCTTGTTTTTCTTAAAGACTACCACCTCACTAGCACTTAAATCTTGGTAAGGTTTTTTTGTATAATAGCTATCAATTAGCTATACACTACACCAAAAAAGACTTTAATGGTGGCTAAAATAAGATAATTTTTAACAATGGTAAAAAACCACCCTAATAGATCCTAAGAGGGTGGTTAATAACCACCCTCTTAGGATAACCGCCCTCTTAGGTCACCCTAAGATAGTGGTTATAAACCACCTTCATAGGGTGACCTAAGAGGGTGGTTTATAACTACTCTCTTAGGGTTAAGAGGGTGGTTTATAACCTCCCTCTTGGGGGTTTTTGGGTGCCCCTAAGAGGGTGGTTATCAATATCTTTATTATTCTTAATAAAGTGGTTTATAATTGCCCTCTTAGGGTTATAAAGAAACCTTTTAAAAGGTGGGTTGGTGTATGTGATAAACCATGTTAAACCCCCTTTGAAATTATCATTTCTTCTTTGTATCAATCTGGAAGATTTCATTTTTCTTTCAGTAGTCCTTACATATTTTGGCTTAGCTGCCTAGCATTGTGTGAATAGATACAACCTGTACACTACACCACTCAAACCAAGCCCCAATTCATCTATCATACTAGGGCTATTGGGATTTGATTGAGGCTATACCCTCTCTATTTTAAAAAATATACACTTGCAAGAATATTGAGAGTGACTTCCTTTGATATAAAGATGTGTGTTTCTTTTTTTAAATTTTAGTAGGTAAAGACTTTCGTGTTGTTCATTTTTTGGCTAGGTTTTACCTTGAAATTTTTTTGAAATTGTGACATCTACTACTTTGCCCCTGGTTCTTCACTTATTTGAATAAATCTATAACCTAAAATTGTGAGAGATGAGGGTCAAAGCAGAGATGAATGGGACATGAAGACAAATTTTAATATTGGAAGATATGAGGTTAGTTAGGTTCAATGAATTTTACATTACTTCTAGTATTTTTTTGAACCCATATCCTTTTAGGGTTTGTAATATTTTAGTTTATAAAGTTGTGTTTGCAAATGATAAATTTATAATATAAACCCTAGGATGATGTTAATACCCTTTTGAAATATAGTTTAAACCCTGGGGTGATATTAGTTTATATCTTAAACCTTAGGGCTTGAAATCAAATTTAAACCCTAGATTACCTTAATAGTGTTGTTCATTTTTTGGTTGGGGTTTGCCCTAAAATTTCTCTAAAAATTTAAACCCTAGATTACCTAAATATCTTATCCATATGAAGGCTATATTCAAGCCATGGAATATTTTTTTATCATCTATATATGCTTTTACAACAATTTCTCCTCGGTATATCCCTGTTAGTCATATCCCTACCTTTTTAGTTCAGTTGGATTCTCAAAACTCATGGGTTATATCTATAGAAGGAAATATCTAGAAAATACTTATGCCTGATTTTGTGGTGAACAATCATAATGACTACACAAGTAGGTAATATGTGGCACTCACTTGCAAAAGTATCTATTGTTATGGAAAGCTAGCAAGGGATGGTTTTTACCAATTTTGGATATATAATCCAAGTACCTAAACTAGAAGAGGTTGTTGGGTTGTTCATCATTTATTTTTACCAATTTTGGATATATAATCCAAGTACCTGAATGAGGTTGTTGGGTTTTTTACAACAATGACTTGTCATCCTTCCAATTCTCATTTTACTCTATTGTTGGGCGTTGTAATTGTTGATCATGATTTAGAAAACACAACTCTTTTGTTGTAAACTTATGATTCAGAATCTGATTCATGGAGTAAAATAGAGATAGAGATATCATTTATAATAAAACCCTATGGAATATCTCACTTTTTATAAGGTTTTCTACCCTAATATTTTTTGAAGTTTATTTTTGAAAATATTTAAATTTGTTTAAGGTTTGGAGCGTAAAGGATTTCTACTAGGATTTAGTTATTTTTTAATTTTAAAGTATTTTTTAAGATTTGAAGAGTAGAAGACATGTTATTTAAGTTTTTATTTGAAAGTAGAGGAGTTAAAAGGTTTTGAAGATTTAAATTTGGTTTAAAGTTATTTGAATATTTTTAAAGTTTTTTTAAGATTTGAAATTTAGAGAAAATTTTGAAAATTATTTTTTGTAAAATTTATTTAGTAGGGAGTTAAACGGGTTTCTGAAAGGAATGGTAGCTAAAACAAAATAAAATTCCAAGCCCAAGATCAAATAATATTTAAAAACATCACAATAAAATATGAAAGAAGAAGTTCTAAATCTAATTATATTACTTAATAGAGAAGACTTACTTAAATAGGCAAGGGTGTACAATATCATCCATATGATCATAAAAAAACAAATAATGGTAAAATATCCACCATACAACAAGAGGTGTGATATGATCTATAGATAATTAGGTAGGTGTAACCAAATGGATCACAATCCTCTAAAATTAACAAACCAGAATAAGAATAAAAAGAGAGCAAGAATATCTTGGAACACGTACTATCCTAGTAAACTTAAAATATACTCTAACAAACCCCCTTAAGTGATACTAGGAGGTAGTGGAAAAAAAAACAAAACCAAACAAGTGGTATATTCATAGTTATGAGTTCCAACAAGAAGGATTCATAAGATACTCATGTACAATATATCCATAAAAATCTACTGGAAATATGATGAAAAACCACATGGTAAAAAATCATCTATCAAAAGAGAAAGAAGTAATATGTGGAGGAAGATAGCCTCATCAACACCCCCAAGGACAACTTCCATAACCCGAAGAAAGTCATGCAACTCAAGGTAGCAAGGTGATACAAAAGTTTTCTTAAATATATCTACAATTTGTTGTTGATTTAAAAGATACTCCAAGCTAAAAACTTCATCTTGAATGTGATGTCGAATGAAGTGCATGTGAACATCAATGTGCTTGGTGCATTGATGCTCAATAGGATTATGAGAAATATGTATTGCACTTTGGTTATCACACCAAAGTATAGTAGGTTTATCCTAGAAGAAATCAAAATCTACCAATAATTGACAAAGCCAAAGAGCCTCTCGAATAGCTATGATAGCTACCCTGTATTCTACCTTTGTATATGTTAATGCAATAGATTGTTGCTTCTTACATGACCATGAAACTATAGAAGAACCAAGATAGAAAACATAGCCTAAGGTGGAATGTTTATCATCAACTAAACCTGCCCAATATGAATCAGTGTATCCTACCAACTCTGTATCGAATAATTCTCTTAGTTGCATTCCAATGACTATTATGAGGAGCATGTGCAAACCAAGAGACCAACCTAACAACATATAAAATATCAGGGTGAGTATGGGTAAGATACATAATAATCCCCACTAGTTGTCTGTACAAAGTTACATAATAAAGAGGTGATGGGTAAAATGAATTCAAAGTAACCCTTGACTAAAATGGTGTAGGTGGTGGCTTCTAATTAGCCATCCTAAATTATTGTAGTAGATCAATGTATACTTTTTCTAACATAATGAAATCACTGAATCTGTTTGAGTGACCTATTACCCGAGGAAGTAGTGAGCTAGTCCTAGATCTACCATCTCAAATCTCTCAAAGAGAGAACAATGAACAATATGAATGTGAGTAATGGATTTACCAGTGAGAATTAAATCATGTTCTCTCCATATCGCTAAATGTAAACTGTAGGATCAAAATAATATTGAAAAGTCCAATAGAGAGAAAAAATGAATCTATATTCTCATATTAATCCTATGAATCCTGTTTGATACCATAGAGTGATCTATGTAGTTAAAAAACAAGAGAAGAATCCTAAATAAAACCAGTGGGCTGCTCCATATAAATCTCTTCCTAAAAATATTCATTCTAGAACACACTCTTCACATCCATCTAATAAACAAACCATCCTTGTGATGTGGCAAGTGCAAGTACAAGCCAAATTGAATCCATCTTGTTGATAGGAGCAAAGGTATGAAAGTAATTAATACCTTCAAACTATGAAAATCCCTTTGCCATAATATGTGATTTGTACTTGTCAATGGACCCATATATTGCATATTTGGTTTGATAAATCCATTTACAGTGAACCAAATTTATTCCCTTAGAAAGAGGAACAAGATTCCAAGTGTGATTCTTAATAAAATAAGAATACTCAATTGCCATAGCATCATCCCTCTCTTGTATCCCATGAGCCTATGAAAAAGACATTGGATCACTTGAAAATGATTAACAAACAAGGCCAGTACCTGTAGAATATGCATGAGAATATCTCGAAGGTGAAATATACTTAATGAAAGTTGTTTCCTCCTTAATTGTGGTATGTGCCCATCTATGCATAGTGATAACCTATTTAGGATCCTCAATAGTAGGTTCTTCATCAATATGTTCCTCAGTCTAATCAACAATGGAAGGATCATGAGGATTATCTAGTGAAGAAGAAGAAGAAGGTGAAGTAGGAAGAGAAGAATCATGAGGAAGAAGATGCTCATTGAAATGAACATGTGTAAAAAAAAAAACATCATGTGTATCAAGATCAAGAGGTTCATAAGCCCTCATTTCCTCGCAATATCCAACAAAAATGAGTTGCTTGCTCCTATCCAAAGTCTTTCATTTCTCCTTAAAAATATAGGCCCAAGCATGGATCCCAAAAACTTTGGAAAATATGACATTAGGCTTAGTTACATACCAAGAATCCTCTAAAGTCATGCTCAAGTGCCTTGTGGGATGCGTGAATATGAATATAATTTGCACAATTAACTACTTCAACCCAAAAGATAGGTGGAAAATCCCTAGAGTGCATCATGTAGTTAGTCATATCTTCCAGGTTTGGTTCTTTCTTTATACCATACCATTCTGCTATGGTGTGTGAGGGATAGAATGCTGATGAACAATACCATGTGTTGCAAGGAAGTCTAAAAATTCTATGCTAAAATACTCCCCTCCATTATCTATATGAAGCTTTTTAATTCAACAAGAAACCTGATTCTCGACCAAATCCTTAAATAATTTAAAGTGAGAGTAAACATCACTCTTGTACTTTAGAAAATATACCTAGGTATCCCTCAAGAAATAATCTATAAATGTCAATGCATATTTAGCTCTGTTGAAAGAGGCATGTGGGAAGACCATCAAATCAATATGTACAAGCTCCAAGGGTGAAGATGCTCTATGTGAATTACCTTTGGTAAATGGGTCTTGGTGTTGTTTTCCAACTACACAAATAGGATAAATACCAAGAAGACATGAAACCTTAGCCAAACCAACAACCATATCATAATTGCTCAACTCCCTCAAATACCTATAATTGAGATGCCCAAATATCTCATGCCAAAGTTTGCTCTCAAAATCTGTGTGAGCAACTAAGTATGTACCTAAATAAGTATCATCAAATCCCTTAAAATAATATTGTATTTCTCTATGATCAACAACTCCCTATGAAATCAATTAATGTGGTTCCAAAAAACTTCTAATTTCATCTCCTTGTGGTGTGAACAAAATAGTATTTCTTGTTCTAGAGTTAAAAATTTGATATATATAAATAAGATTGGTGCTGATATTTGAAATATAGATAACATCATTGATGTGACCACCATATTATAAAATATCACCTTTCCCTTTGATAGGAATGAAATATGAGTCTCCAACTTCAATGCTAGAGGTTGAACTTGAATAAAGAGATGTAAAAGACTCCTTACAAGAATTCATGTGGTGTGAAGCACCAGAATCCAAAATCGAATTATTTGAACAAGACTCAAAAGATCTTCCTTGGACACTCAAAGCCTTACCATGTTCTATGGGAACATCAATTTTATGTTTTTTATGGCATCCTCTAAGTCATGCAACTTCGTCCAACATTTAGTTGTTGAATGACCATTTTCCCATAATAGGTACAAGTGACACTAGACTTATCCTTTTTCTTGGAAGAATCTTTAGATTTAGATTTGAATTCTTTTGGTTTAGGACTTGATTATGAAGGATATGAAGTGGTTTTAGGCTTAGGTTTGGGCTTGCATTTGCCTTTAGAATTGGATGCTACTAAATCCTTAAACGAAGAGGTGGGAGACTTAAGAGTGGAAATTTTTATTTCTTCCTAAGTAAGTCTATCACAAAACTCTTCTAAAGTGGGAAATTTGAAGGTTGCACCAAGAGCATCCATGGTAGAGAGAAAGGTGGAGGTAAATATTTGAAATTGCCCCCTTAATTTTTCCAAAATGAGATACACACATTCCTCTTCAGTTTTAGTTTTACCACTTCCCTTCAACTGTGTTAAGAGCTCTTTGAGTTTTGTGAGATAGTCAACAATGGTGGGAAAATAATCAGGATATAAAGCTATAAGTTTCGCATCAAGTTGCATAGATCTTATTTGATAAACTTTATCAAATAACTTCTATAATTTTTCCCAACACTAAAAAGGAGTTATATAACCATCTAAGTGAAACCAAAGAATATCATTGGAATGTATGTTAATTAAGCCCCTTGCTTCATCCATTTTTTTCATTTTGAACAAATATCTCATTTTATTTTGTGAAAATTGGTTGTGTCTCTTCAAGAAGATGTAATAGGCCTTTTTGTGCAAGGAGGTATAGCATGTGTGGTATCCATATGTGATAATTGTGGTGTAATAGGATCAATTAAATTTAAAGAATTCATCTTGCAAACACCATAAAAAAAAATCCAAACAACACAAAGGGTGCAAAAATCCACATTGACAACAGATACCAACCCCCCCCCCAAAAAAAAATATATATTTTATTCAATATTCTTACAATGAGAGACCCCCCACAAAAAATACCTTTATATATTAGGCTTACAATGATATTTTGATACAAAAAATGGGTTCAAGTTGAATCCCTCAATATTCTACTTACAATGTAAAAAAAAAACTTGAAAACAAATGAAAAATGAGCAAGATATGAGGAAAAAGACTACAAGATTCGTAAAAAATTGTTCACCAAAAAAAATGAAATATATTCATTAAAAAGTTGTAATTCATCCATAGGAAAATTGAAATCTGTTTTTTGGAAAATTGAAATTTATTCATCAAAAATTGAAATCCATCCACCGAAAAATCAGAATTTTTCCATTGGAAAATTGAAATCCGTCCATCGAAAAATCAAAATCCATCTATCAAAAAATTGAAATCCATTCGCTAGAAAAATGAAATCCATTTAAAATCCTTATAGCCACTGGAAATACGTTTTATCTATTGGAAACATGTTTTAGCCATCGAAATCATGTTTTAGCCATCAAAAATGACCTTAAATTTGTTTCACCATATCTCACGCATGAGCAATAAATCCACCAGATCAAATCAATAGGAATAGATCTGAAGAATATAATATACAATGTGTAAATCCACTAGATCAGATCAATAAAATAGATCTATTTCACCAGATCTCATGCACAAGAAGTTCCACCATATTAGATCAATAGGAGTAGATCATGTGTAAATCCACTAGATCATATCAATAAAATAGATTTGTTCCACCAAATTTCACATACGAGTAGTAAATCCACCATATCATATCAACAAGAGTAGATCATGTGTAAATTCACCAGATCAGATCAACAAAAAAAATATGTTCCACTAGGTCTCATGCACGAGTAGTAAATCCACTAGATCAAATCAATAGAATAGATATGTTCCACTAGATCTCACACACGAGTAATAATTCCACTAGATCCCATGCACGAAAAGTGTCCTATAGTAAATATCATGTGCGAATGGTGTCTTGAATCAGATCCAAATGAGCTTCCTCTTGCATGTCCAAAGATGGAAAAACATGCAAAATATTTCAATGGATGCTTTCAACAATCTCAATGCTCTGATACCATGAAAGGAATGTTAGCTAAAAAAAAATAACATTCCAAGCCCAATATCATATAATATTGAAAAACATCACAATAAAATATGAAAGAAGAAGCTCAAAATATGATTATCTTACTCAATAGAGAATTCTTGCTTAAATAGGCAAGGGTATACAATATCAACCATCCAATCATAACAGAAAAAATAAGGGGTAAATATCCACCATACAATAAGAGGTGTGATATGAGCCATAGATCATGAGATATGTATAATTGAATGGATCACAATCCTCTAAAATTAACAAATTAGGATAAGAACAAAAAGAAAACAAAAATATCTTGGAAATGACAAGAATATCTTAGAACAAGTACTATCCTAGTAAACTTAAAATATACTCTAACAATTTCTACATCAAAGGTTTAGAATTTAGAATTTGCAAATTTCTTATTTGATTTTTAAATTTAGGAGATAAAAGGATTACTACCTCAAAGGATTTCTACATGTTATACTCTGCTAAATCTGGACATAGACTAGATAGCATTTTCTCTAGAATTTATTAGATATCTACAACGTAAAAATGTGAGATATTGAATGATCACAGACTAGTTGATATGTATGCATTTATTTTATACATTTATATAACATTCAGGTATTAATAAATTTGACTGTTTGCAAGATTTGATGAATTTTGTAGCCATGATTCTAGTGCTAGGGTGGTTGTGCCATTAATATCTTGCTAGGTCTCCCTCTGGAATATCTCACTTGTATTCTCCTTCTGCTTTCTTGTACTGCAACTACCTTTTTTTAATTGGTTATATGGGATTGAAATGGGCCCTACCCATATTACTTCATGATTGCATTACCTCTGTATTTCAATGAACAACATAGTAGGAATATGATAAACTTTATTATCATGGCATCCCTAGGGATTGTAAAACTATTAAGGTTCACTCATGGGATTGGAACCTTGGCTTACTATGTGAAATACTACAACTGCATTTTTTTGGCTAATATTTATCATTTGACTTGCTTCTCTATCCACAAAGGAGTACTTTATCATTGTTATAATTAAAACATGCTTATATGTGCTTGCAAAATTTATTTGGCTCTCATGACTCTTGCCTCTATCCTTGAGATTCATTGTATACTCGAATAAGTTTTTCTTGGGATTCTTAGTTCTTGACTATGTACCTCAATAATTTTAACTAGTTTAATATCCCTGAGGGTTTTTTTTACTTACTTGCATACTACACAATGGCATATGTGTGAAACTCCTATTGGTAAGGTCTTTGGTATTTTTGCATCCTGGACCTTTGGTCTTCAAGATTTACATTTTCCACCTTCACTATTCTTGCACATGGGATGAGACTTGAAATTTTAAACAAGTGAAGGTCTATCTGCAACTAGTTTTCTACAAAGGCTACCATGTAACCATAGAGATTCAAAGCATTATTATTCAAGACCAGTTTTGCATACTATAACAATTGTCTCTGTCATGCTTATTATCATTATTTGCATGCATAAAGTTGTATCAACAACATAGAGCTCTTTAAAGGACATCATAACTAAAGCTAGACTACAACAAAATTTGTATCTTTGAATCCATTAAACACTTCATCAATTATATTTCTAGGTGGTGTACAGATGTAGAGGATCCTATAGGATCTAGGTCTCCTAGAAATATGAAGAATTCACAAGTAATGAGGAAATCAGATAGGTCGGTACCAAGGACCCAATACCTTAAATTTTGTAATCGTTTAGACTGGAATCCCCTTGTTTTTTATTTCCTAACCACATGTACCTAGAAATCAGTAGAAGAAATGGGTAGGACCAATCCAATGTTATCATAAAGGGGGCCAAGGGCCAATCACACTATAAAATTCATAACTACAGGCACTAAAATGATAGGACACAATACCCACATTCTAGATACTGTAAATTCACATGTATAAGCCCAAGATCAGTCTTTTCATACCAATTGAATACAAACTCTCATCAATCAAACTTGTATTAAAATGAGCTGGGTTTTGCCTATATGTACACTAAGCAAAGGCCAACCCAAATTGCTTGGATCCTAACATCAAAAACTGAACTGTATAATACACATGTTCTTGGAAAGATAAATTCAAAGCTATGATTACATAGGCATTTTGGAAAGCACTGTTCTATTCAGGAACAAAACCCAAGATCACTAAACAAAAAAGAATTCAGCATCGAACAATCATGAAGTAGAAAACTCTAAAAGCATGGCAGTCTTGGCAGGGTGACATAGTCCTAAACAATAGTATTCTCTTAAACAATGTAAAGCAACATCACCTTTTTGAATGGAAGGGCATTCAAATATTTGTGTGGGACTTGTTTAGTTGGTGATGGAAAAAAGATGAAATCTGACATAAATATATAGTTTGACATAGGTGATGCTTAGGTGCTTGACAAGTATCTAAGGCATATCAATGCATTAGGATCCAAATCTCTAATTTTTTGGGTATCCACAGTGTTGATTGATCATGCTTTTGAATTATAAAAGAGAGGGCATTGAGCATGTGGGTCTTTGATTTTCCCCCATATTCCACTTGCTTTACATAATCTCATCATTAATACAGATTGAGATTTCATTCTTTTCTACCCCTACTTTTAGTTATCTCTCTCTTTCTCTAACTGTACATCTATCAGCCTTTTTACCCATCTTCTAGTCCTTCAATATACATATTAATTAGAGTCCTTTTTTTACCACCAACTAGTTGTTTCAGACTAGTTTTTGACTTGAATTGAAGGGAAAAGCTTGTTTATGAAAGCTTTGCTTTAGGAAAAAGGAAAACTTGATTATTTTGACATACTTGTTAGTGGTAGGACACATATACAAATCCCTGGCCTTGCCACAGGTTGGCCTTGCTTTTGGCTTTGGGGTTTATATAGTTCACAAATTGGTCGAAGGCCACAAAGAGCTACTCTGTATCACTATTTGCTCAATGGAAGTGCCAAAGGAAAGGGTTTGCAGGTTTTCCTTAAGTATTTATGGAAATCCAAAGAAAAACATGAAGTAAACAGGTTAGCAGCTAGAATTTTTTATGTAGAAACAATCCTTTACAATGCAATTTATTCATCACATTTCAAAATTTTCATAGATGCAGTCATGAATTTGGAAAAGGTTACACAATGCCCTCATATGAAACCCTAAAAATTGGTCTACTTGATAGGAAGGATTAAGCCATTTCCAGTGAACTAAAAGAAAAGACATAAGTTGGGAAATATTTAAAAGGATGCACATTTTTAAGAATGGTTGGTTTGATTAAGACTTGTCAAAATTGTAGTGGATAAAATTTATGTTAGACAGAAAATTGACTGTAAAATTCATTTTGTTAGTTTAAGTTCTAGGTCTACCAATATAACACTTATATCTCAATTGTCTAAACAAATTTCTATCTTTAAAATTCATTAAAATCCAATATCAACTTCTATCATAATTATTTCTTCCTTTTCAAGTAAAGCAGGGATAATAACATGAACTTTCTAATATCTAGATAATTTAAACTTGTAGGCATTATTTCCATTCCCAAAATACTTTCTATGCAAATATAATTAAATCAATATAAAAGAGAAGGGTGACAAAATATGCATCTGCAATTTGAGACTTACAGTTGCAACTTCCATCGTAAAATGCTCTTCTTTGGTAGCAACATCTTGCTTAGTAAATTGTAGCTCCTTTACATAATAGAAACATAAAATGAGGACAATCTACTTATGAAAATAAATGTAAATAAAAATGACCATTGAACACACTGAAAGTCCATATGTTACCTCTCTTGTTGATGCCAGTTTTTCTTCTAGTTCTTTCACTTTTTCTTTACTCCTTTGTAATGCTCCTATAGTCTCATTCCCTTTCTTCTCATCCTATAAAAGGTTAGACATAACTCAGACAAAATTGCAAGGTCCAACAAGGTTAGGAGCAATCAAAACTAAAATCTTACCTCTGAAAGTTTAGCAGAAAGCTCTGCTTCCACTTCAACACTAGTTTGGCACTATTGTAGAACTGTGTTCACTTTAGATGTCAACTCTTCATTTAACCAAGAGTTGTGCTTTTGAATTAGCTCATTTTCATGTGCATTGTATGTGTTAAAGCTATGCCAATGGTAAGGCATTAGCTCCTTTTCCTATGCACTGTGTGTGGATGTAACAACCAAAAGAAAAGCAATAATCAAAGTTCCTCAAGCAAATGGTAAGACATTTCTAGTTTATTGAGTCTTCAATTTCATTGGGTCTTCAAGGAACTAGCTTCACACAAGTAACATGCAAAGAACATAAGGCATGGGCATAAAAACATACTAGGTCAAGTCTTGGCATTACCAAAGACTATTTTTAAGTCATCTAGCCTGAAAGGTTTCCAAAAAATTTAATTGTTAAACTTTTCATTAGATTTGTAGGGGTCATATTTTTCACTTTCTAGGTATATCATACCTTTATGTCATGCTATAAGATCATCCCTCTGATGGGTATTCTTTGTTAGTAAACTTAGAGTAAATGGACCCTTACTTGAAAAGTCTTGTGGCATTACATTTAATGTCTAATCAAAAGATAAAAGTAAAACAAAACAACAACATGCTTTAAAACATGGACCATGTTCATAGTTGCATGATGGGATTGCAGAAGCAAAGATTACAAGAGACTACAACATTGTTAGACCTTATCAGCCCTTTGGTTGGAAGTTAAGCATACTATTTATGTTGTCAGGTATCTTGAGTGTTTGTTTTTGAATGAACTACCTTATGAGTATGTGGCACATGAAGCTCACCATAGTTATAAAAAGGTGAATATTTGTACTATCTATTTTTGCTTTCTTGTACTGCAACTACATTTTTTTAATTGGTTATATGGGATTGAAATGGGCCCTACCCATATTACTTCATGATTGCATTACCTTTGTATTTCAATGAACAACATAGTAGGAATACGATAAACTTTATTATCATGGCACCCTTGGGGATTGTAAAATTGTTAAGGTTCACTCATGGGATTGGAACCTTGGCTTACTATGTGAAATACTGCAACTACATTTTTTTTGGCTAATATTTGTCATTTGACTTGCTTCTCTATCCATAGAGGAGTACTTTGTCATTGTTATAATTAAAACATGCTTATATGTGCTTGCAAAATTTATTTGGCTCTCAAATCGGCTCTTGCCTCTATCCTTGAGATTCATTGTATACTCGAATAACTTTTGTTATCCAAGTTTTTCTTGGGATTCTTAGTTCTTGACTGTGTACCTCAATAATTTTAACTAGTTCAATATCCCTGAGGGTTTGTTTTACTTACTTGCATACTACACAATGGCATATGTGTGAAACTCCTATTGGTAAGGTCTTTGGTGTTTTTGCATCCTGGACCTTTGGTCTTCAAGATTTACATTTTCCACCTTCACTATTCTTGCACATGGGATGAGACTTGAAATTTTAAACAAGTGAAGGTCTATCTACAACTAGTTTTCTACAAAGGCTACCATGCTTATTCTGCAACTAGTTTTTCTCCAAAGATTGACACATATGACCCTAAAGGTGTGTCATCTATGTCTATGTCCATGTGTGCATGTTGGACTGTGTATGTGCTATTTGATGAAGAAGAAGTCTTCATTTGTGGTGCTTTAAAACTTTTTGTAGCTGAAAGCATTGATGTAACAACAACTAATGCTAATGGAGATAAATTTAACCATGGCTCTTTCTTTTGTTCTGAAACCAGTTCTTTTCTTTCAACTGACTCTTCTAGTTTTTGTTTAGCTAAGGGTTATTCCTTTTGTTTTGTAGCAACTTCTTCTACTTTTTGTCTTAGAAGAGTCAGTTGAAAGAAAAGAACTGGTTTCAGAACAAACATGTACTGGGTTATGCAAATGAGTTTTTTTTGCAAAACTCATTGGAATGACAAATATGCATCGAACACGTGCTCTACCACTCATTGAAATAATTAACGAGTGTTGTTAGACATTTTTTGTTCTATTTTTAGAAAATGCTAGTAGATAATTAATGGGCAGCCAAGCTAGGAGTGAGGCGAGTAGGTATCCTGAGCATGAGGTTGGCCAGTCAGATACAAGAAGGTAATTTGGTATTAAAAAAAGGAGAGAGAATACAAGTGTTGCTAGGGCATAGGATTAAGAGTCTAATCATGCATGCATGTTGTAATGTGTTGAAATGAAGGTTTATTGTGTTGAGTGTGTGTTAGTTATGAAATTGATGTTTCATGTTTGACTCTTAGTCCTAGTCCTTAGCAATAGTACTTGATTTGTATAGATGGATATTTATGTATCTGACGAAAGTCTTAGGATACCCTCTCACCTCATCTCTGATGGTTGGGGCAAGTAGAGATGTTTAGACATATGGCCATTATATGGAGGGCTCAGGTTGTCCATTCACCTATATATGTAAATAAGAATTACACTTGAAATAAGAATTTTCCATTTACATATATAATCATAACTAATTTTACACTTGAAATAAGAATTTTCCATTCATTTAGCATTCTTACAATCATGCTTTCTATTTCTCCACTAGGCATAAACACATTCTTATTTATGTCCTCAGTCTCCACTATTGGCCTTCATCTGTTGTTGCTTTACCTTGAGGGGATCCCCCTCATATGGTTGTTTGTATTTGTACTTGATTTACAGAATTAGGGTTTGTCCACTTTGGATTTACCCATTGTGGTTATATTTACAATGGTTTACTATTTTATCTCTTAGTCACTTCTTGAGCTCCTTGGGTTCTTTTTGCCCTAGTACTTAAATATTCTAACCGGATGTGGTCTTTGAATTTCATTTACCTCCTTTGGTCACTCTTGGACATAATATAATTTCTTTCTTGCTTGCTTTTGTACATGTAAGAGGTGCAATAGATCATTGTTGTTCGTAAATAATAACTTGGTTTTCATCCAACAATCTAAGAGAAAATATTCCATATATTATTCAAAATAAATTATGTAATGCTAAGCTTCAAGATCTAATTTATCAATATTTTTATGGCAGCCTTGGTAGCTATAGATTACACGCATTTAAACCAATTGTGTGCTTTCTTTTATTTTCTTTTTCTTTTACAGAGGTTATGTGTGACCTTGATATATTATTTCCCATAGTTTTGCAATATGTACAAAAAAGACCAAGAAAGATGTCACAAGCAGCTGAGTTTGTCATAATAAATTAGGAGTCAGTGACACACACCTCACATGCTAGTAAGTACTTAAAATTTGATAGTGTTGTTCAATAGTGGGGACGACAAAATAGAATAGAATTATCTTGATTTATTATCAACTAATATGGTGTATTGTAGCCAACTAGTGGAGGACACCAACTTTTTCCTTAAAAGAGGAAGAAAAGAGAGGTGATCCAAAAAAAAAAAAATTTGATGGTGAGAATACTAAAAATGAGGTGACAAAAAATTGTCCTAATAAAAAAAGGTACATAGACCACACAAGAAATTTTTTTATGTTGGTTGTTATTCATTTTTTTTTAAATACAAAGAATAATATTATTGTATTGGGGTGATATTATAGGTGTTGATGCCAAATCATCACACAACTTCAAAAAAAATAGAAAGAGAGGTCCAACAAGATGTGCAACAGAGTCAAGCAGCACAGATAAGGTGGAGATCATTTTCAATCTAAATGGATAGCCCGTAGAAAAAAATTCTATTAAGTTTTCATCTTACTTGGGGGTGATTGTGAGGGAGATTGTCCCTATCACCCATACAGACTAGAGAGTAATCCTAGTGGAAGTTAAAAACCAGTTATGGACACTCATTATGGTAACTTTCTAGCCAATGCAGTTCATAGTGTCCATTTTTGAATACTTATATAAATATTGCATCTAATAAGATACTGGTTTGATGCAGAAAAAATATATCATTTCGAACACAATGAAGAAATGGGTCTTCACGACCATGGACAAGCAATGGCATGAACATAAGCATCGACTTGTGAAAAACCACTATGATAAGTATGATAATAATGAAGATAGAATTACTAATTCCCCACCTTGTGTATCACAAAAATATTGGGAAGCCTTTGTGAATGGCAAGAGCAACACTGAGTTTAAGGCAAGTACCAACCAATCTGCTATGGTAGTTCATATCATTGTTATGTTCATGTGAATTTTTCCAACCTTTCTCTCCCTAATGAATTTATATATTGGTTTCTTCATTGTATTGTAGGTGGTGAGGCAAAGGAATAAATAAAATAGATCTCACCAATCCATCATGCACACTTGCAATCGAACATGATATGCTCGACTAGAGCATGAAATGGTATTCTATCATACTCATCCATTATATGTGATAAACATAGCTATATTGTTTTGTCATATGACTTATCCCCATGTCTCTCCAACTATATATCTTGTAGAGGAAGATCCAACCAAATGCGAAAACTCCACTACCAAGGGCAACTATGTGGATGGTAGCTCATACAAAGAAGGATGGGGCTCTTATTTCACTAGAAGTTGCGAAGACAATCATAAGTGACATTCCCTTGGAAATAGCAATACATTGAACTTCAAACCATTGTTATATTGATTGTTTTTTTAACATGTTACCAGTTAACTATGCATGTGATGTTGCCAAAAAAATTGGATGATGAAATATCATATGCAAGCTCTGTAAATCAATCTATTAAGGATGATGCCCTCACCAAGGTTTTAGGACCTAAAATACTAGGTCGGGTTCAGGGTGTTGACAAAGGAGTATCGCCAACTACTCTGTTTGCTAGTGAGGGTTACATACAGAAGTTGTGCCAGATGCAAGAGCATACGATAGAGAAAGAGCAAAAGTGGGAAGAGAAGCTTGCAGAGAATGAAAAAAATATTGCAAAGAATCTTGCAGAGAAAGATAAAAATATTGAAGAGATTTTGACATGGCTTTCACAGATAGAGGTGTGTCAGTTTTTTCATGATTTCATATTTGAAATGTTTACATGTTGCACCCCTAAAGTTGTAATGATCCCTTGCATATAATTCCATAGGTAGCATCACTACATGCTACCCCTACAAGTGGACACAACATTGGTGGTGGTGATCAAGGCATAGGTAGCTTCTCAATACCTTCTAGGCTAGAGTCATCAATGGTATGACTATTATTTCAAATATAAAATGGTTGACTTAGTTTGTATTGTACATTATGCAATGAATTTATCTGGGCTATTGATTTTCCATGTAGGGACTGAAAATGACACCGATCACTCAAACTGAGAGAAGGGAATGCTACTTGACTCAGATCCATAATGATAACATAGTGGCCAAAGGCATGGTGATCAATACTGACCCTGAAGACCTTATACATGGTCAAAATTTGGGTGAAGGTTATTGCAAAGTCAATGTGCACGTCACCCATAAAGAGGAAACAATATTGTATAGAAGGAATGATGACATGGCCACAATGAAGGATGTTGTGGGCTCCTTCATTACCTAGCCTATATCAGACATTGTTTACAAATAAATTATGCCATGTTGTAGCAATATTGTATGATGCTTTGAATTAACATATGACATCAATGATTACAAAAGATATTACCTTTTCTCCATTTACTTCTCCCTTAGTGGTCTATCTGCATAACTGTTATTTTATTTTCATTTAATCTTGCATTGAACTGAGTGTTTTTGTAGTTGATTTTGGTTTATGTAGTTGTTTATTAGTGTTTTGTTCTTCCCTTTTCAAAAGGGTTTATATTCTATTTATGGATAAAATCACTTCTACTCTATATTTGATGTTACCTCTTTTAGTTGTTGACATATGTCTTTATGAGTGACTCGTTCATAGCCCTTGTGTTCTCTTATGTTGCTTGAAGATGATGGAACTTTTTCTAATAGAGGTTGTGACAAGATGGTGCTAGAGCTGAACTCATTCATGCAATTTTGGTTTAAAATGCTCGTTGAAAGAAGTTTTAGATTATAAAACAATGGTAGTATTTTCACACAACAATGATGAGAATGTTTTACAAATGTGCCTATTTGTCCTAGGAAGAAATTTTGGATATGAAGTTGAGAATGCTTAGTTCTATTTGAGGGAAGATATTTTGGGCATAAATTTAACCAAATAATGGAACACCCGGGGTTGTCATTGTTTCAAAATCCATATCTCAAAAAATTGTTATTTCTTCATTCATTTATGACTTGCAACAAATGGCTGACTAAATTAAACATGCCCCCCAAAAATTCTATATTTTGATTTAGCTCTCTGATAGTTTATGTTCCATCTGATGGATGTCAGTCAACTGGTGAAACTTAGAGTATATAGCACTAAGGTAGTTCTCCAATGTAAATATTATTTGTTGTTTACTGACTTTCAATGATAGAGCTTATTACAATATATCCTTTTATGTTTAGAAAGATGAACTATTTGTAATTTTTTGTTGATAACAGTTGATGAATCTTACTTCTGTATAAGAAAATATTTAAAAGACCCTAAAATGTTTCTTATTTCAAAACAATGAACATTTATTTCTTGGTTCAAGCCCATGTCCATATTGCTTCCTATCTCTAATGACATAGCAGGTTTGTAATGTAACAAACTTATTATTAGGTTCTAATCCTCATACATGTGATTATTGTGATCCTTAGTGGTGGACTTGTATGCAACATGGTGTGGTCCTTGTGTTTTACTTGCACAACAATTGGAAATGGTACACAACATTGGCCACCTACATTGTTTGCATGGGTATTCAAGTAGATTGTACAGAGTTGTTTTCTTTTGTTGAACATGGGGAGCATTATGGTCAGGATTTTGGTGTAGAACAGGATAATTTGATAGGTAAATTATGAAGATTCAAAATTGCAAAACATTGTGAGTTAAGTTCAAATTGTAAAAGAGTTGATCAAAAATCCAGTAAACAATGTGTTTGGGGATTGACCGAGTTATTAGGCAAAATACTAAGATTTTCTACAATAATCTTCTTTTGAAATACCATAGACCACCAAGAGCATCATTTGTGACTTGCTGGAGAAGCTATTATGATGTGAGGAAGGGATTAAATATGGTTAAGTTACAATTTGCAAAATGTGTGGTAAATGTAGAGTTTTCAGTTTTGACATTAAATATGTATGAGCATGATATGTAGGATTGAGTTTTTAGTTTTCAATCCACCTGATGTTTTGTGTTAGGTGAAGTCATTTAGGATCAATGTTGGCTTCAATGTCAAGTGTGGTGTTATTAGTGGTGATGATAAAATATTGGCACTGCTATCTGTAATTCTAGAACTGACACCTAAAAGGGACTTTAACATTGATGAAGAATTTGAGACTGAGTGTCTTGATCACTGTAAGGAAAATATGGTTAGATTGTGAGGAAATCCTACCTAGTCTTGATATATGATACTAGTCTTGATATATGATACTAATTGTCACGATCATTTGGTTGCATATTCTTGCATTTTGTTTGGAACTTCATATTTATTTCATTCTTAATACATTATGTCCTCACTACAAGGTATTAGTCCTGGAGAGTATTTTATAGGGATGCCTTGTGGCATGGAAATTTATTTACTGCTACATACAAGGTGATGGAATGATGAGAAGCAAGAAGAATTTAATTTTACAAAGAATTTTAAGATATTTTTTTTAGGCTTGAAGAAATTTGACATGTTTTTGCATTTGCATAAGAAGAAATTATCATGTTCTATGTTAGATGGATTGAACAAACCCTATAAGTGTATCTTTTTTATCTTTTATATTTTTGATAAACTTGCCTATGGACTTGTTATTATGTTCTCCAAAAGATCCTAGAGAAATAATACATATATTCTTTTATGCAAATTGACATTTGCATGATTATTCAAACACATATAATTGGTTCATCTTGTTAATTTTATTTTAATCTATTATGGAGAATGCTTAGCAGGATGTTCAAGAACCGAGGATTTTGAACAAACAAGATTTTTCCATATTTGAAAATTTTTAGGGAGTAGACTTACAACATTGACCCACTAAGAAAATCACATACTGTAGATGACTAGAATACCTTTTCTAAATAGTGATTAGAATTTGCTAAATGTGAAATTCTTGTTTGTATTTGCATCATTTTGGTTATCTTTTCTTTTTGTTTCAAAAATATTTCATATATTACAAAAAAAAAAAAACAAAAAATAAAAAAAAAAAAAAAAAAACTAGAAAATTAGAAATCTTACAAGAAGCTTCTATAAGAAAAATCTTCTATCTATAAAATCAGTAAAAGTAAAGTAGTCTTTAATATCCATGATCCTTATGGAGGATGTTGTTTATGTAATATATGGTTGTCCAACCATACTCCGATTATCGAAACATGGTTGAATGATAACTTAAAATACATGTAAACTATTAGGCCCTCCAATTGGCATTATTTTAGTTTATGTGATAGATTTCTTACCATCTAAACAACCTATACAATCTAAATTATCATGCACTTGGATGCATATACATCCTTCAATTAGATGTCCTTATATCTGGAATCATCTCTCAAGTCAACCATTTAAAAAAGATATATCTTTTATTCTACTAGAAAGTTAGAAGTTGAAAAACAAACAAACAATTTAATAGCTTCTAATTGAAATGCTTTGGATAGAGAGTTATTTACTAATTGTATTTTTAATCAACAGGTTGAATTTAAGTTTTACATCGGCTTATACCATATGAGGAGTAATATGAGAGAGTACATTAAAGTTTCATTTTTAGAATAACTCTCCATGCAATGCTTGCTCTATTTATATATATATGAATGGAAGGTTGGAAAACTAGGAAGGAAGATCAAAAATTCTTTCTCAAATAATGCAGATCTAAGTTTGACTAATAAATATGGTTTCTTAGGGCCGATAAGTTATAATAACAATCCTTTTTTGCCTATATATGGATGCTAAAAAAATGGATCTACCACTCAACTGTTCAAATTACAAGTTGAAATATGGTGTTGATTTTAGATGTGTTATAACCTGAGCCTATCTATTTAGAGACATCAAGGCTTGACATGAAGATCCATACAGTGATTGTTGCTTGAATTTGTGTTTGGGATTTACATGGAAATGGAAATCCAGATGCATTATTGCTAGCTTTAAAGCTTTATGACAAGCTTCCTTCAGAGATGGGAAATTTATGCAAAATATTACCACCTATTAATAGTCTAGGGGATCTATTCATAACTGATCATATGCTATTGCTTATTTCTTCATTGAAGGAATCATCCTTCTATCATCCTTGGGTTCACTCTATCTAGCAAGCTTTATTAGACATTTTATTTGTAGATAAGTTTCATTTTTATTGCATATGTTATCTGTAACTCTCCAAGCAATGCTTGCTCTGTTCGATATATATATATGAATGGAAGGTTGGAAAACTAGACGTGATGGTAAGTAAGCTCATATGCTATTTGCATGCAGGTTATGATGTTGAATCTAGGTAAAAAGATATACAACTGCACAATGTAGCTTTTTATACTACTACATATAATTTAGAATAGGGACAACTACATACAAATCGTTTGTGGTATAATTGTAAATTACATTACTGTTTGGCCTAACTTCTAGTCCCTCCAACATGGATCACCTCCTTTATATATTTTTTTAGGATGAGACCATAAGAGGGTGGTTTTAAACTACCCTCTTAGCCCTAATATGATGGTTATAAACCGCCATCTTAGGGTGACCTAATAGGGTGGTTATAACCACTCTCTTAGGCCTAAGAGGGTGGATTAAAACCACCCTCTTAGGGTCTAAAAATATGGCTATAAACCACCCTCTTAGGCCTAAGAGGTCTTAACCCTAAGAGGGTGGTTTTTAACCACCCTCTTAGTCCTAATATGGTGTTTGAGAACCGCCCTCATAGCCCTAAGAGGATAGTTTTAAATCACCCTCTTAGACCCTAAGAGGGTGGTTTTTTGAGGTGGTTTTTAGCCACCATCGTATGTCGTAGACTTTTTACGATGCCCTCATAGACGATGGCTGAATAACCACCTTTAAAGGTCTTTAAGGATGGTTTATAACCACCATTAAAGCCATTTTTTGGTGTAGTGATAGTGTTTTACTATTAGATAGCCTCTATATTAGCCTTTGTATAGTGACCTCTTTATTTTATTGTTCCAATAAATATCTTCCTTGAAGAACTTGCTTCAAAAAACTAATCCACGACCATGACTAAATTAATATAAAGATATTTTTAGGTAACGTATTTTTTCAATATCTACTTATCTTAGAAAGCTTATAATGATTTATTTTTATTTAATTCTACATGCTTCTATTTCTTTTTTGTAATCTTAGTATTACTTTTCTTCTTTAAAATTTGTTGTTCTATGGAATCTTAACTTCTTCTCTATCTATTGGAGGTTAAAATACTGCTTTATCTCTTGGAGCTATGATGCTCTTTAATCTCTATAAGTTGTGAATGCTTCTCAATATCTGGTAATTATGCTCCTTATCTATTTGAAGTGTTTATACAATATCTAGAATCTATATCCAATGGCGTAGGTCATAGCTAAGAATAAAATATGATTCTCCTCTTTTCTAGAGAACCCAATGTCAATGTCAAGGTGACTATGAATATCGTCAAATGACCAACTTTATCTTGTGTTGACTCTTTCTTAATATTCAATAGTGACTCTCCTCTTCTCTAGAGAATCCTAAATATTATTAGGGTGACTTTTAATATCCCTAAATTTCCAACTTTCTTCTGAATTGGCTCTTTATTTCAATGTCCAACTTTTCTCCTTAGTTGTCCTTCAATCAATCTTAGCTAAGTCCTAGTCTTCATTGGTTTTCCTTAAACCAAGTGGAAATACCCTAGCATCTAAATCAAGGTGACTATTCCTTGTCCCCTCAATATCTACTCAATCATACCTTAAAAAATAGATTCTAAGTCTTCACTACTATCAAAGTGGACAAACTCCAATATTAAGGTGGATAATGTAACTCTATCAAAAATGGATAGATTTAAGTGGTAGCTCTGATACCATTGTTATATTTTAAGCCTTACTACCATAGAATATCATAGGTCCCAATATAAAGAAGCCATAATATTAAAGGTCTAAATATTAATAATGAAGAGTAGAATAATATAAATGAGCAATTAAATATATATCTAAGCTAATACCATAATGAAATAACATTCATTTATAATATCAAATATGAATGTAAAATGGCGAAAATCATTCATGTACAAGCATGCAGAAAACTTACAAAATTAGTTGCTCAAAATATATATATAAGTTTTATTATCAATGCTTATTTCACACCTCCTAGTATGTATTTTCTTGTGCTACATTGTATGGAGCTTCGTATCCATAATATAGATATAATAATGTGACTCTTTACATACTTGAATATTCCTATCCATATGATATAACTCCCATGACCTTTGGCTTATCATCTTGCCACTTGTATACTAGAATATTCACTCCCTTCTTACATGTATACTTGAGTATATGATACTTGCACACTTCTACATGACTATTAATCTCCTATGTGTACTCCTAATACAAGACACTTGTGCACATTCTCTCAATACACACTTTCAAAAATACAAGCTTATACTAAGATGGGGGTGTATAGTATAAGAGCACTTTTTACTTTTCTTTCCAAATCAATATTATGTAATGTATAGATAGTAATATCAATAGCAATAATAAAAGCAATGCACAAATCACCACACACAATAGAGATACATATTTAGCATGGTTTACCCAAAGATAGCTACCTCCATAGAGAAAATATTTCTTCTAAATATTTCTCAAATAATCTCTTGGGAATCCTTCCCAATTACAATGTTTATGGACCTCTGTCCAAAGGAGATGTAGATCCCCTAAATATTATTTGTGGATCTCTATCCATAGGATAACTCCTCCTCCTATACTCTGGTTGGTGATCCTCTAGAAGACTACTACCTCCACTACATTGTCTTGTGGATATCTCTCCACTGAAGACTATTGTCCCCACTCATAAGACCTATCCTCACTACCCTAGATGATGGATCTCTATCCACTGGATACTACTGTCCTATTTGCTCTGTCACCTCCAAATATCTATCTCAAATCTACACTAAATATAGTCTAGTCGATCTAGCACAAATTTGCTCAATAAGTCCACTCAGAACTTGCTCAAATATGCTCAACAAGTTCACTCAGAACTTGCTCAAATCTGCTCAATAATTTTCCTCAGAACTTGCTCAAATCTGCTAAATAGGTCCACTCAAAACCTGCCTAATATTCTCAAAAATATCACATAGAACTTGCTCAAATCTACTCAACAAGTCCACTCAAAACCTACTCAATCTGCTCAACAAGATCACACAGAACTTACTCAAATTTTCTTAATAGGTCCACTCAGAATGTGACAAAATTTACTCAATAATCTCACACAAAACTTGTCCAAATTTTATCAACAAGGTCACATAGAACTTGTCCAAATTTTCTCAATAGGTCCACTCAGAATCTATCCAAATCTACTTAACAAGTTCACACAGAACTTGTCCAAATATGCTCAATAAGTCCTCTCTAAAACATAACCAAATTTGTATTGTAAGTTTCCACAAAATATCACACAAAATCAGTCCACAAGTCTCCTCAAAGACTTACCTCAAATCTACTTAACAAGTCCACACAAAACTTGTCCAATATCATAGAAGCATAAAGAGAATTCTTAGAGACTCAATATGTTCTATACTCAATGCTTAATCACTTTCAATCTCGTAGAAGCATAAAAAGAATTTTTAGAGACTCAATATGTTCTATGCTCAATTCTCAATCACTTTCTCAATTTGCACAATCTCATAGAAGCATAAAGAGAATTGTTAAAGACTCAATATGTTCCACACTCAATTCACAATCACTTTCTCAAATCAAATCAGAATATAGAATAGTTTGTTTTATGGAAATTGAACAATCACTTCATACAACCACTTGACTAGGCTCAACCAACTCAAATAAACAAATAAAGTAATGAAATAACCCTTTCTCACAAATCCTAGTCCAAGCATATATCAACCAACTCAAAATATTTCCAACAATGCTCAACAACAAATCTCACATAACAATGATAATCATGTACTTTTTCAAAACCTAGTTCAAGTTCTTTGCACAACAAACCACTTCAACAAAAATTCTTATAAATCAATCTTCACATAAAAATGATACTTATGTTCTCTTTCAAACCCTAGTTCAATTTCTTCACACAATCCAATGGCTTCAACAACAATGCTTATAAAATAAGGTTTTAACAACTCTTATTCGAGAAAAACTTGAAGCATTAACTCAAACACTTTTGAAAAGTAAACCCTAATCAAATTATTTTCTCTCCAAACTTCATTTTATAGAAATCCAATCAATCAACTTAACCAAGTAAGAGTTTTCCCGTACCTTTTGCTTGACAAGGAGTAGATCTCACAAATCTACCACACTCTCTCCATGGTTTTCAAAACCTTAACCTCTGCCTCTGCGAATGCCCTAGCTACGGGCTTCACAACCACGTGTGCTTAATGCATGTTGAGAACCACAATTCTCTATGTGCACTATATTCCTTCCCTGGTGCCTTAATCAAAAAATGTAAAGCACGAAAACTTTCCCCTTTGCACATGTACTCAATGGGATTCGAATGTGGGTTTGTTTCCCCACAACCGCCTTAGCAGAAAAATGCGTTACCAATGGACCACCATTTCCACCTTTGTCTTGGGAACCAACCTCACTCACTATAACACTAGCGCATAAGACAAAAAGTCATTCATCTTCTTCCTCACCTAAAACATTGAATCACACAATAATTTACTTTGTCACATTAATTGAAATCGATGAGGGATAATTTACAAGGTCTTTTGGCCTCCCTTTTATACACGAATGTTCCATTGTCTTCAAACGTCGGCACTCCAAATTTTTTGATGACGTCGATGCATTTAACCCTTGTAATTTATAAATGATTTACACTCCAAGGAATTTAAATTTTATAAATTAAAACTATAACCTTTGTCTTTTAAGGCCTTCTCTTGTTGCACAACTTTGTATTGATGATATTTATTTATAAAATTTAAATTCCTTTTGAATTTAAATTTTTTATAAAATAAATATTAGACCTCCTTTGAACTTACAATAGGCCTCCTTGTGTATTTATGAAAACCCTTTTTAACTTATGCTCTCATATAATATTAAAATATTATGGAGCCCTTTTGCCTTTAACTTATGCATTGTTGAAGCTTCTTCCTAGATATTAATGACACCTTTGATGACTTTACTTTTTTTCGAAATCCTTGACATTAATGATGACTTCATTTATTGTCATAAATGACAACTTTAACTCTTAGGACTCAAATTTCCAACAATCTCCCCTTTGTCATTGATGGCAACCCAAAAACTTTTTATTGAAAACTTGAATTCTTCTTTTGCGCTTCTCCCCTTGGCTCAATGCTCTCTCAAATATCAAATCTCTCCCCAATACTCAAATATCTCTCCCATTTTGACATCAATGGCGAAGGGTCACCTTTGGGACTCAGTTCTAATAATAAGCCTCTTATATTAGTCCCTCCCCCACATTATTTTAAGGTGATTAATTCTAGGGTGGGAGTATTTCTACTCCCAAAAAGCATTGTTCTTTACCTTTATCCTCTTCTCTTCTTTTATAAATTTTTTGAATCCTCTGACTGTTTCTATCTATGTCTATGTTCTTGTCCATGTCATAATTCCTATTCCTATTCACATCCATGTTCTTGTTCCTATTCCTATCCATGTTCCTATTCATTTTCTTGTTCCTGCTCATATCCATGTTCTTGTTTCTATTTATGTTCTTGTTCATGTTCCTGTTCATGTTCATGTTCCTGTTCATATTCATGTTCCTGTTCATACCTATTTTTGGAATGTCTGCTCTACACCACTTTGCTATATGACCATAATTATTGCACTTATAACACTTAATGTTATTATTCCTTGGAGGTGCAAATGTCTTACGATTTCTCCTCATGAAGCCATATCCTCTTCTGTCATGAACCCTACAATTCATTACATTGTTACCAAACTGATTACATGAGTAACAATACCCATGAAAAAGTTTTCCATTATCATATTCATGTATTTCATGTGTCCAGAACTATGAAGCCATGTGACCAAATCTGTGACATGAAAAACATCTTCCATTGAAGTTTCCTTATATTGACCTCATTGGTCTCATGTTTTGATTAATGTTCCATCTGTATCTTCTTTGTGCATTTTTTCTATTTTTGTTGAACTCTCTATTGTCCAACCCATCCTATGATGTCTCACTTTCTTTTACATTGTATTCTTCTGAAGTATATTCATCTAAAGTTTATTCTCCTCCAAAACTTGAAGTTGACTCTACTTCCCATTTCTTTTGAACCTTTTCAAGTCCAAGACCTATTTTATTTGATGTAGTCTTTTGTGTCTTGATGAACTTATCCAAGTTCTTTGAGTTATTTTTAAATCCTTTCATCTTGATATTGGAGTCTAAATATTCTTTTAGTAGTGCCACTTCTTGTGCTAACTTATCACATTCCAAGATATTTGCTTCTAACTTATCTTTGAACTTCTTTGCTTTAGCCTTTGATTTTTCTAAATCCTCTATGAGCAATCTTATTTCTTCATCACATTCTTGAAACTGAATTTCAAGTTTAGAGTGTTGCTTCCTTACCTTATTTACTGTGTCAAGGGCATATATAAGTTATCCCTTGAGATCATAACTATTTTCTTTTGAATAATCCTCTATTTGTTTACCTTTTTCCACATCATTACTCTCTTTTGGCTTGTCTTCTATAGGATCACTTACTTCTTCTTATAATGCCATTAGAATATTTTCATCTTGTCCTTAAAGTGCATTCTCATACTCATCATCACTAAAGCTATAACCATCCCTTGTACAATCATATTCAATATGTTCAAAGTTACCACATCTAACATACTTGAGAATAACTGGAGTTTTCGTAACTGGTTCTTTTTCTTCAATCATAAACATAACTTCATCTCTATCATTGTCTTAAAAAATAGCATCACTATCACTTGAGTACTTACTTGAATTATCTGCATAGTAGCTCCTCTTTTGTCTTTGAAATAACTTCTTTCCTTATCTGTTTTGTCCATCCTTGATTTTCTTATGATGCTTATCATGCCTATATCTTTTTGATTTCCTATACTTATGATCCTATTTTTTTCATCATTGTTGTTATTTGGTTCTTTAAAATATTTTGTAAAATGTCCATACTTTCCACAATTGAAACACTTAACAAATTTTAGATCTATGGATCTCCTGGAACCTTTATTTCTTATATCATAATTAGCTTATTCATCACTGGATG
The DNA here is from genome assembly GCA_028583015.1 of Wollemia nobilis. Lineage (NCBI taxonomy): Eukaryota > Viridiplantae > Streptophyta > Pinopsida > Araucariales > Araucariaceae > Wollemia > Wollemia nobilis. Next base: position 5,846,193 of record JAQPPZ010017221.1, read on the forward strand.
ACTCACTACTTGATTATAACTTATTACCTCTTGCCTTCTTGATTGCTTTGAAGGTTCCTTCCTTCTTGGAAATAGGATCTTTTGTTCGTATCTCAAAAATTGTAAGCACACCAAGCAAGTTATTTCTTGTCAATGAATCACCTTCCATTGATACTTTTATAGCAGGAACCTATTCACTAAATATTTTTGGAAGAGTTCTTAAGACTTTATCACAAACATCTGATTCATCAATATTCATTCCAAGTCCTTGCATATCATTAACAAACTCATCAATTCAAATTAGATAAGCACTGATATTTTCTTCATCATTCATTCTCAATATTTTAAATTGTCCTTTGAGATTTCATATCTTTGCTTTCTTGACACTTTTATTTTCGTCATATATACTTTGCAATTTATCCCACATTTCTTTTGTAGTTCTACAATGCATAACTTTCATATATTATGTTCTATGCAAACCTCTCACAAGTGCATTCATTGATTTTGAATTATAGTGTTGTAGAAGCTTACCTTCCTTATATGTAGGAGGATTGACTACTGGATCATATCCTGTTGGCAATTTTGGGCACCTTGAGTACATTGCCTTTGCCTAAGTTTAGTTGTTGTCATTGATGTCAAGGAGCTATTGGTAGATGTTGTTTTTGATGTCGAGAAACTATTGGAGCAATTTGTTTTTATGTCCAAGGATGTGTTTTTGTTGAAGGTTTCGGTTGGTCAGTAAGTCTCCAAGAAAATCGGAGTAGCCCAGTTGCCAAAAATCCAAAAAAAGATAAAGTAGAATAAGTTTGCAGGCTGCTGGAAAAACTGTCGTGATTTCGTGACATGTTTGAGGAGAGAGAAAGTCATGATTTCGCGACATGCAGGAAGGCAGAGGCAAAGCGGGCAAAAGTGTCACGATTTCGTGACATGTTTGAGGAGAGAGAAAGTTTGGCCAAAACTGTCGCGATTTCGCGACATGCAGGAAGGCAGAAGCACAACGGGCAAAAAGTGTCGCGATTTCGTGACAAGTTTTGAAGAAGTTGTACGGATGCAGAAAGTGTCACGATTTCGTGACAAGTTGAGTTGGCAGTGTTGAGTTGCAGGAAGTGTCACGATTTTGTGACAAGTTTCGAAGAAGTTGTACGGATGCAGAAAGTGTCACGATTTCGTGACATGTTCCAGTTTCACGAGTAGTTGGCAAGAAAGATCCTAAGGCAGTGAAAGCGTCACGATTTCGTGACATGTTTCATTTTCGCTAGTGCAAACCAAGAAAAGGATGAAGAAGCAAGAGGTGTCACGATTTCGCGATAGAGTTGCTGATGACGTCAGCAAAAGGCAAAGGTGTCGCGATTTCGTGATAGTTGCGAGAGAAGAAGGCTTTGAAGTCTAGAGCGTCGCGATTTCGTGACCAAAATCATGATGACGTCGGCAAGAGGCAAAGGTGTCACGATTTTGTGACAGTTGCGGAGAAGAAGGCCTTGAAGTCTAGAGCGTCGCGATTTCGCGACAAGATTCATGATGACATCAGCAAAGGCTGTAGTGTAGCGATTTCATGACAGTTGCGAAGAAGAAGGCAGTGAAGTCTAGAGCGTCATGATTTCGTGACAAGTTTCATGATGACATCAACAAAGGCTGTAGTGTCACGATTTCACGACAACAACGGAGAAGAAGGCAGTGAAGTCTAGAGCGTCACGATTTCATGACAAGATTTACGATGACGTCAGCAAAGGCTGTAGTGTAGCGATTTCGTGACAACAAACCAAAGAAGGTGTACGACAGACCAAGGCATAGCGATATCATGACATGTTTGAGTTTCGCACGAGAAAAGCTATAGAACAGTAGAGGCGGTTGAAGCCGACGAAGTTAACCTTGGCCGACGAAGTATAAGGTTTTACAGTCGACGTGTTAGAAGATTGATCAGCCGACTAAAGAACAAGATTTCATCTTGAGATTGTGAGTATTAAAGGAGGACTGTTTGAGCATTTTTGTGTATCGATCGATGTGTGCTTTCGAAGTGTGGCGTTCGTAGAGTTAGTGCGACAAGCAAGGTTCGACAATCGAAAAAGCAGAGAGTGAAGTTCGATTGCAGCATCAAAGTGCATTTCGTTGAATCTTCTAAGTGTAGAAGTCTATGTTGTTGTATACATGAAGAATGTGCTGCTGTTTATGAGAAGACTGTGCGAAGAATATTCTGTTGTGATTGTGACTTGTGTTCGCACAGGTTGGGTAATAGAAAGAAAAGTGCGCGCAGTAGATGCTGCTATAATTGCGAACGGTTGTGAAGAACAAATAGTGATCAAGTGCTGCTGTAAGTTGAGAAGAGAGTGTTGTGGTAATTTAAGAAGACTGTGCTGCTGTAGTTGTGCAGACAGTGAAGAATTGTTTTCCAAACCAAGTGCCGAAAAGAACAAAGAAAGAGGACAAAATTGTGCCAGACCGAAGGACTGTGTTTTGGTGTAGAAAAGAGGACCAGCTTGCTGTGACAGAGTTGAGGACAGAGATCTCCAACTAGAGTAGGGAAGACAGGTGTCTTCTGTGGAAAGAGTTCCACTTGCTAAGGGCAAAAGAGATAGAGGTCTTCTAGAGGATCACTAGCAAAGCAGATTTAGGGGAAGGTGTCTCCTTTGGGCTGAGGCTCATAAACATTGTAATTGGGAAGGATTCCCAGAGGTTTTGATATAACTTTTAGAAGAAAAGTTTTATCCGTGGAGTAGCCCACCTTGGGTGAACCACGTAAATTGCTGTGTCTTATTGTGGATTGCTTCTTATGCACTGTTTTACTGCTGTTATTATTGCTATCTTATTTTGCATGTTAATGGTTTGAAAGCTGTATTGATAGATAAATTTAAAAGAGGTCTTATACTGTTCACCCCCCCTCTCAGTATAAGCTTGTGTTCTACAATTGGTATCAGAGCCAGTGCCTTCGAAAAGTTTAACGACTTGAAGGAAAAGTTTACAAAGAACACAATGGACTACTCGAGTGGCAATGCAACACCTATTCTTGACGGATCAGATTTTGGTCTGTGGAGTGCAAGAATGAAAGTCTATCTAATGGCGCTCGGTAATGAGGTATGGGAAGTTGTTGAAGATGGGTATACCATTCCTGCAAATGGTCCTTACACTAAAGAAGACAGGCTCCTACATCACAACAATTCAAAAGCCATGAATGCAATCCTGAAAGGTTTACAGAAGGCTGATCTTACCAAAGTTATTCACTGCAAAATAGCTAGTGAAATGTGGAAACAATTGCAGGTTGTTCATACAGGTGATGCAAATGTCCGAAAGGCCAAATTGAGACATTTTAAAGGTATGTTTGAACAACTCAAGATGAATGATGATGAAAATATTAGTGACTACATGCTTCGGATGGATGAAATTGTGAACTCCATGAAAGACTTAGGTCTTGAACTTGCTGAAAATGATGTGTGTGATAAGATTTTAAGATCTCTTCCAAATAGATTTAGCGAAAAGATTTCTGCTATTGAGGAAGCCAAAGATTTAGATAAATTGAAAAAGGATGAGCTCCATAGTATTCTTGCGGCATTTGAATTGAGGACACAAGTGAAAGTTGATGTAAAGAAAGAGGCGACTTTCAAAGCTATAAATAAATCAAAGGGCAAACAGATTCAAGAAAGTGATGAGTCTTCTAGTGAGGAAGAGGCATATTACAATAGGAAAGACAAGTTTTCCAGAAAGCACAAAAGCAAGAAAAATATAAGATGTTTCAACTACGGGAAATTTGGTCATTATGCTACTGACCGTATCTTGTTTCTAAAGATGAAAGTGATGAAGATATACGGGATGTTAAAAGCAAGGATTACGAAAAGCACAGGTATTACAGAAACAACAAAAATGAGTACAACAATCACCAGAAAAGCAAAGATGAGTACAACAATCATGGAAAGAGGCATTCTCACAAGAATAAGAAGAGCTTCTACTTGGACAAAGCAAGTAAGTGTTCTAGCAGTGAAAGTGACAGTTCTTCTAGTGATGATGAAAATGAGATGCTGTTCATTTCAAGAAAAAGAGGAAGAACCGAAACACAAATTCATTATCATGAAATGTTTTAGATGTGGAAATTTTGGGCACCTTGAGGATGATTGCAGAAATGATGATTTGGCTGCTAGTATGTATGAGGATGTTTCAGAAAACCCCAATGAAGATGCATGTATGGTTTTTGAAAAAGGTAGCACCTCTAGTGATAAGAAATCTGAAAAAGGCTGTGATGATTCAAAGCGCCATCAAATAGAGGATCTTGAATGCGAACTCAATAATGCTCTTAGTGTTTTGAAAAAGGAAAGAAAGAAGAATGATAGACTCAAGATTAAGGTAGATGAATGTTGTATGGAGATAGATGAACTTGTAGAAAATCTTGAAGTATCTATGGCTAAGACACAAGAACTCAAGAATGAGTTAGAATCTAAAATTCTGGAGTATAGTGAGTTAGAACAGGAAATAGCTTCTTTGAAAGAAGAAAATAAAGAGTACAAGGATAAGCTCTACAGATTTCAGGATAGCTCCAAGAAGGTTAAATTTCTCATCGAAGGACAAAGAAAACCAACAGATAAAACAGGTCTCGATTTTGTTGAGCCGCACAAGGAACAGGTTGGGGAATCTAGCAAAAGATTTCAAAAGAAAGAGAGTCCTATTGAAGAAAGTACTTCAGATCATGAGTCCGTAAGTGATGAATACGCAGAAATAGAAAATGATATTCAGACTGAGAAGAAGAAGTTTTCGGGACCCATGAAGTCGAACAAAAGAAAATTTCACGGCAGATGTTATGTGTGTCACATATTTGGTCACATGGTTGTACAGTGCATGACTCAAATGAAGAGAGTAAATGACAGTTTTAGGAGACGTAATTTCTTTCAAGGGTATTGCTACTCTTGTCAACAATTCGGGCACAAGGCAATTTTTTGCAAGACAAATAACACGAACTGGGTTAGTCAGAACAGGCGAATTCAAAGAACAACCATGACTGATATTGTTACCTGCTATAAATGCAACAATGAAGGACACCTAGCTAGACAGTGTAGAGCTGATCTTCTGAGATACAGGAACAGAAACAACGACATGAACAAGTCCAAGAATCAAGGCATGGATAAAAATAGGAATGATAACAAAAATAGGAAAAATGACATGAACAGGTCCAAGGATCAAGGTATGGATAAGAACAGAAAAGATAAAAGAAACAGGAATAGTAGTATTAACAGGTCCGAGGATCAGAACAGTGACAGGAACAAAAATACAGGAAAAGAATTCAAGAGAAGGCCCGACAAAGAAATCTTGGACACTAATGATGATGAGTGTTTAATGGGAGTGTCACTCCCAACCCTATTTTAATCATCTCATCAGGAGATGGGGGAGGGACTAAGCTAAGAGGCTCATTCTTAGTCCCAAGCCCCAAAGGTGACCCTTTGCCATTGATGACAAAGGGGGAGAGATTTAAGTAAGGGGGAGAGTTTTCAAGAGAAGAGGAAAGCTTCAAATCAGGGGGAGCAAAACTTGGAGAGATTGATTTCAGTTTTGACTCTTGAAAGATGTGTTTTAGATAAGGGTTGCCATCAATGACAAAGGGGGAGATTGTTGGCAATTTTGGGCACCTTGAGTACATTGCCTTTGCCTAAGTTTAGTTGTTGTCATTGATGTCAAGGAGCTATTGGTAGATGTTGTTTTTGATGTCGAGAAACTATTGGAGCAATTTGTTTTTATGTCCAAGGATGTGTTTTTGTTGAAGGTTTCGGTTGGTCAGTAAGTCTCCAAGAAAATCAGAGTAGCCCAGTTGCCAAAAATCCAGAAAAAGATAAAGTAGAATAAGTTTGCAGGCTGTTGGAAAAACTGTCACGATTTCGCGACATGTTTGAGGAGAGAGAAAGTCACGATTTCGTGACATGTAGGAAGGCAGAGGCAAAGCGGGCAAAAGTGTCATGATTTCGTGACATGTTTGAGGAGAGAGAAAGTTCGGCCAAAACTGTCGCGATTTCGCGACATGCAGGAAGGCAGAAGCACAGCGGGCAAAAAGTGTCACGATTTCGCGACAAGTTTCGAAGAAGTTGTACGGATGCAGAAAGTGTCACGATTTCGCGACAAGTTGAGTTGGCAGTGTTGAGTTGCAGGAAGTGTCGCGATTTCGTGACAAGTTTCGAAGAAGTTGTACGGATGCAGAAAGTGTCACGATTTCGTGACATGTTCCAGTTTCACGAGTAGTTGGCAAGAAAGATCCTAAGGCAGCGAAAGCGTCGCGATTTCGTGACATGTTTCATTTTCGCTAGTGCAAACCAAGAAAAGGATGAAGAAGCAAGAGGTGTCACGATTTCGCGACAGAGTTGCTGATGACGTCAGCAAAAGGCAAAGGTGTCGCGATTTCACGACAGTTGCGGAGAAGAAGGCTTTGAAGTCCAGAGCGTCATGATTTCATGACCAAAATCATGATGACATCAGCAAGAGGCAAAGGTGTCACGATTTCACGATAGTAGCGGAGAAGAAGGCAGTGAAGTCTAGAGCGTCACGATTTCGCGACAAGATTCATGATGACGTTAGCAAAGGCTGTAGCGTCGCGATTTCATGACAGTAGCAGAGAAGAAGGTAGTGAAGTCTAGAGCATCATGATTTCATGACAAGTTTCATGATGACGTCAGCAAATGCTGTAATGTCACGATTTCATGACAGCAACAGAGAAGAAGGCAAGTGAAGTCTAGAGCGTCGCGATTTCGTGACAAGATTTACGATGACGTCAGCAAAGGCTGTAGTGTAGCGATTTCGTGACAACAAACCAAAGAAGGTGTACGACAGACCAAGGCGTAGCGATATCGTGACATGTTTGAGTTTCACACGAGAAAAGCTACAGAACAATAGAGGCGGTTGAAGCCGACGAAGTTAACCTTGGCCGACGAAGTATAAGGTTTTACAGCCGACGTGTTAGAAGATTGATCAGTCGACTAAAGAACAAGATTTCATCTTGAGATTGTGAGTATTAAAGGAGAACTGTTTGAGCATTTTTGAGTATCGATCGATGTGTGCTTTCGAAGTGTGGCGTTCACAGAGTTAGTGCGACAAGCAAGGTTCGACAATCGAAAAAGCAGAGAGCGAAGTCCGACTACAACATCAAAGTGCATTTCGTTGAATCTTCTAAGTGTAGAAGTCTGTGCTGTTGTATACATGAAGAATGTGCTGTTGTTTATGAGAAGACTATGCGAAGAAGATTCTGTTGTGATTGTGACTGTGTTCGCACAGGTTGTGTAATAGAAAGAAAAGTGCGCGTAGTAGATGCTGCTATAATTGCGAACGGTTGTGAAGAACAAACAGTGATCAAGTGCTTGCTGTAAGTTGAGAAGAGAGTGCTATGGTAATTTAAGAAGACTGTGCTCTTTGTAGTTGTGCAGACAGGTGAAGAATTGTTTTCCAAACCAAGTGCTGAAAAGAACAAAGAAAGAGGATAGAATTGTGCCAGACCGAAGGATCTGTGTTTTGGTGCGAGAAAAGAGGACCAACTTGCTTGTGACAGAGTTGAGGACAGAGATCTCCAGCCGGAGCGAGGGAAGACGGGTGTCTTCTATGGAAAGAGTTCCACTTGCTAAGGGCAAAAGAGATAGAGGTCTTCTAGAGGATCACTAGCAAAGCAGATTTAGGGGAAGGTGTCTCCTTTGGGTTGAGGCTCATAAACATTGTAATTGGGAAGGATTCCCGAGAGGTTTTGATATATCTTTTAGAAGAAAATTTTTATCCGTGGAGTAGCCCATCTTGGGTGAACCACGTAAATTGTTGTCTCTTATTGTGGATTGCTTCTTATGCATTTGTTTTCTTGTTGTTATTACTTGCTATCTTATTCTGCATGTTAATGGTTTGAAAGCTATATTGATAGATAAAGTTAAAAGAGGTCTTATACTGTTCACCCCCCCCTCTCAGTATAAGCTTGTGTTCTTCATATCCAAATTCCACTGCATCCCAAATTTCATTACCAAGTGTCATTAGGTAGATCCTCATCATCATAATCCAAAACATATAGTCACTTCCATCAAATACTGGTGCTAAGTTATTTGAGGACACTTCCTTAGGATCCATTGTGTTCTTGTTAGCTTTTCCTTCAAGATTTTAGAATATTATGAAGGCACCCACTCTAATACCAATTTAAGAACACAAACTTATACTTAGAGGGGGGGTGAAAAATATAAGAGCACTTTTTACTTTTCTTTCCAAATCAATATTATGCAATGTATAGATAGCAATATCAATAGTATTAATAAAAGCAATGCATAAATAACCACACATAATAGAGACACAGATTTAACGTGATTCACCCAAATATGGCTACCTCCACGAAGAAAATATTTCTTCTAAATATTTCTCAAATAATATTTTGGGAATCCTTCCCAATTACAATGTTTATGGACCTTTGTCCAAAGGAGATGTTGATCCCCTAAATCTAGTTTGTGGATCTCTATCCATAGGAGAACTCCTTCTCCTTTGCTCCAGTTGGTGATCCTCTAGAAGACTACTACCTCCACTTCACTGGCTTGTGGATCTCTCTCCACTGAAGACTCTTATCCCCACTTAGAAGACCTATCCTCACTGCCCTGGCTTATAGATCTCTATCCACTAGAGACTATTGTCCTCTCTACTCTATCACCTCTAAAGCTTTGTCTCAAATTTGCATTAAACACAGTCTAGTCGGTCTAGCACAAATATGCTCAACAAGTCCACTCAGAACTTGCTCAAATTTGCTCAACAAGTTCACTCAAAACTTGCTCAAATCTACTCAACAAGTTAACTCACAACTTGATCAAATTTTCTCAACAGGTCCACTCAGAACCTGCTCAATATACTCAATAAGCTCACACAAAACTTTCTCAAATCTGCTCAACAGGTCCACTCAGAACCTGCTCAATATGCTCAACAAGCTCGCATAGAACTTGCTCAAATATTCTCAACAGGTCCACTCAGAACCTGCTCAATATGCTCAACAAGATCACACAAAACTTGCTCAAATCTGCTCAACAGGTCCACTCAGAACCTATACAAATTTTCTCAATGAGCTCACACAGAACTTGTCCAAATTTTCTCAACAAGCTCACATAAAACTTGTCCAAATATGCTCAATAGGTCCACTCAAAACCTGTCCAAATATTCTCAACAAATTCACACAGAACTTGTCAAAATTTGCTCAATAAGTCCTTTCTAGAACTTAACCAAATATGTATTGTAAGCTTCCACAAAAGCCCACACAAAATCAGTCCACAAGTCTCCTCAAAGGCTTACCTCAAATCTGCTTAAAAAGTCCACACAGAACTTGTCCAATCTCATAGAAGCATAAAGAGAATTGTTACAGACTCAATATATTCTATACTCAATACTCAATCACTTTCAATCTCATAGAATCATAAAAAGAATTGTTAGAGACTCAATATGTTCTATGCTCAATGCTCAATCACTTTCTCAATTTACACAATCTCATAGAAGCATAAAGAGAATTGTTAGAGACTCAATATGTTCTACATTCAATGCTCAATAACTTTCTCAACTCAAATCAGAATATAAAATAGTTTATTTTCTGGAGCTTGAACAATCACTTCATACAACCACTTGACTAGGCTCAACCAACTCAAATCAACCAATAAAGTAATGAAATAGCCCTTTCTCACAAACCCTAGTCCAAGCATATATCAACCAACTCAAAATTTTTCCAACAATGCTCAACAACAAATCTCACATAACAATGATACTCATGTTATTTTTCAAACCCTAATTCAAGTTCTTTGCACAACAACCCACTTCAAAAACAATGCTTATAAATAAATCTTCACATAAAAATTATACTTATGTTCTCTTTCAAACCCTAGTTCAAGTTCTTCACACAATCCAATGGCTTCAAAAAAAATGCTTATAAAATAAGGTTTTAACAACTCTTTATTCCAGAAAACCTTAAAGAATTAACTCAAAAACTTTCAAAAAGGAAACCCTAATCAAATAATTTTCCCTCAAAACTTTATTTTCTAGAAATCCAATCAATCAACTTAACCAAGGAAGAGTTTTCCCATACCTTTTTGCTTTACAAGGAGTAGATATCACAAATCTACCACACTCACAATCACTTTACCTCTCCAAGGGTTTCAAACCCTTAACCTCTACCTTCGTGAACTCCCTAGTCGTGGGCTTCACAACCATGTGTGCTCAATGCATGTTGAGAACCAAAAGGATCTACATGCACTATATTCCTTCCCTGGTGCCTTAATCAAAATATGCAAAGCATGAAATCTTTCTCCTTTGCATATGTACTCAATGAGATTCGAACGTGGTTCTGTCTTCCCATAACCGCCTTAGCAAACAATGCATTGCCAATGGACCATCGTGTCCACCTTTGTCTTGGGAACTAACCTCACTCGCTATAACCCTTGCGCATAATATGAAAAGTCATTCATCTTCTTCCTCACCCAAAACTTTGAATCACATAACAATATACTTTGTTGCATTAATTAAAATTGATGAGGGATAATTTGCAAGGTATTTTGTCCTCCCTTTTATACACGAAGCTTCCATTGTCTTCAAATGTCGATGCTCTAAATTTTTCAATGACGTCGATGCATTTAACCTTTGTAATTTATAAATAATTTAAATTCCAAGGAATTGAAATTTATAAATTATAATTATAACCTTTGGCTTTTAAGGCCTTCTCTTGTTGCACAACTTTGTATTGATGATATTTATTTATAAAATTTAAATTCCTTTTGAATTTAAATATTTTATAAAATAAATATTAGACCTCCTTTAAACTTTGCAATAGGCCTCCTTGGGTATTTATGAAAACCCTTTTTAACTTATGCTCTCATATAATATTAAAATATTATGGAGCCCTTTTGCCTTTAACTTCTACACTGTTGAAGCTTCTTCCTGGATATTAGTGACACCTTTGATGACTTTATTTTTTTCGAATTCCTTAACATTAATGATGACTTCATTTCTTTACATCAATGACAACTTTAAATTTTAGACTCAAAATGTCCAACAACTTGCATACTAACTTACATGAAACTTATGTGTTTTCTACACATTGCACTCTTACATGATACTTGTGCATTTCTTGCACATTAAAACTTACATAAAAGGGTAAATATAAATTACTCATATAAACTATAGACTCAACCCTAATATATTGTATATTTACATTTGTACCATGAAGGTACTATGGGGGTACATTAGCATATACCAAATAATGTAATATTCCTCAACAAGGAGTGCCCCCCTATAGTACTAAAATATAACTTTAAAAAATATAATTATAATTTAAACTCAAAATAATGTAATTCATAAAGTTCTATTTTTTTATCAAATTGTAAATAGAGGTTCCCCAAAATATGCTCAAATTTGTAGAAATAAATTTTACTATCAAGATAACTCAAAATGAGGGATTTACTTGTATTTTCTAACCCCTTTGCATAGAGTTATCAAATTGATACAATGAAGAGGAAGATCTATGATAGAGAATAGGTATTTTAAAAACAATTATGAGTACCAAGAATATTATTCTATGTTGATTATTAATATGATACCACAAATATCGTAGTATTTACAAATATGGTAAAACTAAGATTAAATTATACCCCACATCTAGTCTCTATAAATGGCATGGTTGAAAAATGGTATTTAAGAAGTGTATTGTTATAGATAGAAGTATATATAATACATGGTCAAGAAATCCTTCTTAATCTAAAAAAAGCAAACTGCATGTCATCCAAAAAAATTGTTAGAAACTCTCCAATCATGAGGAGAAGTTTGAACTTTTTCTCATGAAAGAGACATTGATACAAACAATCAGGCTGATGTTCATTTCAATAAAGAATTTATATTTGAAACTAAAAAAATTAAGAAGCATTGTAAGTGAATAAGGATTACAAAGGATTATCTAATTTTAAAAAGCGTTTCATACATTATGGGCATATAGTTTAGATGATCATGTGTAAAATGTGTAATATATATAATATATTAGTAAATAAAATCAAATATATTATTCATCTTGGAAAGTGGTTGTATAGGGTACTTATGTTTGTGTTTGATCAGGTAACCATATAGTCTATCCCTAGATCCTTCAACCACCATGCATATACCATGGTTGTTGCTACATCTTTGTTTTATTTGGAGTGATGATGATCAAGCATCAATTATCATTAGACAACTCTGAAAGCCTACATAACTTGGTTATTGTTTTGTTTCATTATATATTTTGACCATTGAAGCTTCCACATCTAAACCATGATATACTGATATCTTTAATTTTATTAAGAATGGTTTGATTCTTGATGGTTTAGATTGTAATTAGGATAAGCTTTTGTGCAAAAGAGCATGTTGATTCGTTAAAATTGGTAATACTTTGTATCGATATTATTTTTAAGGCATCCTCTTGCAATGAATTAACTCTGATGAATCCTGACTGGATCTTGGTGAAGCTCATGAAGGTTCATGTGGAGGCCAATTTAGTAGCAATGTTATTTCTAAAAAGCTCCTTCAGATAGGGTATTATTATCCTTCCATGAAGAAAGATGCATATGACCATGTTTGATGCTGCAAAAAGTTTCAACACCATGACAACCTTGTTCAGGCTCCTTCTCAACACCTTCAAGTTATTTCTTCCCCTTGAATATTTTCCATGTGGGGATTGAACAATATAGGGAATATTAACCCAATGTCATCTAATGGTTACAATTTTATCATAATAGTGATAGAGTAATTCTATAAATGGGTCAAAGCCATGCCCTTGGCCATGGTGACTAGAGCTCAGGTTTCCAAGTTCATATTTAACCGGATCCTTTGTAGGTTTGGGATCCCTTTAGTGATTATATTTGACAATGGCATTCCTTTTAAGAATAAGGATATCCATAAACGTTATTCTAAGTATAATATTCAGCATAGGTGGTCAAGTCCATATTACCCTAAGGGTAAAATATAAGCCAAAGCATCCAATAATTCTTTGATTAAGATCCTCAAGAAGTTGGTTAGTAAGACTAGTTTTGACTAGCATATCCAGCTTTATCCAACTCTATGGGCCTATCACTCTAGTGTGTGAACCTCTATAAGCACTTCTTTGTACATATTGGCCTATGGGACTAATGTGATCTTTTCATTTGAGTTAGAGGTTACTTCATTATGCATCTTGTTACCGGATGCCTCAGTTGACAATGAGTATTGCTTAGATCATTTGAATAAATTAGAGTTGTTGGATGAAAGTGCATTCATACCTTAGAGAATTTATGGCCTATAAAAATAGGCTCAAATGATCTTATTCCAAGATATTTTGCAATATTTATTTTAAGGTTGAGGAATTTATCCTCAAGGAAAACCATAATAACACCAATGCTCGATTTGATCTTAAAGGTAAATGTTAACCCAATTTGTTAAGCTCCTTTGCCATAATAGCCAAGTTTGGTTTAGGGGTCTATAATTTGGCTTCTTTGTATGGTAAATAACTTAAAGAACCAATAAATATAATGCATCTAAAAGGATACTATGCATAACTTTGTGCTCTACATATTCATATTGCATTTAGCTTAGATGCCATACTACATTTGGTCTGATTGTTCATAATACATGATTTCCTATCATATTTTACATGTTTTACCTGATATTTTATTCCTTGCATTTTTCTTGTCATACAATTGCATTGTTTCTTGCTTATATTAGCATGATTGCTTGATCATACAGATTTGGGATATTTCATGATAATTGCAAGTGATGAAACCTAGTTAGGTAATATCTCACATGCATTTCACTCACACTAGGACTCTGATGCCTAGTGAATACCCAACCTAGGACCCATCTTCATGCATTTTCATTTTTGTATTTCATTCATTGCCTATTTTTCTCATTTCTTCCCTTATATTCCTTGACATTGAAAGTATAATCATCATGCCAATTCTCTCTAATTCAAGTAATATAGTTCTTCTTTTGTGTATCCTTACCCCTCACTTTATATTTTGTCAATACAAGGATTCATGTTCTTTTAATTCTATTTGTAGATCATGTTTTGTTCACACTTTTTCCTTTCTCAATATTCTAATTCGAGAAGGACACACACACAAACTGGTCTTCTTCTTCATATCTATTTTCTAGCACATGCATACACAAGTTATACTTTTCTATGATCACTCATCTTTTGCATGCACCACACCCCTATTAGGTAGTACTCCCTTTGGAAAATCATTCACATCATTTCAAGCACCCCATAATGGATAGCTTCATGGTCATGAGCGAGGGGTAACCTCCATTCAACCACTTGCATGCATACACATTAGTGGGTATATCTATTTTTCTATAGCTATTAACAAAAACTACATCCATGTTGGGTACCACTCCACTTGACCATCTTTGTGAGCATAACACCCTTACAAGATAGCTTCATGACCGCTAGCGAGGGAAAACCTCCATTAAACCATTTTTGAGCATACATCCTCATAGAGTTTCATTTTGTTTATTTTATTTTTATTTTATTTGACCTTTTGGAGCTTTTACTTTCTTATTCTTTTGCCTTTTTTTATTTAATCATTTATTTTCTTCTTCTCCTTTTTTCTGTCTGCTCATTTGTGCATTTTACTTTGCATTCATTTTAGGCTGCATATTAGATTGCATTTCATTTTAGTTAGGATCATTATAAATTCAATTAATTATATTTGTGATTATCATGTTAAAAAAATGAATAAAAGAAAAAAACTTAAAATTCAAGTTAACCTCTTGTCTTTTCTTTTTGTCCTTTTCTCTCTTCTTTCTTCCATTTGGTACCTTCCTTATTTCTATGTTATTGTTTGTCACTCTCTTTTCTTTCAGGTCTATCATTTAAAATTTCCTTAGAAATTCTACATCCCTTTAAAAAAATTAGGGGGCACCTTAGCCTTATAGGCATTAATGGTAATAATGTCTCATTTTTTTACATAAATTTACGATGTTTAAACCAACATCCCTTTTTGCACCACCTCTATCCAAACTTGGCCATCCCTTTTTGTGTTCAATGCTTTCATCCATAGGGGTCTATATATTCCTTTGACATATTTATTTTTCCATAAACACATCAATGAGGGGGAAAATTATAGACATGAAAAATTAACCCATCAAAACGAGTCAATTATTCCTTAGATCCCTAGTTAGCCACCCAAACTTGCTAAATATAAATTTAGGCCCCTTTTGACTTCTTCATTTGCCATGTTTTCTTAGCTTTACCAAATTAATGCCCAATCCATATGGGGTATGAATTTATCTTACTAAATTTGTGCCATATAATTATTGGATACAAATTTGGTGTTTTAGGGGTTTTTCTCACTAAAACCCCTCCCCTCATCATCCCGTTTTGAGGTTGGCCCTTGCCCGTGATGAAATTTTATTTTCCTACCTATTTTTCCCTCCAAAAATCTTATAAATAGATGATTGTATCACCTCTTTTTCACAACCACTTCTTATTGATATTCTATTTCTTGACTCGCTCATTACTCATGCTACAAGTGCCCTTTTGTTACAAGTCATTATTTTGTTATTTTGTGCTTTAGTTTTGGTTGCCCTTAAGGATTGAGTGAAGGAGATTTGGTGATTGGATAGATAAAACTTATTTGAGTACTTATTCCAACTCTTAATTGCTCTTTTATTTATCCATCATCTCACTACATTCTACATTTACATTAGTTGCTTCGCAAGTCTACTTTTCATTGTTTTACACTATGTTTTTCATTGTTTTAAGGCCTGAAAAAGGCATATGAAAAAAATTCGTACCCCATCCATATAGGGCATGAATTGTGTAATTAAAATTTGTGCTCCCATTTTACAGGGAATGAATTTAATAAATTAGGGCTTATGGGTAAGGTTAACAACCCAAAAATCTAATTTGCACTTTGTATTTCAATATTTTATTGTGTTCATCCTATATGTATTTTATTTTATTGTTATGCATTTTTTTACTATGTTTGTGCATGTTCCAAAGGTCAAAAATAATTTTAATTTTGAATGGTCAGCTAAAATGAACAAGTGGACTTGAAAAATGCACCTCTAAGATCAATCTTATAGTGGCCTAAGCAGGCATCCAAACACTGATCAAATTTTCTAGGGTTTGTGAAGTTATTTTGAAAGTATGAAACCATTGGATATTTTGTATGCAAGATAAAGTTTTGATCCACTATCAGATCAAATAAGTTCCCTAATAAATATTTAGGGTTTTTTGTGTTTGCTTTTGTTCATTTCTATCAAAAACCTCTATTACAAGTAAAGGAAAAAAATTTGATTAAATTTCTAGGCATTTGAAGGAATGACAACATATAGTGTGCATCTAGGGTTTTAATCTTGTTTGTTCATTTCACTTGTACATTTTATAAAGGAATTTTTATTTTTATTTTTGCAATCTAGGGTTAGATATCATTAAATCAAAAGGACCATACTAGGGTTAGTTCTTGTTTTCTTGCATCTTGTGTGCACTACATTATTATTTTATTTTCATAGCTTACTTTAGAAAGGTCAAACAATAGGTGTATGCTTAATTGACACATCAAATATTTCCACCCCAAACTCGGAGCCAGTCCTAAACCTATTCCTGGTTAACCCCTTTCCTTTTTGTCCATCAAGTATAGAGAATATAACAAACCCCTATGGTTCACCATGGATCCCAGCAGATCTAATCGAGAATCATATGTGGTAATATAGTTTCCCCCCTCTACAATCAGATTATGTAATATGGATCATCAAGCCTTAGCTACTCACCCTAATGGACAAAATACAATATTTGGTCAACCCAAATGATTGGCATATTATGGTGCAATAATCCATAGTTCATCTTTGGATAAGATAAAGAAGCATCCCTTTATGAAATAGCTTGCCAACATAAGGAAGACAAAGTTCTTGGTCTATTCATATTTTTGATTGAACCAAAAGTGCTTTTCCATATCAAGAAGAAATATAACCTATCAAGGTATGGTCAAAATTGTATAAGTTATTTGGAAAAGTAAGTACAACTAAACTAAGTTGCTTGTAACTATTGTCATCTTTTATTTTTCTCTTTTGGTATAATTGTACCTCATGTCAAATGACACAAATGGTCATGGGGTTTGGCTCAGTCGAGGGTATTTGACAATTTTACAAGGTTGACTCCTTGTTAAGATGTGATCTTGAAGGTGCTAGTTACTCTACAAATGAAAAGGGGTGCAATAAAATAAGCAAAATCAACAAATAAAATGAAAATGAGGTGATGCACCAAGAGATCTACTAAGATATTATTGCAAAAATATGTTTGAATACTATGTGCCAATGGTGAACACTTCCTCTCCTCGACATATTGAAGTGTAATCAAAATCTACTAATTATATGCATATATGAGTAGTCAGGTCCCATAGGAGAGTCAAGGTAGTAATTGACTCAATCTAAAAATAAGCCTAGGCCCCTCACACACACATACACTTAACAAATCTAATATTCAGGCAAAATATCACAAAAACATACACACACAACAACAAATCTACAAGTAAAGACCAAAAAATAGACAGGATTATGCTAGAAGTGAGGGTTCAAAATTGTCCACAAGCCATTCAAGAACCACAACTATTTTTATAGAAATAAATGAAAGGAAAGCCTACAAATACATAGGATTGAAAACTTGTCAAACCTTTACAAATCTAAGACTACTTCTATTTATAGATTTATAAGGGAGAATTTTCCTTCCAAAACTCATGCAAAGATTTCTAAGTGGTTGTCATTTCAGATATCGAGTCATGTTTTGTCTGACTATTTGTCCTTTTAATATTCTCTAGATTTGAAGATATGAATATCAATTGATCCTAGCCCTTGGATGAGTAGCTACCACCTT
This sequence comes from Wollemia nobilis, assembly GCA_028583015.1. Taxonomy (NCBI): domain Eukaryota; kingdom Viridiplantae; phylum Streptophyta; class Pinopsida; order Araucariales; family Araucariaceae; genus Wollemia; species Wollemia nobilis. The sequence continues at coordinate 5,863,990 of JAQPPZ010017221.1, forward strand.
AATTGTCATCTACCCATTTTTTTAGGATTCCCATCACCTAGGTGTAGAAGATTGCTTTAATTTAATATTTTGGATCTTCATACTACTTCTACCATGGCTTCGTGCTTGTGGGTGTAATTTTACCCCTTTCACTCACTCTCCCCTTTAGGAACTGGTTCCCTTTGTTCGAAAAGAGTCCACTAAATTTTTAAGGTATTACTAGGTGGGTAGAAGACATCAAACAAGGGTGGTGACAGCTATAGTTGAACCAAAATATTTGGTGGATGGTGGAAGTGATGCAGGAGCATCCGGCAGCATTTGAGCAATCTTGCATCCTCCAAATCTCTCTAAATTTTTCTAAGTACTTTTTTTTTTATTTTGTTTTATTCCAATTTTGTTCCAAGATCGAAGTTTTATGAGCAAAGGGAAGGCAGAAGTGTTTTAAGACAGGTTGGGGAGGGGAGCCACGAAATCACGACATGTCGTGATTTCGCAACATGTCATGAAATCGTGGCTCCGAAGGCGAGTAGTGGGCGAGGGCCAAAACCGTCGCGATATCGCGACGTCGCGATATCGCGACAGTTTTGCGCAAAGCAAAGGCTGAGGCGCGGGGGGCCGCGATACCGCGACATGTCGCGATATCGCGACATGTCACGATATCGTGGCCCATTTTGATTGCTGATGTTCGAAGGCATGGGGGGGTCGCGATACCGCGACATGTCGCGATATCACGACATGTCGCGGTATCGCGGCTCACGAAGACTGCGAAGGTCCGAAGGCGTGGGGGGTCGCGATATCGCGACATGTCGCGATGTCACGGCCAATTAGAAGCTGCCACGTGGAGTAAAGTCGCGCGACTTAAAATTGAAGACAGACCGTTAAGAAAAGTTAAAAGCTGCCGCGTGGTTTGAATTGCGGTTGCCGAGAAAAACAAAAAAAGATAGCTATGTGGAAGCAACACAGCCTATTGAAGACGGAGGCCGAAGATGGACACGCGGGCAACCACGTGTATTAAAACGAGGATGAAGGCCACGTATATTGATGTGTGAAGGACAGTTGCGTGCATTTAAACCGAGTTAACCACCATGAGGAAGTATTCAACAAACAACAGTTACAGGGCATGGAAGGTAAGGAAGAAGCAGCAGTACAGAGTACCATCAGAACAAAGCGGCCAGTGCAGGGTATGGAAGCCATTAATGAAAGCTTCCTGGTAGATCGGGCAGATGGCCCATTTATGACTAAAAATTTGAAAAACCCAGGAAGGGGGAAAAAAAAATCGAATTTTGAAATTTTGCTAGGCGGGCATTGATTGCCGAGAGGATCGGGGCCTCGATAAAAACCCAAAAATTTGTAATGGAGCGGATGGTGAAGTCGGGATTGGGGAGAGAGACTGTGAGCCTGGAAAATTATTGTATGACTGTATTAAGAAAGTTAATGAAAATTACTGTGATTCTACTATGAATTTGTGGTGTGAATCCCGGCTTGCCATCAAGTGGTATCAGAGCGGGAGCTCCTGAGAGTGTAACAGATCGCCGGAGAAGGAGGCAGTTACACCAGGATCACGTGGAAAGATTTTCAAAAAAAAAAAAAAAATAGAATGCCTCCACGAAGGAACCGAGGCGGAGGAGGAGATGTGGTGCCGGTTGAAGACTTTCGAGCCTTGCAAAGGCAGGTTCAAGCCCTGCAAGCAGAGTTACGCAGAAGGCGCGAACCCGGAGGGGATGAGGAAAGTGAAGACGAAGTTGAAGAGGAAGAACAGTCTGAGGAAGAAGAAGAAGCTATGGATCCAGCTCAAGCCCGGTTGTATAAGGCCATCTCTCAGATTGGAAAGCAGCCTAAAATGGAGGTTTCTACATACTCGAGAAACCTAAATCCAGAAGAAGTGATTGACTGGATAAATGATTTAGAGGAATATTTTGAGTACGAGGAAGTTGAAGACCCAAAACGGGTCAGATTTGCTAAGACTAAGTTGAAGGGTCATGCCAGCATTTGGTGGAGAGGAATACAGTTGGAGAGGAATAGAAAAGGGAAGGAGAGAATAACGAGATGGGATAGAATGGTGGAGAAGCTGAAAAGACAGTTCATCCCGACAGATTACGAGTTAGATCTACTAAGAAAAATGCAGAGCTTGAGACAGACAAACAAAACTGTCCAAGAGTACACTAAAGAGTTTTACAAAATTTCTATTAGAACAGGGCATTTAGAGGCAAACAAAGAGAAGGTAGCCCGTTACATTAATGGGTTGAGGCTTGGTATCCAGGAAGAACTAAGCCTGGTTCGAGTAAACACCATTGAGGATGCTTACCAATTTTCCTTGAAGGTAGAAGAAAAGCTGAACAGGCGGTTTGAAGGCAAGCAAAGAGGAAGAGGCCGAGGTGGAAGGACTGGTGGGAGGACCAGTGGAGAAAGGTACAAAGATCCAAAGAAGACTGGTGAAGCCAGTAGTAACCAGGAACAAAGAGAAGAAGATGTTTATCAGCCCCGAGATCAGAACAGCTACCCAAGAGGACGGGGTGGATCTGGACGAGGATTTGGAAGAGGAGTATTTCGTGGAACATGTTTCCACTATGGTGAAGAAGGACACCGGGCATTTGAATGTCCACAACACCGAGAAAGAACAAACAAGAGGCCTGAGGGCCCAGCCAGAGCTACTGTGGCAGAGGAGGATGCTGAATCTGAGCATTTCGAAGAAGCGGAGAGAGGAGAAACAATGATTGTAAGAAGAGTCCTGTTGAATGAGGAGAAGGACACAGACCAGAGGAAAAGTTTATTCCGCACTAGATGTAAATGTGCGGGCAAGGTTTGCAATATCATTATTGATAATGGTAGCACGGATAACCTGGTTTACGAGGAAATGGTTACAAAGTTACAGTTAGAAAGGAAGAAGCACCCACACCCATACCGGGTCGCATGGTTACAAAAGGACCACAGAGCTTTGGTCAACGAGCAGTGTTCTGTTAAATTTAACATTGGAAATTATTGTGATGAGGTCCTGTGTGACATCTTGCCCATGGATGCTTGCCACATGTTGCTGGGGAGGCCCTGGCAGTTTGACCGGAGTGCGGTACATGATGGTCGTGCCAACACCTACTCATTGACAAAGAATGGTGTACGCCATAAACTAAAGCCCTTGAAGGATGCAGATGAAAAGGTATGTAATATTTCTAGAGTCTGTTTAGTTGAGGGAAGAGAGTTTTTGAACGGGTTAAAGCATGAACATTTATGTTATGCAATAATCCCTAGAGTTAGGGGGAAGGAATGCCAGGATACCCCAGCAGAAGTTCTAAATCTGCTGGAGGAATTTCCAGACATTGTGTCAGACAATGTACCTGAGGGCTTACCCCCTGTGAGAAAAATTAGCCATCATATAGATTTAATACCGGGATCAAGCCTTGCCAAATAAAGCTGCACACAGGATGACACTCGTAGATGGCGAGGAATTAAATAGACAGGTCCAAGAATTATTAGAAAAGGGATTGATTCGGGAAAGTTTGAGTCCATGCGCAGTACCTACAGTGCTGGCGCCTAAGAAGGATGGGGAATGGAGGATGTGTACAGATTCACGGGCCATCAACAAAATTACTATTAAGTATAGATTCCCGTTACCAAGAATGGATGATATCATGGACTGTTTAAGTGGAGCTGAGTACTTCACAAAGATTGACCTGAAAAGTGGCTATCATCAGATCCGTATCCGAGAGGGAGATGAATGGAAGACAGCCTTCAAGACAAGAGAAGGCCTGTTTGAGTGGTTGGTCATGCCCTTTGGACTGTCCAATGCACCAAGTACCTTCATGCGGCTGATGAATGAAGTACTGAAAGAATTTTTGGGAAAGTTTGTTATTGTTTATTTAGATGATATATTGATATTCAGCAGGACCCTGGAGGAACACCTGATGCATATCAGGAGGGTCTTTGAAAAGCTGCGAGAAGAACAGTTATTAATAAATTTGAAAAAGTGTAATTTTGTCAAGAAGGAATTGGTATACTTGGGGTTTGTAATCTTAGTAGAAGGTCTGAAGATGGACCCCGAAAAGGTGAGAGCCATCATTGAATGGCCTACTCCAAAGAGCACAACAGAAGTGAGGTCATTCCATGGTCCGGCCAGTTTTTATAGGAAGTTCATAAAGAACTTCAGCAGTATTTGTGCACCTCTCACAGAGACAATGAGGGGAGATAAAAAGGAGTTCAAATGGACTTCAGGGGCTGAAAGGAGCTTTGATACATTAAAGAGAAAAGTTACGGAAGCGACTGTTTTGGCACTTCCAGACTTCAACAAGGTATTTCAGGTGGACTGTGATGCCAGTGGCAGTGCAATAGGGGCTGTACTGAGTCAAGGAGGCAAGCCAATTGCTTATTTCAGTGAGAAGTTAAATGATGCCTGGAGAAAGTATTCAGTCTATGATCAAGAATTTTATGCTATGGTTCAGGCCCTGAAGAAGTGGAGACATTATTTATTACCAAAGGAGTTTGTACTTTTTACTGACCATCAGGCTTTGCAATACATTAACAGTCAGACAAAACTAAACCAAAGGCACATGAAATGGGTGGAGTTCCTCCAAAGTTATACCTTTGTGTTGAAACATAGAAGTGGGAAGTCAAAAAGAGTTGCAGATGCCTTAAGCAGAAGGCAAACTCTGCTGACTAGATTGACAGTAGAAGTAGTGGGATTTGAAGAACTGAAGGGTCTGTACCCTGCAGATCCAGATTTTGCAGAAGCCTGGAAGGCTTGCTTGATACCTATTACTATGGACAGAACAAAATGGTTGGATTTCTTAATCCAAGACGGAATGTTGTTCAAGGGTAGTAAGTTGTGCATTCCCAGAAGTTCCATGCGGGAGAATTTAATCAAAGAAAAGCACAGCGGAGGATTGGTCGGGCACTTTGGTCGGGATAAGACCATTGCCTTGGTTGAGGAAAATTACTATTGGCCACAACTTCAGCAAGATGTGCGGAAGTTTGTGCAAGGTTGCAGAATATGCCAGATGGCAAAGGGTGTAAAACAAAATACAGGGCTATACCAGCCATTACCTATGCCTGAGAGACCATGGGAGGACATAAGCATGGATTTTATCCTTGGATTGCCAAGAACACAGAGGGGAAATGACTCAGTATTTGTGGTGGTTGATCGGTTCTCCAAAATGGCACATTTTATCCCCTGCCAGAAGACAAGTGATGCAGTTCACATTGTTGGATTATTCTTCAAGGAAGTGGTACGACTTCACGGTCTACCAAGAAGCATAGTTTCGACGAGAGATACCAAGTTTGTTGGGTACTTCTAGAGAACTCTATGGAAGAAGATGAAGACAGATCTGAAATTCGGTTACGCATACCACCCGCAGATCGACGGACGGACGAGAGGTGGTGAACAGAAGCCTGGGTAATTTATTGAGGTGTTTGATAGCAGATCAGCCCAAGGGATGGGATTTGGTCTTACCACAGGCAGAATTTGCTTATAACAGTTCAGTTAATAAGAGCACCAACAAATCTCCATTCCAAATAATATATGGGAACAGTCCAAGAAATGTGTCTGAACTGAGAAAGTTGGACAAGATAGAAAAGTGCAGTGCCGAGGCAGAAGAATTTGCGGAACACATGAAAAGTCTGCATGAAGAAGTAAGGAAACAAATTATGAAAATGAATACTCAATACAAGACAAGGGCAGACCAGAAGCGGCGGTTCAAGGAGTTTGAAGTCAGAGATGAGGTCATGGTGCATCTCAGGAAGGAGAGATTTCCTGCCAAGACTTATAACAAATTGAAGATGAAGAAGTTTGGGCCATGCAGAATACTGGGAAAACGGGAGTCAGGAAATGCATATGAAGTGGAATTACCAAGTTGGCTTGGTATTTCACCTATTTTTAATGTTTCAGATCTAGTGGAATATCATGAAGGGGAAAGTACAGAGGTACCAAGTGCAGAGTTGTGGCAATTTCCAGCCTCTACTCCAACCGCCAACGAGATTGAAGAGATATTAGATACTCGTGAGGGTAGAAGCACCAGAAATAGACAGTATTCTGAATACTTAGTAAAGTGGAAGGGCAGGCCTGTTGAAGATGCGACTTGGTTGTCGAAATTGGAGGTTGACCGCCTGGGTCTTTCCCCAACACAGCAAAAGTGAGGGTCACTTTCAATTTACCCCGGGTGTCATGGCAAGCCGGGATTCACACCACAAATTCACAGTAGAATCACAGTAATTTTCATTAACTTTCTTAATACAGTCATACAATAATTTTCTAGGCTCACAGTCTCTCTCCCTAATCCCGACTTCACCATCCGCTCCATTACAAATTTTTAGGTTTTTATCGAGGCCCCGATCCTCTCGGCAATCAATGCCCGCCTAGAAAAATTTCAAAATTTGATTTTTTTTTCCCCCTTCCTGGGTTTTTCAAATTTTTAGTCATAAATGGGCCATTTGCCCGATCTACCAGGAAGCTTTCATTAATGGCTTCCATACCCTGCACTGGCCGCTTTGTTCTGATGGTACTCTGTACTGCTGCTTCTTACTTACCTTCCATGCCCTGTAACTGTTGTTTGTTGAATACTTCCTCATAGTGGTTAACTCGGTTTAAATGCACGCAGTTGTCCTTCACACATCAATATACGTGGCCTTCATCCTCGTTTTAATACACGTGGTTTCCCGCGTGTCCATCTTCAGCCTCCATCTTCAATAGGATGTGTTGCTTCCACATAGCTATCTTTTTTTGTTTTTCTCGGCAACCGCAATTCAAACCATGCGACAGCTTTTAACTTTTCTTAACGGTCTGTCTTCAATTTTAAGTCGCACGACTTTACTCCATGTGGCAGCTTCTAATTGGCCGTGACATCACGACATGTCATGATATTGTGACCCCCCACGCCTTCGGACCTCCACTGTCTTCGCGAGCCGCGATACCGTGACATGTCGTGATATCGTGACATGTCGCGGTATCGCGACCCCCCATGCCTTCGAACATCAGCAATCAAAACGGGCCGCGATATCGGGACATGTGGCGATATCGCGACATGTCACGGTATCGTGGCCCCCCGTGCCTCAGCCTTTGCTTTGCGCAGAACTGTCGCGATATCGCGAAGGTTTTGGCCCTCGCCCACTACTCGCCTTCGGAGCCACGATTTCACGACATGTCACGAAATTGCGACATGTCGCGATTTCGCGGCTCCCCTCCCCAACCTGTCTTAAAACACTTCTGCATTCCCTTTGCTCATAAAAATTTGATCTTCGAACAAAATTGGAATAAAACAAAATAAATAAATAAAAAAAGTACTTAGAAAAATTTAGAGAGATTTGGAGGATGCAAGATTGCTCAAATGCTGTCGGATGCTCTTGCATCAGGAAGTGAATCAAGGAAGGTCATGAGCGGATGAAAAATTTCCTTGTAATATTGGGTGGAAAATTTCAAATACCCCATCTAACTCCTTGGGTGGAATTTCTAAGAAAATGTGAAAGGATGGTTCAACCCCACCCTTGAGGGACAAGGAAAACCCTTGCCTAACCCGAGTGGGAAGTTAGAAATACAAGATGGGTGGAACATACAAGAAACACTTGCATTATCTCTCTAGAACTCCCACGAGCAAAAGGATGAATCCATCGGGTACACAAGGTCCCCACCATCACTTGATATTCCAAGGAAGACCTGCCCATTGCTGCATTGGCCTTAGTACTTGATTTCATATGCAAAAGTGACTTATTTTTAGTGTGATGCTCCTGAGGTACTCTAGTGACTATCATGCACCATCAAACAAGAGGATCGCCAGTCGAGGAGAAGGATGAGGCAGTTGAGTAATAATTATTTGGATAGAAATATCAGAATATCCAAAGGTTCATATTAATTCTAAAGCATCTACCACCTTCTAGAATATCAATATTATCCAAATGAGTAGTGCACTAAGGTAGCGCTCATCAGCTACAAAAGTCATCTCCCCATCTACCACCATTAATGTTCAAATTTTGATATTGATGTAAATGTATCTATAAATGGTGGAATATTGGTCATTCATAAGGGTGGTTCTTTAGACATTACAATTCTTATGTAAGTTTTCCTCTCTGTAAATACAAATTCTGCACTATTCGGTATCTAACTGTGTTTGCTTGTTCTTCATTGAATGTATGAATATTCAATTCTTTATTTGCTTAAGTCTTCTTGTGTTATTCTGGTATCTGGATTTTGTGGACTTTTCTTGAGCAACTAAGGGGGAGCATATTCATTATGCGGGTTGGGGTTTTATTTCTACTAATGCTGATCGAGCGAGAGTACTTTGATTCTACATCTTGGATCTCATGCACTCGCTTTTCGATACTGGAATTCACCTCCCACCTCTTGTTGATAGAGAGATAGGACAAGGATGCCATTGGGTGACCTGGTGTAGGGCTTGTATTTTGGATGGGGTATCATGCTTGCATAGGTCTTGATGTGGCTATATATGTCCTTTTGAGTATGGCTACGACATTTTATTTATTTCTTTACTCTTTCTCTTTTCTCTTTTTTTTTTAATGGTGTAAAGTAGCTAGAATCAAATCGAGGAACCGGTCTTCTCCATAGATCGTTCGTTCTACCCTTTCGATACGGTGACTATTCTATGATGCTTGGAACTGATCTATCTACCTTGCCCTATACGCAATGCTATATTGGTGACCAATAATTTTTGGCAACTCTGCTGGAGAACTCATTGAGTCCCTATGTTTTAGGAAATCAGATTTTTATGGATTTTTGATTTACCCAGATCTTTTCAAAACCACCTGGTAACTCTAACTACATGGCACGTCTAGATCATAAGACCAGTCACCCACTCATGCTGATGATCCAAATATATTATAGGACTCAAGGTATGGTGAGCAACCTTGACCTCGCAAGCATAGATAGCATGCTCACCTGGTGACTCTGACTCCAACATTACAATTGGGACCTCTAAATACTGATGCCTTCATGGCTTGGCTATATTTTTCCATAGTGGAATGACCCCAATCCTATCAATATCCCACATTAATACAATACTCTAGAAACCACATTCGATGCCCTACCAAAATATAGTGGCATCAAGGGAGCTATAAAGGAACACCTTGAAAATGTGGCTTCTCTGACCACCCTTCACAATATTATGCAAGAAGATGCAATTATCAGGTTGTTGGTCACTTCCCTTAAAGGCAAAGAATGACTTTGGTACAAAAACCTATAGCCTAGAAGCATATCTACATGGGTGGATATGGTGAATCCTCTCATGGATGTGTTTGGTGAGATGGAAGACCTCTTCCACTATCTGAATCAATTCACATTTATCAATAGGAACCCTATTGAGAGTGGTGGACTTCAATATCTATTTTGAGAAAAGTTGGAATAGGATTCCACTGCAAATCATCCCAACCTTCCCCCAACCACATCTATTTTACATTAGGGATCTTGGCCCTAATATCAGCCTCCTTCTGCATCAATCAAGGGAAACCAGATTTTTGCAACTCTACAAGGAGGCTATTAGAGATGAGCACGTTCTAATGGGGATATCGCAACCAACCAGTTCTCTCCAAAAGCTGGTGCTAGATCATACAGTGGGTATAGACTAGGAGTAAGTCTATAATGATGCCCATATACACAAAGATAGTACAACCAATCAACCCCAAACCCCTTGGGACTTGGGTAAGGATGTGGATTTCCATGAGTGAGAAGATGAGCCAATGGTAGAGGAAGAGTTGATAGGAGGATTGGCACAACTAGCCATTCTAAAAAAGGGACAACATGAAGATATTATCCCTTATAGCTTACCGCCTGGAGGGTGGAATACGGTGGCAAAAGACATTGCCACCCTAGTTTTCGAAGGCTTGAGTGTTCATACACTCAGAAAAAAATAAGAATATTTACGATTGTAATATAACTTTGAGCCAATGTGGACAGTGCTAGACATATCACAAGCGGTGCCTCAAATACAATATGATTTGGTCTAGCAATTATATATTCAAAGGATTATTTACATATGATATCATGTCTTAGGCGTGTCTATCACATCACAATTTTGTGGATAGTAAATAAAGCCTTTGCATTATACAAGGCCAGTGCCTTAGGAATAACAAGTTTTGTAATGACCAGTAGAGCAATAGAGCCCTATGAAAGTTTTCCACTTGGTCAAGTGCTAGGAAGCATCAATGGAGGAGTCCCCAAAAATTGTTTGGGAAATGTAATATTCACATCTGTTTCTGTGTTGTTTTTCTAGTTTTTTGTTCTTTTATTTGTTGTTATTGTGACCCCATAGCCCAATGGATACACTAAAAAATTTCCAAAACCTCATAACTCATCCTCGAGAATTGTAATGAGCCGTGGAACTACCAAGATAAAATATACTATAAATAACCATTATGGATGAATGAAAGTGAGACCATATAAGTGTAAACTGCAAATCATGGTTGAAAGTGAAATGGTCTCCTGGTTGATAACTATCACTAAAAGAGATCCACTACTGTACTATGTAAGAAGGTCTGGGATAGGAGTGACAAGAAGTATTGTTAATCTGTCTGCTCTTAGAATGTATTAGGTCCCTAGTGGGTTACAGTTATGGGATTCTAATCCATCAGGATGCTAAGTCAGGAGGGATCTATGCCCTATCAATTTATCTTGATAAACTCCAGGTCATTGTTCCCTTCGTGTCTCCCCACTTCTCTATCCCTCCCTCCCCTTCACCTTCTTCTCCCCTTTGTTTCCTGTAACCCTTATTATTGACAACAAAGGTTTCATTGTGTATGTTTCTCCTTTTTCTTCTTTCTCCCCATGTGTGTCTTATAACAAAACACTCAGGTATTTGTTTGTTGTTTCCACTTCTTGTCTTCCTATTGCCCTTGCTTGTAGTGGTCCTTCTTTCAGTAGCAATATTGGTATGTTTCTTCTGGCATTCATTTCTTTGTGTCTCCCTCCTACTCTCATATTTTATGCTTTTATTTTCACCATGTCAAGTGTATCCCTTCTTCTTATGTCTTTTCATGTCTTGCATCTCCTCTTTGTTCCTGCTATTTTTGTGTCCTTTCCTCTTCAATTTTGTCCCTGTTCCTTTGTTCCAGTGTCATGATTGTTACATTTTATAATATTTTTGGGTTCTTTTTTCCACAAAATGGAAAACCCTTGTAAGTTTCTAGAAGTGTGGGTGTAATGTTACCCCTTTCACCCACTCCCCCCTTTAGGAAGTGGTTCCCATTGTTCAAAAATATTTCACTAAATTTTGAAGGTATTACTAGGCTAATAGAAGACACCAAATGAGGACGGTGGTAGCCATAGGCTAGGGTTATGCATAGTGGTGAATATTCGCAAATTGGATGAATATTAGGGTTTTCAAAATTGGAAATTGGTGAATATGAGGACCCTCGACGTTGGCCCATTCACCTAAATTTTTTAGGATAATTTGTTTCTTAGGGTTAATTTGCCACAATATATATCCAAACATAGGCATATTTATACTCTTTGGAAAGCTCTTTTCAATCCTGATCTAATAGTGGTGTTTTTATAAAGCTATAAGGTGATTTAATTAGTCAAAATTGGCCCCAAATATGACCTTACATTTTAGGGCTTCAAATGCCCCAAATTTTGGTGTGAAGATGATTGATTTTATTTGCTTAGGATTCGCCTTGATTTTGATATGGAATTACCATATTTTACAAGTATATTTTGATTCTAACCCCTTATGGATTATGAAAGTGAAGCAAGGCGGGTCATGAGCGGGCGAATATTTTACCCATAATCTTGGAAATAACATTCCAAAGACCCAGCCCAAATACTTGGTTGAACTTTCCAAAAAAAGATAGAAGGATGGTTCGACCCCACCCTTGTGGAACAAGGAAAACCCCTGCCCATCCCAGGTGGGAATTTAGGAATACAATATAGGCATAACATACGAGAAACACCCACCTTATCTCTTTGGAACTCCCATTGGTAGAAGGATGAACTCGTTGGGTACACAAGGTCCTCACCATCGCTCGAGATTCCAAGGAAGACTCGCCCGCTACTACAGTGATTTGAGTACTCGATGTCTCACATAAAAGTGACTTATTTCCAGTGTGATTCTCCCAAGGTACTCTAGCGACTGTCATGCACTGCCTAACTAGAGGATCATCAATCAAGGAGAAGGATGAGATAACTAAGTAATAATGACTTAGGTAGAAATGTTAGAATATCCAAAGGCTCAAATTAATTTTTAAGCATCTACTACCTTCTGTAAGATTGACGTTATCCAGAGTAGTGCACCAGGGTGGTGCTCATCAGCTATAGAAGTTGTCTTATCATCTGCCACCATTAATGTCCAAATTTTTATATTGATGTAAATATAACTATAAATAGTGGAAAGATGGTCATTCCTAAGGGTGGGTCTTTAGTAATTATAATTATTATGTAAGGTTTCCCCTTTGTAAATACAAATTCTACACTATTAAACTTTTAACTATGTATGTTTGTTCTTCACTGAATGCATGGATATTCAATTCTTTATTTTCTTAAGCCTTCCTATGTTAGTTTTGTTAGAATTAAAGTTCACTATGCCTTCACCTTGACACTTGTTAGTTTCACTTGACATTTGTCATGTTATCAAATAGGCATTATGCCTATATATGTAATCCATTTGTATCAATATATATCTCATCTTGTTCATTCCATTATAGTCCCAACATTTGGTATTAGAGCTCTAGGATTTCTCTGGCCTTGTGAGCTTGAGGAGGGATTTCCCTCATGGAAATCCCCCCCTCATTTTTTCCCCCTTCTCATATTTTTTCCCTCAATTTTCTCCCAATTTTTTTCAAAATAGGAAGTATGCTCTTCATCCTTTGATGGATGAATCAGAAACCAGACTTTTGAAAAATTAATGGCTGTATTTTTTTAGAGTGATTGGGGAGGATAAGTTTTTCTTTCGTATTCATAGAAGAGTGGTGCAGGCCATCCATTTTTTTAGCACTGTATTATTTTTTTTATAATTGTGGGAAGATGAAAGCCCTACAATAATATTTGAGGTTTTACAAAGTCGATGAGGAACCTGTATCTCGAATGGAAATTTTATGTAGAGACCATGAATCCAGATAACAAGCACAAGTTTGACTTTGACCCACTAGATATGACCAAGATCTGGCCTTGGCCTACAATAAAAACTCGAATGCTCTTGCTCTTCCTCTTCCACTTCTCCATCTATATTCCATAAGAAGGATGCATAAGCTGCAAGGACGTGACAGTCTACAGAAGAAGCCTATACAGCTTGCTCAAAATAAGCAGCGGCCCTCTCTTCGTCCCCATGAAGTTCCCATACCAATTTTGCATACTTTGCTAACACTTATCCATCATCAGGTTGCACCAAAATTGCCCTCGAGTAATATTCCTCTACCTTCTGATAGTCAAGCTTGGACTCGTACAAAAACTCGATGTAATTTCTCAAAATGAGAGGATTTGCAGGATTTTGCTCCAGCATTGTTTTATAATACTCCTCAACATTATTATCAGATCTAGCTCCAAAGCCATCTCCTCCATCATCGATAGTAATTCCTTTCGATGTGGAAATGCCATGCCCACCTCCCATGTCTGTTGGAAAATCCATGACATCTATGCCAAGACCAAGTCCTTGAGCCATGAACAAAGGTTATTTCGACACCATGCTCATGCCCTTTTTATTTCCAGATCTTGTAAGGCCTTTCATTTCTCCACTGATTTTCCCAACGGCTTTGTCAAAGCTAAATTATTTCATTTGAGATTCTACCCTCGAATCCTCTGCATAGCTTTCTAGGCCTTCATCCTTGACTTCCTCCTCTTCCTCTTCGTTAAAGTAACAGGAGAAATATGGAACCGATCTCAAAGGAACTAATCTCTTCTGTGTCGAGAGCCTCCGAGACCATGGCTTGTTCAAAGAGGTGAGATTGAATTTGTCCAAGGAATCACCCTACAAAAATGTTTCAACGACGATGGTGTTTTCTCGCACAAGCAACCCATGGCCCAAGCTCCCAAGGTCGCTCTCCGATTGAACTCGCCGGACGTTCGACAATGATATTACCTCTTTCTCATCTTTGACAGAAGAGGCATCGTAACTTGAGAGCGAACGAGCATGAGAAACTGTACCATGGAAACCAAATCGGTTCACATTTTTAGATCTAAGCATATTTTAACAAGAGGCTTGCAAGTTCTATACCGTGCAAGGAGGCTTGATCCTATTTTTTTGGTCGATTGGTGTGTAGCAAGCAAAGTTGCGCTTTAGCCATTACTGTGCAAAAAATTTATGGAGATCTTGCCTTTCCATACTGCGGTAGTGTTGGTTTTCCAATAGATCGTGCACTATTTTGAGTTTGTTGATGCCAAAGAAAGGTCTTTGTCTACATTTAGAACCATGGAAAGAAAGATTCAGCTCATTTCGTAGCCATTGCTGCTTACAAACGTGTTCATTTCCTGCATCAAGTTCGAGCGTAAAACATTTACCTTCACAAGTCAATGCTTACAAAGCTACATGACGTTAGATAGAAATCCCATGAAATTCAGATGTTTGGTTGCTCCTCACGAAGGATTGTTTGTCGTGGGCCCATTAAGGAATCAGAAAAAAATATTTAATGAATCATGGGTGACATTGATGTTGGCAAAAACTATTTAAACTGGCTCTCTTGGACCTAATATGATGCTCCACTGATGATAAGCCAAGTATTTGAAGGCTACTATGGTGGTTGATTTTTTTTTGTGGTCATGGGTTCATGCCCCACGACAAAAAATCTGAAGGATAGATGCGTGTGGGCATTTTGTTGGTGCAGTTACAGTGAACCCAAGGACTAAGATTTTTTTTACGAAACACCAAGTTTGAACAAGTGCTGGGTGTTTTTTGCGAAAATGAGAAATATTTGATCCATAAAGTTCTATTCTGGGCCAGAGCAATGCCTTCAATGCGGAACTATGGATTTTTTTTATGAGAAACCTTGTCGCCTGTGCAATGGAGGCATGCAAAACCTGGGACATCGGCTTTCACTATCACCAGAGCAATTTTTTGAGTTTTGTAAAGAATATAAATTTGTGGTAGTTTATCAGACGGATGAGCCCGTCTCTAAAATATGCCCTCGACTATGAAGCGTGTTATCTGAAATCTAGCCGTTGTGGTTATAAAAATGATTGTGTTGAAAGCATCGTGGGATGGATGTTGTTTTGTGTGTGTGAAGATTTTTCAATGGTTCCCAAGATGATTGGTAGTGTGTTATGATGTCCAATGGCAGGCAGTCTTGTAGCCGGTGTAGCCATCGAGCTTATGGTGCAGCATTGTGGTGCGCCCTCTATGGGCACTGTTGCGGTAGAGAACTGAAGTTCGTGCTATTTGAAGATTCTTGCATTCCTGCTCTTAACCATAATGGGCCCAATTATTTTTTTATTTAATTTCATTAGTGGGGCAATTTAAAAGGATATTTATTTAAAAAATGGGAATTGGGGGGCATTTTAAAATAAAAATTATATAGTGGAGGAACTTTTATTAAAAATCCTGCTCATGAGGGTTAACCATTATTATTCTAAAATGGAGGGGCCGGCAAGATATTTATGGCCCATGAATTTTTTTGTTTAAGGGCACTGAATGTTTTTTAATGTTCCACATGGAAGTGGAGGACCACTTTTCAAATTGTAAGGGGATTTTATGACTGACAATATGGTCTCTTGACCATTTTTTTTGCTTTCCACATAGTGGAAGTGAAGTGGAAGGCCTACATGGCCTATTTAATTTTTCATGGTGAAGTTTTTTAACTGGTCGACAAAATTCTCGGCCATTTTTTATTTTTCCACATGGGAAGTGGAATTGGACGGCCCACATGGCCTGTTTATTGTATTTTTTCAAAATTTCAGAGAGATGATGGCCCAAGATGGCCCATGTAATTCCTGGAGTGGCTAACCCTGAGGCACCCATGATGACCCTAAGGCACTTAGACGACTGACCCAAAGGCAACAGACTTGAGGAAGTGGCTGACCCGATGGCAACATATCGAGATGTATACACCATTGATCTAGCATTTTTCATAGCTGGAGAGCCAAGCGCATAGAGCACGAGCCTAGACCAAATCAGCAATAAAGAAGGATGATATAATTTTTTTTAGAGAAGTCAACATTAAGGGGGAATATTACCTAATGTTGACTTGTTTTTTTCTTTAGTTAGGATAGTGCACTTTAAGGGGGAATGTTAGAATTAAAGTGCACTATGCCTTCACCTTGACACTTGATCAGGAGCATCTGGGGACAGTAGGGCAATCTTGCATCTTCAAATTGTTTCAGTTTCTTTTCTAAGTTCTTTACTCTTTGACCTCTTATTTCTCAGTATTGGGGAAGGTTTGTAGAGAAAGTTTGGTTTGGAAAGTTTTGTAAGGCAAAGGAGGGAGGGGTCACGAAATCGTGACATGTCGCGATTTCATGACATGTCGCGAAATCGCAACCCCAAACATGGCAATGCAACTTTGGTAAGTTTCATCGCAATATCGCGACATCGTGATATCACGACAATAACATGAGGCAGAGAAGGGACTCTTCAAACATCGCGATATCGTGACGTTGCGATATCGCGACGGTCTATCAAATGAAGCAGTGAAGTTGGATTTCGATCGCGATATCATGACAGGTCACGATTTCGTGACCTGTCACGATATCGCGGCTAGTAAAGGGGCGACACGTGGCTGAGGGACCGCAAGACTTAAGGAAAATAGAAGGCAAACAAGACCAAGGGTAAATGACGAACGACCGGGCAAAGCCAAGCTGGACATGTGGCGGTCGTGAAGGGGGCACGTGGCAGTCGTGAAGGGCATTTGGATCAAATTTATGGCAACAAGGGGAGAAGCTTGGATGGATGAACACACAGCCGGCCACGTGTGTACAAGCTAATTTATGGGTCACTTTAACTGTTAAGGGAGGAGTCCACTGTGCTTTTCTTCTCGACATTTTTGGATTTGTAACATTTTACAGTTGGTAGTTTAATGGAGGAGTCGACAGTGCAAGGACGGTTAGAACGACGCGGCCAGTGCAGGAAGACCATTAATGTTGGTACCTTGGTAGATCGAGCAGATGGCCGTTTAAGACTGAAATTTCAAAAATCCAGGAAGAGGGAATTTTGAATTTGAAATTATATTTGGTGGAGGCATTGATTGCCTGGAGGATCGAGGCCTCGTTAAAAACTCGGAAAATTTCTTGTAAAGAGATGGTGAAGTCGGGATTGGGGAAGAGAGACTGTGAGCCTGGAAAATTATTGTATGACTGTATTAAGAAAGTTAATGAAAATTACTGTGATTCTACTATGAATTTGTGGTGTGAATCCCGGCTTGCCATCAAGTGGTATCAGAGTGGGAGCTCCTGAGAGTGTAACAGATCGTCGGAGAAGGAGGCAGTTACACCAGGATCTGTGGAAAGATTTTCAAAAAAAAAAAAAGAGAAATAGAATGCCTCCACGAAGGAATCGAGGCGGAGGAGGAGATGTGGTGCCGACCGAAGACTTCTGAGCCTTGCAAAGGCAGGTTCAAGCCCTGCAAGCAGAGTTACGCAGAAGGCGCAAACCCAAATGGGATGAGGAAAGTGAAGACGAAGTTGAAGAGGAAGAACGGTCCGAGGAAGAAGAAGAAGGCTGTGGATCCGACTCAAGCCCGGTTGTATAAGGCCATCTGTCAGATTGGAAAGCAGCCTAAAATGGAGGTTTCTACATACTCGAGAAACCTAAATCCAGAAGAAGTGATTGACTGGATAAATTATTTAGAGGAATATTTTGAGTACGAGGAATTTGAAGACCCTAACCGGGTCAGATTTGCTAAGACTAAGTTGAAGGGTCATGCCAGCATTTGATGGAGAGGAATACAGTTGGAGAGGAACAAAAAAGGGAAGGAGAGAATAACAAGATGGGATAGAATGGTGGAGAAGCTAAAAAGACAGTTCATCCCGATAGATTACGAGTTAGATCTGCTAAGAAAAATGTAGAGCTTGAGACAGACAAACAAAACTGTCCAAGAGTACACTGAAGAGTTTTACAAAATTTCTATTAGAACAGGGCATTTAGAGGCAAACAAAGAGAAGGTAGCCCATTACATTAATGGGTTGAGGCTTGGTATCCAGGAAGAACTGAGCCTGGTTCGAGTAAACACCATTGAGGATGCTTACCAATTTTCCTTGAAGGTAGAAGAAAAGTTGAATAGGCAGTTTGAAGGCAAGCAAAGAGGAAGAGGCCGAGGTGGAAGGACTGGTGGGAGGACTAGTGGAGAAAGGTACAAAGATCCGAAGAAGACTGGTGAAGCCAGTAGTAACCAGGAACAAAGAGAAGAAGATGTTTATCAGCCCCGAGATCAGAACATCTACCCAAGAGGACGGGGAGGATCTGGACGAGGATTTGGAAGAGGAGTATTTCGTGGAACATGTTTCCACTGTGGTGAAGAAGGACACCGGGCATTTGAATGTCCACAACATTGAGAAAGAACAAACAAGAGGCCTGAGGGCCCAGCCAGAGCTGCTATGGCAGAGGAGGATGCTGAATCTGAACATTTCGAAGAAGCGGAGAGAGGAGAAACAATGATTGTAAGAAGAGTCTTGTTGAATGAGGAGAAGGACACAGACCAGAGGAAAAGTTTATTCCGCACTAGATGTAAATTTGCGGGAAAGGTTTGCAATATAATTATTGATAATGGTAGCACGGATAACCTGGTTTCTGAGGAAATTGTTACAAAGTTACAGTTAGAAAGGAAGAAGCACCCACACCCATACCGGGTCGCATGGTTACAAAAGGACCACAGAGCTTTGGTCAACGAGCGATTTTACGTTAAATTTAACATTGGAAATTATTGTGATGAGGTCCTGTGTGACATCTTGCCCATGGATGCTTGCCACATGTTGCTGGGGAGACCCTGGCAGTTTGATCGGAGTGCGGTACATGATGGCCGTGCCAACACCTACTCATTGACAAAGAATGGTGTACGCCATAAACTAAAGCCCTTGAAGGATGTAGATGAAAAGGTATGTAATATTTCCAGAGTCTGTTTAGTTGAGGGAAGAGAGTTTTTGAACGGTTTAAAGCATGAACATTTATGTTATGCAATAATCCCTAGAGTTAGGGGGAAGGAATGCCAGGATACCCCAGCAGAAGTTCTAAATCTGCTGGAGGAATTTCCAGACATTGTGTCAAACAATGTACCTGAGGGCTTACCCCCTGTGAGAAAAATTAGCCATCATATAGATTTAATACTAGGATCAAGCCTGCAAAATAAAGCTGCACACAGGATGACACCTATAGATACTGAGGAATTAAATAGACAGGTCCAAGAATTATTAGAAAAGGGATTGATTCGGGAAAGTTTGAGTCCATGCACAGTACCTGCAGTGCTGGCACCAAAGAAGGATGGGGAATGGAGGATGTGTATAGATTCACGGGCCATCAACAAAATTACTATTAAGTATAGATTCCCGTTACCAAGAATGGATGATATCATGGACTGTTTAAGTGGAGCTGAGTACTTCACAAAGATTGACCTGAAAAGTGGCTATCATCAGATCCGTATCCGAGAGGGAGATGAATGGAAGACAGCCTTCAAGACAAGAGAAGGCCTATTTGAGTGGTTGGTCATGCCCTTTGGACTGTCCAATGCACCAAGTACCTTCATGCGGTTGATGAATGAAGTACTTGAAAGAATTTCGGGAAAGTTTGTTATTTTTTATTTAGATGATATATTGATATTCAGCAGGAGCCTGGAGGAACACCTGATGCATATCAGGAGGGTCTTTGAAAAGCTGCGAGAAGAACAGTTATTAATAAATTTGAAAAAGTGTAATTTTGTCAAGAAGGAATTGGTATACTTGGGGTTTGTAATATCAGCAGAAGGTCTGAAGATGGACCCCGAAAAGGTGAGAGTCATCATTGAATGGCCTACTCCAAAGAGCACAACAGAAGTGAGGTCATTCCATGGTCTGGCCAATTTTTATAGGAAGTTCATAAAGAACTTCAGTAGTATTTGTGCACCTCTCACAGAGACAATGAGGGGAGATAAAAAGGAGTTCAAATGGACATCAGGGGCTGAAAGGAGCTTTGATACATTAAAGAGAAAAGTTACAGAGCGACTGTTTTGGCACTTCCAGGACTTTAACAAGGTATTTCGGGTGGACTGTGATGCTCGTGGCGATGCAATAGGGGTTGTACTTGAGTCAAGGAGGCAAGCCAATTGCTTATTTCAGTGAGAAGTTAAATGATGCCTGGAGAAAGCATTCAGTCTATGATCAAGAATTTTATGCTATAGTTCAGGCCCTGAGGAAGTGGAGACATTATTTATTACTAAAGGAGTTTGTACTATTTACTGACCATCAGGCTTTGCAATACATTAACGATCGGACAAAGCTGAACCAAAGGCACATGAAATGGGTGGAGTTCCTCCAAAGTTATACCTTTGTGTTGAAACATAGAAGTGGGAAGTCAAACAGAGTTGCAGATGCCTTAAGCAGAAGGCAAACTCTGTTGACTAGATTGACAGTAGAAGTAGTGGGATTTGAAGAACTGAAGGGTCTGTACCCTGCAGATCCAGATTTTGCAGAAGCCTGGAAGGCTTGCTTGATACCTATTACTATGGACAGAACAAAATGGTTGGATTTATTAATCCAAGACGGAATGCTGTTCAAGGGTAGTAAGTTGTGCATTCCCGGAAGTTCCATGCGGGAGAATTTAATCAAAGAAAAGCACAGCGAGAGGATTGGTGGGCACTTTGGTCGGGATAAGACCATTGCCTTGGTTGAGGAAAATTACTACTGGCCACAACTTTAGCAAGATGTGCGGAAGTTTGTGCAAGGTTGCAGAATATGCCAGATGGCAAAGGGTGTAAAACAAAATACAGGGCTGTACCAGCCATTACATGTGCCTGAGAGACCATGGGAAGACATAAGCATGGATTTTATCCTTGGATTGCCGAAAACACGGAGGGGAAATGACTCGATATTTGTGGTGGTTGATCGGTTCTCCAAAATGGCACATTTCATTCCCTACAAAAAGACAAGTGATGCAGATTCACATTCTTTGGGTTGTTCTTCAAGGAAGTGGTACGACTTCACGGTCTACCAAGTAGTATAGTTTCGAGATAGAGATACCAAGTTTGTTGGGTATTTCCGGAGGACTCTGTGGAAGAAATTGAAGACAGACCTAAAATTCAGTTCAGCATACCATCCACAGACAGATGGGCAAACAGAGGTGGTCAATAGAAGCCTAGGCAATTTACTGAGATGCTTGATAGTGGATCAACCCAAGGGATGGGATTTGGTCTTACCATAGGCAGAGTTTGCATATAACACTTCAGTTAATAAAAGTACAAATAAATCTCCGTTCCAGATAGTATATGGAAACAGCCCGAGAAATGTGTCCGAACTAAGAACGTTGGACAGAAGAGAAAAGTGTAGTGCCGAGGCAGAAGAATTTGCAGAACATATGAAAAGTTTGCATGAGGAAGTAAGAAGACAAATTTCAAAAATGAACAGTCAATATAAGACAAGGGCAGACCAGAAGCGGCAGTTCAAGGAGTTCAAGGTTGGAGATGAGGTTATGGTGCATCTTAGGAAGGAGAGATTTCCTGCCAAGACTTATAATAAATTGAAAATGAAAAGGTTTGGACCATGCAGAATATTGGGAAAGCAGGAGTCAGGAAATGCGTATGAAGTAGAATTGCCAAGTTGGCTTGATATTTCACCAATTTTTAATATCTCAGATTTAGTGGAATATCATGAGGGAGAAGGTACAGAAATGCGAAGTCTAGAACCATGGCAACTTCCAGCATCTACTTCAAGCACAGATGAGGTCGAGGAAGTATTAGATACCCGTGAAGGAAGGAGCACCAGAAACAGACAGTATACTGAGTATTTAATCAAATGGAAGGGCAGGCCTGTTGAAGATGCAACTTGGCTATCGAAGACGGAGGTTGACTGCTTGGGTCCTCCCCTAACAAAACAGAAGTGAGGATCACTTCTAATTTACCCCGAGTGTCTGATGTAGGAGCATCTGGGGACAGTAGGGCAATCTTGCATCTTCAAATTGTTTCAGTTTCTTTTCTAAGTTCTTTACTCTTTGACCTCTTATTTCTCAGTATTGGGGAAGGTTTGTAGAGCAAGTTTGGTTTGGAAAGTTTTGTAAGGCAAAGGAGGGAGGGGTCACGAAATCGCGACCCCAAACGTGGCAACGCAACTTTGGTAAGTTTCATCGTGATATCGCGACGTCGCGATATCACGACGTCGCGATATCGTGACAATAACATGAGGCAGAGAAGGGACTCTTCAAACGTCGCGATATCGCGACGTCGTGATATCGCGATGGTCTATCAAATGAAGCAGTGAAGTTGGAGTTCGGTCGCGATATCATGACAGGTCATGATTTTGTGACCTGTCACGATATCGCGGCCAGTAAAGGGGCGACACGTGGCTGAGGGACCGCAAGACTTAAGGAAAATAGAAGGCAAACAAGACCAAGGGTAAATGACGAACGACCGGGCAAAGCCAAGCTGGACACGTGGCGGTCGTGAAGGGGACACGTGGCGGTCGTGAAGGGCACGTGGATCAAATTTATGGCAACAGGGGGAGAAGCTTGGATGGATGAACACGCAGCCGGCCACGTGTGTACAAGCTAATTTATGGGTCACTTTAACTGTTAAGGGAGGAGTCGACCGCGCTTTTCTTCTTGACATTTCTGGCTTTGTAACATTTTACAGTTGGTAGTTTAATGGAGGAGCCGACAGTGCAAGGACGGTCAGAACAACGTGGCCAATGCAGGAAGACCATTAATGCCGGTACCTTGGTAGATCGAGCAGATGGTCGTTTAAGACTAAAATTTCAAAAATCCAGGAAGAGGGAATTTTGAATTTGAAATTATATTTGGTGGAGGCATTGATTTCCTGGAGGATCGAGGCCTCGTTAAAAACTCAGAAAATTTCTTGTAAAGGGATGGTGAAGTCGGGATTGGGGAAGAGAGACTGTGAGCCTGGAAAATTATTGTATGACTGTATTAAGAAAGTTAATGAAAATTACTGTGATTCTACTGTGAATTTGTGGTGTGAATCCCGGCTTGCCATAAACACTTGTCAGTTTCACTTGACATTTCTCATGCTATCAAATAGGCCTTATGCCTATATATGTAATCCATTTGTATCAATACATATCTCATCTTGTTCATTACATTATAGTCCCAACAATTTTGATATCTATGTTTTGTGGGGTGTGCTTGAGTGACTAAGGGGAGCGTATTCATTATATGGATTGGGGTTTATTTATGTTAACGTTTATTGAGTGGGAGTGATTTTATTCTACATCCTCTATCTCATGCACCTGCTTGTCAGTATTAGAATTTACCTCCTGCCCATCGTTGATAGAGAGCTAGGACAATGATGTCATTGGGTGACCTGGTGTAGGGCTTGTGTTTTGGATGGGGTATCGTACCCACATAGGTCTTGATGTGGCTATACCCATATTTGTGATTCTAGTTACGATATTTAAATTATTTCTTTTCTCTTTCTCTTTTCCTTTTTTTGTGATGTAGAGTAGTTGGAATCACCTCGAGGAACCGGTATTCTTTAGAGATCGTCCACTCCACCCTTCCAACACGGTAGTCATTATATATTGCTTGGAATTGATACGTCCACCCTGCCCTATGCGCGATGCTGGATTGACGACCAACAATATTGTTACTATCCTTTCTCATAGATACAAATTATATTTTGCATGAAGACCAATCTTCTTCAAAGAAAGTACACTTTATTTATTTGACTTTTGGGATTTTGGCATTATCTTCTTTGATATTTTTTCTTCAAATTTTAAGACCGCTTATCTTCAAATATTTAAGATATATTTCTTGGTCATGAGATTTGGTCTCTAACTGATTAGGCATTTTTGGTTGTACTTTTCTTAATGTGATATCCCATGACTCATAATCCCACTTTTGAAAGGTGTAGGGATTTATCACTATAGTAACTATAGCTTATTTATATTATATTGGTTGAGATTGATAATGTTAAGAGCTATATTGTAAGATTTAAGGAAATGAGAGAAAATATTGCATATTCTAGAAGTAAAAATAAAGGATGCAAAATATATGAATATTATCCTTGTTAATATCTCACCTTAATTTTATATGTTGGACCTTATGGTTCATATGTTTCCTATATTCTTGTAATCTTCAAAATACTCTTATTATTGGTCATATTTTCTCTCTCCAGGTATATTTTTTAGGTGGCAATGAGGAATTATAGCGGTACTTCATAAATACAGGCTTATGCAAAGGAATTAAAACCTAAGAATACTAAGACACAAGGGCTAGGATAAATATTCAAAGAAGTCAAACACCATTTGTGGATACTACAAGAGAGAAGGACATCCAACAAAGAATTGCTTGTTAAAATTATAAAAAATTGAAGCTGAATTTTTGAGGATGGTTGGATGCCTTCCAAATAATGAGGGAGATTCAAAAGTATCTACCTCAGCTATGGAGACCCACTATAGAATCCATTATAAGGAAGAAGATATTATTGTCACTAATGTCTTCTCCACTTGGCTACTTAGTTTAGATTTTGAATATGTGTTGAAAGTGTAATCTTAATAATGGCCAAGGTTAATATTGTATGGTAATTTACAATAGGTCTAGGGACATTCATTTTACATGTATTTATTTTATTGTAATATTTAATTATGTAAGTTCTATGAGTAGAATTTAACCACGAGGGGTCACTCTGAGGAAATGGTAAATACCACGTGAGTGCATATAGGGGGTATTTTTAATATCAAGTTGAACCATCGGTAAATTGGTAAGTATCTTATAGGGGATGGGTGTTTAAAATTTATGCATACCTAAATATAGATTCTACTAGTAAAATAAGGGGGCTGGAGAAGAGGGGGTGGGGGTTATATTTGAGTTGCATACCAAATATTTATAAATATGTTAGGACACTTCTTACAAGGACTAAAATAAAAATAATTACATGCATAATTAAAGTGAGTTTATAACCATAGATTAAATAAAAATTATAACCATAATTAAAGTGAGTATATATATTTTATTTTTGTACAAGCTCTATAAATAAAATATTAAAGTGAGTTTTGGAAGGTTATTTTTATAAGTATAGATTTGTGGTATCAAATGGCGTTAGTTCAGTTGGTTAGATTCCTCATCTTTCAAGAAAGAGACCAAGGTTCAAATCTTGCCAAATGATACATGCATAATTACCAAGTTGTTGTAATACTACTATGCAGTCATGATGTAATATGGGTGGGGTCGTTTCAATTCCATATAACCCATTAAAAAATAATAATAATAATTAAAAAAAGTATAGATTTGTGGTGGCATTGATAGGGGGTGAAGCCGTTTCAATTCCATATAACCCATTAAAAAATAATAATAATTTTAAAAAAATTATAGATTTGTGGTGGCATTAATAATTTTTTTCTTATGAATACTATTATATAATTTTCAAATAACTTTTTAACTTTTATTAACCAATAAATAAAATAAAATTTATTTAAATAATAAAAGATCACATTTATGATCTAAAACCTATATAAAAGAAAGATAGTAATGTAGAATGAAATTTTATAATAACTCTTATCAATAAAAAAACTTGCATTAAAAACATTACAAGTAAAACATCACAACAAACCAACTACCTTCACAATAAACCAAAAACAAATACAAATGACTATAAAAAACATCACAATAAGACCTTCCCGACTATCATATCTTACACATGTCACAACTATAAAAAAACAAATACACCCCTGAAGAGCTCCTGCATGGTACGGGCACGCCGTCGTGCCATGGAGAGGTGTGTGTCCTGTGGACATCCCCTAAGCAGACCAAAGAAGGAGAAACTTGACTCTAAAGCCTGTCGGGCAAATGACATAATAGGTACAATGCAAAATTTTGGATCACTTTGGAATTAAGTGAGTAAAAATGATGAAACTTTAAAAAGAAATTAATGGAATAGGATTATATATTTTATTGGGAGTTGCAAGTACGAAAATATCAATGCTTCACCAAACCAAGCTATAGACATTTAAAAACTTATAAATTGTGTCCCTTAAGCAAACTAGACGATAACAGACACATGCATTGAAGCCATGGTTTCTTGTTGCACATAAAACTAGACCATAATTATAAACTTTTTCTAGTGATTTGTCAACTTACAACATTATTTGGCTTGATAAAATATTTATTCTTGAAGGTGGCTCTATGACTACCCACCTTGGTAGGACCTAGAAAACCCTGATGTTTTGGGGGTTCATGAAAAGACAAGGAGGATATATTTAAAAAAATTAAAAAGGGAGGATCACTTTTTGGAAGGGATTCTCAGGAGAGGGGCAGACCAGGGAAGCACAACCGAAAAGTGGGAGAATAAACTAGAAGCACAACTAGAAAGTGGGAGAATAAACCAGAAGCACAACCAGAAAGCATACAGGTATGACCCTCTCAAATTGATGGTAAAAAAATTGGACCATACTGATTTCTTGTTGCACATAAAACTGGACCATAATTATAAACTTTTTCTAGTGATTTGTCAACTTACAACATTATTTGGCTTGATAAAATATTATCTATTCTTGAAGGTGGCTCTATGACTACCCGCCTTGGTAGGACCTAGAAAACCCTAATACTAACTATAACAGATAGGGATAATGTTATGGAAATTTTTCTTATCCTATGGAAATATTAGATAGTTGGGCCCATCCCACTTTTGTGTACAATTTAGTCCACTAGAAATATCTGTATGTAAGATGTTTGTGGGGTTCAACTAGTTTTTTTGGTCACTATGGGCACTTATTCAATGTGAGCTAGTAATCCAACATGCACCGTGAAAAGAGCTAAAGTGGGAAATGCTTATATATAGATTGAACTATTGGAGGTCAGTTTTTGGTAGAAGAAAGTTTATGTGCACAGTTTGAAGTTGTGTTCTAGCCAAGGTAGTGACCACATTGTTTTTGGGTTCGGGGTTGAGTTGGTGCTCATATCCTTACAAAAAAGTTTCTTTTAGCTACTTATGTATTTTGTCAGTTATTTTTTATAATGGTAATGTCATGTTCTCTTTCCAGATTCTTTAAAAAAACTTAAGTGTTCAGAATCCTCAAGGATATCATGTAAGTTCTTTTTGCAGCTTTAATATTCTACTTCAGTAGTTTCTAGGAGTTTTTGATTCTGGCATGGCTAAATGGCTAGATTTTTAGGGTTTTTAGCTTTATAATTAAAAAAGGAGGAACATCTTAGATATTTCAGATTTCAGAATTGAATTTTCCAATTCCAAATTCCAAAATAGAACTTGCCTAGTTTATGATTTGAAAAAATTTTAGATTGTTCATAACCACCTAATTTAGCTTTTAAGTTTCCAGATCTAGAATGCAACAATGCTACCATAACCCATTATTTGGGAAAATTCTGCTAAGTTGTAGTTTCAGATTTCATGTTATATTTGGAACATAACATATAAGAGCACTTTAGGACCCTGAAGACCTCTTATTTCCATAATATGTTGAGCTTTATAAAGCAGATCAGAAGAAAAGTGGTTATTGGAACTTAACAAAGTGACAAAGGATGCAAATAGTTTAGTCCAAGAAGGTGTGGGTGACTTTGCAAAGGGGTTTAAGCAAGCATACCAAAGATATGACAACATTGGACTTGCCATTGTTGTCTTGTAGGGTTTCCTTGGTTCTTAAAGTCTACAATGGATTCATATGGAAGGAAACTCCTTATGAAGTTTAGATCTATGAAAGTCTTAAAAAGGGCATGTCCATTGGGTTTCCTCTTGTGTGTCTCTCAAGGAAGCTCTGAGTTATTGGTTAAGCAAGATATACTAGTAATTTACTGATTCCTCTAACCATTTTATGTGATGCATTAGTCTTCAGCAAAAGGCCACCTTTGCATTGTTGTCTTATTGATGACTTAGCTGGAAAATATTTTCTTAGTTTTGAAGGGTTTTTCACACCAACAGATATCCCTGGAGATTAGAATTGAATTTATCACAAATTATGAGAAGTTTGCATCACAATTTGTAGCCTATGGGTCAATGGTTGGTTAGGTTCTTGGTATTGTAGTTGCTGACAGGATTGCATCTCAAATATTGCAGGTTGAGTATGAGAAATTGCTAGTAGACATTCTTCAAGTTGAGAGTTCTCACACTAATACCCAAAAAATCCTTCAAAGGCACAATATTGATGATTTTGCAGATAAATATTGGGACATACCACATGGTCTAGCATATGATAGAGGCAAGAAGAAATCATGATTCAACATTGCAATTGCTTTGGGGAGAAAGCAATTCAAGGAGAGGAAACTATTATGAACCTTTTCTTATTCTATGAAAATATTAGATAGGTGGGACCAACCCACCTTCTCTATACTAAATTTCATATGAATATTTTTCATCTAAGTGGTTTGTGCAGCCTAGTTAGTCCTTTGTCACTAATTTTCCATGTAACCTAATAATCTTGTATGTGCCCCACAAAAGGAGCTAATGTAGGAAATGCTTAAATAGGATGTTGCTTTTAGAGGAGGACAACTCTTTGTCAGAAGAAAGTTTCTATGCACAAGTTGAATCTATGTTTTGTCCTAGGCAGCATCCACTCTTTTCTTGGATTTGTGCCTGAGTTGTCATCCATATCTTCTAAAAAAATTTTGTTATGTTATGTATTGTTTTGAGTTATTTGCTAGAAATAATATAGTTGTTGTTTTTGAACTTATTGCTAAGTTTTTCAAAGATAATTTTAGATGGTTTCTTGCTTCAGATTAGATTTCAATATTCAATCTGTTTCAAAGTTTCATATTTCAATTTTATTATTTCAGTTGAAATAGCAGTTTTTGAGAATTGGATAATGATTACTGGGTTAGAGCTCATAAGTAAAGTTTTAGCTTAGAAAAATTAGATTTCCATTTCAGAAAATTATAATTAAGAATTATATTAGGAAGCAATTAATTATTTCAAAGATATTTTGTCATATGTTGGGCAAGATAAAGAGACTCAAGGTAATATTTTAAAAATATTCCATCAACATATCACATATAACAAAATGAGCTTGATGAAGATATCTATATAGGAGCTAAATGAGGTGAGTCCTTGATAATTTCCTTTCAAAATTATATAGTTAAATAGTGATATGTTGGTTTATAAGGTTTATTTAATATATAATTTTACAACAATTTATTTTTTTATTTATGTACATATTTATATAAGATTAATTTGTTGGATTAACACTATGATAATTTATGAGATATGATTAGTGCTCCATTTGATGCCATACAACCATGGTAGTATTGTGATTCAAATAAAATAATTATGCTACTATAAATTCTATAAAATTTTATATTTCATGTCATTGCATGTTATATAGGTGTGGTCCTCTTTCTTTCATTTAAGATGAGAATTTTGAAAATGGAGATGTAGTTAATGTTAACAATGGTAGGGTGTAGAGGACGTGTTGGAATTCCTGAGATTGTTGAGCTAATTCTTACTTTGATTTTTGTGTTCCTTTGGCATAGAATGCAACCATAGTTGCAATGAGCATTTCAAATATAGTTGAATAATCAATAAGAGTAAAAAACACTATGTATGGTACATTAGGCTACAACCATCAAAATCTATTAGGCTTTTTACCTTCCTTTTTTTTTACCAGTTGTATATATATATGTTCTATTATGGATGTGTGTAATACATGGTAACACATCGACATTATGCTCTAATAATATTTAGTTGATGCATATATCTTGTTGGCATCATTTTATGATGCCTCAAATGCACTGCTAATTACAAAGAATAATGTGTTATTTTATTTTAAATATTGTTATTCCTCGAGCCATTAGATAGTTTCATTAGCTCCTTTAAGGTTTCATAGATCTCCAAGACACTCAATAAAAGACCTCTAGGAAGTAATAGCCAACTGAAACCAAATATAATATCTTTAATATGTCCATTGAAGTACCCAGTTAACATTGTTATTCAATGAACTCCTATGCTAGTCTACTATATGGGCAAGGGGTGTACTCTGGCCCCTTGAGTCTATGGTATTTGATTTATCTCACTAATGAAATACAACACCTTGGTGTCAAAAGAGGGTAAGCAAGTGAGCAAACTCCTTTTCCACCTAGTTGATTGTTGCCACATGTAAATATAGTTGCACACACTATTGACTAGAAAATATGCTATCCTGCAGAATTCAACCTCAAATCAATGATGTAACAATATGAAAAACTTGAATGCTAAAGCTTGCTATATTCATGGGTTTTTTAGGGGCAATTCTTGGATTCTTCAATTGTAATATCAATCCCTTTGAATCTATCTTTAATGCTCTCTAACAACTGCATGAAATCAATTTTTGTGTTTATTGATTGCATTTTATTTTTGCTTGTCCCATCAATCTTGTGGTTTTCTAGCTTGACGATTAGGATCCAACTTGTTTGTTTTCTTTAAGAAAAATGAGCCAGGTGCAAAATTTGCAAGGCATATGTCAAATCAACTACGAAGCTAGTCAAATATAAGCAACCATAAGTCTGTCAATTTTGATCTAAAGTGTCACCTTATATATCTTTAAAAATATTTTGGAACAACCTTTCCAATAGGGTGGGTTTCAGGTAGTTAAGTGCCTGTGGAAACAGATATGCCTCTTTTAAGACAATTTACTATTTTTCTTTCAAGGTTTTTGGCCCAAGAATTTGTGGCTTAGCTCCACTTACTCATGAATTCTATGTTAATAAAAAATCCTTAAAGTGAATGTACTCAGAATCTATGAATGGACATCTTATTTATATCATTCTTTTGTGTAAATCTATCAATTTGTTTAAAGTTATACCTGTTGGAAATAAAGTAGATATGGTTCATACCAGAAGGCAATTGCATCACTGTAAGACTCTTCCCATGTTAGCCAACTAAAAATAATATACCTTAACTGCAAACTGCCTCATGCCATGATTTGGGGCCTAAGATATTATGATGACGATTCTCTTGGAGTTAGTTTGCTGAAGTTAGTAGTGCCTTTACATTCTTAAATGATCACTATTGTCTAAAGAAACCTTGCAGAGCTTTGTTCTAAAGTTTTGACCTGCATGTTGTCATTCTATGGTCAATTTACTTTTTAAACTTGAGCTTGAGCAACAAATTGATGTGTTTAATTATAGGCATGATATAGAAAATGTAAACAACTGGTTGAGACTTCTGGCAATCTTGTTTGTTTTCCCAAGGTTATAATGTTAATGATAAAATTTGTTTCAAAGTCAAAGTTGACAATACTTAAAGGAGCATATATAAACTTCAAAAGGGCCAAGGCAAGTTTTGCTCTGACAAGTAAGCTTTTGAGAAAAGTAAAAATAAAGAGCAATGTTATAGGACCCTTCTTGTGGAACCCTCACATCCCTAGGGTGAATTTTGGAGTGGTGGTTTGGTCAAGTTGTTCCTAACCTGCACCCAATTGTGGGTTTTGAGGTGGGCCCATTTTCCTTGATAGAAGATGCTTCTCATACCCTTTTCCATAAATTGAGGCCTTTCCTGATCCAGGAAGTCTCTGTTCCTAGCAATAGGTGAGGAAGTTCTTTTATCTTAGAGGAAGCATGAACACCTATGATAAGTAAACATAATCAAGATCAAGAAGTTTTTGAAAATCTATGAATCAGGCCTATTCCTCAAATAGTCTGTGTCAATGAGTGAATGCTCATCTCCCTAAGACAGTTCATTTGTCAACCAAACAACAAAATGTGTCCCAAAATTTTATTGGTTGCTTTACGGTTTATCATTTGCTTGCAATTTTCCAACAGAATATGGGCTTGGTAGAGAACTTTCACTTTGGTAATAAGCATCAAATAATAACCAACAACATCTAGATTAAGTTGTTCAGTTTTTGGTTTGTCTAAGAATTGCTAGTTTAATAAGGACTTTGAGAGAGTTAGTAGATAGTGGCTTCGATCATGTAATTTATGCAAAAATTTTGTGATTGATGGAATCCATGGGGGAATCTTAATACAGTTGTACAATGATGCAATCACAAACTAGTATACTCTTTCAAGTTTCAGGTGAGTTATGGTCTATTGCATTGAGGCATTTAGTGAGAAGATTAGTATTCAAGTTCAAATTTAGTAAGCTTGGAGTTGGAAAATGTTATTCAATGCATAAAAATGTTTTTTGAGTTTGACATCAAGTTTGAGATATTGCATAAATATATTGATATTTAATGTATATAAAGAAATTTATGTTTTTCTTATTTGCAACTATCTGAAAACATTGTTGAATGTCTCATTTCCAAATACAAGAAGCCTAGAGAGACCTAAAATTTCAAAGATACATAGAGGCATCCTTGAGTTTCAAGAACAATAAAGCATGGGGCCCTCTCGAAGACCAAAAAATTCCATCGGGAAAGGCTTTGCATCTCCAACTCCCAAGCCAAGCCATCTGAAATCCAACCACCACCAAAGGCCGCCATGGAAAGAATCTTCAGGTCAATCCAACCAAACCACCGCAGTCACATCAAAAATGGGATGACACATCCTGATAAGCACAGGAGGATCCATGGAGGTCTTGGAAATGCAACAGGAGATCCTAGGAAGATCTACCCAGCTAGAGATCAACAAGATAGGAGTAGGGGGAAGTAAGGAATTTGAAACGGGGTCCTCCCTCCCAGAGTGAGAGACCTAGAATATAATCAAAACTTGCTCTTGTATATTACTGGTTAAATGAAATGTGTGAAGACTAAGAATATACATATTTTTACTTCAAGTTAGAGCTCAAACCACTAATTTTTGTTATGCTCATAAAGACTTGATAGTTTGATGGAGTCAAACATGCTCAATGGATATACATTGATAAAATGGTAAACCTACCAAGGGATATTAAAAATTGATTCAAATATTTTTGGTAAAATGGTAAGTTTTGAAAAGGGGTTATTATTTATTAGATAGGGGTTTACCACTAGGGGTTTAATAAATTAGAAGGGGAGGTGGTAAATTTTAAAAATAGGGGATTTTTTAAGAAGCCCATGAATGCACGTGTTTTGAAGGCTTTCAACTAAGTGACCCCTTAACCTTATTATAGTTAAATTCACCTTATAAACTTGTAAATAACCTTAAAACTTTTTCTTAAGTTCAATTATGTAATTGAGATTTTGATATTGATATAAATTCTCCATCGCTCCATCATTGGAATGTAATACTTCTTATTCATAAATAATATAATCACTACATCCATGTCTTTTTTTTCCCTGTTCTTTTATCCTTTTACAAGTTTTATATAAAACTTACATGAATGCATTACATTTTCTTATTCATAAAAAATATTGTGAATCCTAGCACTTCTCAAAGCCAATGCCAACTATCTAGTTTCAAGAGGATTAAGAAAAAAGCAACAATAGTCTAAAAACTACTTTATATTTTAAAATTTTATATTTATATAATATGTTTGGTTAGATTTGAGAGCTGTATTCCTTTTTATATGAATATTTAATAAAAAATCAACTTTTTGACTCTCCAATGGTTATTTAAAATTTTCATGCATAACGTGAGACCCACAATAAATCTGAAAATGGTTTTGTGATGTAGAGTCGCGGCACGAAAAGGGTTTATTGGAAATCGACATATCTGTCTGGTATTGGACACGGCTAGTTCTTTAAAGTTTTCCATCAACCGATCTGTCTGGTATTGTATACGGCTAATTCTTTCATGTAATTATGAAACAAACAAGTATAAAAAAGTTCTGCCAGGGAGAATTATATGAAAGAAAATAGTGGGACTGCTGCTGCTTGTCAACATGTTATTTGAAGGACGAGAAAGTCAGAAAACATTGATGGACCCATAGGAGTGCAAGGAATGTTTTGTTTCAGCTTGCTTGTTTTATATGTAGATGAGTAATATTCTCCAAAACATCAAGTCCCCTCATGTGATGTAAAAGGATATAACAGGACAAAACTTCACAACGTGCCCTCTGTAAAATGTCACTCTCTAACATGCAAGCTAGAGTAACCAGTAATACTTATTTGTCATGAACTTTTAATGGTGCAAGCCTGAAAGAATTAATAACCAGTAATACTTATTTGTCATGAACTTTTAATGGTGCAAGCCTGAAAGAATTAATTAAAAACTTATTAAATGTGCAGCCAATACGAGTAATTTAAGAGGGCTTTACCTTCGTTTATTTTTTAAGTCTGAAGTCCATAATTCATAATGTTGTGTCAGAAAACTTATGGGCTCCGTTTCTCCAACTTAACTGAAAAAAATAGGAAACAATCTGCAGAAGTATTTTTGTAGACTTTTCATTGTGGAGGAGTTAAATGTTTTCAATTCCCTTATTGTGAAGGAGTAATATCTTTTACAATAAGTAACATCAGATAACATAATATAATGAGTAAAGCAGATTCTGAAGATATCTGACATTTGACGCTTAGTTATTGTGAAGTTAAATGTTTTATATTCTGTTATATCTATATATATATATATATATATATATACTAATATCTTTCATCATGAGTAACATCAAATAACATAATATAACGAGTAAACCAGATTCTGAAGATATCCGACGTTTGACGCTTAGTTTGGAAAACAAATTTGCCAGACTATCGTTTCCATCTCTTTCATAGCTGCACATAACCATACAGCATAGCATATGTTATTAAAAAACTCAATAATTTGAGTTTGTTAAGTAAAGATTGGGATTTTTTATAATATAAAAAATGTTGGTTGAGTAAAGGTAAAATTAATAAAATTTATGTTAACTAAAAACCAAAAAATATATTTAAAAAACTTTATAATATTTAGTCAATTAAATAAAATCAATAAAATAGAACGAAAACTCAATCCTCAAAAATTGAAGGGAACAATCCACTAACAATCACTTTTTCTCCATGTTTGTGGAGGGTGCAATGTGGTAAAAATCATGGTTTTGACGATCCATTCACACTGTGGGAAAACTGGTCTGAAGTAACAAGTAGCATATGTCAACAGAATGGATTCTATTGTGTTTACATTAACTGAAATTGATCTAATTTGTTATTGTTAAACTTGCCATGGTAATGTTAATCTGATAACAAAATCACACATATCTTTTAAATAAATTAAATGTGAATACATTAATGGTTTATAACAAAATAGTAATACCTTAGCTTAATTGCATATGTTATTTTCTTTCTCATGTGATCTCTTTATTTGTTTTGAGTTTAATAGATTAATAAATTTATATATATATATATATATAAGTTGATGATACATATTTATTCTTTATTTACCTCATTGGGTACTATGACCTTAGAAATTGTAATTTATTTATATAGTTTAGTTTTTTATTAGTTGTTAAAATTAATTAATATTAATAAATTTCATAAGAAGATTTTAAACTTGGAGGTTCGACTATTTTTTTGAATAACACGGAGGATTTTGGTGAGTTCTTGATCGCCATGGGACTAGTAGATATTGATTTTCAAGGTTCTAAATTCACTTGGTCTAACAAAAGAAGGGGATGAGGTTTGATTCAAACTAGGTGATAGGGCCCTTGCTTCAATAAGTTGGCTCACCATGGTTCAGGATAACATTTTGAGGACTTGTTGGCATTTTTGCCACATTGATTTTGATTGAAGTAATAACGTGTAAAATTGTTGCAGATCTTACTTTGATACTAGCTTTGATGCAGCTTTGGAGCAAAAAGGAGCAAAATGGAGCAAAAAATAACTAAGTCCAGAAACCGTCGCGATTTCGCAACGTGTCACGAAATCGCGGTCAACACGGTCAACAGAAGCAGGTTGGGCGGAACCGTCACGATATCGCGACGTGTTCTATTTTTGCGGCTTGTGGCAGGCAAAGGAGGGAGAGCGACAAGTTGTTGCAAAATCGTGACAAAAACTCAACCCGACTTAAACTTGAAAGTTGCAGCGATGCGTTGCACATTTCGTTTTCGCGACAAGGGTGGCTTCAAAAGGCTTAAGTGCAAATGCTGCAGCGACGCACTGCGTGTTTCAAAATTGCGCGACGTTTGTTGCCAAGGGCTCAAGTAGTGAAAGTTGCAGCGATGCGCTGCACGTTCCATTTTTGCGGGGCATTTGTCGAAGGAGTCTAAGGTAAAGATGCAGCGATGCGCCGCAAGTTCTAGGCCGTCGGTTAAAAGCGAAGTTCGAAGCAAACAGTGCAGCGATGCGCTGCAAGTTTCAAAGTCGCAAGGCCGTATGTTTTAAAAGCACGAGGAGTTCGTTGGAAAGAAGGCAAAGGAATTAAAAGGTAGCAAAATCGCTACAAAAAAGAGTCTAAGGTGCAAGAAGTCAAAACCGCAGCGATTCGCTGCACTTTTAGAAAGGGGCACATAGTGAACAATGCGTAAGATGTTAGTAGCTTCAAAGACTTAAGGTCAAAGTGTAGTGTGTTTCAAATGGCAAAGCATTGAGGCAAAGGGAAGTTCAAGGTCAAAGTTGCAGTGATACGCTGCACGTTTACAAAAAAGTCTAAATGCTCGAAAGTTGCAACAATGTGCTGCATGTTTCGAAAGCATGGAGCATTTGTGGAAGAGGCTACACCTTTCAAAGCATTTGTTGAAAAGGGAGACACGTTCCAAATCGTGGTCATTTTTGTTGCAAAGAGTCCAAAGGGTAAGAATGGTAGCGATGCGTTGCATTTTTTTTGAAAGGGTTCCTGCAAGGCGAAAGGATGTCGCATTTTCGCGATGGGAAGTCGTAGAAGGTACGAAAGGGAAGAAACGTAGCGATATCGCTACACGTAGCAAAATCGTAGGGGTTTTGGCCCAAGGAGTCCAAAGAGGGAAAATGTAGCGATTCGTTGCAACTTTGACGATAAGACCAAGCGAGACAAAGTTGCCGCGAAACTGTAACAGGGAGATGAAAATCAAGCGGAAGACAAGGAGATGGTATCAATTTCATGCAACATTGTTTAAAAATGACTAAGTGTTCAAGTATGCAGCGAAATGGCGACAAGGAAAATTCAAAGGCATTCAAGGAGCAAAAAGTGTTGCATTTTCGTGACCCATCAGCAAGACCATACCAAGTGCTTGAAACATGTAGCGATATCGCTACATGTCCCATTTTCGCGGGACATAGCGGAAGGGAGGACCAAAAGAGACAAAAAGTGTTGTGATATCGCCCGACGTCCCGTTTTTGCGAAGCAAGCTAGCGATAGAGAATATGAAGCCGACGATGCAGCGAAAGAGCGACGGGGAGGATTTTCACGGGTCCAAGGTGGCAAAAGTGTACGGCATTAAAAGACTCCGCATTTTTGCGACCTGTAACTATTTCTCGCCAGAACATAGTATGAACGCCCGAGAAGTTTTTTTCGATTTCCAAGCATTAAATGCTGCCCCGAATTAAATGATTTGTAGATTTCCAATGCAGTCAAAGTTGAAGGAGCACCCAGGCCACCAAAGTTGAAGGTTTTATTTCTTCGAGGATGTTGTTCGCGTATTGTTTCAACATTGCATGCACATTTTCAAAGACAAATTTAATGAACGTGACCGCTGAAGTCAAAACTGCATTTAATTTTTGCTTCCCTAACACTGCAATTAAGGGGATCGTGTTCTTGATTTCCAAGGCATAATTGTAGATCACAAGAAAGTCGGTTTCAAATATTAAATGCTGCAAAGAGGACGGCCCTCTATAAAAACCAGTGTAAGCTTCATTTGAAAGGGTTGGAAGTTTTGCTAAAAACTGGAAGTGCATTTGTGAGAATAAAATATTGGCTTTAGATTTTTCAAGCAGCTGTTTGGGTGATTGTCTTTTCTATTCTTTTGCATTTCTCATAGAGTTTATATTCCTTGGGTGCTGTTACATTCAAATTCTGTATATTGGATTTTAATCTTGCTTGTAAGGATATGATTCCTGGAGTGTAATATTGGAGAGATTTTCTGCATGCAGTTGTGTGAGAGTTGAGATATTGTCTTTTTTTGCTTGTTGTTGCTACACTTTTAAGTTTTCTGTTGTTGTCCTTTCGATCCCATAACTTCGGCCTGCGGCCATATTTCTATTTCTTTCTACAACTTTTTATTTCTTTCCAGCAACCCTTATCTTAAAACAAAAATTTAGAATAGTAAAGGGAACCAGCCCACTCTGGAGATTGGTCTGGAAGCCATTTCTTGCTTCCAACCTTTCAATGTTGGCCGGGTCTAGGGTGCACTTGTTAAAATCCTTTCCTGTGGCAGATTCATGACCAACAATTTTTGGCACGCCCGGTGGGACAGATTTCGTTCTGTTTCTAAAAGATCCCATAATTTGAAGGTTTAATGTTCGCCTTCATACTGTAAAACTAGAGCATTTGGTGAATCTGTCTGCTGTACTTAGAAATCTTTGGTCGTGGATGCAGTGAAAGTTGTACTTCATGATCACGAGATCACAGTCCAAGAAATTTGGCAATCTTGTTGAATTTCTTGAACTTGACAGTTCAAGAAGTGGTGAACATTCTAGGTTGATTTCCCCATCCTTTCCATCATCTGCTGCACAGAACCCTGGTGTTGTTGCTAGTGTGTCATCCTCCCAACCATATCCACTAGTACCAATGGCACAATATCCTCCACCCCCACCCAGGAGATTCTTGGCATGGAACAGCTCTAGAACCTTGAATTTGTAGGCTCAGAATCCAGTCCCTCAGGCTGCGCTGAAGGCTTTGCCAACTTATGATGGAACTGGTAAAACTGCATATGAGCACATAAACGATGTAGCTTGTCTAGTGGCCATCCATGATATTACTAAGGAAGATGTAATGGTAAAGTTGTTGGTATGCTCCTTGAGAGGTAAACTGCTGTTTTGGTACCGTACGCTGCCACCAGGCACCATCACATCATGGGATCAGTTTGGTGATCTGCTGGTTAAAAATTTCCATGAACAGGCTGATCCTTTTTCTTTGTTAAATCAGTTTACTGTAATCCAGAGACACCCGCAAGAAGAGATAGTTGATTTCAACATTCGATTTACCAGAACCTGGCATAGAATTCCTGATGGTCTTCAGCCTACTGATGAATTGGCTGCACTTTACTACCTCAGAGCATTCCACTCAGATATCGGCTGGGCTATTCGACAGACCAATGTGACAACATTTCCAGAATTGTTTGAACAAGCAATAAAAGCAGAAGCTGATTTGGTTACTGTAGGGAGACTTCCACCAAAGGTAACTATGCCTATTATTCCAGATTTGCCTCAGTATTTATATGCTGGCTCACAACCACATCCCATGCCATCTATGTATCCCACACCATCATGGAGCTCTAAAGCACCTCAAATTGCACCTGTTCCAACTCCTCAGTTGCCTACCTTAGCTCCTTTATCGCTTCCTGCACCTAGCACTCAGCCATATCCCGTTTCCACTGCATTTCCAGCTTTTCCAGCACCACCAACATCTTTGCCATTGCCAGCACCTCCTGCACCTGTGAACTCAGACCCTTATACAGCATTATTGCAAGAGGTAAAATCTGCTAATTCGACAATAAGGGCTATGGGTAACAAGATCACACTCATTGAGAGGAAGTAAGCTGAGAGATATTTCCAGCCAAGGAGATTTCAACCTCTTGCAATTACTAGAGATCAAGCTGCTTCAACTAGCAAAGCACCTAAAAAAAGCTTAACTGCTTTAGTAAATGAAGATGCAGCCCTTGCAGACAGAGTGTATTGGTGTTCGACTTGCAATGACCCTCATGGAGAGGATACCTGTATGGTTCATCTGAATTATGTGCAGACATTGGTTGCTAGTTCTTCAGGTGAACAAGTTAATATGATTTTTGAAGCTGGTCATAGTTTAATGTCTCCAATTGAAGATCAAGTTTCAGTTCTAACAAGGACTGTAAAGAAGCCTATGATAGTTGATCCTGCTTCCTTAGAACCGTTAAAAGTGCCGACTGAGGTGAAGAAACCAGTGAAAGCTCCTGTGCCAGTTCCAAAGTCTGATGTGCCTGTTTTTCCAAAGGATCTTGCTTTTCACAGAGTTCAAGAAAAGGCTGCAGCCGCACCAGTAGGATCAGAAGCAGAGGAGCAAGATCGAGAAAAAATGAAGTATCCCTCACTGACAAAGAGGCTGAGGGTGGAAGCCACATAGCAGTATCGAACCAGATTTGAACAACCTACTGAAAAGAAGGATTTTTCTGTAGTTACATACAACATAGTTGAAGATCTGAAAAAGACCTCAGCTAAGGTAAGCCTCTATGATGCTTTGCAGTTACCCGGCCAAGTAGATTTATTATAGGAATCACTAAAATCAGTAAAAGATAATGAAAAAGGTCCTACCCAGACAGTGTATGTTCAAGCCTTACCCACTTCTGCTACTGGAAAAAATAGACCACCTCCATTTTATTTATCATTGCAAATAGAGGGTTGGATTGTGCATAATTGCATGATCGACTCAGGAGCTGCTACAACTGTCATGCCCAAGGGAGTTTGTGAAGCAATGGGAATGGAATACACCCGGAGTAGTCCTGGAGTTCTACAATTAGATGGTATGCCTGTTAAAATAGTAGGTGTAATTAAGGATGTACCAATTATTCTACATACTATGCCCTAGATTACTGTTATCCAAGAAATTGTTGTGGTAGATCTAGAGCCCTACTTTAGTATGTTTTTATCCAGGGAGTTTACCGCCAAGTTAGGGGGTTATCTGGCACTAGACTATTCTCATTTAGAAATTCCTTTTAAGGGTAGGCGTCTCAGGATTAAAAATGAAAAGCCTTCCTCTTTTCACATCGAGAAGTTGGAAGAAGCAAGAAAAGATATGCAGTCGGTTCACATGCTTACTGAAGAGTCTGAGGATTTTGTTTTGTTGAGTGAAGTATTAAATAATCTTCAGTTGGATGACCAGTTTTCTATGCTTGATTTTAACGCTATGCTGGAGACTGAAATTGGTTGTTATGCCATTCAAAAGCCTAAGAGTGATACAAAGCAGGAATTTTCTAGTCAAGATGATCAGAATGTTGTTACAAATCAATTATGGCAGCTATATTTTGATGGGGCCAGATGCAAGAACGGAGCAGGAGCAGGTATTGTGTTAATTTCTCCTTCTGGTGTACAGAGAACTTATTCATACCGTCTTACATGGAGTTGTACTAATAATGCTACTGAATATGAAGCATTATGTTTGGGTTTAAAGAAAGCAAGGAAGTTAGGAATTGAACAGCTCAAGATTTTTGGTGATTCTGAGCTTGTTATAAATCAGATTACAAATAGATGCATTGCTAAGAAGCATTACCTTAAATCATATCGCAACCAGGTGTGGGACCTGTTTGAGTTTTTCACTGCACTAAATATTCAAGTTGTTTCGCGAGAGATGAATAAACATGCAGACCTTTTAGCATCTCTTGGAGCCAATTTTTCCCCTATTGAACAAGTTGTGAACAAGCCAAAGACAGTGAGGATGGTATACAGGCCCAGTGTGCCAGAAAAAGAAACTTTCTGGCAGGTCTTTGAAGATGACGAGCAAATTGTAAATTTCTTGATTCATGAAGCTGCTACTGTTGAAGGGAGAACTTTGGAGCATGAAGAAGCAGAGGGTCTCATTCAATTACGGAACAATCATATTCCAAAGGGTCTGATAACTTTGGAGAGTTTTTTCGACCAGCATGACCGGTCCATAAAACATCGTATAGAAATTGACAAGAAGGAGTACATGGAGTTAGAGTTACAGCCCAACAAAGCTATTAAAGTTGGAATTGATTCTATGCCAAAGGAATTGCAAGAGATCAGGCAACTGTGTGAGGAGTTTTCTGACATTATAGCCTGGAGTTATAAAGATTTGAAGGGATACAACAAACAGATTGTGCAGCATACAATTGAGCTGGAGGAAGGAGTCAAACCTTTTTGACAAAAACAGCGACCTGTAAATCCGAATATTGAGACGTTGATGATGGCTGAGCTTGTAAAAATGCTGCAGGCTAAAATCATATATCCTGTTAAGCACTCGACCTGGGTTGCCAATCTTGTCCCGGTTCGTAAGAAGAATGGAGATATTCGATTGTGTGTTGATTTCCGTAATTTGAACCGTGCATCATTAAAAGATCATTATCCTTTACCACGTATAGATCAAATACTACATGTTGTGGCTGGAGCTCAACGTTTTTCTATGTTGGA
Source organism: Wollemia nobilis (assembly GCA_028583015.1). Taxonomy (NCBI): domain Eukaryota; kingdom Viridiplantae; phylum Streptophyta; class Pinopsida; order Araucariales; family Araucariaceae; genus Wollemia; species Wollemia nobilis. The sequence continues at coordinate 5,905,949 of JAQPPZ010017221.1, forward strand.
TGGATTCTCTGGATATAACCAGATTTGGGTGAAAGATGAGGATCAGTTCAAGACAGCATTCACAACAAAGTCGGGCACTTTTTCTTATCAGCGAATGCCTTTCGGACTATCAAATGCTGGAGCTACCTTCCAAAGAGCTATGGACATTGCATTCAAGGAATTTTTGAACAAGATCATTGTAATATATCTTGATGACATGACAGTATTTTCACATAGATGGGAAGACCACTGTTCTCACCTAAGGCAGATTTTTGGAAAATGCAAGGAATTTGGGATTTCCATTAATCTGAAGAAGTTTGTGTTTGCAGTGAAAGAAGGTAAGCTTCTGGGCCATGTGATTTCATAGGATGGGTTAGCAATCGATCCAACCCGAGTTGAAGCATTAAATAAGTTATCACTCCTAGCAAATAATAAGGAACTGCAGTCTTTCTTTGGATAGATCAATTTCATAAGGAAGTTCATTTCTGACTTTGCTCAGGTTGTAAAACCTATGAATGAGTTGTTAAAAAAGGATGCAGATTTTCAGTGGACAGCTCGTAGAAAAGAGGCATTTCAAGAAATCAAGCAAAGGATATCACAGGCCCCTGTTCTGATTAATCCTGACTACTCCAAGGATTTTATTTTGTATGCAGTCGGAGAAGATGACAGTTATGCTGCTATTCTAACCCAGAAAGAAGATGATGGGAATGAAAGGCCCATTGCCTTCCTCAGTCATGTCATTCTAGCTCATGAGGCAAAGTATAACTTCATTGAAAAATAGGTATATGTTGTTATGAAATCCCTCAAGAAATTCAAACATTTTATATCTCAGAGCAGAATAATTGTGTATGTGATTCATCCAGATGTAAGAAATTTCATTCTTCAAGGAGAATTGGGTGATAAACGTGTTGGTTGGGTCACTAAGATCCAAGAATTTGATGTTGAAATTCATCCAACTAAGCTAGTGCGTGATAAGGCTTTGTGCCATCATTTGGCAAAGATGGCAGCATCTGATATAGGTGACTTTCAGGCAGAAAATCTTGCCAGTAATGACAATTTGATGAATTTCTTAATTCAGGAAAAGGATTGGACAGAAGACCTCATTGATTATTTTATAACTAGTAGATGTCCTTCACAGTTGAATGCTTCACAGAGGAGGATATTTCGTCTGCAAGCTCTGCGGTATGTTCTGTTATCGAAAGGACTGTTTTTTAAGAATATTGATGGTGTTCTTCTGAGATGTGTAAAAGAAGCAAACAAGGCTAGGCTCCTGGAAGAATTTCATTTTGGTCTATCAGGAGGACACTTTGCAGGAAGACCGATGGCTTTGAAGATAATCCAAGCTGGTTATTATTGGCCGACCCTGTTCTCAGACGCTTTCAAGATTGTGCAAGCCTGTGACAAATGTCAGAGATACTCAGGAAGAGTTAGGAATGCAGCACTGCCTTTACATCCAGTTCAGGTTGAAGCACCCTTTCAACAGTGGGGGTTAGATTTTATTGGAATTATTGATCCCAATTCCTCAGCTGGACATAGATACATTTTAACAGCTACAGACTATTTTACAAGGTGGTCTGAAGCTATCCCAACAAATGTTGCCAATCAAACTGTGGTGATATCTTTTATTGAGGGCTTGATTACACGCTTTGGCATTCCTGATGCCATTATTACAGATAATGGGACCCCATTCATTGGAGCTAAACTAGCTGAGTTTGCTAACAGGTATGGCATTTTCTTAAAGACATCTTCCAATTATTATCCACAGGGAAATGGCTTTGCAGAGTCAACAAATAAAAATTTGCTCCATATTTTGAAGAGGTCTTTGGGAGAAAACAAGAGATCATGGCACCTTTTACTGAATCAAGCTTTATGGGCAGATAGGATTTCAGTTAAGAATTCCATCAAGATCTCATCCTATGCCCTAGTTTATGGGAAAGAAGCAAGGTTGCCTATTCATCTCGAGTTGCCTGTCTTGCAGCAATTACAAAATTTTCAAGACAATGAGACAGACACAAGTTCTTTGGATTTGCGGATAGCACAGTTATTGCAGTTAGAAGAATAGCATTCTGAGGCATATGATGAATTTATCAAACACACACAGGGTATCTCGAAGTGGTTTCATAAACATTCTGCAGCTCGTCCATTCAAAACAGGAGATTTGGTGTTGAAATGGAACGAAAATAAAGCTAAGCCTAGGAATCACAAGAAGTTTGATGCTTTCTGGGAGGGTCCCTTTCGCATTACCAGCATAGGTGCAGTGAATTCGTTCTATTTGGAAGACTTGGATGGCAGCCCACTTTCGATTTCAGTCAATGGCTTTCATCTGAAAGCCTACACTTCTTAAATTGACAGTACAATATGCACTTGTATATAGTAAAACAAAAAAAAAAATATATATATATATATATATATATATATATATATATATATATATATATATATATATATATATATATCTGTTTTGCTTTTTATTTTGTCACCTCGGTTCTTGTTGATTGAGATCTGTAGGTGCCTTTTTGTTTTTTTGTGCTTTCCTCCTTTCCCAGCAGTTGGTGGCTTCCAGAAAATTCTTCTTTTTCCGTCCCTGTTTCCTCTCTTTCCTTTCTTCATCTTCTTCCTCCTTTTTCTTCTGCAGTAATATAAAAAAAAAGCAGGCCACGATTGTTGTTTCTTTTCCCTTTTCTATTTTTCCCCGTTCCTTCTTATCCCTTTCCTCTAAGTTATGTCATTTCACGTATTTATTTTACAGTTTTTCATTTTCATTCCACAATTTTCATACTTCCATTTCCATTCCATCCGTTCATTCACTTTCATTCCATCCATTGCAGATGGTAGTATAGCAGCATTTTGTTGCTATGTCTACTACATCACTTGCTCACTCTATCATTTCATTATTATCATCATTCCATTGTAGTCACCGCTTGCACAATCACAGGAGCTCACTCCACTATCGCATTCCATTTGTCGCATTTCATAACTAGTCATATGCAGGTTCTTCCAATTTTAGCTTTTTCAGCAGAAGATGATTGCAGTAGTCCCCTGATTCTATTTCAATATGACTCTGTGCCCAATGGATTCAGGCCTGGATTCTTGCATACAGCGAGCTGTATACCCCATGAGCCGCCAAGAATGTTGGCATTTTTGCCACATTGATTTTGATTGAAGTATTAACGTGTAAAATTGTTGTAGATCTTACTTTGATACTAGCTTTGATGCAGCTTTGGAGCAAAAAGGAGCAAAATGGAGCAAAAAATAGCTAAGTCCAGAAACCGTCACGATTTCGCGACATGTCGCAAAATCACGGTCAACGCGGTCAACAGAAGCAGGTTGGGTGGAACCGTCGCAATATCGCGACGTGTTCTATTTTCACGGCTTGTGGCGGGCAAAGGAGGGAGAGCGACAAGTTGTTGTGAAATCACGACAAAAACTCAGCCCAAGACTTAAACTTGAAAGTTGCAGCGATGCACTGCACGTTCCATTTTTGCGACAAGGGTGGCTTCAAAAGGCTTAAGTGCAAATGCTACAGCGATGCGCTGCATGTTTCAAAATTGCGTGACATTTGTTGCCAAGGGTTCAAGTAGTGAAAGTTGCAGCGATGCGCTGCACGTTTCATTTTCACAGGGAATTTGTCGAAGAAGGAGTCCAAGGTAAAGATGCAGCGATGCACCGCAAGTTCTAGGCCATCAGTTAAAAGCAGAGTTTGAAGCAAACAGTGCAGCGATGCGCTGCAAGTTTCAAAGTCGCAAGGCCGTATGTTTTAAAAGCACGAGGAGTTCATTGGAAAGAAGGCAAAGGAATTAAAAGGTAGCGAAATTGCTACAAAAAAGAGTCTAAGGTGCAAGAAGTCAAAACCACAGCGATTCGCTACACTTTTGGAAAGGGGCACATAGTGAACAATGCGTAAGATGTTAGTAGCTTAAAAGACTAGGTCAAAGTGCAGTGTGTTTCAAATGGCGAAGCATTGAGGCAAAGTGAAGTTCAATGTCAAAGTTGCAGTGATACGCTGCACGTTTACAAAAAAGTCTAAATGCTCGAAGGTTGTAGCGATGTGCTACATGTTTCGAAAGCATGGAGCATTTGTGGAAAATGCTACACCTTTCAAAGCATTTGTTGAAAAGGGAGACACGTTCCAAATCGCGGTCATTTTTGTTGCAAAGATTCCAAGGGGTAAGAATGGCAGCGATGCACTGCATTTTTTTTGAAAGGGTTCATGCAAGGCGAAAGGATGTCGCATTTTTGCGATGGGAAGTCGCAGAAGGTACGGAAGGGAAGAAACGTAGCGATATCGCTGCACATAGCAAAATTGTAGGGGTTTTGGCCCGAGGAGTCCAAAGATGGAAAATGTAACGATTCACTGCAACTTTGACGATAAGACCAAGCGAGACAAAGTTGCCGTGAAACTGTAATAGGGAGATGAAAATCAAGCGAAATACAAGGAGATGGTATCAATTTCATGCAGCATTGTTTAAAAATGACTAAGTGTTCAAGTATGCAGCGAAATGGCGACAAGGAAAAGTCAAAGGCATTCAAGGAGCAAAAAGTGTTGCATTTTTGTGACCCATCAGAAAGACCGTACCAAGTGCTTGAAACATGTAGCGATATCGCTACATGTATCGTTTTCATGGGACATAGCGGAAGGGAGGACCAAAAGAGACAAAAAGTGTTGTGAGATCGCCCAACGTCCCATTTTCATGAAGCAAGCTAGCGATAGAGAAGATGAAGTCGACGATGCAACGAAAGAGTGACAGGGAGGATTTTCGCGGGTCCAAGGTGGCAAAAGTGTACGGCATTAAAAGACGCCGCGTTTTCATGACCTGCAACTATTTCTCGCCAGAACATAGTATGAATTCCTGAGAAGTTTTTTTCCATTTCCAAGCATTAAATGCTACCCCGAATTAAATGATTTGCAGATTTCCAATGTAGTCAAAGTTGAAGGAGTGCCCAGGACACCAAAGTTGAAGGTTTTATTTCTTCGAGGCTGTTGTTCGCGGATTGTTTCAACATTGCATGCACATTTTCAAAGACAAATTTAATGAACGTGACCACTGAAGTCAAAACTGCAATTAAGGGGATCATGTTCTTGATTTCCAAGGCATAATTGTAGATCACAAGAAAGTCATTTTCAAATATTAAATGCTGCAAAGAGGACGGCCCTCTATAAAAACCAGTGTAAGCTTCATTTGAAAGGGTTGGAAGTTTTGCTAAAAACTGGAAGTGCATTTGCGAGAATAAAATATTGGCTTCAAATTTTTCAAGCAGCTATTTGGGTGATTGTCTTTTATGTTCTTTTGCATTTCTCATAGAGTTTATATTCCTTGGGTGCTGTTACATTCAAATTTTGTATATTGGATTTGAATCTTGCTTGTAAGGATATGATTCCTAGAGTGTAATATTGGAGAGATTTTCTGCATGCAGTTGTGTGAGAGTTGAGATATTGTCTTTTGTTGCTTGCTATTGCTGCACTTTTAAGTTTTCTGTTGTTGTCCTTCCGATCCCATAACTTCGGCCTGCGGCCATATTTCTATTTCTTTCTGCAACTTTTTATTTCTTTCCAGCAACCCTTATCTTAAAACAAAAATTTAGAATAGTAAAGGGAACCAGCACACTCTGGAGATTGGTCTGGAAGCCATTTCTTGCTTCCAACCTTTCAATGTTGGCCGGGTCTAGGGTGCACTTGTTAAAATCCTTTCCTGTGGTAGATTCGTGACCAATAGGACTTTATCGAGAATTGATTTTGACTACAATATGTTACTATTAGAATTCATGGAGGAGAAACGTTCAAAAGGTTATCCTTTCAGGTTTGAGACAATCTGGCTTTCTCATCTGAACCTTGAAGGCTTGGTGGAATTCAGATGTCTACGACACTAAGATGTTTCAAGTGGCCAAGAAGTTGAAAATCATCAAATCTAACTTGAAGAGGTGGAATCAAGAGGTTTTGGGAACCTCTCCATAGGAAGCAAAAAATCTTTCAATATTTGTAGGAAATTGACAAAAAAGGTCAAAGTGAAGGTTGGTCAAAGAAGTTGGCCAACAAAGAGCAAATTACTCTTGCAAAATTTCATAATATTCTTACCAATGATGAGTTTTTTCGAGGTAAAAATCTCAAGCTATATTGCTTAAGGAGGGGGATAGGAATACCAAGTTTTCCACCTCTCAACCTTGAAATATAGGAGTGCTAATATAATAAGATAAAGTACATTGGACTCTGGTGAATGCCTTAAATATAAGGAAGAAATTGCTACTACCTCGGTATCCTTCTTTCAAGATTTATTTTCTAAATATAGAGAGGAAGATGGGGATGCTTTAGGGGAACTTTTGAGAAATATTGCCTAGGTGGTGATGGTTGATATGAATAATACTTTGAATGCCCTCTTTTCTAATGATGAGATTATTAGCAGCCTATTTAGTATGAATAAGGGTAAAGCACCTGGGTTGGATGGGTTCCCTACTAGTTTTTTTCAAATATTTTGTCACCTTCTTGATTCGGATATTTTGGAAGCCTTAAGAGAATTTCAATCTTCTTCCTCTTTGTTGTAGGCATGGAATACTACCTTTATTATTTTGGTTTCAACGAAACATGGTGCCTCTTCTCTAAGGTATTCTATACCTATCAGCTTATGTAATACCCTGTACAAGTTGCTTACTAAGACACTTTCTAATAGGTTGAAAAAGTTTCTTCCCATATTGATTGTCCTCTTCAAGGTGGTTTTATTCATGGTAGTTAGGTAGATTGTGGATGGGATCATTATGGTTCATGAGATTTACAACTTTACATTTTATGTCCAAAAGTGGGTTGGTTGGAATTCTTCTTAAACTTGATATGCAGAAGGCTTATGCCAGGGTCCCTTGAAAGTTCCTTGATAAGGTGTTGCAAACATTTGGCTTTGGAGACCTATGGAGGAAGTGGATTAGAGTTTGTATTTCCTCTGCTAATTTTTCTATCATCATCAATGGTATTTTGAGTGGTTTTTTGGGAGTTCAAAGAGGTATTAAGCAAGGTGATCCCTTGTCTCCATTATTTTTATTTTGATGATTGAAGATTTAGGAAGACTGATTATTGTAGCTACATTATCCTCTAATATTAAGGGTATTAGGCCTCTTAGTATTGCAGAGGCAATTTCTTGTCAACAATTTATATATGACATTGTACTTCTTGGTGAGGATACTATGAGAGAGACTAAGAAATTTATGAATATTTTGTAGCTATATGAGAAATCTTCTAGCCAAAAAAATAACTTCCATAAAAGTAAAAAAAAAATTGTGAATATTGGGGGGCAACTTTAGCATAGAATTGCAAGGATTTTTGGGTGTGGCATTGCTAACCTTCCTTCTTTATATCTAGGCATGTCATTGTTCACTAGTAGGATAAAGGAGGAGTTATGGTCTCCTATGTTTGATAGGATTCACTATAATTTAGCTAGGTAGAAAGGTAATATCTTGATCCAAGAAGGTAAGTTGCAATTGCTTCAAGCTACCTTGAAAAGCATTCTTGTCTATTATATGGCTCTTTTCAAGATGTACTTTAAATTTAGGAGGATTAATCATATCTTTAGGAGATTTATGTGGGCTGGGGTGGAGGATAAATAGATTGTGTCTCTTGTCTCTTGGGATAGGCTCTACTCTTCTGAGAAATAAGGTGGTCTTAGGATTAGCAATGTTTTGTTGTTCAATAAGGCCTTGATTGTAAAAATAGCATAGAGAATATATGTTGAGGAGGATCAAATGTGGAAAGATATTATGAGAGGTAAGTATCTAAAAAATCACATTAATTTTTTTAGAAGTGATGCTCCTCCTAGGGACTCATAAGTTTAGTTACAAAAGGGATGTGGTGGTATATTGGGAATGACAAGGATATATTCTTTTGGGAGGATACCAGGATTCTTACTTAACCCCTATTTGGTAGTCCTAAGTTTTATGAGTTGAAGGCTCCTTTGTCACTGAAATATGGAGAAAAAGTAATAGATTATATAATCATCACTAATGGCAAGAGGATTTGGAAGCATCTAACTTTACATACAACTGATCTTGAAATCCTTCAAAGTTTAGAAAATTTAAACATGTTGATGGAACAATACTTTCTTCCTTAAGATAATTACGTTGACTTCCTTCTATGGATTCATTCTCTTAAAGACATTTTTTTTTCAAGACTACATATGAGACCCAAAAATTATCCAAGGGAGGATATTTTCTAGTGAAAAGGGTTTGGTATCCTCATTTGATCTCCAAGATTACATTTTTTTTGTGGTTGTGTTTGCAAAACAGAAATTTGATTGTTGATCATTTATGTAAGAAAGGCTTACATCTTCTCTATATTTATCTCTTGTGTTCTAAGAATGTTGAATTTGTGGATCATATTTTCATCGATTGTAATTTTTCAAATAAGGTGCTCAATGCTTTACTAGATTCTTTTTATATCAAGTGAACATTACCTCGAACTTATAATGAACTTTTCACTCAATTGATATCCTCCTTCATCAGTCACAACCTCACTAAGGTGTGTGACCTAGTTCTTCCTCATTTTTTATGGGGTATCTAGTGGGAGAGGAACAAAATAATTTTCAATGATATTGCTAGGGATGAATCCATTGTCTTTAGAAGGATTAAAGTTGCTATTGAGGATAAACCAATTGTCTTTACTGCTAGAAATGGTAGGGAGACAGTTTTGAAGAAAGGGTTGTTGTTAGTGGGAAATTAAATCTACGGTCTTCTACTTCTGTATCCACTATTAACAAATATTAGCTACTATATGGCATAAACTAGCTAAATGGTGGGTCATTCTAAACTTTCATGGTGTTGACAAAGGTAACCCCGAGAGGGTCGGTGGAGGGGGTGTCATAAGAAATGATAATGATGAGGTCATTTGGGCTCACACCAAATATTATGGTATTCAAACCAACCACTTGGATGAATATAATATGCTTTTCTTATGTGTTCATTAGGTTTTTGAGAGGGGCTTCTATAGACACAAAAAATTGACCCACTAAGGTGAGTCATTTTTCTAGATTTATTTTTTTATCCTTGGGAAAGTAGGGCCATATTTGGGCCAAATTTTCTCCTATAAAATATTCTTACTTTTCCTTTAATATTATATCATTATATCAATCTCATAAAGAACTTTACAATGGTATATTATTTATCTCATTCTGACACCATTTGATCCTCCAAATTGCATTAAAACTGCATAAGGGTCTGGTTGTTGCGAAATCATGATCCACTTTTGAGGGGCATGATTTCACATTCCTAAGGTTTTCTATATATTGTGAAATAATAATCGGTTCTTGTGGGGCATGATTTCGAATTTCTAGGGTTTTATCTGAAGAAAACCCTAATTTTAAAAGTCGATGTCTTTACATTGGTTTTTCTTAGTAAAACCCTAATTTTCAAAGTTGACATCTTTTATGTCAGTTTGTCTTAGTTTTCCCACCTATTATTCTTTCAAATCCACTATTTAAGGAGGTTTTGAAGTCTTCTTTTCCAATAAGTGATTTTCTCACAATCAAGTAATTTAATCACACCAAAGCTCTTAAGTGACTTTTGCATTCATCTTCTTCTACAAGCAAGCTAACTCATAAGTGTGAAGTATAGTCTGTTGAAGCTCTATTTTATGCTACATTGGACTATTTTTTGTTGATCTTGGTGGATAAGTATTAAAGCCCTAAGGAGAGATCGACTATTTGGATATCTTCACCCTTCTACCTCCCTTTTTTCTATTTCCCAAGTGTTTTCACTTATTTGCATCTGCATTTTATTTAGGTTTTCATTATGCATCTGTTAATTCATGTTTTCTGAGTTTTTCTCTTCACTTCTATGAAATCACACCCGATTATTTCGAGGCGTGATTTCACATAGACCACATTTGGAGGAAAATTTCTACCCCCAAACCATATATCTATGTTATATGTTGCATTTAGGCCATATTAGTACATTATATGCATTGTTTTATCAACATGTTCTATTGCATTTCTTTGTTCATGTTCATCTTCCAAAATTCAACTTTCACTTCTATTTTTAAAGATCAACTAAAATGACCTAGGGGTATTGAATGCTACACCTCTAAGCATTGTTATACAAAAACCTAAGTAGACCCCCTAACACTAATCATATTTTTCAAGTATTTACCAAGTTATTTTGTAGGAATAGAGATCATTGGATATCCCAAAATAAAATATAAAAATTTGGGATCAACCACCAAATAAGATAATTGCCCTATTTATACCTATACCTAATAAAGATCAACCATCGGATAAGATAATTTTTGTTATTTCTATTAAAACCATAGACATGATATGAAAAGATTATAATTAATCGATTTCTAAGTATTTGAAAAATAAACAACATATAGTGTACACTTAGGGTTTTATATTACTTGTGCATCTTCTATTGAACCCTTGCTCAAAAGGATTTTATTTTGCAACCCTAGATTAGAAATTATTCAAACAAAGAATCTTCCTAAGGTTGGATATTTTTTTCTTGTATTCTACATTTCTACATTGTCCTTTATCTTTCATAATTTAAATCTAGAAAATCCAAATATAGGTGATTATCTTGAACTGAACACATCAATACATCCCACCCCAAACTTGGAGTGAGTCCTTAAACCATACCTAGTGAACCCTTCCCACTTATTTTACACTGAAGTGTAGATAACAACATACCCCCGTGATCACCTTAACTTCCTTGTGGATCTAGTCAAGAATCATACATGGTAGGGCAGTTTTCCTCCTCTACATTCTTTGGTGAACCCAACATGAACACCTCATTTTCTTATGAAAACCTTAAACAAGATCACTAATTTTATTTTTTAAGATTAGATAACAACCGTATTAAAATATTTTTCTTATTTTCATTGGTCTTATTCATTTCCACTCTACCCTTATTTCCTTTCCTAATGGTTTCTAACCTTAAAAATGGGTGAAAGCTTTTTAGGCTTCATGATATTTCTAATAAAATGATAATATTGATAGAAAAAATCATAATCTAGAGCAAAATGAAGAGATTGATAATAGTCTTGATCCTGTTAGAGGACCCAATGGGAACATTATTTTTAAATATTTTGAATATATGTGGGGTTTTACAAATATCATAAGCATACCTTGGATATGGCTTTAGAATAGGAAGCCCTACTTGAGGATGTTATAACATTTCATCATCAAATTATCCCTCCTCGAGATGTTAATAATAACTCTTTGATTGAATATTTGAATCATAATAATCCTATCCATCATATAATTTATGCCACTACTACAACCAATAATGTTAAAAGGAGTCCACAAGTCCTTCCAACTAGTAGTGTCACTCAAAATTATATTCAATTTCCTCCTCAATCCACTTATCTCAACAATTTTTCTTCTGTTCCACCAATTATTAATTATCCTCCCCAAAAATATACCACATATCACAATAATATCAATACTTCCAACTTGGGCCAAGTATCCCTTCAACAACCTCCCTTAGAGAATCTAGGGGTATTGCATAGAAATGATCTAGAGATGCAAAGCTTGACAAACATGGTAAAATAGTTAGTTTCAAAAGTGGAGATGATTTAGCCTTTCAATTTCACTTATAGTTATAAATATATGTGCAATCAACCATTGGACCCCATTGTTGCTGCAATACCTTATCCTAAATAATTTCCTATGTTGATTTTACCTATATATAAGGGAACAAAAGACCCAGTAGAGCATTTGAGAATATTTAGAATAACATACCATGATATCATATATGATGACATGTTATTACTAAAAATATTTCCTAAAAGTCTTGGTGGCATGGCATTGGAGTGTTATTATTGTTTACCTAATTATTCCTTGAATAATTTTGAAGAAACAATGGAATTATTTGTTCAACAGTTTAGTGCTTATGTTGAGAAGAATGTAACCATGAAAGATGTTTATAATTTAAAATAAGATAAAGAAGAAAGTTTTTCAAAAAAATTGTCTCATTGGATAAGTCTAGTTGGATGCTTAATATATACTTTACCTCCTTAAGATATGCTTGAAATATTTATTGGAAATTTGAAAGAACAATTATCCTATGCACTAGAGATATCTACTATCACATCCTTTGCACTAGAGACAACTACTATTACATCCTTTGAATAGGTAGTTGAGTTAGCAAATAAAGTGTAACAAGCTCTTATTGGAAGAGGATAGCTCAAATTAAAAGAAGAAAAAACTACTATGTCATAGTATAAGAATAAGCATGTGGTAGATGATGGTGTAATGTATAGTAGGCCTGTTAATAGCATTGCTAACACTCTACAAAAGATAATACTTCAAAAACCTCCACAAAGGAATTTCACAAGACTTGGCATACCCATGAAAGTAGTTCTACAATAACTTTTGGAAGCTAATATGATTGAGTTACCTCCCATAAGGCAACCATATACTATATCTAACTGGTACAAGGTAGATCAGTATTTTGCATATCACAGAGTAGAAGGACATTGGAAAAATTCTTATAAAAATTTGAAACATGTGGTTCAATATTTGATTGATTTTGGATGTCTTGATGTAGGAATTTCTCAATCTTCAAATGGTCAACAAGGGTCCACGGTTAATCAAATTTTATCTAATCAAGGTCATCAAGTAGCTAATCAAGTATCGTATAATAATGTGCCACATCCTTATGGAAATATTGTTGGTATGATAACAACTACTTCAAAGCAGTAGGTGCAAATTCGATAGATCGAGTGGTATCAATAGGAGATGAGTTTTTCAGCAAACATTTCCCTCTTAGAAATTTTACAAAATTCTCCTATTCATGGAGAAGCCTTGCTAAATTTTCTAAAACAATGATTTATCTTGCTATATATTTCCCCTAGTAATATGGTCAGTATTATATGTTCTCTTGGGATACATCATATCTCATTCTCGGATGACAATATTTCTTCCTCAAACTTACAAAGATTTTTTTTCCTTTACACCACTACATTCATTGGGGATACTTTTATCAAGAGAGTTATGATTGATAATGGTTCTTCCTTTAATTTATTGACATCAAAATTTTCAAAAGTTTATATTAAAAGAGGAATATTTAATTAAATCTAGTTACATGATTAAAACTTTCAACAACGAGTCCCAAGAAGCTTGTGGTACCATATCTCTTATCCTTAAGGTTGGACCTATGATTTTAAATATATTGTTATATGTGGTATCTTTCCCTTCATCTATTAATTTGCTTCTCAAGCATCCTTGGATCCATGCAATGAAGGTCATCCCTTCCATTTTTCATCAATGTTTAAATTTTGAATTTAAAAATCAACTTGTTACTATTTGAATATTTCTCACTAGATGATCTAGCTCAGTTTCACTTATCAGATTCCTCATATAACATAACTAATTAATTTAAAAATGTTAATGTAAGAGAGGAATTAATAACCTAAATCTCATCCTATGATCAAGATAATCCATATCATTAGGAGCCTCTTCTAGATAAATCTCATCAAGGTTTATAGTGGAGTGTCAAGGATGAGGGACCACCCTCTCCTCCTTTGTTGGTATCAATCCTAGTGCAATATACCATATATGAGTATCTACCTCATAATAATAAATACTTTAATGGATCTAACCCTTATGTTGTGTAGGTTGAGTCTTCTAGTTCTAAAGTGTACTTTGGTTCTATGTCTCTTGAGTACCTTGAGCAACTAGGAGTAATTCTTGCCCCAGCTCCTCTTGATGATGAGTTATCCATTATCATTGAGGAGACCATAAATATGAACATATGTTTTGAGGAACTAGAATCTTTAAGTTCAGTAAATTATTTTCCATTTATGAGTAGGAGAAATTTACCAATTTGTTAAAAGAATTTCAAGATATTTTTGCTTGGTCATATTCTAACATGCCAGGGTTTGATCCCTCCCTTGTTATGCATCATTTGGTAGTTAAACCTAGTGCGAAGCTCGTTAAGTAGAAAATTAGAAATATGCATCCTAAGGTCACCCTTTTAGTCAAGTAGTAGATCCAAAAACTCCATGATGTTGGTTTTATAAAAGCCATCAACTATTCTGATTGGATCTCCAATATCGTTCCTGTAGCTAATAAGGAAGGAACAATTAGAGTATGTATTGACTTCCTAGACATTAACTTAGCAAGTCCCAAGGATTTTTTCCCTTGCCCAATATAGATTAGATCATATGTTTCACCACCAAATATGGAATGCTTTCACTCATGAATGGTTTCTTAGGATACAAGAAGATCTTGATTGTCCCTTAAGATCAGGCCAAGATAGCATTCATCACTCCATGGGGTACCTTTTTCTAGAAAGTCATACCTTTTGGCTTGAAAATTTTAGGTGCCACCTATCAGTGGGCCATGAATTATATTTTCCATGACATGATGCATGATATTCTCTAGGATTATGTGGAAAATATCTTAGGTCACTCCATATCATGAAAGGATCATGTCCATGATTTAAGATAAATTTTTGAAAGGCTTCAACATTACTGGGTTCATATTAAACTCACTAAGTGTGTGTTTGGAGTCACATCTAGAAAGTTGTTAGGCTTCATAGTTTCTAGGTGAGGCATTGAGGTGGACCCTGATAATATAGCAATTATCATTGACATGCCTCCTCCCTACATCCTAATCAAATTACATAGCATACAAGGTAAACTTGAGTTTATTCATCAGTTCATTATCAAATTAGTTGATAAGTGTTAGCCCTTTCTTAAGCTTCTTTAAAAATATGTGATCTTCTAGTGGAATTCTAAGTGTCATAAATCTTTTGATGACCTCAAACAATATCTCACTTTCCTACCTATCTTAGCTCCTCCTATGCCTAGTAGGTATTTTATGTTCTACATAGCAGTCGTTGCTCATGCTTTGGTAGCCATGCTAGTCCAACATGATGATCAAAATAAAGAGTGAGCTATCTACTATATCAATAGAACATTGGTTAGCTATGAAACCAAGTACACTCCCCTAAGGAATATTTACCTTGTCATAGTGTTTGTTTTCTAGAAGTTAAGACACTACATGCTCAACCATAATACATTGGTAGCTGCAAAGTTTTACCCTTTACGCTATTTAATGTCTAAGCCCCACCTTTTAGGTCGATCTGCTAAATGGTTGTTGATACTTAGTGAGTTTTACCTATATTTCATAGGTCATAAGGCTATCAAGGGTTAGGTAATTTTTGATCAGTTAGCCTCTACTCCCCTAGAATTTTTCCACCATTTATTAATTGAGTTTCTTGATGAGTGCTTCAATATTGAGGTTGAAGAGTCTGATTCTTGGACTTTTTTTTTATGGATCCCAATGCATGAAAGGTGTTGGTATTGGAGTCATTCTAGTTGCCCCCAAAAAAACTCATCTCCTTGCCCTTCAAACTTTGTTTCTCTTGCATAAATAATACTATAGAGTACAAAGCTTTGATCCTTGGTCTTAGAGAAGCCTTAGCTTTACAGGTAAGAATTCTCTCAATATTTGGTGAATCTCAACTTATGGTCAATCATATTAACAATATTTATTAGACTTAGGATGATAAACTTAAATCCTACAAGGATTTTACCACCAATTTGTTGTCCTCATTCGAACGAGTAACCATAGAGTCCATATCTAGATACTCAAACTACCATGTGGATGCCATGGCTTTTGTTACATCCTTGTTCCCTTTAGAGTTGGGAGATTATCAAGCATCAATTATCATTAGATAACTTTGGGAGCTCGCATTGCTTAGTTCTTATTGTGTTTTTTTAGATTATTTTACCATCATAGATCCACCATTTGATTGGTGGTATACTGTCATCTTTAATTTTCTTAAGTATGGTTTGATACTTGATGGTTTAGATCGCAATCAATGTAAGATTTTGTGCAAAAGAATGTGTTGATTCATAATAATTGGAAATACTTTGCATCGATGTTATTTTGAAGGCATCCTCTTGCAATGTATTAACTTTGATTAATCCTGACATGCTCATAGTGAGGCTCATGAAGGTTCATGTGGAGGTCATTTCAGTGGTAAGACTATTGCCAAAAAGATCCTTCGAATGGGATACTATTGGCATTTCATGGAGAAAGATGCATGTGACTAAGTGTGATGTTGTAGCAAGTTTCAATTTCATGACCATATTGTTCATGCTCCTGAAGATATGGAAAAAAAATAACTAATTTATCATTTCGTGGGTTTTCGTTTGAGCTTATCTACTTTCAAAGTCTAACCTAGAAAAGCTAAAAAACTAAATGTGAGTTACAAATCTCTATTTATCCAAATGGTTATTTTCTTGTTTTATTTTCTAATAATGAAGATAGAGATAAAATATTTCAAGGGGTTCCTTGGTTCTTCGAAACGGTAGGGATTTTCATGAAGCCCTAGAATACTAAATTTAAATTTGAAGAAGAGATGCATTCTATAGGTCATGTGTTGGTTAGACTCTTTGGCCTTCAAATTGAATTATGGAATCCAACTATTTTTTTCAATTGGAAACTCTTTAGGAAATTTTATGATAACTGTTGATTGTACTTGAAAATTTGAACATATTATTTATGCTCGTATTTGTGTTTTAATGTATTTTGACAAGTCCCTACCTAAAAATATCACATTACAATTTGGGTAGGAAACTTGGTAGCAAGTAGTGGACTATGATAACATTCCTTTTCATTGTAGAATTTGCCATGAAGAAGGTCATTTGGCTAGTGTTTGCCCAAATAAAATTCCATATCAAAATAAAGAAGATATAAACTCAATAATTTTCCAAATGCCTAATAAGAAGAACACTATAAGAAAACCAGTTATGAAGGATCAATCTAAGTTATCTGCTAATATGTTTGAAATTATTTACATAAATGATGTCCCAAGTGAGGAAGAGAGAATAATGGAAACTAAAATCTTAGAGGTACAATTTAAAGATGAAGGGAGGAACTCAGAGATAAACCAACAAATCAAATGTTTTTAATAGAAAAAAGGGAGAAAATATACATAAAAAAATAATCCTTCAAATGTTAAAAATTCAAATAATACAGGTTCTAATATAGACTTTTTTGAACCTTCTGGTAACACTTTGGTTGTGTACATGCATTCTTCAAGGTTAAAATCCATCTCAGATTCAATTGGAGTAAGTCAAGAAATAGGAAAAAAAATTGAAGATGGATTCTAATCAAAAGGTAGGTTGCAAGACCAATCAACATCATAGGGCAAAATAAGGTGAAAAGCTTGTATAGGAAGGTAATATTAATACCCTTACCAACATTTTTAGCCCTAGTATTAATGATCATTACTTGGAATATTAGACGACTCAAAGGGAGTCTTTAAAAACAAAATGAAATTAGAATAATGATTTAGATAAATCATCTACATATTATTTTCCTTTAATAAATGATGATGCCAATAGAAGAAATATAATCAATTGCTAGTAAAATTTGGCCAGCTAGAAAAGTGGTTTCCCTCAGTTCTCAAGGTACTTTTGGTGGCATTGCTTACCTTTCATACCCAAAAGAGGTAGTTATTCACCATATGGTTTTTATTTGGGGTATTTTGGCTATACCCATTCAAATTAGAAATTCCAAAAAAATTATGCTTTGCATTACTATTTATGCTTAGACTAATTTAGAGGAAAAATGAAGACAATAGAAGGATATAACTTATATTATCTCTAATTTTCCTGAATCTTGGATCTTTATTGAAGGAGATTTCAATACTATCCTCTATATAGATGAGAAAATGGGGGGAAATAGAAATTTGGATGGGATAACTGACCTCATGCATGAATATATTACAAACTTCCATCTTTTGAACATCCAACCAGATAATGGCCTTATGAATTAGTCTAAAATAAGGCAAGGCTTAGCTTGTATAATGGAGAGATTGGATAGGTTTTTTCTCTCTACAATTTCTTAATCCATGGTCACATTCCTAAAGTGAAGACTCTTAACAATGTTGGTTTGGATCATTGGCCAGTCATGGTGGAAATGTGGAAAACCAATGTGAGTTTCTCTCCTTTTCAATTTTAGTTAATGTGGCTTAGAGATAGCTCCTTTAGACCTGGAGTGTAACAATTATTGAAGAATTTTCTAGTCTAAAACAAGAAATCAGCATAGTAGAGGTGTACTATAAGAAGCTATTAAGAATTTTCAAATATGTACCTGTTTATAACAAGAAAATATGGGTTCACAAGTTCACTCTTAGATTGGAATCTAGGTTAAAGCATGATGTAGACATGCAAGAGCCTAAATCATTATAAAAGGTATATGACCTAGAAAAGAAAGTAGAGTCACACTTCTATTATAAATACAACACTCTACCTGAGCAAGCTTGGAAGGAGCTAAATAAGAGGAATAGTGCTAGGTTTGTAAAATGGGAGAGTGATCAAGATTGAAAATCTAAGAACCCCAAAAATCCTGAGAAGAAACCTAATGGAAATCAAAATAAATTCAAGAAGAACATTCATAGGAAGAAACTAGAACATCGGATTTATGCCACAATATAGAAGCATAATCTAGAGGGGTAAGCCACCCCATTACTTGTGAAATTTAAGGTTTTCGATAAGCAAGTAAACATTTTGATAGATAGTGGAGCCACTGATAGTTTTATTTTATCTAGTCTAGCAAGGACTATGTTGGAAAGGCCTGGATATTTAGCTTAAGGGCGGAAGGTTGAGTACAATTTTGGGTAGACCTACTCGGTGAATCAATGTTATCCTATGGTATAAATCACTCTATATAGTGGGACTACATAAGGTTATTTATATGTAACTCCCTTACATGACTTTGATGTGATCCTAAGGATGGATTACCTACAGGCTTATAAAGCCTTAGTCATTTTTCAAGACTTATGGATTTAGTATTCAGAAGAAGACAGGAGGAGACTAAGAATTCATAGCAAACAAGGGGAGTTTGAACCTCAAATTTTATCCACTATGAAATTGAAAAAGGCCCTAAAGAGAGGAGGAATAGTGTATGTAGTCAAACTTAATGAAGTGGAATACTATGAGAAAGGAGAAATACTAAGACAACATCCGATCTTATAGGATTTTCAAGATGTATTTCTAGAGGACTTACCTGGGCTACCTCTTATATGGGAATTTGAATTCACAATTGAACTCATGACGGGAGTCGAGCCTATTCATAGATCCCCGTATAGGATGAATCCTATTGAAATGCAAGAATTTAAGGTTCAATTGCAAGGATTGTTGGAGAAAGGTTTGATAAAATCATGTGTCACCATGGGGTGTGTCGATATTGTTCATGAAAATGACGGTTTGATAAGATTGTGTATTTATTGCAGGATGCTAAATAAAGATACAATTAGAAATTGGTATCCTTTACCTAATATTGAAGATTTATTTGATCAACTAAATTATGTTAAGGTGTTTACTGAGATTTATCTGAGGTTAGGGTATCACCAGTTAAGGATTCATTAGGAAGACACTCACAAGACAACATTTAAGACTAGGTATGAGTATTATGATTTTATGGTTCTACCCTTTGGTTTGACTAATACCCTAGCTGATTTCATGAACTTAAATAATAATGTGTTCAGAAGACACTTGGACCAATTTTTCATGGTATTCCTACATGATATCCTTATATACTCTCGATATAGAGAAGAACATGATAAACATCTTAGGATCATGTTAGAATTGTTAAGGAAGAATCAAATTTATGGAAATCTGGCTAAGAGTGAATTCTATGTTTGAGAGGTATGATATCTTGGACACATCATATCAACAAAGGGGATTGTTGTGGATCCAGAGAAGATAAAGGCTATTCTGAATTGGCCACATCCTACCAATGTGACTGAAGTGTAAAGCTTCATGGGGTTAATGAGATACTATAGACGTTATATAAAGGACTACTCCAAGATTACTAGACCCATATCTAACCTTCAGAAGAAGGGAAAATAATTAAAGTGGTCAAAAAAGTGTGAGGTTGCCTTTGCACTACTTAAGCATAAGCTTACTACTACACAAATACTAAAGGTTCCCGATCCTGAAGGGGACTTTTCAGTGTGCACTGATGCATCAATATATAGTTTGGGTTGGGTGCTCTCACAAGAAGATTCAGTAGTGGCATATACTTCAAGGAAGCTCAAAAATAATGAAGTTAATTATACTACACACGATTTAGAGCTAGCCACTATGGTGCATGCTTTAAATATTTTGCTCCACTACTTGGTAGGAAGACCCTTTGAATTAAAAACCGACCACAAAAGTCAGTGATACATATTCACTTAACCAATACTCAAAATGAGATAGAGAATACAGGTGGAATTTATTGTGGAGTATGATTTTGAATTGAGTACATAAAATGAAAAGAGAATAAAGTAGTTGATGCTTTGAGTAGGAGGAAATATATAGTAGCCATAACTAGAATTCACATGGACCTGATGGATTGAGTAAGATAGTAACAATATTAGGATGAGTATTGCCAAGGCTTGAGTTAATATGAACACAGATCCTAAATAAAATAAGGAATTTAGTGTGAAAAATGACTTTTTGTGTTATAAGGGAAGGGTCATCATACCAAATATGGGTAATATAAGGAACTTGATAATGCAAGAAGCCCATATATCTCCTTATTCTTCTCATCTAGGAGGATCTAGAATGCAAGAAAACATGAAGAGAACTTTCTTTTAGGTATAATGAAGAAGGAAATCATATATTTTGTTGCTTAATGCCTTGAATATCATAAATTTAAGGCATAACGCCAGCACTCTACAGGAAAACTATATCTACATGATATACCTATGCAAAAATGGCATGGCAAGTTATATCCATGGATTTTATAGTGGGTTTACCAATGACTTGGTATCAACATGATGCCATATTTATAGTGGTCAAAAAATTGACTAAGGTTACCCATTTCATACCAAGAAATACCAAGTACGATGCTCAGGTGGTGGCTAGCATATTTGTCAAAGAGGTATTTTGATTGCATGGATTTCCTAAGGTAATTATCTTAGATAGAGACTCTAAATTCACTTCTGAATTTTGGAAATCCCTTCATAGTACAGTTGGTACAAAATTAAATATGAGTTCAGCATACCACCCTAGAATAGATGGCCAAACGAAGCAGGTAAACCAAGTTTTGGAAGACATGCTCCACATGTATTGTATGGATCATAAGTCTCATTGGGAATATTGTCTACCATTGGTAGAGTTTACCTATAATAATGGACATCACTCCTCGTTAGGAATGGCACCTTTCGATGTTGTGTATGGGAAAAAGTGTAGAACACCATTGTCTTGGGACAACCTAGAGGACCGAGTTGTGATTGGTCCAAAAATGGTCAAGGCGATGGAAGATCAGCTAAAGGAAATTAGGTAAAGGCTTAAAGAAGGTGCAGATAGGTAGAAGATTTATGCATATCTAAAAAGGACTCCAAGAGATTATTCTGTTGGAGATAAGGTGTTCTTAAGGGTTAATCCAAAGAAGAGTGCTATGAAATCCATGAAGTTGGATCCATATTTTGTGGGGCCCTTTGATATCACAGAATAGATCAGTCCGGTTGCATATCAACTTGCATTACCACCTAATTTGCCCAAAATCCATGACACCTTCCACATATCCTTGCTTATAAAATATGTTGTTGACCCTGAACATGTGTGGGATGTTTCTAATTTGCAGATGGAAAATCCAAAGGCCATTGAAGTTCTACCAGTGAATATTCTTGAATTTCGTTCCAAGTCTCTATGGAATTGGACTCTTGAATAGTGTAAGGTCTAGTGGGACCAGTTCTATGAGAAAAATGCCACTTGGGAGAAAGTGGAGGTTATGCAAAAGCATTTTCCATTTTTGTTTGAAGCTATATGATGTAATAATTTTTACTTTTTGTTAAAAATAAAAGAAATTGAAAACATCGAGGATGATGTATAATTCTAGTGGGGTAGGATGTCATGAGCCTCCTTAGCCAACTTTATGGCACAAAGAAACAATGTATTAACCTATGATGTGGTGATACTTAGTTTGAGCAACTGAACCAACTATATGATGTTTAGTTGATTTAGAAGGGTATGTTATTGCTGATATATTACTAAGTGTGTAATATCAGGTACACTTGTAGGTGGAGAAGGCAGAAGCATCCACCAAAAATGAGGGTACCTAATATCATGGGAAATTATTATTAAGGTACTTGGAGGTAACATAGATAGATACGTTCATATAGGCATGCATTTTTGGAAGGGATAATCATCGATGACTGATTGCCTTGAACCTTAGTTGATAGCTATCATAAAATCTCTAGCTAAGATAGGTGATTGGGTTGATGGAAATATTCCCTCTTTGTTGTTTTATAAATTTGTTTGCTATCTACTACATCATGGCTTGGGTCGCATAATATTGGAATTTCTATAGGATAACAACTGCAAAATGTATATGGATGCATAGAGCGAACTATCTTTTTATGAATAAAAGCAAATTAAATTTATATGCTAAATGAAGATTCATTTAAATTAATTAATGAAGTTTTGATTAAATAATGATTGATTTATTTGAGCTCATTAGTAAACTTCATTTTAATTAATAAATGAGAGTTCATTTAAATTAATTAAAGGTGTTCACTTTAATGATAATGGAAAAGTCATTAAAAGACTTTAATTAATTGAAATAAATGAAAAAAATCCATTTAAGAAATAGATGTCTTTTATTTTAAAGAAAGAGAAATTATGAAATTGTTTAAATAAAAGAAGTATATTTTAATGGTGATAAATATCATATAAATGATATTTATTTAAAAGGGTACCATTCTTCATTTAAAAAAAAAATGTAAATATCCCTTTCCCCTATAGAGTGTAATCTATGTAAATAATCTAGGGGGCTACTAAGTTCCAAATATTGAAATTATAGAAAAATGATTCTTTGTCTCCAGATGAAGGGGTGAAGCATTGAAGAAAGGGGGGCTTGAGATAGATCTCAAGGTTCGAGAAGGAACGATGAATGGGCCACCTAGAGCAAGGAAGTACGTAAGGTGCAAGGGATGAAAAGAGAACGAGGAAAGAAGAAAGGGGAAGGAGGTGGACGACAGAGGAATTAGGAGAAGGAAGAGGAGGACATAGATCATGTGCTGATGAAAAAATAGAGGAATTCACCGCAACCAAGAGAGAGGCAACGATATAACAAATTAGGATTTTTTTGGAAATTTGGAGGGACGTTTTTTGTAGGACTGCCCAAAATATCAAACTTGTTTCAGCCATATTTCACTCATTCAAACTCATATTGAGCTAATATTTTGAGGGTAGATACTTGAGAAAACCTAGAACATATCTGTACATTTTCAGATCATTTGTAGCAACACAGATCCTAGCACATCCCTATGTGTGAACAAGATTTTTGGTAAGCAATTGTGTGAGGATTTCATATGAGTTGAGTGCAAGCAGATCTAAAGATTGGTTTTTAGGACCTTTGGGCCCTAGAGGCCAATATGTTTGTGGTTTATACTTAATATTTTAGTAGGATATGTTGTAAGGGATCTAAGATGGATTAGAAATCTATCTTTCAACAGATCATGCTATGAACTTGAGTGACAATGGCTTCCAATTTGCTGCACAAAATAAAATTAAAAACCATACCTTTCCACGACATCTAGGGCAAGGATTAAAGAGATCACAAAATAAGTTTCAAGTATATAATCAAAAAATGGCTCAAATTTCAAGTGAATCTGGTGCTAAGGTGCACCCAAAAAATAAATCTACTATGCAAACCCCTGTTAAGGGTAATAATTTTGAAGACTCAACCCCAAAAATGAATTTTAGGGATGCCCTCCGTGGTGGACAGCCTCAACCCAATGCTAATATTAATATTAGGGCTTCCCATAAACCTCTAAGAATTCCTAATATTAATCCCAGGAAAATAGATTCAGGATGTCTTAAAGTAGTTGATGGAACTCCTATTGTTAAGCTTGATATGGGTAACATTCAGACTGGCATTAAAGATCTGGAAAAAAGAGGACTAATTTGTTGGTTCATGGGTTTTTTTCTGAGCCTACCTGATTTCAAAGTCTGGGCTGCAAAAAGCTAGAAAACTAAAGGTGAGTTACAAATCTCTATTTATCCAAATGGTTATTTTATTATTTTATTTACAAATAATGAAGATAGAGAGAAAACTTTTCAAGGGGGTCCCTAGTTTTTTGGAATGGTAGGGCTTTTCATGAAGCCCTAGCATACTAAATTTAAAGTCGAAGAAGAGATGCTTTATATAGCTCCCATGTGGATTAGACTCTTTGGCCTCCCAATTGAATTTTAGAATCCTATTTTTTTTTTTTCAATTGGAAACTCTTTAGGAACTTTTATGATGACTGCTGGTTGTACTCAAAATTTTGAACATATTATTTATGCTCGAACGTATGTTTTAATTGATTTTGAAAAACTCCTACCTAAAAAGATCACATTACAATTTGGGGAAGACACTTGGGAGAAAGTAGTGGACTATGAGAACATTCCTTTTCGTTGTAGAATTTTCAATGAATATGGTCATTTGGCTAGTGCTTGTCCAAATAAAATTCTTGATCAAAAGAAAGAAGATATAAACTCAGCAGGTTTCCAACTGCCTAAGAAGAAGAACACTCAGAAAAAACTAGTTATGAAGGATCAATCAAAGTCATGTGCTAAAATTTTTGAAATCCTTTCCACAAATGAAAGTGAGGAAAGGGAAATAGTGGAAAAAAAAAATCTTAGAAACACAATATAAATATGAAGGGAAAAATCAGAGATAAACCAACAAATCAAAGGTTTTCAATAGAAAAAAAGGGAGAAAATTTACACAATAAAAACAATTTTTTAAATGTCAAAACTTCAAATAATATAGTTCCCAATATAGACATTGTTGAACCCTCTAGTAAAATTTGCTTGTGTATGAGCATTCTTCAAGGTTAGAAGACATCTCATATTCAATTGGAGTAAGTCAAGAAATAGGAAAAAAAATTGAATATGGATTCTAATCAAAAGGCAGGTCGTAAGACCAATCAATATCATATGGTAAAATAAGGTGAAAATCTTATAGAGGAAGGTAATATTAATGCCCTTCCCAAATTTTTTAGCACTGGTATTAATTAAGATCATCACTTGGAATATTAGAGGACTCAAAGGAATTCTTTCAAAAAAAAATGAAATTAGAAGAATGATTCAGATAAATCATCCAAATATTGTTTTCCTTCAAGAAATGAAGATGTCAATGGAGGATATGGACTCAATTGCTAGTAAAATATGGCCAGCTAAAAAAATGGTTTTCCTCAATTCCCAGGGGATTTTTGGTGGCATTGCTTTTCTTTGGGACCCAAAAGACGTAGTTATTCACCATATGATTTTCATTTGGGGTATTTTGGCTATAACTATTCAAAGTAGACATTCCAACCAAATTATGATATGCATTACTATTTATGCTCCGACTACTTTGGAGGAAAAAAGAAGACAGTGGAAGAATATAACTCATATTATCTCTCATTTTCTTGAAGCTTGGATCTTGATTGGAGGAGATTTCAATACCATACTCTCTCTAGATGAGAAAATGGGAGGAAATAGAAATTTGGACAAAAGCACTGACCTCATGAGCGAATATATTTCAAACCTCCATCTTGTGGATATCCAACCAGATAATGGTCTTATGACTTGGTGTAACATAAGGTAAGGCTTAGCATGTATAATGGAGATATTGGATAGGTTTTTGCTTTCTAAATATTTCTTAATCCATGGTCACATTCCTAAGTGAAGACTCTTAAAAATGCTAGTTTGGATCACTGGCCAGTCATGGTGGAAATGTGGAAAACCAATGCGAGTTCCTCTCCTTTTCATTTTTAATTAATGTGGCTTAGAGACAGTTCCTTTAGATCTTGTGTTCAACAATGGTGGAAGGAAGGTAAGCCTAGGTATGGGACTAATATGTTTATTTTTTACAAAATATTGCAATACATTAAGTCCAAAATCAAGACTTGGAACTGGAAGGAGTTTGGGGATGTTCATAAAAAAACATGAATTTATTGCTCAACTTGAAAATTTGAATAATAAAATCCATTTAGATGGCCTTACAAAGAATAGAAGTGCAGATGAAATTAAACTCACGACTCGATTAGAGGAATGGGAAAAAAAATAAGAACTCTTATGGAAGCAAAAAATTAGAATTCAATGGCTCAAAGAAGGAGATCAAAACATAAATTTCTTCCACAAATATTTTCTTGCTCGTAGATCTCACAACTTTATTTCTTCTCTAAAATCAGATTTTGGAGATGTTTTCTATACTTGGGATGGCATGAGCTCTATTGTTGTCGATTATTTTTCTAATATTTTTGTTGCTACTCCTCTTGACTCGACTTCTCAAAAAAATGTTCTTCAAGCAATATCTTCTCTTATCACTTCTAAGGAGAACTCTATTTTGACTGCTCCTATTACTATCAATGAGCTTCAACATGTAGTTTTTAAAATACAAAAATGGAAAACCCCAAGTCCTAATGGTTTTCCCATTGAGTTCTACCAAGAGTTTTGAGATATCCTTCATGATGATTTATTAGAGATGGTGGAAGAAGCTAGGAAATCCAAAGCAATTTTGAAGGTTATTAATAAAACTTATATTACTCTTGTTCCTAAAGCTCAAGAGACTGGTCATATCTCAACTTTTAAACCTATTACTTTATGTAATGTTCTTCTCAAAATCATTACTATGATCATGGTAGAAATGTTGAAGCCTCTTTTGCATAAGATTATTTTCCCTAAATAATGGGGTTATGTGGAAGGGCGTCAAATAGTCGATGAGATAGTTCTTGCTCAAGAACCCATCCATTTCATGGATATGCAAAAATCTCCTTCCATGTTCATTCGGTTAGATTTATCCAAAGCTTATGATAGAGTGGATTGGCACATCCTTATCAGAGTTTTGAGGAAATTTGATTTCTCATTATTGGATGGATTGTATTATGGGATGTATCTCTTCAGTTTCCTACTAAGTTTTTATCAATGGTAGGCCTTATCAGTTGTTCCCAACTTCCAGAGCTATTAGGCAAGGTGACCCCCTTTCCCCTTATTTATTCATCATTCTTTTTGAATGCTTGGGTAGGACTATAACCAAAAATAGAGAAAATAAAACCCCTGAGGGAGTTACCATTTATCATGGAGCTAGACCTATATCTCATCTTCAATTTGTTGATGAATATACTCTTTTAGGTAAAGCTACAGTTAAGGAAGCTTCTAATAGTAAGAAAATTATTAGCTATTTTTCTAAGGCTAGTAGGCAATTGATCAAGGAATACAAATATAAATTCATTTTATTTCACTTCTCTACCAGACAGAAACCCATGTTATTGGATAAATTAAGTTGTAAGAAGACCTCCCTTTCGATCACTTATTTAGGTATTCTCATCAATATTCAAAGATAGAAAAAATATTGGAATTGGTTGTTGGACAAATTCAAGAAGAAAATTGGAAGGTGGACCAATAGGTGGCTTTCTTCTGGGGGTAGAATCACCTTAGTAAAGTCAGTCCTTCAAGCTATTCCTATTTATGTTTCTATTATTTTGAATATCCCAAAAGTTTTTCTTAAATAACTAGATCAAATCAGTCATCGGTTCCTCTAGAGTGGTACTAAGGAGAAAATAAAATGGGCCCTGGTGAAATGGGACACTTTATGTCTTCCTAAGAATGAAGGCGGGTTGGGATTCCATTTTGCTATTAATAAAAATAAATGTTTAGCTTCTAAATTATATTGGAGGATTTTTCATAACCCCAATGCTCTTTGGACCAATAATCTCCTTGCTAAATATGCTGAGAACAAAAATCCTGAAGACCTTGTTCACTATCAATTGCCTACCAAATTTTCTCCCATTTTAATAGTTATTAAGACTGGTGAGGATTTTATAAAAGAATGTATTTTGGATCATTCATAATCGTCAACAAGAAAAATTTTGGACATATTCTTGGTATGGTCATAATCCTTTGATAACTCGGTTTCCCAATTAGAGGACTTGGATGGAGGAGCTTCACCGAGCTAACTAGAAAAAGGTGGCTAATTACTGTCGGTAACATACTGGTAATTTAGAGGTTGGTAGATATTGGATTCCTATTGAGTACTGGCCTATTTAAATCCTAGAAAGACAAATATAAGATATCCAATACATCCTTCATATGAGATCTCTCTCTTGGTCCCATGAAAAAGATTGTTTTGGATGGAACAACACTACTAAGGGTGAGTATTCAATTGCTCAAGGTTATTTGTTCTTATGCCATAAAAATCCAAACCAATAATATGATATATTTTCTCAGTTTTGGGCTCAAAATATCTGGCCTAAGGTGATGTTCTTTACTTGGATTTATTGCATCGCAGGGTGCTTACTAGTGAGCAACTTATGAAGCATGGTTTTTGTGGCCCTTTTAGAGGTGAAATGTGTGGAGAGAATGTGGAAAATATCAACCATGTTTTTATTGAGTGTACTTTATCCTCTAATAAATGGAGGATAATTGCCACTTTACTTGGCTTACAATGGTCCAATTTTTTTACTTTTGAACAAATTTGGAGAGATTGGCCTAAACAAGAGGGTGTTGGTCATTTTATTAGGTAGTTAGTTTGTATGGATTCTACCAGTCTTCTTTGGAATGTTTAGAATGAAAGGAATAACTAAATTTTTAATCAAGATACGAAGGATATTCACTATATTTGGCAAAATACCATTGCCAACTTAGTTGAATAAGTCCAACTCCTTAATCACCCACAAAACTCCCACAAAATATGGGATCAAGTGATGCAAATATTGAAGATTAAATCTTCTAAGGGCAACCAATTTAAAGGAAATGCCAGTAATTTCAAGATGGATAGAACAATAAATTGGCAACCTCCTCCTAAGGATTTTAGAAAATTCAATACTGATGGAGTCTCTAGAGGGAACGCTGGAAAAGCTAGTGCAGGAGGAATTGGTAGACTTTCAGATGACTCCCTGCTTTTTACTTTTACTAAAAATTTGGGTATTCTATCCAATAACCTTTCTGAGGGGTATGATATCCTTAGATGCCTTCAAGAGGCTACTAAATTTGGATGGTAAAATGTGCTAGTTGAGTTTGAATCTCAACTCATGATTAATATTTTGAAGACTCCTAATAAAAATAAGGTTGATTGGAGAATAAATGAATTATTAAGAATATTAAGTTAATTTTTATGGAATTTTTGAAATTTGATTACAATCATGTGGTTAGAGATCAGAACAAGAGTGTTGATGCTTTAGCTAATTCAGCTTTGGACAAATGTGATCTTACTTGCTACGACCACCCTCCTATATGGTGGGCTTCGTAGATAAGGGAAACTCTTCTTTCTATCATATCTTTGGATGGCTCTAGTTCTAGAGGTACCTAGTTTCTTCTTGCTTCGGTCAGGGTATTTTAATTCTCTAGTTCAAACTAATATTTATTTTGTTTCATCTGTTATTCCTTGCCTTAAATGTCTTTTTGTCTAGAATGGTCATTATTGTGTTCAATTTTTTCTTTTTTTCTTTTTTTGTTTAGTTTTTTGAGGTGTGTGGGGTTTTTTTTTGTTTTGGTTTTGTTTTTTTGTTTTTTGTGTTGTTTTTTGTTGTTCTTGTGTTTTTGTTGTTTTGTGTTTTATTTTGATATTTTTGTTATTTTTCTTGTGTTTTTGTTGTTCTTGTTCTTGTGTTTCTATATGTTTGTGTTAATTGGTGTTTTTGTATTTTTGTGTGTGAGTTTTTTCTATGTTTTTATTTTTTTCGTTGTTTTTTGTTGGTTTTTTTTTTGTTTTTTATATTTTATTTTTTAGGTTTTGGTTATTTTTGTTTTTCATGTTTTTTTTTGTTGTGTCTTTGTAGCATTCTGTTATTTTTGTCATGTTTGTATTTTATTATGTTGTTCTTGTATTTTTTTGTGTGGTTCGTGTTGTGTTTTTTTATATTATTGTGTGTTTGGTTGTGCTTTATCTTTTCGACACACTCAAGGAGCATGTTTTTTTAAATCTTATTGTGTGTTTGTGTTTGTGTGTTCTTGTTTTTTGTTATTTCAATTTTTTCTCCTTGAGTATGTCAAAGGTGGTAGACCAGGTGCGAGCCCTAGGTAAATTTGACAAAAGATATACCCCTACCTCCTTGGGTCTTACCCGAAAGTAGCATCACTTCTAGGATGTTTTACACAAAAAAAAACTCGAAGTCATTTGTGTCATAATTGAAGTCCTCTACAAAAATATTTCTTGTATTACAAGCACTTTATTTATTAATAACAAGATCACCTATATTGCATCTAATTTTATTATATTTGATGAGATCACTTGTATCATAAATGATATTTTTCATCAATAGATTTTTTATATGTCCAATTATTTATTATTTATTATTTATTTGTAGTTTTCTCTTTATATATATCAATCGTGAGAAGTGATACATTTATAATTTTATTAAATTAGTAGGAAGTGTAATAACTTTATTTCCATCATCAACTACTTTATCAATATGAATACTTATATAAGTATTAAGTTTTGTAAAAATATTTTCATTAACCTTTTTGAATATTGATTGTAGATATTTTGGACCATTAGTTACATTGACAATAATTTGTATCCAATATTTTCTGCATATTCATCATTTTCTTGTGTATCAACTATTAGACCTTTACTTTGTTCTTATGTTGTTTTCTCTGAACTATTTTTATTCATCATTTTATTTCTTGTTTTTTTGGCCATTAGAGCTCTATTTCCTTTTTTGTGACTTTGAGGTTGTATCTATAGAGACATAGGTATAATGACATCCAAAAAAAAAATCCATTTAAGCATGTTATACCTTCTAATCCTTATTTTCTTAATATTAAGCATATTGTATATCTATTAGCAACTTAAAAATCAATAAAATATAAATTATTATTAAATCTTGGAACATACAGGATATTTACAATGGTGCATTATACTCAAGGTAGATTGAATGCCATAGTTCCCATTATTTTTTTGTGAAAACTTTTTATTATTTGTCATTGCTTTTGGTCATCCCTCTATTTCTTGAAAAGTGTCAAACCAGTGTATATTACTAGGCATATGATTACTAGCTCCTGAATCAACATACCAATAATTATCTCTATTATATTTTTAATGTATGTCACTAGGAATTTGAATGGAACTTTTAGTTCTTCATTTTAATATGATTCAGGTTCTTCCTATGCCATATGACCTTGTGAATAATTTTTCCTATACCCTTGATTGTGTTTGGTAAATTGTTTGAATTTCTAGATTGATATTGTTCTTGTGGCCTAGTTTGAGAAGAATTTTGTGATTGATTCCACTTATTTAAAGCATTGTATCTATAGAATTTAGTATAATGACTTCCTTATTTCTCACATATGTGACAATATCTTCTTCTCCATTCAAATTGATTTTGTGAAGAATATGAGGATGGATTAGTGAAAATTTTGGTATTTCTTTGGTATTTTCTTCTAGATATCATATCATTGCTTGAAGAATCATATTTTAATTGTATTTCTAGTTCATGTTGTTGTCTAATATTGATTATTTATTCAAAAGATACTCTACAATTTGAATTACAAAGAAGTTACCAAAATATTATATGAATTAGGTAATGTGCACAATACATTTTAAACTAATAGATTGTCATCAATTCTTTCCCCCAAAGTGTTAAATTTCCCGTTTAACTCTACTATCGTTTAGAGAAAATTTTCCACACTTTCAATGTCTAGCATTTGCAAAGTGTATAATTGATCTTGTAAGTCATGAATAGTTGCTTTATTATGGCTTTCAAAAATTATGCATAGAATATCCTATGCCTCTTTTGATGTATTAACATTACTAACATGAAATTGAATTTCATATTTATGTCTAGCATGATTATTAATTTAGCCTTGTTATATTTTTCATCAAAATCAATTTGTGTAATTAGCTCTTCAGGATGTATTTCATCTCCTGACACTATATCCCAAAATTTCTCTACCACAAGAATAGTCCTCATTTTTTTTTTCTTGGACAAAAATATAGACCTTTCAATTATTGTGATTCTAAAAAAAATAGTTAAAGAGTAGTATTTTTTTGAAAAAAGTTGTAACTTGTATGCTCTTCAAAAAGTTTGTCAAATACTTTATAAATCCCTAATTAAATACTTTCAATGGTACATAAAGGTTTTTTTAAATCCTTTCAAATATTTCTATAGTTTTTAATGTTTCAACTATGGAAAATATTTGAATATTTTCTTCAAAGTATCAAAAAATATACTTAATAATTTTTATAGTTTAACTATAGCAAAAAATTCAAAAGTATTAAAAATATAAAATTTTAAAATACTACAAGAAAAATGAAAGAACATGGAAGCCTTTATCTTGGAACTTAGATTTTTGTGTTCAGATGAAAATAGACACCTTGTTTTTTATAAACCTACTATTAAAAATAAACACACTCACACAAATATAGAAAATAAACATATATTCTCACAACACACTCATGGAAATAAAATGCACACTATGTAAATAAATTGTAAAAAAGGAACAATCTCACAATAGCACTGAATCGCAATCCCCTTTAAGGTGGAAACCTCCTTCAATATTTCATTCAATTATGTAAAATATAAATACAATACTGCCCCTCATAGTTTTAAGGAATTATTCTAACACCTAACTCCCAAGGTTGGCTTCCATGCAAAATGTCATCTGGGATAGAATCTCCTACCTACAATCAGTTGTATTCTATAAAATCGTTACATAGAAGGGTGACATTTGGATAGATGCTTCTTAATCCAAAACTATAACAAAATATTAACATGGGTGTTACCCATGTTCCATAAGTACTATTACATCAAGGTGTTAGAATGGGGTCCTAACATTCCCTTCCCCTTAAAAAATATTTTTCCTCAAAGCTGATGGTGATGAAATTATTGTTGTAGTTACTGAAGAGGTCCTCATATCACATATTCTAGTTATAATCCATACCACTAGATCAATATATCTATGATAACACACTAATCAAGGGCATATGATCTTTAGTCAAGAATACATTCAGGTTCAAGAAGGATGAACCCTTCCTCATCTAACTCTAGAAGTGTAGACTACACCTACACCCTATTACCAATAACCTTCTTGAGAGATGACACATGGAAGACTAGATGAAGTTTAGAGCTATCCAAAAGGGCTAGTTTGTACACTATCACCCCAAGCCTCTGCAATACCTATTAAGGACCATAGTATTTGATGATATGTTTTTAACAACCATGCAAATTAAGAGAGGATTATTTGTATGGTTGTAAGTGAAGAAAGACAATATTACCCATAACAAAGCTACATTCAGTATGGTGTTGATATTCTTATTTTTTATATGATTTTATTGGTAAATAATGATATCATGCTAGCAAAGAGTGGAATCCATCGCTTGAACCTTGGAGCTGCCTAGAAGTTAAGAAGTTGGAGTTGGTGGAAGCTAACCATAGACTACTTCAAATGGAGTCACCTTCATGGTAGAGTGATAGGTGGTGTTATACCACCATTCGACCAAAGGAAGTCACTTAACCCAATGAGTAGGATGTTAAGAAGTGAAGCAGCGAAGGTAGGTTTCTAAGCATTTATTGATAATTTTAGTTTGGCGATAGAATTAAGGATGGTAGGCTAAACTCATATTGATTTGTGTTCCCTAAAACTTGAATAGTTCCTTCCATAAGTGACTGGTGAAGGTAGGATCCCAACCAAAGACAAAGTATTTAGACATCCCATGGAGGTAAAATATGGAGTCAAGGAATATTTGGGCAATAATAAATGTGGTATAAGTATGGGATAGGGAAAAAAAAGTGAGCATATTTTGAAATATGATTCACTATCACGAGAATAATTTGTTTGTCTCTGTATTTTGGTATCCCTTTGATGAATTCCATAGATATATCGGTCCAAACCTGCTCAGGAATGGGCATCAGTTGAAGTGTCCCCGGAGAACTCATAGTTTCATATTTCATTGACTGGCAATGATCATATTAAAACACAAATATTTGGATATCCTTTTTCATTCCCCTCCAAAAAAAGGTACGTTTGGTGCAGGTATATGTTTTGAGAAAATCCAAATGACCAGTTGTGGTAGAAGAATGCATTTCTTGAAGGTGGAGGTCCTTGATTGGATACTAAGATAGTATAACCAAAATATCATGAAACCATAAATCCTAACCATCCCAAGTATAGCTAGGGTAGGAATGAGGATCCTATTATAAAGTGTGGATGATAATTTTTAATGGGTAATCCTTCCCCAGATCCTCACAAAGTTGACGAATCCATTACAAAATATGAGTCAAGATAGCATGTAACATGGTTTTATCTTCATGGATATGAGACAAGGCATATACCACCACATTATCTTTCCATTTATTATAAGAGATGTTATAGTCATACCCCAAAAATTTGGAGACCCATTTTTGTTGTTACAAAGTAACCACCCTTTGTTCTAAAAAATATATTAGACTCTAATGATAAATTTTAATGGAAAAATATTGGTTAATGAGATATGGATGCCAATGGATGAATACATGTAAAATGGTAATAATTTCCTTCTCATAAGTGGACTTGCTCAAATTTTGAGGGGAGAATGCCTTGCTAGTGAAGGCCAAAGGTTGACCCTCCTGCATTAAAATAGCCCCAATGCCCATACCCAATGCATCACTCTTAATTAAAAATGGTTGAGAAAATTTAGGCATTGCAAAAATAGGGGTGGTGGTCATAGCATCCTTCAAATCAACAAAAGCCTTCTCAACCAAATCAGTCCATACAAAAGAATTCTTCCTCAACATGACAATGAGGGGAGCTATTTTCTTGCCATATTTTTTCACAAATTTCCTATAATATCCTATAAGATACAAGAATCCATTAAGTCCATTCAATATCTAAGGTTTATGCAAATCTTTAACTATCGAGATTTTCTTAGGATCAACCTAAACTCCTTAGTGACTATGTGCCCCAAATATTCAACCTCCTACTAAACAAAGGAATATTTTAATTATTTGGTATAAATTTGATGGTCCAAAAATAGTTTGAGGGTTTTATATATATGGTATATATGATCCTCCCATGTGCGACTATAAATAAATATGTCATCAAAAAATACTAAAATGAATTTGCGAAGATGAGGATGAAAAACAAAATTCATCAAAATCTGAAAGGTGGAAGATGCATTGGTCAAATCAAAAGGTATAACCAAAAACTTATAATTCCCTTCATAATTTAGAAAATTTATTTTTGGAATATCTTCATTTGTAATGCAAATTTAGTGATAGCCTGGCCACAAATTCAAAATGGAAAAATATTGAACCCCGTGCAACTCATCAAGGATTTCATCAATGACAGGAATATGGAACTTATCCTTAATAATAATTTTGTTAAGATCCCAGTAATATAAACACAAGTAATAAGTGTCATCCTTATTCTATACTAGCAACACTGGTGAAGAATAGGTATTAACACTAGAATAGATAATATCAAAGGATCAATTTTCCTATACAATTTTCTCAATTTCTATTTTTTGAAAATAAACATACTTGACAGAATATATTGCATTATTTAGTACATGCTAATGTACCATGTTGGGTACATCTTTATATTAGGAGTGTGTCTTATATTAGAGTGTGAGTATTTACTTTATGCAATGTAATACATGCACAAGTATTATTAGAGTGTGCAAAGTATTTAATAATCTAAATGTACTTAATAGTCCATGTGTACATGAGTCCCTAGAATAGAAAAGTGAAGAGTCTCAAGAAGAGTAAAGGCCAAGAGTTCTCCATATGAAGAGTCACATTCTATTATATATATTTGTCTATGAGTGAGAGTAATATAACAATGTAAAGTGTCACAAGATACAATGTACAGTGACATAAGATACAATGTAGCAAAAAAGTGTATGAAGTATGGAGTATTTGAGATCTCCATTCTATATCAAATACTATTTTCGTGAGATTTTTTAATGGGATTTTTATGAGTAGTTTCAAAATTTATTCATGAGTTTTACATGAATGTTGTCATTATTTTATATTTGATATAGCACTCTTGTTTTTATATTTTGTATTTATTTTTCATTAAGTATTTAGCATCTAACGCTAATAGTGGTATCGGATCCACAAGGGATATTGATAGGAGATAGGGAGAGCCACAAGAGAGATTGAGAGGAGATAGCGAGATTTAATTTTTAGAAATTTTAAAGTAGAATTTTGTCTAGAGTCTTTCCACAAGGTTGCGAAGAACCTGTAAATACTAGGACTCAACATAGATATATTTCCACTAGATTAAAGGATAACTAGTGAATTGTATTGATTTTAGAATTCTAGATATTTGATTGATATTGTCTAATATTTTATTGTAGAAAAGTAGTTCTCAAAATTTGAGAATATTCCTACAATATATATAATAATTTAATATTCATTTGCCTAAAATTGTATGTTCTTTCCTCATGCAAGGATTAGCTTTTGATCCCAGCAAAAAAATAGACATTGAAGATTAAGGAGGCCTAAGATAAAGGCCCCATTAGAGATTGAATATTAAAGAAACCCAAGAAATAGGTTCCCATTAAATATTTAAGACTACATATTGAATACTAAGGAGACCCAAGAAATAGGTCCCCATAGCAGATTGAATATTGAGAAGGAGGGGACCCGAGAGAAGAGGTCCCCATTGTAGATTTGAGAAAGGAGATAGGAGATTTAAGAAATAATATTGAGAATGAGGAGACCTGAGAGAAGAGGTCCCCATTGTATATTTGAGAAATAATATAGATAAGGACTAAGAAAATTTCCAATTGAAGAGTTGCAAAATTTGAAGATCCAAGAGAAGAGATCTCAAGCAAATTTTAAAGGATAAAGAAGAATTCTAGAGAACCCCTATTGATAAAATTGAAGAAGTGATCATTGCAAAAAAATTAAATAAAGTTTGAGGAATAATATTGCAATCAAGAGAAGCTCCTAGAAAGATAAATTTAGGATAATTATCACCATCCTAACTCAAGCCCAAAAGGAAGAAATATTATGGCAAAAATTTTGCCAAATTTGAGAAAGTATTTCTAAATACTTCAAGACATTCATATTCTTGAAGAAGAGGCCAGAAAAAGAGGCTATATTTGAAATGATATTTTAGTGATAAATAGGAGGAGAATTAAGAATTGAAGAGGCTACAAATTTTAAAATTTTTAAGGATGTCCATTAAGATCTTGAAGGCTGATTTGCAGAGGAGATTACTGATTTTTGCAGCAAAAGTTGAAGAGTCACAGGACAACAAATTGAAGATGACATAGATATACAAATTGAAAAATATTTAGGATGTTTTTGAATTAACCTTGGACATAAAATTAAATGAGGTATTGAAAATAAAATAAGGCATAAATTTTAAGGAATTGAATGTTGTTTTCAGATAGCGAGATAAAGGAGAAAATTTTAGTTTTTTTGAAGCAGTGAATTGAAGAGTTTTAAGCTGCTAATTTGAGAAGCATTAAGAAGAGATTAGAGGGATACATTTTGGATAATTTTAAGATATATTTGGGAGAATTATTGTACAAAATTTTTTCAAAGAAATGTGCTGAAAATTTCATAAGTTGAATGCATCATATTGTGCAGCAAACTTGGCAAGCAAAAAGGTAACTATAAAAGTGTTCTCTTAAAGCATAAAAGAAAGTATTTTAATAGCTACATATTCAAGTTTTAAAGCCATCAAAAGGAATTCAAAGTAGAGTATCTCCAAGATAAATAAGGATACATTGTTATCATTGCAAAGAGTAGAGTTAAAGCTTGCTTGAAAAGGAGAAATAAGGAGAAGAGAATACTAGTAATGAATGTTGTTTTATAATCAAATAAAGTGCAAAAAAAATTCTAGTTATATTAAGGAAAATAAGGCTGAATAAAGTGCTCAAAGATAGCAAACTTAAGG
This sequence comes from Wollemia nobilis, assembly GCA_028583015.1. Taxonomy (NCBI): domain Eukaryota; kingdom Viridiplantae; phylum Streptophyta; class Pinopsida; order Araucariales; family Araucariaceae; genus Wollemia; species Wollemia nobilis. The sequence continues at coordinate 5,943,708 of JAQPPZ010017221.1, forward strand.
TGTCTAAAGACACAAAGAAAGGCACTAAAATTTGTAGAGGTTTTTGGTGTAGAATAGCCACCAAAGAAGTGGAAAAACCACCATATTGAAGGAGATAGCCATTTTTACCATTCAACCAACATAGAGCATTGGAAACCACCATCAATTTGGAGAGGTTGAGCCACCATTGAAAGGTGGATCCATCATACATAGAAGGAATTATGCCACAAAATATGATAAAAAGGTCCATTATAAATATTTCATGAAGAGCATAAAAACATGTGCCACATGGAGTGATCTCTTGGAAGAAATCCAATTACCATTAGAAGGAACTCAAATAGTCATCCACTCCATTGAAGAAATGGTTGAAGGAGAATGTAAGTGCAAAGAAAAAGAGGAGGCCAAATGCTTCAATCACCTACAACTATGAGAAGAGATAAAATACAAAGTGGAAGTTCTAGAATTGACCTAAAGTTTGGAGTAACCAAAAATTACAAGTCTTGGAAGAAGAAGTGTTGCCAATGTACACATGAGAGTGAGCAATCTAACAAACTTTAGTTAGACATTGGAAGAACATAGAAGAGATAACAAAATTTGTAATATTTAGAAGTAAGAAAATATTGGCTTCCATAACCATCAAAAAATTGAATACCACATGGTATTTGGTGGATGATAGGGTAGAAGGAATTGCGTAGTCAGGCAAGTGTTGTTTTTGAAAGGGTACACATGAGCTCGAGTGCAATATAAGATTTACCAAAGAATGAGAATTACAAAGAAGGTACATAGCTATTTGAAAATGCCACTAAAAAAATTATTGCCACTTGGCACATCAAAGGAGGAATTCCAAGGATCATTGGTAGATGAAATAACACCTTAGAAACTGCATCAAATACATATAAGGAGGTTACCCTACAAAGGGCATAGAGAAAGGAAGAACAAGCCTAAAAATATCGAGGCCCAAGCTTGTAGTTGAAGAGTGCCTAAAGGAGAGTGCTATTTGGAGAATGGAGAAGCTCATGATTGAAGATATAGGAAGGCAAAGTTATTACTAAGTTCAAAGAATCTATGCAAAGCCCATACATGGAGAAAATTGAAAGCATCAAATCCCACATTTGGAGGTAATATTGTGGAAGAACGAAGGATTTGATAACTTTGTGAAAAGCTAATATTTCATGGAGAATGGAGGTTTACATAGAAGCAAACCTACATTATAGTGTGCCAGTTTAAATGAACTAATTTGGTTGACACAGAAGCCTACAAGCAAGTAGAGGAAGTTCAAAGCATTGGAAAATGAAATTAGCATGCATCATTCACAAGGAGGTACATAACATTTGATTTAATTTAATTTTTGCAAAGGTTAAGGATCCATAAGGGATATTATTTTTAATTATTCTAATATTGAGATTAATTAATCTAGTACATCATAGATTAATTGAATTAATGGAGGGATAAGGTATCTAATTGAATACTTAGAACCTTAGAAACTATATTAATCAATTTTGAAGTATTTTGGGAAATACAATTTAAAGTTTTTATAATTATTTCATTCTATTTAAAATTCAAACCACATTGAAATATTTGCAAATAATTTAACATGGAGGAATAAGGATTTCTACATAAATTAGGAATATTAAAATTTTTAAATATATTTATTTTCTAAATTTCTTATTTGGGAGTTATAAGGACTTCAACATCAAATTAAGTTTTCAAATTTTAGAAACCATATTCATGAAAGTTGGGAGATAAAAGGAATTCAACCTAGAGATTTGAAGACTTGAAATATTTTTCAAAACTATTGATTGATCATATACTCAAATTCCATGTTGGACAATATATCTAAAACACTAGGGAGACATAAGGTAGTCAACCTCAAAGGTTTAGAGATTTTAAAATTTTATCAAAATATTTTTTTTTTTTAACTAAAGAGTTACAAGAAATATTACTTTAAAAAAACTATGGAAAAACTTATTATTAAGTATGCAGGATTCAAGGAATCAAAATGGTTTAGAGATATACTTCATTCTAGGGATGATACCCAGATGCCCCTAAGGAGGGACAAAAGGCAAAATTGTTGTTTTCATAGATTAGCTTGCAAACTTGAGTGTTGCTATTCTCGTCCAGTTTGGATTCTTGAAGAAACATGATATTTGGTTTTAAGTTTGTTCTTACTAATTTGATAGTCCTCTATTTAGCAGTTCCGTTGAGGCCTCTGACATTCCAAGAGATGAACTTCATCGAGTTGACTTGGGGTTTGCTTTGCGACCTCTGCCTCTCCCTTGAGATGGAGTAAGTTTATGTCTGACTTCATCCAAGTCTTGGTGGGTGGGTTTTTCGAAAATAGGGCCCAAGGAGGTAGGCACAAAGCCATCAGTCGTTTTGATATCAACTGCTTTGGCAAGATTTTATGCATTGGACGGTCTTCCCATTCTCTATTCTTTTTTGACGTCAGATTTGGGTGTGGGAATGAGAGATTTCAGTGGGTTGGATGATTGGAGAATGTTGATGGAGTCAGTCCCAAGGGCAGGCCGATGGGGGGATGGAGAGCGAGGAGACTGGCACAGGGCAACATACTCAGGGGAGAGGGAAAGAAGATGGTTTTGAGTCAGGGGGAGGGGTGGGAAGGGAAGAGGAAGGTGAGAGGGACCAGAATCGATGGGTGAGTTTGGGAAGGTCATTGCAGCCTTACCTTTGGACAAGGGAGACTGAATCACAGTGGGTGTGGATGAGACATTTGGATCTATGGGAAGGTCATCAGAGATGTCCTCACTAGTATGAAGATTATTTAAGGTATCAAATTGATTATAATGAGAAGGCAGAGCACTTACATTGTTGGGTTTTCCATGATTTGAAGCAGAGGTTTTAGGAGGGCCTGCAAATCGGGCATGACCTCGGCCAGAAGCCTTTTTCTGGGTGTTGGGGAGCTGGGAATCCTTCTTTCGGCCCGAATCGTTGGGGATATATTTTTTTTGGGAAGGGCATTGAGAATCCAGGTGGCCCTGAGTGTTGCACTCCAAACAAAAAGCGGGCTTGTTCTTGTACTCAACTCCTTTATGTCTTATGTAGCTCCCATAGTTGATGCCGATGCAGGTAGGCAGAGCCGAGTCCAGATTAGCCATGATGCAGACACAAGCATAGGTCATTCTGGTTCTGGTGCGGCCAAAGGCAACCCAGGAGTGGTTGGCAGAGGAGGAATTCTCAGAAATCACAAAGGAGAAATAATTGTGGCCTTTGCTCAGAACCTGGGAATTCAATCTACCAATATGGCAGAGGCTCGGGCTCTAATCCAAAGCTTGATTCTCTTGGAAGGCTTGACCATCAATAAACTTATCATAAAAGAAGACTCACTGCACTGCATCAACTAGCTCAATGGGACTTTTGTGTTGCCCTAGGCCCTTGTTTCGATATTCCAAGAATGCAAGGAACTAATTGGCATTTACCCAGAATTAGTCATTAAGAATCAGTACCAGGAAGGAAACAAAGCTGTGAACTGGCTTGCTAACAAGGGAGTTTGTGAAATGGACATTCATGTTTGGAGAGACACCTTTCCCATTGGCCTAAGAGACGCTTCTTCAAGTTCCAATGTCTGCACAATGTGAGTGGTTAACAGGGGACCGAGTTTGTTTGCTCTTGGAACTAGTCGATTTTTCGCTTCCTTTCTTCCTTCTTCTCCCCCTTTGGCTGCGTTTTGGCAACTTGTCGTAATATCGCGACACTTTGCACTGTTGGCCACAAAATTTAAGCATGTTGCGATATCGTGACTTCCCTTTTTCCTCTGGCCATGAGATTGCTTCTTGTCACGATATCGCGACACTTTTTTCCCCTTCGTACGCGGTCTTCCAACTTGTCGTGATATCGCGACACTTTTTCTCTCCGGCTACAGTTTTACAACATGTCAAGATATCGCGACACTTTTTTTCTTCGGCCGCAATTTTGCAACATGTTGCGATATCGCGACACCTTTTCTCTTCGGGTGCGTTTTTGCAACATGTCGCGATATCGTGACACTTTTTCTCTTCGAGTGCATTTTTGCAACATGTCGCAATATCACGACACCTTTTCTCTTCAGGAACTTTCTTGCATCATGTCACGATTTTGTGACATCTTTTCTATTCAGCTGCGGTCTTCCATTTTGTCATGATATCGCGACACTTTTTCTCCTTGGCAGTGGTCTTCCATCTTGTCACGATATCGTGACACTTTTTCTCTTTCTTGCATCTTGTCGTGATATCGCGACACTTTTTCTCTTCGGCTGCAGTCTTCCATATTGTCGCGATATCACGACAATTTTTCTCTTTGGCAGTGGTCTTCCATATTTTCGCGATATCGTGACACTTTTTCTCTTCATCTGTGGTCTTCCATCTTGTCGCGATATCGTGACACTTTTTCTCTTCTGCTGCGGTCTTCCATAATGTCGTGATATCGCGACACTTTTTCTCTTCGATAGCATTCTTCCATATTGTCACGATTTCGTGACACCTTTTCTCTTCGGCAACGGTCTTCCATATTGTCATGATTTTGTGACATCTTTTCTCTTCGGTAGTGGTCTTCCATAAATGTCGTGATATTGTGACACTTTTCCACTTTAGCTGCGGTCTTCCTTCTTGTCGTGATTTTGCGACACCTCTTCTCTTCGGCAACGATCTTACTTCTTGTCATGATTTCATGACACCTTTTCTGTCCGGTCATAATTTTCCTTCATGTCATGATTTCGCGACTCTTCTTCTCTTCCAGATCCAACCTAGAAACATGTCGCGATATCGCGACACTTCCTATCTTCTGGTAGCAACCTTGCAAAATGTCACAATTTTGTGAATCCTTTCCTCCTTCGGCTCCGTTGGCACTTCTTGTCGCAATTTCGTGACATCCTTTCTTCTCTCGACAGCAACGGTGCAACTTGTCACGATTTCACGATACCTTTCCTCGCGTGGAGGTTTGCTCACTCTTTGATGTTTATTTCTTGTACCACCTCGATCGATATGAAATTCATGTAATTCCTCTTGTACAAGGTTCAGGGACCTTTCAACACCCTTTCTACCAATCAAATAAAAATATAAAAAATGTGATTAAGCCAGAAGTCTTGGAACCATCACCAAATGTGATAGGGTGGGAAAAAATTGCTGCATAGGAAGCAATTCAGAAAATTACTTGCTTCTTCCCAGAATTCTCATACTTTGGGAGGAGCTAGGAAGAATCCAGAATTTTCTAGAAAGAAGGTGGATGAATAGAAGAAGGCCATGGGTAGTCCTAATTAGTATATTGCTACTTGGATGTTCCTATTGTTTGTTTTGGGTAGTGCCCAAGGGGCTTCTTTATTTTTCTTGAGTTTGGTTTTCATATTTTAGTCTTTAAGGATGGGTCCTTTTCTCTATGTTTGTTGTAGTCTTTTCTATCGATGTAATAGGTGAATATTTACTTGCTTTTCTGAGGGTTTTGTATACTTCCTCTTGGGCTTAGGTTGATGCATGTTGTTCCTGTTGATGTAAAAGGTATTTGGGAGCCTTGATATTTCCTGGTATAATATAATATCAATTAACTTACCAAAACAAAATATGAAAAAAGTGATTAGAAGAGAAGAACCAATATGGCTTAGAAAGACTTTTGAGAATTCACAAGTTGATAGTTTGGCAAAAGTAGATTCTATAAAGACATCTTCTAACAATATGATGAAAGAAATTGATGACAATTATATTAATGAAAATATTGAGAATAAACTCAAAAACCATTCTCAAAATGTAGCAAAGAATGTTGGTCAAAAATATTTCTTACATATTTATGAAAGAAGTAAATATAGAATAGCTTCAGTTGTACACAAGTGGTTTTACTATTTTTTCAAGAAAATGGATGAACTTGAAATCTTAAAAACAAATAACAAATAATTCGAGATATCTTCAAGATGTGATTATTACAATAAAATTGGTCATGAGAAAGCAAATTGTTGGAATTTCCATAAATTTAAATATTGTGGAGAAAAATCTCACTCATCTTTTTCCTACTACTATAAAGAGAAGTACTATAGAATATTTGAAGAAATATTAATATTCATATTAAATTATCTCTTTCAAGTTCTTATTTCTAAATTATCTACTAACAATGAGTTCGAGTTTGAAGTTTTTGAAGAACAAGAAGAAAGGACATCCAAAGAACTAAGGGAAATAAAATAGAATAATCCTGATCCACTTATGACTTGTAAGATAATGAGATCTCTTGTTCATCAAGGCTACTTGGAAAAATTCAAGGATGAAGATCATATCAAAGACTTTGGAATACAAAAAAGTAGTGGAATGAAGAAAACAAGAAAAGATAACATGAGTTCCAGGAACAAGATGAATATTGAACCAAAAGAATAACATGAACCAGATCAAGTTGAAGGACTTATGAAAGATGAAGATCCATATTTAAGACTAAAGTCTTCAATAACCAAATAATGTAATACAAGGGGATGTTAGAATATATTAAATTATTTAGTACATGCTAATGTACCACCTTGGGTACATCTTTAGATTAGGAGTGTGTCTTATATTAGAGTTTGAGTATTTAATTTATACAACGTAATAATTTCACAAGTATTATTAGAATGTGCAAAGTATTTAATAATGTAAATATGCATAATAGTCCATGTGCAAATGAGTTCATACAATAGGAAAGTGAAGAGTCTCAAGAAGAGTGAATGCCAAGAGTTCTTTGTATTAAGAGTCACATTCTATTATATAAATATTTCTATGAGTGAAATTAAGATAACAATATAGAGTGTCACAAGATACAATGTACAATGATACAAGACACAATGTAGAACAAGAGTGAATGAAGTATGGAGTATTTGAGATCTCCATTCTATATCAACTACTATTTTCTTGAGATTTTGTTAATGGTTGTTTTATGAGTAGTTGCATAAGTTATTAATGAGTTTTGCATATTTAGAATATTGTCATTATTTTATATTTTATATAGTACTCTTGTTTTTAGATCTTGCATTTAATTTTCATTAAGTATTTAGCATCTAAAGCTAACAATACTGGTATGGATGAACATTAGGAGGTAGATTTCTGGGAAAAATTTGTATTGCATGATCATGCGAGTGTTGAGGAGGAAGTCCCTTGGGTTCCTCGAAGATATGAGTATACATGTTTAATATACCTTGTAATTATTGTGGGTGACTAGACTCCCCTTGTTCAAGAGCGATGATAGCAAAACATTGAGCTACCATGCTATGGGAATATTTCTTTAACAATTTTTCCATTTTATGAGAAGAAATAAACTGAACTACTCCCACATTTGTGCCACAAAAATTATATTCCTTCCTATCCTAACTAAATTTTATCCATAATTTAGTAAAATCCCATAATATTAGCCCTAAAATTTTCAACCATTGCACTCCCAAAACTATATCACACCCTCCTAAGGGTAAGGCAAACATGTTAGACTTGAGATTATAATCCTCAAATTTTAATTTAACATTATGATATTTTCCTTTACATGGTAGGGTGCCACCATTAGCAATCATGACTTTGAAGGAATTGCATGTGGTAATGTAATAGTTTCCCTATTTGGCTACATGTGGATCAATAAAATTATGTTTACTACTGGAGTCAATCAAAATGATGACCCTTTTTCTCTTGAAGTGGTCAATCACATTCATGGTTTGGGGAGTGGATACTCCTACTAGAGCATGTACATAAATGTTTTGTTGGATTTCCTCTTGATCAGTCATCTGGTTTATGGGTTTTTTTTCTTGAGGATCCTCATCATCAGAAGATTATGTAGTGGGAACTTCATCCATATTGAGTAAGTACAATTTTTGTTGCACGCACCTATGCTCTCTGGAGTATTTTTCATCACAATTGTAACATAAACCTTGTGCCTTTCTATTCTCTATCTCCTCATGAATCAATATTTTTATGGGTGGATATTTAGTACTAGGACTTGGCATTGGCCTAGCCTAAAATATGGCTTAGATGGAGAAAATCTAGAAGTTCAACTTAGAGCCTTGAATTTATATTTTACCAATTTAGCCAATTATATGTCTTGTGGTAGTTATATAGGTTGCAAAAACTTAACCTTAGCCCTTAAGTCATCCTTTAGTCCACTCACAAAATAAATTTGGAAAGAGTCAGCACTTAGAGTAATGGTTCGATTGGCAAGTTTTTCAAATTGAGCCTAGTATTCTCAAATGGTTGAGGTTTGTTTGAGTTTGAAAAGGGCCCCTATAAAATATTCAAACTTACTAGGACCAAAGTGAGTGAGTAGGCATTGCCCAAATTCGGACCAAGAAACCAATGGAGTAACTCTAATTCAAAACTAAAAGAACTAATGGTAACCATATGAAATGATCAATATTATGAAGAGTGAAATATTGTTTTACCTTACAAATCCACCACTTAGGATATTTTCCATCAAAATTGGAAAAGTCTAATTTTGATAATCTTATTCCATTATGAGTTGGTATAATTTATTGGTGGTTGCTTGTACCAATTTCTTCTTGGTCATGTTGATCTACGAATACCATAAAGGATTGACTATCTAATTCAATCTTCATTTCTTTTTGTGTAAGGGAAATGCCACTTATAGTTTCTTGAAAATTTTAGAGTTGTGATTGTATCACCTATAGGTTTTTATTAATTGTATCCCATATTTTATTGCCCATAGCATCCACTTTGGCTTGAATTTCCTTGTCTAAGTCTTATTGTCAAGTACCCCCAACCATAATTGAAGGTTTGTATTCTTTTTGTGGAACTTACTAAAAATAGAAAGGTGGTTTTAGTAGTTACTATTTTTAGTAAGGGTCCCAAAAAATGGTTTGGGTGTGGTATATCAAAATTATCAACTCAAAAAAAAAAAAACTAATGAGATATTTACCACAACACTAAATTTGGGTACCTCAGACTTATATATTGTTGTTTTGACAAGTCTACTAGTGTGGTCAACTTTTCCTAAAGAGGTTTGGTTCAAAATTTGAGTTCTATGTTGAAAACCCTTTTTTGATGAATCTGAATACTGACTAATTCCTACACTATTCTATCCCCTTTTTGGTTCTGACTCTGTCACAAATATTCCTATCTATTCTTGTTTTGACTATCACGGGTAACTATTCTAACTGTCCACATAACTCCTTTGACTGTCACAAGTAACTATTGTGACATTGATATCCTGACAACCTTATAATGACTATTACTGATAAAAATTCTTGATTGTAACTTTGATCCCTTGTTATCCTTGTTTTAGACTCTAAAGTTTTTTTTTCACCTGATATACTCTTTTGTGATTTTGTATTATCTATTTTGCATGCAATAACTCTAGAATAGGTTTTTTCTTTGTATGCTCAACTTTTATGAAGGATATGGTAATAGGTTCAATTTTTCAAGGAATTTTTCTAAAACCTAACTCCCAAGGTTAGCTTACATGTAAAATACCACCCAGGCTAGAATCTCCTACCTACAATTGGTTACATTCTTGAAAAAATGTTACATAGAAGGGCATCATTTGGCTAGATGTATTTTAATCCAAAACTATAACAAAATATTAACATGGGTGTTACCATGTTCCACAAGAACTATTACATCAAGGTGTTAGGATGGGGTCCTAATATTGGTACTAAGATTTCTTGGGTGTTTAACTCCTCAAATTTCTTGGGTGCACATTAATTTTTGGAACCTTTTTTTACCTTTAAGAAATAAATGCAAATGTCTCCTTCTTTAACATTTAACTTTTGGAACATGTTTGGACCTTTCAAAATAAATAAATACAAATGCCTCCAAATCAAGGACATGCACAAACATCCTCTTGAAACTCCTTTGAAATTTTTAGAAAATATCAGGTGCAAACATGTGTATGCATTTCTTAGGTAAAAACATTTTTCTCAAATGATGCTCATTTATAGCAACTTTATCACAACACTACTTAGGTATAGAATATTTATCTCAAGTGTTCTCTTTGTTCTCTTAGGTAGCAAGTACAAGTATTAGTATTTTTATGCTTTGATCTCACTCTCAAGTAAATCATTGATGCACTCAGGTGCTCATACTCTTCACTGATGTGTTCTCTCTTATTAGGTAAAGTGCTTAAGTGCTTATAATCTTCTCTTAAGCTATGTAGTGATATAACAGGTCTTTCTATATATTTCTTCAAATATTATGTTATTATGACAAACTTGTTTTCTTATAAAATGATTAAATATTAAATCAATTAATTCAAACAAAACATGGCCATGTTGAATACTTTTAATTCACAAACAAAGACTCATAAAGCAATGAGACCTTCTTCTTAAGATCTCTAGTGTAAAATCAACCAAAAATAATTCATTTAATAAATAAAAAATGGTGGATCTCTAGTATAATATCAACTAGAAAGCATTCATTCAATCAATGGTATTTGGTGAAAACCGACCAATCAACTTTTTTAATGGCTTAGAATTTATCTACTTTGATACCACATGTTGGAATAGAGTGAAACATGTATAAATATTTTATTAGTTTCAATCTTTGATACATTATATATCATTTATTACAAGTATATAATGTATTCATATGAGTTTCGTAAGGAAATATCCTATATAAATCATTAAGTTAATGATATAACATGTACTTCTAACTAAATTAACCCATTACATTTGTGACATTCTCAATACTTTAATGTAATATGATATGAAAGAGCGATGAAGAAGAAAAAGTACAATAACGAAGTACTATATAAAACTTTATGAAACTATATCCTAACTTATTATAACTTATAGCTTCTAGAAGCTAGTATTGTAAGTTATCCTTCGTGCCAACCATCTTGAGCCTTCAATATGTACATAACATTAGACCAAAATTTCTTAATGAATTAACTACTATGTATATGATGCTTTTCATGCTCTTTCTCTTGAAAACACCTCTCTATGGTGTTTTCCCATTGTTAAATCTTCATACAGTTTACTTCTTGCTTCTACACAATGTAGTCCATGGATCATTCCTTTAGTATTTAATAAATAAAAGGTTTAAAATTTAAATGGTCAAAAATTTGGTGTTATGAATAGTTCTTGTTCTGAACAAATGTGTGAAACAAATTGCTCTCTTTTCATTGAATCTTGAAAACAAATATTCTATTAGTTTCCATAGGTATAAGAGTCAATGCTCAATTTCTATTTACATTGTTATAGATGATGTACTCCTTATTCTCAAACACTATTATTTTAGTATTTACCTACAAGATTTTGCATACTCATTTGATTATGGTTTATGCCTAGTATGAATAAGTTGCTTTGGATATATTTCCTTATAACTTTTGTGTTTATTTATGAGGTTCCTTTTTATTCAACCTTTGAACTTTTTTGTCTCTAAATTTCATCTTGCTCTTACATAAGTTACCTAAATTCTTGTACAAATTATTATTATTGGTCATATAATTTGAACAACCAAAATCTAAAAACTATGACTATTTAAATGTTTAAAATATTATTTGACAAGAATAGTTTATTTTATCTTTCACCTTCTTCATGTGAAAAGCTCACCTTTTCCTACTTCATTAGTTGTCTTTATTTTATATTATTTTTATTGTGATAATACCTTTTGTAATAGTGATATGAAAATGTATTTGTATCCATAAATTTACCTCTACCTCTGCCACTATGTGCTCCTCTTATACCTTTTCCTCTTCCTCTTCTAGTATATTTATCTTGTTTCTCCTATATCTATATTTGGAAATTGGATATTGAGATAGCCCTATTATTGTTTCAAACTCTTTCCTTGGAAATAAAAATGTGCTCCAATGTTTGTTTTCAAAAGTTTTAAAACTTTCTTCATGGGACATAAGTGATCCTACCAAATCATTGAAGTATAACTTCTTTAAATTTTTTCTCTCTTCAATTAGCATAGTACATTTTTCCACTTTGAGTTTAGTGTTCTCAACACATATTTGACAACATATGATTCTATTGGTTCTTCACCATACATACCCATTTTTGTACAATGTCATGCACCCTTACACAATTATCTTCTACATTCTCACTATCCTTCATTCTCAAGTTTTCATATTCTCCACCTTTGATAAGTTATCTTCAAGGTGTCTCAGTCTCCTTTGGTGATATTTACACTTTAATTCTTGGAAAAATTCTTGTATGTGATACAAATTAAGGTATATCTTCTTCATGCTTCTTACATAATACTTTTTATTGCAGATGAAATGTTCTAATATGCTAGTTATTTGTATCCATTATCCAAAACACTCCACGTTTCTTTGATGATCAACAAATTCCCCATCGTTATCTACCAAATATTAAAATTTTCTTTTCAATTTCTAATATGTGTAGTGAAATATTATCATGAGCCATAACAACTAAAGAAGTAATGTATTCATTTTTTCTTCTCATTATTAAATTTTGAATTCATTAGTTAAAGATAATCAATTCTTCAATATTTCCACTTCTTAAATATCCTACATATAATAACTAATGTCAATATGTGGTATGTGGTGGTACTACAAATCATATATTAATAAATCATAGAAAGAAAAATGAAAAAAATGAATTCACAAACAATCTCCCCACCCCCACCCCCCTCCTTCCAAAAAAATACTTCATTAATTTTTAAATATTCACATATAACTTGAATATAATGCACTATACTTTTATACATATAAGAGAATAACCCTTTTTTATCTCAAGAGACTCTTAATGCTTTACATTTTTTCCAAATTTAGTTGATTTTTTTTTTCTTTTTAATTTTCACTTCCTACTATTGTTTTTATAATTTTTATCAAATTTATTATTATAACTTAAAACATTGTTTAGGGGGAGCGATTGATTATATTTAAGAATATGAAGTGATAATGTTTATGTGGATATAAAAATTCTTAAAAGGTTTCTAGTGTGGATTAATCTTTTAGACTCTAATAAGCTCATAAATAATAAGGTTTTGAAGAATATTAGTAATACTTTGTGGTAATTTATCTAGGGGTGACCAATTATTGAAGAGCAAAAAACATACTATGAACACCCAAATATGTGTTGCCATTTATATTATAAACTTCCATATTATTAAATCTAAATAATATAATGATATCAACAACTATATTATGAAATCATTGCATGTATATGTATCAGATATAATAAGATTAAACATAGGAAAATAAATTGTAAAGTAAATATGATCAAGAAAGATATGGACTATTTTTGTCATTACACAAACTCCAAGATAAATCAAGCAAATTATATTATATTGGAATTTGAATTAGATCAAATATTATCTAATGTACATAAAACAAAAAAAATCCCCTTTCACTCACCCAACAGGATACATATGTATAGTTTTATTCAAGCCAAATACTTAATAGCACTAAGGATTTAAGGAAACAGGAATTGCAATGTGCAAGTTAAAATTTAGAAGGCACTAAGATGCAAGTGGAGATGTGTAGAATTTTTTTAAAACAAATGAATGGAATAGGTTGTCTAATTACGAAAATAATCTCAAATTTTCTCAAATAATAGAAATAACTCCTTTTCAATAAAAAAATTATAGTATAGAGTTTATCCCTTTAGGGTTTCAAGTGCAACATAATATAGTGGTAGCAAGGATAGCTATCAAAATTAAGTGGGTTTTAGGGGAGCCTATTGAAGTAATAATTTTAAGTGTGGCCCTTACACATTAGAATTTTCTTATCCTAAGTAGAAGCATAAATTATAGATGATAAGTCGAGTTATAAATAATCTATAAAATTAAAAGAGATTGGAGGAGATGAAAGCATTGAGTATGAAAGTGGGAAAATTGGAGGAAGAATATCTAAGTAGGAACATAGATAAAAGTAAATTGAGGGGGACATTATTTTATAAAACTAGAAATAAATATCATAAATGTTAAAATAATTATGGTGAAGCCCACTAAGAATAAAAATGATGATCAGCATCATCATATCTTGATATCTTGGAATATTCAAGGTGTGTATAAGGATACTATAAAACTATTTATAAAGGCATGTATAAGTTGTTATAGTCTCTAATTTATGTTAATATAAAAAATGGTATGAGGTTTTGGTAGATGGAGGATTGTCTAATGTTTTCTATTATTCTAGTTTCATGAGGTATTTTTGTTATATGGAAAAACTGCATATGAGATGGACAAGTTCTAAAAAATAAGTAGATTTTTCTTATTATATTTATAAATAGAGAGGAAAATATAAAATTTAAAATGATAAATGCATATGATCCAACTATAGTTACTCATTGAAAAATGCTAAAGGGACCTTAGTTTATTCATGTCAATTCAATAATGATTCACAATTTTATTATGCAGATTCTTAGGTGAACTTCAACATGATTATATCTCCTTCATAAAATAAAGGGTTATATTTCTAGATGATAAATATCATTGGAATATTTTCATCCTTTTTAAATTGTCCTTATAAATGGTATTCCTTCAATATTTCAATATATGTGGAATAATATACATAATGGATGAACTCAATTATCCTTGGATATTTTATTATTATTAAATATTATATCACAAACCTATCTACTTGAGATGAGATCTATGTGTTAATGGTCACCAAATCCATTTTTCTTTTGATCTATATATTTCTAAGGACATAATCTCTTCCAAAGTATTAGGTTATGGTGGGATTATTGAGGTTTTAAGGATAACATATGTACATGTTTATTTAAAACATGAATATATAAAATTAAAATAATTATTTGGAATACCAAATATTTTGGTAATATGCTTTAAAGAAAGATGGAAGCTAGATTCAAATTTAACAATTTACAAGAGAGTATAAATCGATATAATTAACCAACAAAATTGTGTAAGAAAATCAATTGATTTATGAATACCATAATACATTACAAAAGAGAGATTCATATTGGACCTAAAATTATAGGGATATATAGCTTTATGAGAAATATGTCTATATATGAACTATAAGAAATAGTTTGACTTCCCATCTTAATGAGGCACATATCTTTGTTGAATAATGATATATTTGTTGTGGTTGAGGATGATAGGTAAAATAAATGTATAGTAAGGAATATTAATGTCACCTACATTACATTAATTCCCTAGAAATGTGGGAAAATTTATTTTGATATTTTACATAAAATAAGCCTTTGTAACATCATTTATAAGATAATTTTAAAAATTATGAAAATTAGATTGATAAGTAGTGTAAATTGCTATCACAAAGAAACAAAGAGATTTAGTTCATATGAAGCAAATACTTAATGATATAGTCATTACACAAAAGGCCAAATATATTTATTTTATTTTATGAAGAAACTAGGCATGCTTGTAAAATTATATATGAACAAAGTATATGATAAGGTTTGTTGGAGTTTTCTATATGATATTATCAAGATATTATTTTTCTTAAGGTTGGAATGAATGAAATTGTCTTATTTTAATCATCTAGAATATTAAATTTTAGTTAATTCATCCCCTACTAGATACTCTAAATCATCACTTAGACTTTGCTTGTTTGGATGACTATATTCTTATCTCTTTGTTATCCTTCCTAAGTAAATAGGAAGAGCTTTATCAAATTGAAGACAAACATAAAAGATATTTAGGTTATAAGGAACAATCCCATTGAATCTCATCTCAAATTTATTGATTGTAATTTTATTTGAAGTTATTTTAGATGCTAGCGATGTAGTATTCCCAGATGAGGGGGTGGTTTTGGAACTCTAGAAATGATTACCACAATCTTAGATTCCAAATTGCACAAATTGTACAACTCGTATAGTCTCCAATGTACACTATGAAAATCTACTAAAATAGCTTGTACGGTCACCAAATAGTATAGTTGTATGATTCAAATTATACAACACAGTACCTTGTATGATTTGGTACTCAACCAACTTATTAGAATAGGTTTTGCAAGTCAAATCAATCAGTTTTGTAATTGATTTATCCAAAATATCATTATTTTCTTAAATGGAAAGTTTTGGGTTGCAGCCTTTATGAACAAATCCAGTAAACGATTGTTTGTACAATTTGGGTACAACACTTGTATAGTTTACACAAACCCTTACTACAACTATTATTCAAATCTATCACTATGCATCACGAATCCTTCCAAGAAATATTTTGGAAAGTTTATGCTTGTCAATTGTTCCAAATCTTCATAAAACATAAACCCTAAATCAATAGCAATGAGTTGTACTCTTCATGGACAATTCCAAAAATCATACAACTACTTGGATACATCAGGGTATGTTTGTAATTCTTCATCTAATCAATTCCATCCTTCACACAAGTCTGTAGGTTAACCAAGATCATTCACAATGCAATTCCATCCATAGATATGATAAGTTATACATCAAACATGAATCACACAACCTGTAATAGTAAAAATATATAATGGAATACACAAGGGCAAGGAAATAATAGGAATTTCTGCAATTTTTATATTATGAGGAATCGTATACAATATAGTCATTGGCATTGTAACCATCACAATGCACAACATATAAACTAGCAATCAATACTCCATGAATTATGTATTAAGTTTTCAACAATGAACAATGAACATGAATGAATTATCAATCGAACATCAATGAACCGAATAGCAAAAAATTGAATGGAAGACTATAATGCATGCCTAGACCATTCCAAAGTGGTTTCTAAAGCATCGCAATATTTATAACTACCCTCCCTAACTAACTCCAAAATAATATTTTACAAGGTTTACTAAGGTCTAATTTGATTTTTATCAAATTCACTCCAAATGTATGTTTCACCTAATTTTATTTACATTTCATTTCTTACATTTTCAACCTTGTACATTTTTCTCCTACTTGTACATTCTAATCAAAATTGATCAAAACTAGACAAAACTGTGTAAATACAAAGATCACTTCTTCTTTTAGGAGGTGGATTTGATTTCTACATCTATCCTAACCTTTAAATTATATGGTGTCCTCACCATCTCAGTCTTATTTATTTTGGCTTATGCACCCTTCTAATATTCGGCAAGCTAATAATAAAATATGACATGCTCCTCCTTCAAGCAAGTTGCATACTAGCTAACTTTTAGGGATGTCAACCCGTACTCATTAGCTTTCTCTTCTACAATAGACAATAATGCTCCTAGCTCCTTTTCACACTCGGATTATCCCTTACATAGTTTTTCCATAAGTCAGGCTTCTGTTTTGGATGTTATGGCTAATTACTCATTCTTCTTAGTAATAACCTACAGATTTCTTATGAATGTTCTCTTCATAAGATACCATAGTCTCATCCTTGGCTACTTGTCAAGCCTTATGATCCATAATAACTTTATTATAGTGCTTGCCATATTTGGCCATCTCTTTGATCTTATGATATTTTTCCTATAGTTGTTCCTTTGTTGTTTTCAACTGATTTTCCTGGTTAACCAAATATTTATTTTGTGATTCTAGTTGAGGTTCCAACTACTTTGTATGCTCTTCTACCTATTGTCTCACAAGCTATTTTTTTGCTTTTTGCAAACAAAGCTTATCCTCAAAAGCCTACTTAATGCTTGTCAACTATATTTCTACCTTCTTCATTCTTTCCATGACCATTATCTTGTTGCATGTTAATTCTTCCTCCATCACAACCATCTCCTATCAAGTAGCTTCTACTTCCTCTCATTGTTATTTTTTTGCTTGATAAATCTTATCAAGTCCCAAACTAAGCAAATCGATTCACTAAGTCAAGAAATTTAATTTCCTCAAAGTGAAATCCAATTACGAAGGTACTCTTAAAAATTTGTTACCTATTGTATTCAATGTACAAGTCTGATAGGATGTCCTATCCAGATACACGTGGAATTGTACGATAATTGATCTTCACTCTCTTTGATAAACATTGTTTCCCAAGCATCATGGTTACATATCTCCCAGGGAACAACCATGGATGGTGTGCATGGATGTGTGCTATATGCCTTGTAAAATCCTCATTGCACATGCATTCCATAATATTTTCTAATTTTGTGAAGGTTTGTTCCCTCCACTGGTTCAACTACCCAATTCCACCAATGCAAAAATACAACCTAGTGTTGGTAAATATTTCACTGGTCTATCAAAATAAATTCTCCACCTTCTTATTAGTATTTTTACCTACATACTTTGTATTATCAAATCGAGGTACTTCCACTAGAAATATTGTACAAATCTTCTTGATATTGTCCTATGGTGGAGTTTGTCCTTCTTCTCCTTCTACCTGTGGATGAGAGCTTCCTCCGAGCTCCTTGGCCATATTGGTTACTTTTTCTTCTGGCAGTGTGTTGTGTGCTACTATCTCACTTGTATCTCCTTTTACTGGTGATTGTGTCTCTTTGAAATTCATTATTTCTTTTTGAAACTACTGATGTTCCACCGATACTTGGACATCCTCTTGCAACTTAGGCAAGTCCCATTACTTTGTTGTCAACCCTTCATATTACGGATTTGGGTGCACTCCCCTAAGAGTTACAACTATCTAATAAGGAGTAACCTCTTCCTATGGTACGTGCATATTTTTTTGCTCCTATTGGTTGTTACCACCTCTCATCACAATCTTTATCTTCTTTTTTCCCTTGGGCTCCTTCAATGGAATCTCCATCATGGCTTTTTATTTCGGCACTAGTGGTACTACCATTGTTCCCATAAAATATTTGAATGATTCCAAAAGTTTAAAATCAAATTTCTAGAGAAATTTAAAGGATCCCATTGCTCTTCCCCTCCCTTCCAAACCTGGAATATTAAAATTTAGCAAATTTAACTCCTTTGGGTTAGAGTACCCTTCTTTCAATGTTGTATCGGTTTGTTCTAGCTCCACGGGTTTCTTCAACTTCTCCCATTGTCTTCATGTTTGAATTCTTATAGGGTTGGATTTTTGTTCCACCCTCTCCTCCTCTTTGAAAGAGTTTTGTTGCTCCCACAACTATTGGTCCTAGGTCTATTTTTCCAAGGTTGGTTTAAATTATTTTCTTCACTTCCTCTATAGATGCACATCTCCAACATATGTCATATAATATTCTTCCTGCATCAGAGGTATTAATTTCTTTTTACTCTTTTTAGCCTTTGATTTGTCTAGAGTTGCCTTCAATATAGATACAATCTTTGCCCATTGTAGTATGGTAGGCTGACCTAATGCTATATCTCATGGTTGGGTCCTACCAAGAAAGTGAATTCCTATTGGTCAAAATAACCACATCTAGGGAAATAAGGAGTAGTCTTCTCAATATTTCACTAGGTATGGAAAATAGTTGCAATAGTGTGACTTTTTGAAGACTAAGGCAAATATGAGGACCAAAAGTCAAGATGGTGCAACTTTTTGAATTTCAAAGTAAGCTAAGGGAAAGTAGTCACAAAAACATGATATTTTGAATACCAAGGTGGATATGAGGACAAAAATTCACAATGGCACAACATTTTGAAGGTCAAAGCAAGCTAAAGAAAAATAGTTATGACAGAACAATATTTGAATACCAAGGTGAATATGAGGACCAAAAGTCATGATGGTGCAACATTTTAAAGTTCAAAGTAAGATAAGGGAAAATAGTCATGACAACATGATATTTTGAAGATCAAGGTGGAGATGAGGACCAAAAGTTATGACGGTACAACACTTGAAGGTCAAATCAAGCTAAGGTAAAACAGTCATGATAACGCAACATTTTGAAGACCAAGGTGGATATAAGGACCAAAATTCGTGATGGCATGACATTTTGAAGATACAAGTAAGCTAAGGGAAAATAGTCATGACATAACAATATTTGGAAGATCAATATGGAGATGAGGACCAAAAGTCATGATGGTGCAACATTTTGGAGATCCAAGCAAGCTAAGATAAAATAGTCATGGCAATGTAACATTTTGAAGACCAAGGTGCAGATGAGGACCAAAAGTCATGATGGTGTGACATTTTGAAGGTCAAAACAAGCTAAGGGAAAATAGTCATGATAGGGTGACATTTTTAAGACCAAGGTGGATATGAGGACCAAAATTCACGATGGTGCAACATTTTTGAGATGGCTGGACCATGACACCTCTAAGTAGATAAAGGAAGATTATTGTAATAAGAATATCTCAACCACTTCTAGTTGAAGACTTTATTCTCTCCTAACGGTATATTTACCAGAATGAGCCTACGAGTATAATATTGTAACAACTTTCAATTTTTCTATTATGTAAAACTATTATATCTAGGATGAGTGACCTAAACAAAAGGTCAACTCTTAGGTGTTTACAAGGGATGTATACAAACTTCTGAAAGCTAATAAAATATCATCCATTCTAGTTTCTGGCTCATTGGTGTTCTTGATCAAGTATGTATGGATTATTAATTGCTATATAAAGTTAGGTTGAATGTAACTTGATTTAACTCTTACTCTAAATTTTTGTGATAAAGTTCTGCTAACTCTAAAATTAACTTTACCATTAATCTTGCTTATTGAATAGATTTTCACCAACAACCTATTTTCTCTATTTTGATGGTTCAAATATATGATTCTTCGTAAAAAGTTGTTATAGTTGTTTTGATGTTATCTAATCTGTATTATTCAAGTGATTCTAGCAATATCTATATTTCCCTTCCTTTATGCATTTTACTCTCTCTCCATTTTCTTAAAAGAAGCAAGGAACTAGCCTACTTTGGAGATTAAATCGGGTAAGATCTATCTTAACCCAGTGTAGTGGGTTAAAATTGACCCACATTAATCAATCCTAAATTAAAAACATTAGAAAAATTAAATTAAACTATCCTCTAACTCATTGCCTTGATTTTCATGCACGTTGTAAGTTTATTTTTAACCATTGTACGAGATCATACAATTTTGTACAAGATCGAATGATTTTTTACGAGATCGTACCACCCAATCTTGTCCAAAACTAAAAATTACCATGTTTAGCAAGGAGACAAAAATTTTTACAACTTCTTTGTCCTTACCTGTCCAAATGTACAGTAATTACTAGATCAAATCGAATGATCCCATACAGAATAGGGTAAGTTGTAACCCTCTTCATTTTTAGCCCAACCTCTCAGCTAACACAATTCTATTTAATCTAGGCTCCTCGCCCTAGATTCCCCTTGGAAATTTTGCATACTTTTGCTCTATTATTTCATATTTTTGCTATGTTTTTATAGGTTGGATTTGTGCATTGGCTGGATTTATGTAGGATTGTACCACCTGATCTCTAGATTGTACCACATGATATGATATAAAATTACCCAATCTCAGACAAAATTGTCTGATATTATCTGCATCAAAGATTTTTGTCATTAAGCTACTTAGGGGCATCCAAACCTCACTGTTTACATACTCTTTCCTTGTTTCTATTATCTTAGATCATATTTATTATCTGTTAGATCATTTTAAATCCATTACAATTGATGCATTGGATTTATATTCATATTTTATCATTTTTTCATGAATATCCATGTGTCTAGCATAGATCTATATTCGTTCATTCAATAATTATCCTTTTGAGCTTATTATTTAATATAATCCACATCAAAAAATGCATATTATTCTATAAATTTTCATTTTTCTATGTCAAAATGTCAAATTACAGGTTTTTGCTTTGATCGGCTTGTCCGATCATAGATCAGACTGTCCTATCACCAGATTTATCACCTGATCTTGTCCTATTTTGACCGATATTGTCTATAGAAAGTACAAAGTTATATAAATCAGCCATCTAAACCTAGGTTAGAATTTCAAATCACTTTATAGGCATTGCATTGTTCATTACTTCATATTTTCTATTTTTTATTGGTTGCATGTGAATTAAAATTGCATATAGGTTAGCATAGTTACATATTGGCCAAACTAGGTGTATGTGAGACTATTTAAAAGAATACATCAAACAAACTCCAAAACCTAGGTGTGGAAATTACCATAGCAAATGTTTCTTGGTGAACCCTAAATAATTCATCAAAAAATCACCGAAGAAGGCATAACCTCAAGTGCCTCTCCCTGAGGTGTAGACCTATCATTCTTTCATTCCCCTTCGATATGTGGATCCAATAGCCTGAAGGAAAGGAGTGTGATAATTTTAGAGCTACATTTTTTGGTGAACATGACGTGAAAAACATAGGCATATTTCTAATTTCTAAAACATAAAAAAAACATAAAAAACTATAAAAGCAAAACAAAAAAAAAACAAAAAAAATCATTAGTTGAAAACTCTAGTATTCAATCTCAAGAACAGTGGACTGAACTTTGGAAAATATTAGACATTATAAAAGCCAACGAATCAAGACTTAGCCAAATTATAAGGTTTGATATAGCTAGAATCATGGATCTTGATAACACTTCTCACTACTTTGATATCCAAAGGGCATGTAAGATGTGGTTGATGGATAAGAGAGCAAGTGTTTCCTCAACTATTTATACTTTTGAGGATTACCTTGAAAATGCCATAACAGTACATGGGTTTCTAGCACACATAAAAGATCAAAAAATAGTATTGGAAAACAAGAGAAGATTTCATAGAACTCCAAGGGCAATTTATTATCATGAGTATTTTCACGAGCTATGCTTTTATATGCCATAATATGAAATTGATAACATCATCATAGCCCATTTTATCAACTTTTTAAAAGCCAAATTTCAATTTGAGGAAGAATATTAAATGTCATCTGAAGAACTTGAACCCATAAACGATATATATAGACTCTTTCAGGAATATTAAGTATAATATCTAGAACATTATAATTGTATTTTCTTTTTTGTGTTCAAAAAAATAAAAAACAAAGTAAATTTATTTATTTGCATATTTATATAGGTATATATATAACATATATACCCCAAGAGTTTAAGCATATATATATCTGCAAGATAAAAACATCCTAAAAACAAAAATGCCTAGAATATTAAGAAATGGTAAGCAAATAGAATCTGATTACATGGAGGATCAAGATCAAGAAAACCTTGATGATAGGATAAATATTGAAGATGATAAAATTTCAGAACCAAATGAAGAAAACAACAATAAATAAGAAGTAGACTATACTAGGCCTCATATGGATGATGAAGGTAATCTTAGTTTTAATTTTGTCTTGCATTTCACTAGGTTTTTAAAATATAATATAGATATCATTAATCATGTGATACAGGTAGAATATCAAATTTCTATGGGATATTATTCAACAAAGGCTACTATAGAAGCTTATATCTGATTAAGTGGAAACCCATTAACATATATTAACAAAACAAATCAAGATAAAGCTGGTACATCCCAAAATGTGAATCAAAATCTAAATCAAAACATAGAAAAACCACCACCAACAACAAATTCAAATTCTAAATAAAAATAACATTCTTTTACTTCACAAGCTATTAATCAACAAACATCCCAAAAAGCTAAGAAGATGCAAAATCTCAACCAAAATCAACAAAGAATTCAAAAAAATACAATTCCATATCAATTACATAATACCATTCCCACCAACACTTTACAAAATAGTATTTCAATTGGAAATCCTTACACAACAACACCGACTTATTATCAAAGACACAACAACATGGTAGAACAAAATTGATTTGGTGGACAACCACAGGGACTTGAAGTTGTGGTTAAACAGTTAGCTTCACGTCTAGATCAAATAGATCCTTATTGTCCCTCATACAGTTATAGAGAGATGTGTAGTCAACCCTTGGATCCTATTGTGGTTTCTCAACCCTACCCTAAACATTTCCCTATGCCAGTCCTACCGATATATAAAGGAACTAAATATCTTATTGATAATATTTGTATATTTAGTATAACATGTCATGACATCTCTTATGATGACTTGTTGTTGCTAAAAATTTTCCCTAAAAGTCTTGAAGGTATGGCTCTATAATGACATTATCAACTACTTATAAATTCTTAAAGGAACTTTGAAGAGACAACGAAAATGTTAGTCCACCAATTTAGTGCCTATATAGAGAGGCATGTGACCATTAAGGATTTATACAATTTGAAACAAGGAAAAGATGAAAGTTTTTCTAAATTATTTGCTAAGTGGAGACAAATCTTAGGCAATTTACATTTTGCATTACCTCACCATGATATGTCGGATATATTCATTGGTAATTTGCAATAACAACTATATTATGATCTTTCTACTGCTACAGTAACCTCCTTTGATCAAGCCATTGATCTAGCTAGGAGGGTATAATATGCCCTCATTATAAGAGGACAATTTAAGAAGAAATATGAGGATAAAACTTCTAAGAACCAATATAAGAATAAACAAGTAGTAGGTGATGGAGTTACTGATAGGAGAAACACCTTAAATTTTAACATTGTAGAAGTTGTTAAGAAGTTTGTATTGAAAATCCTTGATAAGCCACCAAGAGAATTCACAAGATTAAATCAACCCTTAACTATGATTTTACCTCAATTATTGAGACAAGGTTTGATACGATTACCCAATATAAGACAACCATATACCACTATAATTGGATATAAGTCTGATTTACATTGTAATTTTCATCAAGTGGATGGACATTCAACCAATTCTTGTAAGCGGTTGAAACATATGATACAATATTTGATTGATAAAGGTAAAATGGAAGTACAACAATTTCCTACAAATAATAACACTCAAAATAATACCTAAAAACAACCAAATCAAAATGTAAATCAAAATCTAGATATTTTTCTTACCAAGAGGCAGTAAATCAATTAGAGCACCATAATATTCCTCCTCAAACTTGGTATGTAGGAACCAATAGTAAATTTTTACCACAACAAGATTTACAAACCTCCTATGTACCTACTCTATCTGTAGTCACAACTAGACCAATACAATATTTTAACTCTTCACCTTTAGAAAATACAGAAAGTGAGATAGAGAGTGAAATTGACATCACCTCAAATAATTCAAATAGTTTGAAAGATGATTCAGATCAAATTATCCCTATCACATATTTATTAGTTTCATAAGAACCATTCCCTAGAATAATGACCACTCGACCCTCATTTCAACAAATGCTTTCAAATCAACAAGAATAAAATGCTAGACCTCACTTTGGTCATTTACAAAATAATAATTTTGTAGGTACTATTGGAGCCATCACTAGATAGCAAATCCAAAATCAAAATTCTCAACCACAAACTCAAACTCAAAATGAGAAATCAACTCCATTTTTATTAAAATCACCTACAAAAGGAAATAATATACCAAATACACAACAAAAATTTCCTTATGACATAAATGAACAATTGGCAAATATCACAGCTAGAATTTCTCTTTTGGATATTCTAAGAACTTCATCCATTCATAGAGAGGAATTAATGAGTACCTTAAGCAAAATTATGGTACCTCAAAATATAGAACTTGATGTTGTGGTTAATGTTGTAATCTCTCATGGAACAAATTATATATATTTTTTAGATAAGAATATTCCTCCTCAAAGCATGTATAGAGATAATCCTCTATACATCAAAACATTAATTGGAGATGTAGGTGTCAAAAGAGTTTTGATTGATAATGGGTCATCATTAAACATATGCACATATGAATTTTTCAAAATATTTGGATTTAGAAATGAATATTTAAAAGAATCAAAATGATTATTAAGCATTTAATTATGAAACTCAAGAAACATGTGGAGTATCGTCAATTCCTTTACAAGTTGGTCCAAGGATTTTAGATAGGACTGTGTTTGTTGTACATTGTCTAGCATCGTACAAAATCCTTCTAGGTCAAACTTTGATCAATGCAATGAGAGTGGTACCATCTACATTACATAAATGTGTTAAGTTTTAGTTTAAAAATCAACTAGTTACTATACATGGTGACCCTAGAGCATTTGACATGTGTGCTATGGCAGATCCAATAGGAGTCCCATTTTTTCCTACTATGTCTTCAACATACCCTATTCCACCTTCATCATCTAAAACCACACCATATAAATCTACAATTAAAGAATATAGTCTCTCTAATTCATATCCTACTTCATATGAAGCATTACCGAATTTATCTTCAATACTCACAACTTTAGAACATAATAATTTTACCACTCAATATTCCCTAGTGTTATCTCAATTACCGCCATATCCTCGAACGATGGGCTTGCCATGAAATTTGGGAAGTATCTATCATGTTGGAAGTTGTACCTTTGTTTATGCAGGGTATTAATATGGTAAAATTAATATTGTGAGTATCACAATTGATCAAAATGGTTTTGCTAAATGTTACTTTTATAATGGATATATAAAATCAAAAAAAATAATGTGTAACCTGGGTTATAGAGGTAAAGGTTTAGGAAATTTTGAAAATAGAATACAGGAACCTTTAGAATTTGAGGAATGGCCTACTCGATGTGGTATTGGTTACATTCGTACAAAAACCTAATCATTCCCATTTGAGGATGATGATCAACTTGTAACATATCAAGAATGTTTAGCACATCAAGATATTTTCAAATCAAGTAGAAGGATATATTTTTGTAATATGTTATCAATAGCATACTCCGACATGATTGTTGAACTAGATGAATATTTTGAGGGAGATATATTTCATGATATTTCTTTTGATGAAGTTTTAAAGAATAAATTCTTCTTTGATGTGTCTATACCATGCATAGCCCACGTTGAATCAACTACCTCTCAAGAAGATCTAGTTAAGTTAACCTTAGAAGAATTAAAATAAATGGGGGCATCACCTGCACCACCCAAATTTGAAAGAGAATTAAACATTGTGGTAGAAAATGTTTTACAAGTTAACATTGGTATAGAAGAAAACCCTCGCATGATTAAAATTGGAGCAAAACTAAGGGAAGAGAGACAACAACAATATATAGCATTTCTCACATAATATGCTGCTATTTTTTCTTGAACATATGTATATATGCTAGGCCTAGATCCTTCTATGGTCATGCACCATCTAGTAGTGCACCCTGATGCAAAACCTGTAAAGCAAAAGCTTAGAAAAATGCATCCTAAAGTAGCACTACTAGTTAAAAATGAGTTCGAAAAAATTTTGAATGTAGTTTTTATCTAAGCTATTGATTATGTTGAATGGATATTAAATGTTATTCTAGTAACTAGAACATAAGCCACTAAAGTTAGGATTTGTACTGATTTTAGAGATATTAATGATGCATGCCTTAAAGATAACTTTCTTCTCCCTAATATGGATCAAATCATAGATTTTACAACTAGGAGTAGGATTTTATCCCTCATGGATGGTTTTTTAGGATACAACCAAATAAGAATAGCTCCTAAAGACCAACCAAAAATATCTTTCGTTACACCTTGGGGTATATTTTGTTGGAAATTAATACCCTTTGGTTTAAAGAATGCAAGAGCAACATATCAAAGAGCTATGACATATCTTTCATGATATTATGTATGACATTCTACATGATTATGTAGATGATATTATAACTCATTTAGCTAAGGAAGAAGAGCATATCAATGATTTAAGAAAAGTGTTTGATAGATTAAGAGAATATATGATTCACATAAATCTAGACAAATGTGTATTTGGTTTTAAATCAAGAAAATTGTTATGGATTATTGTTTCTATGTGTGGCATAGAAATAGATCCCCTTAAAATTAAGGCTATCCTCGATATGCCACCACCTAAAAAAATATCAAAATTAAGAAGTTTACAAGGTAAATTATAGTCTACCCATCGCTTCATTGATAAGTTGACAGACAAAATAGGACCTTTTCTTAAATTACTTAATAAAAAAATTCCCTTCCAATAGGATAAGGAATGTCAAAAAGGTTTTGAAAGTCTTAAAAAATATCTTCTTACTCCTTTAGTGCTTGTTCCTCCTAGACCTGATTGTCCATTTATTTTATATATTTTTTCTTCAAAACTTGCACTTGGAGCTATGTTGGCTCAAATTTATGATGAAAAGAAATAACAAGCCACATATTATATAAGTATAACATTAATAAGTTATGAAACCCGTTTGTTTGTAAATTGTGTTTTATATGCAAAATTTATGTCATTATATGCTCAGTTAGAAAATATTTGTTATTGCTAAGTCTGATCCATTAAGGTACTTGATGAGTAGTGTTGAGGTCTGATATTGTCAGGTTATAAAAACCACTTGACAACTAGTATTCAAAGCCCTCTCTTGCAAAGAAACTAAATTTCTCCAATGTTTTCACTTAATGTTTTTATGTGTCATACATATGTGCATAAATAACTGCTTGAATAGTCTCAATGGCTTGCAAGTACTGTTAACAAGGGGCCTAGGAATCAGGTAATTAATTTTTAATTCATCATGTATTACATGCCTTTTACACAAATTCTACTCTCCAAAACAATAATGGATAAATTTACCTTATTATTTTAATCTAGTTGTGGAAATTTATTCTATAATCTTAAAAAAATATCTTAATTAAAATGCTTCCAATGAATCTGAACTAACAATCTAGTTTAGAATTTTAATTACCATTAAAATTCATTTATCTTTGATAAAATCAAAGCTTATAAATTTTAATAATGTATGAAATGTAAACCTTAATTACAAAGTTTTGACTTCGTAATAATCAACACTAAGGTTTCATTTACTTTAGATATTTGCTCATTCAAATATGATATTAAAATTAAAATATTTGAATAATGAACAAAACTTATAAATTTTAAACTCAAATTATAAGGCTTTTTAAACCTTAATAATCATGGACATAGAGTTTAATATAAATTTATTTATGAAATTTAAAACTTATGATATGCAAGATAAATTTCATATGAATCTCCTCCTTTCAATATTTATTCTTCCAACATTTATTGCATTAAATATTGAAGAATGAAAATATTTTTTAAATTTTGGATATTTAAATAAATCAAAATATAATTATAATGAACCCAAACCATTTAATGAAAAATATATCAATTCAAATTTCTCAACTTTATACCCAGGTGTTGTAGGTGAGTTGGAGAGGAGAGGGCAATCCTCCAAGGGAGGTCCCAAGTTCAAATCTCCACCCTACCAAAAAGCTGAATTGGGTATCCAAAATCCAATTGATAATGTTGGTGTAGGCAGGGTCGGGTGTGACTCCCGGGTGAATTTAATGGTGTAGAACCTCATGTTCGTGGTCTCTCAGACCAAGGTGGCCCCGCAAGGGATTTTTCGCTTAAAAAAAAAAAATTCTGAACTTTATGAAATTAAAGTCAAAAATTAGAATATTCATTTATCTCTATTAAATTTATCTATTCAAATATTAATTACCTTAATATTTGAATAATAAATTTATTCATGACTTAGTTATAAAGTTATACTTTACAATAAAGGAACTAAGTCAAATTTATGCAATTATTTTTCAATGTAAAATAAATTATAAAAGTTCTAGAGTAGAGAAATTAAATCTATAGCTCGGACAATTTTGGTGTAATCTTCGATGGAACTTAATTCTTGAAAATTACATCAAATGACTTAATTACGATTCAAACACTATATTGACGCTTATTTGAATCCATAAATGATTTGACATAAATAAATATTACAATAAAAGTGTGTGAAGTCTCTATGTAACTCAAACTCTCTGTAGCATTCTTATATTTTCCTCCTTTGCTTCTCCAAATTCTTCTTCTTCCTTCTCTACAAAAATGTTTGACCTCCACTTCTTGTTTTGATAGTGTATATAAAGTCTTTGATCCCTTTTTGTTTCTTACTTTCTTGTTTCATTCTATTTTTTTTGTGTTCATTTCATAACCATATTTGAAACAAATTTTATGTAAGTCTTATAATACCCTTTATAATTCTATTTTAAAATCTGATAATCACAAAATGACAATAAAACTTTACAAACATTATTAATAATTTTCCCCTTCCATAAAATGTCTTATCGTAATATTATCCATTCGTCATATTTTATTGGTGATAACCATGACTTGAGATCTATTGTCGTAGGATTGTGATAACATCTTGGTTTTGACATTTTATCTTGATGATGCTCTTCGTCCCTCATGAATATAGTGCATACTATATCAATATATCAAAGTAATACTTCATGGATATCTAGCAATATTCATCATCACTATGAGATGATGCCCCACTATATCTCCACTGTATAGTCACATGGAGTCTAACCAAACGTGCATATCCACTGTGTAATACACATTAGCACCAATGTCTACTCGCAACCTAAATTTTGTTGGTCATTCTAACATACTATTTTTTATTCAATTTGTATTCCCTTATCTACGTTCCTCGAGCCGTAGTGTTTTCTCTAATTTTCCATTTTATAAATGATGTCTTCACTACGACGTCCCATGTAAATCATGGTAAAAATAACCAATATTTTTAATATTGATCACTATGTTGTATACTGCACCCTGGCTCTACTGTCTGCGTCAGACACAATAACCACATCAATGGATGTTTCCAAATTTTATCATCTATGTAATCCTTAGAATATCAAACCGATTCTACTCAATTAACCCACTGTAGATATTCTATGAATGATTCTTGTTGATCTCATTTGTACACATGCATGAGATATTTCACATCCTATGATGATCTCTACAATTTAATGAATTTGTTTATTGTGCCCTTAATGCTACTTTTGAACTTTCTATGAATACCTTATACGATACCACCAGCAACGTAACCAATTTTAAAATAATTAAATAACCTGCACATTGCACCTCGTCCTCACTGAAGACAACCTTGTGCAAGTTTAAAATTTTATGATTTACATGATGCCCTCCTATAAAATGATATTCCATGTACCACTACCTTGGATGTATCAAAAAAAACTTTGAACTTATGGTGCCCAACTTTGAAAAATATTTTAATAAGACTCAAACCCTATTCCACATACATCTAATTCAAGAATCATTTAGTATTTATAACTAGGAATGCACATAAAAGTACTTGACTCAATCATGATTCTTTGGGTGCCTCAACCCTTGGACTGGACCACACTAGAAATCATGCCATGCAAACCCTTAAATTACTATATTTGAATCATATTGAACCATACACCAAGTATTTTGTATAAAATATCCTAATAGTGTCTGCTTCGTGCCCGCCTTGAAAACCTACTACAAAGCACAACAAAACTTAGTAATCAATTTACCATACATACCTAAACATAATAAATTTATGACTAATCATTTAAAAACTTTAAGACTAAAGCAAAGACACCTAAACACATGACCTAATCACATACACTCATACACTCATACATAAAATAAATAAAAATAAAAATAACTATTTCATAATAAAATTAAAACAAAATAAAACATAACTACATAATAAAAATAAGTACATAAAATTAATAAAATAACATAAAACAAAGTTGAAAATAACATAAAATAAAATAAAAAAATAACCAAAATACACCTAAAATAACAATCTAATACACACTTGAAAAAACACAACATGACAATACCAAACAAGAAAATAATCATTTTAACAGGACATCAAATCTGTCAATGAAACCAATTATGAAACAACATTCCTGAAGATTGCTTTTTCTACACCAGATGATGAAAACAATCAACAATATGCGAAGGCAAAACATGGAACAACTTTAAAATTTCAAGTGGGTCCCCAATTTTGGGGTCGTTGTGAAGGAGTCACAATAAATGGCGACTCTGCTGGTAAATGTCCGTGGACATTTTAGACTTAAAAACCAAACTCCGAAAACAACAAAAATTAAAATATTAGAATTATAAGTGTCAATAATATCCAGAGAATGAAAATAGACCAATTCAACATGAACCATCAGAATCATCAACTTCATATTGGTGTGTGTAAAGTGATTCATTCTATATATATTTTGAAACCATTCAATTTTCCATTGTTAATTTCGCATTTTAGATTATAAACAATTTCTCTTTGAAGAAATACCTCCTCTTGATTCTCTTCAGACATTGCTCTACTACCATCCGAGCATCTATAGCTTTGGTAGAGATTATCTGAAACTCCCAAAAAAAAATATTTGGTAATTAAATTATTTCATTCATACCGGGTTTTACAGGTTGACCCAAAACCTTTTTACAAAATTCAGCCTTAAGCTGAGGAATCGAGACTTAAAAATATTGAGGATCCTCTATCCTCTAACCTTAATAATCTTCTTTAACTTGGAACTACCACACTGGTCATCCCAACCTAGAAAAGACACAGACGACAAAAACACACCACAACCCTTACTGGGCCCCAAAAACTAGAGACTTCCTTTGCACTCCCTGAAGTTAGCCAAGACAAAGACCCCCAACAAAAAACAACAGATGCTCTACACAAATAGTAATGTAACACTATCTAAGATATACATGAGCAGTTTTTACAAAACAAAAATTCTAAGAAAAGTCAAAACATGAAAGATCCTAGTCCTCCTCTTCTTCATCCTCCTAGTCCTCATCTATGTCATCCTCATTATCATCCATATCTGGATTTATCTCCATAGGTTTTTTTCTCTAGTAACCCTCATTGAAGAAAACCTTGGTTAACACTTCCTCAATTTCCTGCATCTAGTGAGTTATGTTGGCCAACGCCTTCAGGACGAACCGCTTAAGCACCATGATTGAAGGGTCGGGACTGTCATCGTCATAAGTGATCTCAAGGGTTTTGCCACTTCCCTACACCTGCTTATTCTTCAGTATTATGGAAGACCGCATGACCAACTCCTCAAGCCTTAGTTTCTTCCTCGCAGGACCTCCCTTAATGCTCGTATCACCCTCTCTCTTCTTGGTTAGGGAGGGTTTGGGTAAACTAGGACTATCCTTCCCCCTAGAACTTTTGCCTCATGTAGCAGGGGAATCATATTGGGGTGGGGTAGGGGGTTCAGCTTGGGGAGAGGTAAGAAGCACATATTTGTAAATAACCTTGAGAAGGCCTTGGTGTAGGGGCATAGCATAGCCTTTCTTACTGCGGCATGAATTTATGGTGTAGTTCAAGGAATTCATAAGGAACTGAGGAATGCTAATAGGGTTCACATCTTGAAATAAGTTAATGAAGGCATAGTAGAAATTTAGAAGAACCTTACCAGGGCCCTCAGCTATAATAAATTTAATTACGTTCTTCATTACCATATTCCATGGGGTTGGGAGGTCCATCCTCATCAGCCCGTTCTTTGCTTCCTTGAAAATATTTGGGTTTTCCTTGAATTCTTTAAGCTCCACCTCCTAGTGGTGCTTATGTCTGTGAATAGACCTCTCTTTGACTATCTTCCCATTTATAGTAGCAAGCAGAGTGACTTCAATGAGGATTTCACATCCTCTAATTTCCACCTTACAATCCTCCCACGACCCCGTTACCACCAAAGTGATGTCTTCCTCCACACCAAAAAATAGGTCAAAGAACAGGGTGAATCATCTATCAATGAGGATAGCTTGGGCTATTGACTCCATGACAACCATGCTTGGCTTGATGTAAATCATGTTTTTTTTATCTCTATCAAATTCCTCGCTTGGCTTCTCGGATGCTCAACACTAATAATTCTCCACATCCTTATGCAATTGTGATAAATATGAAGGTGGTAGATCCTTTGGTTTCCCTTGTAGTCTGTTATTACATCCTTGAAGAAGGTGCTAAGTGTGGGAGCATACCTCCATCCTCCATTGCCTTGAATAGCCTGCCACTTCAAAAAATAAATTGTGCCACCATATCCCACATCACAACTTGTAGGATCCATTGTCTTATTAATCATGGGAAATTTTGACAAAGTGTGTCTGGAAGAAAACCAATGCCCCTCAAGAAAAGCATGACCACTCTAACCATCATTTGGAAACTTCCATCGCATCCCTCGGGACCATATCCTCACATGAATGTCTTTTTTTGAGAAAATACCGACTACGTCATAGTTTTGACTTTGATTTTTTTTATTTGACCAACTAGCTCTGATCAGGATCTTGGTGTTTTCCAATCGAAGCATAACCAATGGAATAGTATTTCTTTTTTGGGTCTATTTCCAATACCTAGTGGGACTCCCAATGGGGCACATGATTATAATTTTCTTGAACCACATGAACCCATTCATAGTTTTTCAAATTATATTATTTCCTCCATGTCACGCAGGACCCCTTGAGTCCACGTAATGATCCCTTCAGCCTCTAAAACAATGTTAGCCAACCTTTCAGCTGCCTTATTCACTTCGTGAAAAGCATGTTGGGCTACTTTTACTTCCCTTGCATCAAAGAGAATCCTTGCTTCATTTATGTGGGCCTCGATACTCCATGGAGGTTTCCTTTCATTGTTAAGGAGATTGATGATGTTTAATGAATCCCCTTCCACTATGCATTTACCTTGGATCATGCATCAACTGCAATCCTCTCTAGAGTGTCCTGGCTTCAGCTTCATTATTTGTCTTGGTTCCAAGGTATTCTAAGAATGCCAATACTATCTGCCCTTGATTATCTTTGACCACTCCTCCAGCCCCTGCTCTTCTAGAACTTTCCTTAGCTTCCCCATCAAAGTTGATTTTAAGCCAATCCACTAGGGGATTCCACTTAGCCTCCAATCTAGGATTTTCTTTGCTAACACCCAGGATTTCATCTAAGGTAATATTTAGGGATTGCACAAGGAGTTTCTCCCTAGATGGGATTGTTTGATGCAGGAGCATCCAGTAGCACCTAATGCAGAAGCATCCAGTGGTAGGAGGGCCACTTCTAAAAATTTGGATAAGGAGGAAAGACATCATGAAATCATGATAGAAGAAGAAATAGAAGTCAAGGAGAAAATATGTCGCGATATCGCGACAGAAAGAGTGTCGCGATATCGCGACACAAAGTGGAAAGAGAAGCCAGCGGGGAAAACTATCATGATATCATGACAGAAAAAGTGTTGCGATATCGCGACACAAAGTGGAGAGAAGTTTCCCAAGGAAGAATGTCACGATTTTGCGACATGTCACGAAATCGTGACCCAAGCAGGAGGGAGAAGGTGCACAAAAAAGAATACCACGATATCGTGACATGTCGTAAAATTGTGACAAGAGGAGGAGAGAGAACATGCTCGAAATAAAATGTCACGATATCATGACATGTCACAAAATCACGATCGACAGAGGAGAAAAGGCACGAGGGAGAAAAATGTCATGATTTCACATGTCACGAAATTGTGACCAAAAGAGAATAGGAAGGTCCAAGAAGAAGAATGTCATGATATCACGACATGTCATGAAATCATGACCGAAAGGGAAAAAAGGAAGAAAGGGAGGAAAATGTCACGATATCACGACATGTCATGAAATCATGACGCGAAAGCAGAAAGAAAGAGTGAAAGGCAAAATGTCACGATTTCATGACATGTCACAAATCATGACCAAAAGAGCAAAAGGCAGGCAAGGAAGAGAAATGTCACGAAATCATGACATGTCACGTTTTCGCGACTCAAAGAGGAAAAGAAGAAGCAAGGCAGAAAGATGTCGCGATATCACGACATGTCGGGTTTTCATGACCCGAAGAGGAGAGAGAAGGCGATGGAGCAAAAATGTCACGATATCACGACATGTTGGGTTTTCGTGACCCGAAAAGGAGAGAGAAGGCGATGGAGTAGAAATATCGTGATATCATGACATGTCACGATATCACGACCAAAAGAGAAGAGGAAGAAGATGTCATGAAATTATGACAGGCTACATTTTTAGAAGCCGTTACAGAATGACAGGCTACATTTTCAAAAACTATTATAGAATGACACGTGGCAGCACAAAATAACACGTGGCACCAAGGTGCACTGAAAACAGGTGCAGACGAACAGTTAACGAAAGACGTTACACCAGTTACAGAGGACGTTATGGATTGTAGTTATGGAGCAAACGAAGACGAATAGTCATGGCAGAAATGAATCGAAGGACCGTCAGATGGAAGATGAAGAGTCACGCAAAAATTTATAAAAGGATGAAGCAGAGGCGTGTATAGGGGTTGGAAAACCTATAGTTGCAGAGTTGCACAGTCGAGTTGCAGAGTCAAAGGCAGAGGGCCACTCGGACCGGCTTGGAGTGCGTTTTCCTTCCAGAGTTGCAGAGTTAGGGAATCTTTGCAATAGAGAGTGAAAGAACTGTGCCTGTGCACCAGTTTTTGTAAAGCCTACGGGCTGTAAATGTAAACCTTTGCAAGTTATTTAATGAAACATTGGGATTTCTATTTCTTGTAAAGCATGTTTCAAATTTTCTACGTAAAAATTTGCATTTAGTAGATAGCAATTTTTGTATCCCCATCAAGAATTTGGATTTGGTAGATAGCAATTTTTGTATCCCCATCAAGTGGTATCAGAGTCAAAATATTTTGAGCATGTAAGCAGAG
Source organism: Wollemia nobilis (assembly GCA_028583015.1). Classification (NCBI taxonomy): domain Eukaryota; kingdom Viridiplantae; phylum Streptophyta; class Pinopsida; order Araucariales; family Araucariaceae; genus Wollemia; species Wollemia nobilis. The sequence goes on from JAQPPZ010017221.1 coordinate 5,979,806, forward strand.
TGTCGAACGTGAGGCAGCTTGCACCAGGATCTAGGTTTAAGGATTGTGAGAAAAAAGTGTAGAAGAATGCATCCATATAGAAACTATGGTGGTGGGAGAGATATGAGATCTGAATATTCACAGTTACAAACATTCAGATCTTTACATATGCAAGTGCAAGCCCTGCAAGAGGAGCTGCTCAGAAGAGATTTACGGAGGCAAGTGAAAGCCCTACGAGAGGAGCTGCGTAGAAGGCGTGAAGATCAACTAAGAAGTAGAGGCCAGGGTGAAATAACTGGTGGAAGAGAAGATGGAGTGCGTCAAAAGTTGAAGCCATTGAAGGCTACAGATGAGGAGGTGTGCAGTAGTGCCAGAATCTGTCTAGAGGAAGATAGAACCTATTTTTTCCAAGAGACAAGGTTTGAGTGGGCTATAGAGGCAGGTGCATGTTTGGAGATGTTACCGAAGGCGGTGACCGAATAGTGCAGAAGTGAAGGTCACTTCTCCACCAACCCCGGGTGTCTGATGCAGGAGCATCCAGTAGCACCTGATGTAGAAGCATCCAGTGGCAAGAGGGCCACTTCTAAAAAGTTGGTTAAGGAGGAAAGACGTCATGATTTTACAACATGTCACAAAATCACAATAGAAGAAGAAAGAGAAGTCAAGAAGAAAAACATGTCGTAATATCGCGACAGAAAGAGTGTTGTGATATCACGACACAAAGTGGAAAGAGAATCCAATGGGGAAAACTATCACGATATCGTGACAGAAAAAGTGTCACGATATCACAACACAAAGTGGAGAGAAGTTGCCCGAGGAAGAATGTCACGATTTCATGACATGTCGCGAAATCGTGACCAAAGTAGGAGGGAGAAGGTGCCCAAAAAAGAATGTTGTGATATCACGACATGTCACAAAATTGTGACAAGAGGAGGAGAGAGAACGTGCCCGAAAGAAAATGTCATGATATTGTGACATGTCATGAAATCACGACTGACAGAGGAGAAAAGGTGGGAGGGATAAAAATATCATGATTTCACGACATGATGCGAAATCATGATCGAAAGAGAATGAGAAGGGCCAGGAAGAAGAATGTTGTGATATCGCGACATGTCATGAAATCACGACCAAAAGGGCAGAAAGGAAGCAATGGAATAAAATGTCACGATATCGTGACATGTCACGAAATTGTGACATTCTTCTTCCTGGCCCTTCCTATTCTCTTTCGGTCATGATTTCACGACATGTCGTGAAATCATGACATTTTTCTCCCTCGTGCATTTTCTCCTCTATCGGTTGCGATTTCGTGACATGTCGCGATATCACAACATTTTCTTTCGAGCATTTTCTCTCTCCTCCTCTTGTTGTGATTTCATGACATGTCACGATATCGTGACATTATTTTTTGGGCACCTTCAAAAAGAAAGAACGAAAGGCAAAATATCGCAATTTCGTGACATGTCGCAAAATCATGACCAAAAGAGCAAAAGGCAGGCAAGGAAGAGAAATGTCATGAAATCATGACATGTCATATTTTTGTGACTACAAGAGGAAAAGAAGAAGCAAGGCAGAAAGATGTTTCAATATCACAACATGTCGGGTTTTTGTGACCCGAAGAGGAGAGAGCAGGCGATGGAGCAGAAATGTCATGATATCGCGACATGTTGGGTTTTTGCGACCCGAAAAGGAGAGAGAAGGTGATGGAGCAGAAATGTCACGATATCACAACATGTCACGATATCACGATCGAAAGAGAAGAGGAAGAAGATGTCATGAAATCATGACAGGCTACATTTTTGGAGGTCGTTACAGAATGATAGGCTACATTTTTGGAAGCTATTACAGAATGACACATGGCAACATAGAACAACACGTGGCACCAAGGTGCAGTGAAAATAGGCACAAATGAACAATTAACAAAAGATGTTACACTAGTTACAGAGGACGTTACAGATTGCAGTTATGGAGCAGACGAAGATGAAAAGTCATGGCAAAAATGAATCGAAGGACCGTCAGAAGGAAGACGAAGAGTCACATAAAAATTTATAAAAGAATGAAGCAGAGGCATGTACAGGGGTTGGAAAACCTGCAGTTGCAGAGTTGCACAGTAGAGTTGCAGAGTCGAAGGCAGAGGGCCACTCGGACCGGCTTGGAGTGCGTTTTCCTTCCAGAGTTGTAGAGTTAGGGAATCTTTGCAATAGAGAGTGAAAGAACTGTGCCTATGCACCAGTTTTTGTAAAGCCTATGGGCTGTAAATGTAAACCTTTGCAAGTTATTTAATGAAACATTGGGATTTCTATTTCTTGTAAAGCGTGTTTCCAATTTTTTGCGTGAAAATTTGAATTTGGTAGATAGCGATTTTTGTATCCCCATCAAGAATTCGGATTTGGTAGATAGTGATTTTTGTATCCCCATCATTGTTTGAGGCATCGAAGGATAAATACTAAGGTTTTATTTAGCAAAGGCTAGAATTTTGTTAATGACTAACTCCAAGTCATGTTTGGACTCATTGAATGCTCTATGGTTCCTTTCTAACCATATTTTCTAGAGAAAGTGATGAAGGTAAATCTTCCAAAAGAACCTAAGTTGTAAGCTGACAAAAGGACTAGGTCATTGCCGGAAAAGCTCATAAACCATGGCTAGCTTTGCCCAAGAAATATTAAAGGCTTGAAACACTCCATTAAGGATGGTAATAGACCAGGGGAATTCTAGAAATATGTGGTGAATTGATTCCTAGCTAGCCCTGCACAATTAAGTGAATTTTGAAAATTACATTTCCTTGGATTTTTTAATATTTTATTTCTTTTATTTTTAGACATAGCTTCACTGCCAACTGAGCGTCTATAGCTACGATGAATATTATCTAAAAATTCCAAATGTTAAGTGAATTTTAAATGTATTTTTATTTTATTCTAGACCTAGCTCCACTGCTAATCAGGCATCTATAGCCCTGGTGAAGGTTATCTAGACTATGGTGACTGATTTATCATTACTCTTCATTGTATTTGCTTAGCTTGCCTTCTTTTTTTGTTCAAGCTTGATGTTATTTGAAAAATTTACCTACCATTTGGGTTAGAGATTAGGTAAGGCTAAAGGAGTATATAAAATTTTCAACTTAATTTACAAAACTGACAACTTCGTGCTTCCAGAATTTCAAAAGATACTCCTTAATGTGTTTGCGGTACTTGTGAAGCTTTTTCAATATGATTTTAACATTTCAAATTTCCTTATCTTAGTTCACATTCATGAAGATATAGACTAACATCTCACTTTTACTTTTCTTTAGGTTTTACAGATTTTCAAAATAGGTAATTTCATCCTATATGGTCCAGAACCAAATACCAAAAAAAACCATCAAATGACTAGTGGCTTGGTAACAACTACCTTAGCCCTTGAAAACTGCCTTGAAACTTCATCAAATTTAATAATAAATTAAAATAATGTAATTTCCAAAATATGGCAAAGCCAATTTATTGTTGTACTCAACAAAACACAACAAATGACTGATAAAATTCAACAACAAACAACAAAACATCAATAAAATCAAACATTAACAACATTAACAACACAATGTGATGAAACACATATATACAACAATATACAAGTAAGACTATTCTCTCCCTGGATCCCAAATATTATTATCACAGAACAAACAATCCCTCTTATGATATGCATATCGAATTTCATATAAATCCAACCACAATGGAATAGACCAAACAAAAACTCTCACTTTAATTCCATTATCAAACTCATAGTGAAATGCCAAATCAATAGATAAACAAAACAATGATTGATTCAAAATTCCTTCTTGTCTAATCCTTATAATATAAATGTTATAAGTTAATTCCTGATTTAGAATTAGACTAATTTTTTCAAACATGAAATTTTGCAAGTAAGAACTTGTGTGAAAACATTTTAAAGTCAAATCCTTTTCCTTCATTGTATTTACTGTCAAAACTTTAGGAGTTATATTTGATTCCTTATCAACAACACTCGCTATCACATTATCAACAACATAAATACTCAAAGGAACATCATACAACTTATTACCTGGAATTTACATCAATAATAAAAGTATAGATTCTACCTTGTCATCCATGATCAAGACACCATGAGTAGCATTTACCAAAATTGGATGAGTCATTTCAAATTTTCTCTTTTCTTCATGAGCTCTATCATTGTCATCTTGTAGTCCTTCATTTTCATCAACCACCATTTCTTCATTTTCAACTTCAGCAAAATGTTCAATACATTTATCTTCATAGTGATTCAATATTAGAACCTTATCTACTTTTGCAATTGACACATCATTTTATGATTGTGTAAGAATTTCAACATCTTCATCTGAGGTAGAATTTTTAATAACCTGCAAATCAAGTGAAACAAAAATCTCATAAATAGGATAATGAGAAAATAATTGTTTTTCATGTTTTTTCAAAAAATAAAAATGATCATCTAAACTCATGGGATGAAATTCTATTAAATACTCCTCATAATCTTCAAGATCTTCAATAAATTCTTCTTCAAAATCATTCGCAACTATTTTTGGTGACTCCAAATATTTTGTTATCGAATCACTATCCAATGTATATATGCCTAATTCAATATAATTATAAATAATTTCATTAAACTCTTTATCATAATCTATAATCATATTCTTTAAGCTAGGCTCTCTTTCAACACGAATCTAACTAGCTACACCTTTCCAAGGTAGCCATAAGTGTGAAAAATATGTGGAAAAGTATTCGTTCAAATGCTTGCTCTATTCCCTACTCAATAACAAATCGTACTTGTCAAGAATATCAATGATGTGAATATATATATATAATGTTGTACTCTAGGTTCTGATGAAAACTGTATGTGTACATTCTTAAGCATGCCTGTGACTTTTACTTCTATTTTATCTAACTGTACAATAATTTTATTTGAATATGTCGATTTAAAACCTAACTTTTTGATGCAGGAGCATCCAACAGCACCAGTAGCAGAAGGATCGAGTTGTAGGAAAAACGGTGCTGAAGAGTCGGCCAAGGAAGAGAAATCAAAAGGCAAGGAGGGAGTTCAGAGCAGAAACTGTCATGATTTCGCTACGTCATGAAATTGTGACAGTCGATAGGAGAGAGAAAGTGCAATAGAAGGGGCCATAATTTCGTGACATGTCATAAAATTACGACCCGCGATTTCGTGACATGTCACGAAATCACGACCGTCACGAAATCGCGACAGCAACGACGAGGCAGACGAGAAGGCAAAAAATGGTAGCGAAATTGCGACGTCGCAATTTCGTGACGTCACGAAATCACGACGTCCAGGCGAGGCAAGGGCGAAGATAGAAAGTTGCAGCGAAATTGCGACGTCGCAATTTTGCGACATCATGAAATTGTGACGTCTCGGCCAGGTGAAAGCGGAGGAGAAAAGTTGCAGCGAAATCATGACGTCTCGGCAAGGCGAAAGTAGAAGTGGGCAGCAGGAGCGAAATCGCGACGTCGCGATTTCGCGATGTTGCGAAATCGTAATGCGAAAGAGGGGCGCAGGAGAAGAAGGAAATAGCCACATGCACGAAAAAAGAGGACGACACATGGCACTAAGGAGTTAAAGCAGGTGGTTACCCAGGAAGCACGAAAGACGAAGTGGATGGGCACGCAGAGTATTCTGACAGATTCAGTGGTGACAGGGACCGTGCGGAGTGCAGAAATTTAATTGGGTTGGTGTCCCAGTTTTTGAAAATGTAATTAATCGGGTTGGTGAATCCTTTTAGGCAGGAGTTGATGCTTCAGAGGGTCGGGGCCTCTATAAAAACCTAGTTGTTTGTATTTGTCGGGACGGTGGATTAGAGAATGAACTGAGAGTGTAGAAGTGATAGAGACGACCAAGCCGAGCGCTGGTCTTTGTAAAGCCTACGGGCTATTTATTTTTGCTATATATTTTTAGTTGATTTTTAATGAAAAAGTAGGGTTTACGGTAGGGTGTATTTTTCGTTCCCTCGTTAGTAGTATCAGAGCGAGAAGATCCTGAGTGCGTAAACAGACCGTCGATCGTGAGGCAATTTGAGTCAGGACCTGTAGGAGGTCTAAGAGAGAGATTTTAGGATCTTGGGCGTGTTAGCAGATCGTAAAACGTGAGGCAGCTACACCAGATTGGTAAATCTTTGTAATAAAAGCAAGGAAAAATGCATTCTCGAAGAAGACGGGACAACAAGGAGGATATGGTGTCGGAGGAAGAAGTCTTAGCTTTGCAACGACAATTAAAAGCCCTGCAAAAAGAGTGGCTCAACATTAAATTATGGGAGCAAGAAGAGCGGCAAAGAAGGTGGGAAGAGAGAGAGAGAAAGAAAGAGGAGAAGCTGAAGAAGGCTGCGGAAGAGTGCAGCAGTATCGGGACCTGCCCGAAAGAAGGCATAGAATTTTTTGTGCAAGAGGAAGAGTGGAAGCCAGCTACAGCAAAAGTTTGTAGCAATGAGAAAATCTATCCGATAGAAGACAAAAGTATGGACCGGGAGCCAAGGTTAGAGCAAACTGCAAAGGCAGAGGAAAGTCTGGAAGTTTTGCAGGAGGTAGCAACCGGACCTAGCAGAAGTGAAGATCACTTCTCCACTTACCCCGGGTGTCTAATGCAGGAGCATCCAACATAACCAGCAGCAGAAGGATCGAGTTGTAAGAAAAATGGTGCTGAAGAGTCGGCCAAGGAAGAGAAAACAGAAGGCAAGGAGGGAGTTCAGAGCAGAAACTATTGAGATTTCACTACGTCATGAAATCGTGACAGTCAGTAGGAGAGAGAAAGTGCAGCAGAAGGGGCCACGATTTCGTGACATGTCACAAAATTGCGACCCGCGATTTCGTGACATGTCGTAAAATCATGACCATCACAAAATCATGACAACAGGGACGAGGCAGACAAGAAGGCAAAAAATGGTAGCGAAATCACAACGTCACGATTTCGTGATGTCACAAAATCGTGACGTCCAGGTGAGACGAGGGTGAAGACAGAAAGTTACAGCGAAATCACGATGTTGTGAAGTCTCGGCCAGGCGGAAGCAGAGGAGAAAAGTTGCAGCGAAATCATGACGTTGACGTCTCGACAAGGCGAAAGCAGAAGTGGGCAGCAAGAGCGAAATCGCGACGTCGCTATTTCGTGACGTCGCGAAATCGTGACGCGAAAGAGGGGCGCGGGAGAAGAAGGAAATTTCCACGTGCACAAAAAAAGAGGACGACACATGGCACCAAGGAGTTAAAGCGGGTGGTTACCCAGGAAGCGCGAAAGATAAAGTGGATGGGCACGCAGAGTATTCTGACAGATTCAGTGGTGACAAGGGACCGTGCGGAGTGCGGGAATTTAATCGGGTTGGTGTCCCAATTTTTGAAAATGTAATTAATCAGGTTGGTGAATCCTTTTAGGCGGGAGTTGATGCTTCAGAGGGTCGAGGCCTCTATAAAAACCCAGTTGTTTGTATTTATCAGGACGATGGATCAAATAATGCACTGAAAGCATAGAAGTGAGAAAGACGACCAAGCCGAGCGCTGGTCTTTGTAAAGCCTACGGGCTGTTTATTTATGCTATATATTTTCAATTGAATTTTAATAAAAAAGTAGGGTTTGCGGTAGGGTGTGTTTTTTAGTCCCCCGTCACTTTTGACAACCTATGAAAGGCATCACATTACCTTAAGCTTCCAAATCCATGATGCAATTATGCAACTTCCTACCTGCAATTTTATCAGTTAAAAAAAAATGAGGAGCCTCCTCTTTTTCTTTTCGTGCAGCATATTGTCTTTCAGTAATTGTCTTAACTTCTTTGGTTTCTTGATTATCAAAAGCCTCCATTAATAACTCTTGTTGATTAGGTAACTATAAGGCTTCAAATAAATTGATATTGGATTTAATTCTCTTAATATTCAATAATGTTATGTCATATTTTCATTATTTTGTACCCTATGTGCAATTTTAGGTGCATCAAGAGAAGATGGAGGAATAGGATTATTATTTGCATTAACATCAGGAGGAATACTAACATTGTTAGGAGGAGTAGAAGTAGTGTTGAAAGACTTACTTTTACTTCTTAAATTATAACCATGGTTCCCATTTTTGTACTGTTTTAGAGTATGAATTTATTCGATACTTTCATCCTCTTCTTATTTTTCATCATCATCATCACTTGAACCAAAAATATCGAGATAATAAGTAGAACTTTTACCCTTAATTGTAATAGTTTCATCAAAATCCTCATTATCAATCCATTTCATTTTATCTAATCCCTACTGAATGCAATTTATAACATAACTAAATTCATTATAATCAAATTCATTGTGTTCACCAGTATGATGTAGTCTACACCAATTATCCAATACAACTTTAGATACATTAACAGTTGTTGTCTTATTGTTAGAAGCACCACTATTATTAGCAATAGGAGTTGGTACACCCCCATTATTCGGTTTTGTGTTGAAATATTTCTATCTTTAAATAGTAAAATTTTAGTTTGATTATGATTTTTGAGTGTTTTATTTTTGCATTTGAACAAAATCATTACTTAACTTTGGGTACATCCTCTTTAGATCTACCAATTCATTAGAATCATTAGTAGTATTAGGAATATTACTCTGATTTTTATTTGGAATAACGTTTGGAAAATTTTGATTAGGTAAAGCATTTGGAACACTTGAATTCATCCAATTTGGAACATTTGGACTTGGCATAGCATTTGGAACATTTTGATTCGGTAAAGAATTTTGATTCAACCACAAATTTGTATACATTGGATTGCCTTGATTTTGTGAATTTTGTGCAAGCATAGGATTATTTTGTTGTAATTGAAATTTTTGAAAAGGATTCACATTTTGTATTGCTACTACATTTCCAAAATTATTCAAATTAGGTACATTGTTATTCCTTTTTTTATGTGCAACATAATGACTTTCTAAAAACAAAGGATTACTCGACTGAGCATATGCCATTTTTTTTGGAAATTGTGGAATTGAATTCAACATTGGAATTTGATTAGTTAAAGCATAATTTATCATAGGAATCTGATTTTGCATACCAAGATAACCAAAAGATAGTAGTTTCCCTAATCCAAAACTTGATTGCATCATCTACTGTTCAACTGTGAGTGCTTCTGTGTACGCTTTGGTAAACATAGTGATTTATCTTGCTCTCCTAACAAACATCGTAGTGAATGGATCCAAAGAACAAAAATAGATCTAGATATCTACATCTTCTACAATATTATAAGGTGCAGTAAATATCGAATACATATTATGAAACCTAGTATTAAACATACAAAATGGTTCACTAGGTTCTCGAAGAGTTGATACAAATTGCAAATAAACACTTGCTAGATCAATGGCAAATTTAAATTGAGTAATGAAATCATTTTTCAATATATCCCATGAAGTAATGGATCCATAAGGTAAACATACATACCAATCATAGGTTATTTCATCCAAAGTTAAATGAAACAACCTACATGCCACATCTTCGTGTCCAATCTGCAATCTAGACATTACGTCAGTATATGCTTGTATGTGTTGTTCTTCCAAACTAAAACTATATTTTGGTAGATACTTTTCTACACTATTTGGCATTTCGTGAACATAACCAGCTATTTTTAGTGGACTTCATTGGTTTCCCATCCATGCCAGATTTGGTGTAATAGGTGTATCCATATTAACAAGTGGTGGATTTACAATCAAACTTGGGATTATGTTAGAAGTACTTGGAAGAATTATTGTTTGAGTTTTACTTCTTCTATGTTTCTTAGTTGGTGATAAACTTTGAAATATCATAGATCCAATAGATTTTGACCTTGTAATAATTTCCTTAGACTCCAGTTTTAATGAAATCTAATCACTTCTATGAAAATATAGTACTCAGAATATCATATCAATTGAACGATAACATTGCAATATTCAAGTAATGTATTAAAAATGAAGCTTCGGTAGTGAAAATCATGAATGATTGATTACTCACAAATGATAAACTAAAATCAAACTACCTATTTTTCATTTTTGTGCCCTCCTTCTAGCACCAATTTGTTGAGGTGTGATTTTGTCAGGTTACAAAAACCACTCGACAACTAGGATTCAAAGTCCTCTCTTGAAAAGAAACTAAACTTCTCCAAGGTTTTCACTTAATTTTTTTATGTGTCATACATATGTGCGCAAATAAATGCTTCAGTAGTCTTAATGGCTTGCAAGTACTTTTAACAAAGGCTCTGGAAATCAAGTAATTGATTTTGAATTCATCATGTATTACATGCCTTTTACACAAATTCTACTCTCCAAAACAATAATGGATAAATTTACCTTATGATTTTAATCTATTTGTGCAAATTTATTCTATAATCTCAACAAAATATCTTAATTAAAATGCTTCCAATGAATCTGAAATAACAATCTAGTTTAGCATTTTAATTACCATTAAAATTCATTTATCTTTGATAAAATCAAAGCTTATAAATTCTAATAATGTATGAAATGTAAACCTTAATTACAAAGTTTTGACTTCGTAATAATCAACACTAAGGTTTCATTTACTTTAGATATTTGCTCATTCAAATATGATATTAAAATTGAAATATTTGAATAATGAACAAACTTATAAATTTATTAAACTCAAATTATAAGGTTTTAAACCTTAATAATCATGGACATAGAGTTTAATATAAATCTATTTATGAACTTTAAAACTTATGATATGCAAGATAAAGTTCATATGAATCTCCTCCTTTCAATATTTATTCTTCCAACATTTATTGCATTAAATATTGAAGAATGAATATTTTTTTTTTTAAGTTTGGATATTTAAATAAATCAAAATCCAATTATAATGAACCCAAACCATTTAATGAAAAAGATATCAATTCTAATTTCTCAACTTTATGAAATTAAAGTTGGAAATCATAATATTCATTTATCTCTATTAAATTTATCTATTCAAATATATATATTTTTTAAAGCGAAAAACCCCTTGTGGGGGTGCCTTGGTCTAAGAGACCACGAACAGGGGGTTCTACACCGTCAAAGTCACCCGGAGTCACACCCAGCCCTGCCCGCACCAACATTATCAATTGGATTTTAGGTACCCAATTCATCTTTTTGGTAGGGTGGAGATTCGAACCTGGGACCTCCCTTGGATGATTTCCCTCTCCTCTCCAACTCACCTACAACACCTGGGTATCTATTCAAATATTAATTAACTTAATATTTGAATAATAAATTTATTCATGACTTAGTTATAAAGTTATACTTTATAATAAAGGAACTAAGTCAAATTTATGCAATAATTATTCAATGTAAAATAAATTATAAAATTTCTAGAGTAGAGAAATTAAATCTATATCTCGAAAAATCACTACAGCATGAAAAACACAGAGATCCTAAAACCAGATTTTATGCCTACCAGATTCTACATAGTAAAGCAATAAATTGGTGCAATCTTCGATGGAATTTAATTCTTGAAAATTACATCAAATAACTTAATCACAATTCAAACACCGTATTGACGCTTATTTGAATCCATAAATTATTTGACATAAATAAATCTTACAATAAAAGCTCGTGAAGTCTCTGTGTAACTCAAACTCTTTGTAGCATTCTTCTATTTTCCTCCTTTACTTCTCCAAATTCTTCTTGTTCCTTCTCTGCAAAAAGTCCGACATCCACTTCTTTTTCTAATGGCATATTTAAAGTATTTGATCCCTTTTTATTTCGTACTTTCTCGTTTCATTCTTTTTTTTTGTTTGTTCTGTAACCATATTTGGGATGACTTTTATATAAGTCTTATAATCATCTTATAATAACCTTTACAATTCTATTTTTAAATTTGATAATCACCAAATGATGATAAAAATTTACAAACATTATTAATAATTTTCCCCTTCCATAGAATGTCTTCTCATAATATTATCCATTCATCGTATTTTCTTGGTGATAACCATGACCTGAGCTCTATTATCGTAGGATCATGATAGCCTCTTGGTTTTGCCATTTTAACCTTATGACACTCTCTGTCCCTCGTGAATATAGTGCATACTATATTAGTATATTAGATTAATCCTCCATGGATATCTAACAACATTCATCATCACTATGCAATGATGCCCCACTATATCTCCACTGTATAGTCGCACGGAGTCTAACCAGATGTGCATATCCACTATGTAATCCACATCAGCACCAATATCTACTCACAACTTGAAGTCTATTTACTGTTCTGACATACTATTTTTTATTCAATTCATATGCCTTGATCTATAATCCTCGAGTTGTAGTGTTTTCTCTAATTTTCCATTTTATCAATTATGTCTTCACTACAACGTCCCATCTTACTCATGGAAAAAATAACCAATATTTTAATATTGATCACTATGTTATATATTGCACCCTAGATTTACTGTTCATTTTGGATACAATACCCACATCAATGGAGGTTTCCAAATTTTATCATCTATGTGATCCTTAGATTATCGACCTGCTTCTACTCAATTAACCCACTATAGATATCCTGCGAATGATTCTTTTTGTTTTCATTTGTACACCTACATGAGACATTTTACATCGTATGATGACCTCTACCATTCCATAATTTTTTTATTGTGCCCTTAATGTTGCTTTTGAACTATCTATGAACGCCTTATCTGGTACCACCAACGATGTAACCAATTTTAAAACAATTAAATGACCTACGCATTGCACCTCATCCTCACTAAATACAACCCTCTGAAAGTTTAAAATTTTATGATTTGCATGATGTTCTCCTATAAAATGATATACCATGTGCCACTACCTTGGACATATCAAACAAAACTTTGAACTTATGCTGCCCAACTTTGAAAAATATTTTAATAAGACTCAAAACCTATCCCACATGCATCCGAGTGAAGCACTAGTCAGTATTTATAACTACGAATGCACATAAAAGCACTTGACTCAATCGTGAGTCTTTGGGTACCTCAACCCTTGTACCATACCACACTGGAAATCATGCCACATAGACCCTTAAATCATTGCCTTTGAATAGTCTTGAACCTGTTGGTCACGAATCTGCCACAGGAAAGGATTTTTACAATTGCGCCCTAGACCCGGCCAACATTGAAAGGCTGGAAGCAAGAAATGGCTCCCAGACCAATCTCCAGAGTGGGCTGGTTCCCTTCACTATTCTAAAATTGGGTTTAAGATAGGGTTGTTGGAAAGAGATTTAAAAGGTTGCAGAAAGAAATGGGAAATATGGCCACGAGGCCGAAGTGATGGGATCGGAAAAACAACAGCGAGGAAACTACAAACGCAACAACGAGCAAGTAACATAAGAAATCAGCTTCATCCTCGCACAATCACATGCCGCAAATCCCTCCAAACCCACATTCCAGGAATTGTACCACGACCGCGATATTTAAATCCAAGTATGCAGAATTTAAATGTAATAGCAATGCGAGAGTACGAATGCTATTAGAAATGCAGAAAACAGAAAGCAAATTCATCCATGCGACGCTTGAAAAATTAGAAGTCGATCCTTGTATTCCCGCAGATACAATTCCAGGTTTCTAGCGACAAGTTTTTCCAACCTTTGCAAATGAAAATTACATTGGTTTTTATAGAGGTCCGTCCTCTTTGCGGCATTAAAAACGTAAAACCAACTTCCTCGTGATCTACAATAATATCTTGAAAATCGGGAACACGACCCCTTAATAGCGGCCTCGAGGAAATAAAAATTAAATGCCATGAAACGTTCGCGGTCCTTCATTAAATTCGATTCTTCGAACATGTGCATGAAAACCGTTGAATTAATCCACGAACCGCAGCTTTGAACCAATAAATCCTTTAATTTTGGTGGCCTGGGCACTCTTCGACCTTAACCGCATCGGAAATCCGCAAAATATTTAATTCGGGTCAGCATTAAATCATCGGAAATCGAAAAAACCCTCTCGGCCGTTCATATCGCACTTGGCGGGAAAACTGCGCAGGTCGCGAAAATGCGACGGGTCGCGAAATCGCGACGTGTTTTTCCGTCGTACGCTTCGCTGCTGAAGACCCGCGAAAATGGAACATGTAGCGATTTCGCTACATGTTTCCGCCGTTGGCTCCTCCCTGCGCTCTGCCCCGCGAAATCGGAACATGTAGCGATTTCGCTACATGTTTTCGTCGCCGTACCAATCGCCATTTTCGGTCGCGATTCGCTGACATGTCAGCGACGCGCTGCAAGTTTTCACTTTTTGCCTTCGACGCTCCCCGGGTCGCGATTCGCTGACATGTCAGCGAATCGCTGCATGTTTTCAACTTAATGCTTTTTTGCCCGCCGACCCGCGATTCCGGAACACGTCGCGATATCGCGACGGTTCCGCCAACCTGCCTGCGTTGACTGAGTTGACCGCGATTCTGCAACATGTCAGCGCGTCGCTGCAGTTTTCAGACTTAGCCATTTTTTGCTCAATTTTTCTCCTTTTTTCGCCCAAGTTGCATCAATCAAAGGTCAGATCCCCAACAATACATCAATGCATTCATCAATGAGAATCAATGTGGCAAAAATGCCAACATTCTTGGCGGCTCGCGGGGTATACAGCTCGCTGTATGCAAGAATCCAGGCCTTAGTCCATTGGGCACAGAGTCATATCCGAACAGAAGCTGGCTGCTGCAATACATGTTCTGCTGAAAAATTGAAACTAGAAAAAACCTGCATATAACTGATTATGAAACGACTAATGGAACGCGATGATGGAGTGAGCTCTTGCGATTGCGCAAGCGGTGACTGCAATGGAATGATGAAATGAAAATGAACGAAGTTATGGAGTGGGAATGGAACTAGGAAAGCTGTGAAATGAAATGAACTAGACTGTTAGCAAATGCGTAAAAGACTAAACTTAGAGGAAAGGGATAAGAAGGGACGGGGAAAAACAGAAAAGGGAAAAAGAAACAACAGCTGTGGCTTATTTTGTTTTAATGCAAGAAAAAGAAGTAAAAGAAGGAAGATGAAGAAAGGAAAGGAAAGAAAAGGGGAAGGGAAAAGAAGAAAGTGCTAGAAAGCCACCAAACTGTTGGGAGGAGAAAAACAAAGGAAAAAACAAGCATCTACGGCTCGCAGGCAACAAGAGCCGAGATGAACAAATAAAAACAATACCACTTTTTTTTTTTTTTCTTCTTCTTTTTCTATTTTTTTTTGTTTTTTTTCAAAATACTATATACAATAATGCACGACATGATTGGCATGTCGCCACCAGACACCCAATCTCGGAATGTTATCCGGTAAATCTGCAATGTCCCGACCAGATCTGATCATACTTAAGTCGGTCCTTGAAATTAGGCTGGCTCCTTCCTGAAGTTCTCCATGGTGCTGATAGGATGCAATTCAGCAGATTATCCTTCTTACTAGTACCCACATGGAGGACTTCTTCAGGTACCGGATGTAGTGGCTGGAACCAACACCACCACTTTGCGGACTTTACTGGCTGTGGGTTGAGTACAGGCTCCTCTAACTCCTTGATGTGATCACAGGGCTCTTCAAGTGAGAACTCGGATTCTGGGATCTCCTCAGGCTCTGGAATTTGCACTTGTTCTTCTACTTGGCCCATCTCTTGATGAAAACTGCAAGCAACCATATTGTTCATTGCTGGAAAAGTGCTTGCATGTCCCAATCCTTGACTTTGGACGAGATCTGTCCCTTGAACTCCACATGACTGCATCTCAGGGATCTGGCATGAATGTGCAGGGTAAACAGGAGCAGCAACCACCGGAGAAGGTAATGGAGTTTCTCCCCACGGTAACTTTCTTGATAAGAGCAACAGCTGTTCCGCTCGCACTGCTTCCTCAAAGATTTGTGGGAACCGTTGTTCACCCGATTGCAACGAAAAGAGACCTATGTCAGAGTTAAAAGCTCGAACATAAAATAGGTGGGCTTGGGTGGGTGATGGACGGATCTTCTCTGGAATTCTCTTCCAACTTATCAAGAATCGGACATTGAAGTCCGTGATGCTTTCTTGAGGTGCTCTCTTGATGTACATGAAAAATTGGTAGAGATCCAAAGAACTGTAGAAAGGATCTTCGTCAAATCTTTTGATCAGTGCCCCCGCTAGATCATCCCATGAGTTGATGCTTTGACATTTGAGCAATCTGTACCACTGCAATGCTCTTCCTTCCAAAGACTGAACCAGAAGTCGGATCATGACATCTTCGTGTTCTATGACATGGATCATGGACAGAATAGCAATATCTTCAACATGTGCCGGAGCCATGCCTTCGGTACCATCATATTTTGCCGGGTTCTTCAGGGCACCTTCGGGAATTTCATGCCGAACTTGGAGATTCAGAGGGCCAGGATCATCCCATCTAGAAAAAACCCTCGCCTTTGTGGCAGTGGTCTACGGAATCACGGCCATCGCCATTAAGTCAGAGTCGCCAGATGAACATTCTTTGAAATTTTTTTTTTTTTTTTTTTTAAACAAAAATAGGCGTCCACGAACAGATCTTCAACTCAGCAAAGTCGCCAGATGAACTTAAAAATCTCCGCTGTGAGGCCAAGACAGCTCATCAAATCTTGAGACCTCCGGGTGTTAAAACGTGCCAAAACTGTTGGCACCGGTGGGGTTATCACTTTGGAAAATTATGCGTATCCCACCGATTATGAATTCTTGGAGACAGAAACTGATCTGTCCCACCGTGCGTGCCAAAAACTGTTGGTCACGAATCCGCCACAGGAAAGGATTTTTACAATTGCGCCCTAGACCCGGCCAACATTGAAAGGCTGGAAGCAAGAAATGGCTCCCAGACCAATCTCCAGAGTGGGCTGGTTCCCTTCACTACTCTAAAAATGGGTTTAAGATAGGGTTGTTGGAAAGAGATTTAAAAGGTTGCAGAAAGAAATGGGAAATATGGCCACAGGCCGAAGTGATGGGATCAGAAAAACAACAGCAAGAAACTACAAACGCAACAACAGCAAGTAACATAAGAAATCAGCTTCATCCTCGCACAATCACATGCCGCAAATCCCTCCAAACCCACATTCCAGGAATTGTACCCTGACCGCGGTATTTAAATCCAGTATGCAGAATTTAAATGTAATAGCAATGCAGGAGTACGAATGCTATTAGAAATGCAGAAAACAGAAAGCAAATTCATCCATGCGACGCTTGAAAAATTAGAAGTCGATCCTTTTATTCCCGCAGATACAATTCCAGTTTCTAGCAGCAAGTTTTTCCAACCTTTGCAAATGAAAATTACATTGGTTTTTATAGAGGTCCGTCCTCTTTGCAGCATTAAAAACGTAAAACCAACTTCCTCGTGATCTACAATAATATCTTGAAAATCAGGAACACGACCCCTTAATAGCGGCCTCGAGGAAATAAAAATTAAATGCCATGAAACGTTCGCGGCCCTTCATTAAATTCGATTCTTCGAACATGTGCATGAAAACCGTTGAATTAATCCACGAACCGCAGCTTTGAACCAATAAATCCTTTAATTTTGGTGGCCTGGGCACTCTTCGACCTTAACCGCATCGGAAATCCGCAAAATATTTAATTCGGGTCAGCATTAAATCATCGGAAATCGGAAAAACCCTCTCGGCCGTTCATACTGCACTTGGCGGGAAAACTGTGCAGGTCGCGAAAATGCGACGGGTCGCGAAATCGCGACGTGTTTTTCCGCCGTACGCTTCGCTGCTGAAGACCCGCGAAAATGGAACATGTAGCGATTTCGCTACATGTTTCCGCCGTTGGCTCCTCCCTGCGCTCTGCCCCGCGAAATCGGAACATGTAGCGATTTCGCTACATGTTTCCGTCGCCGTACCAATCGCCATTTTCGGTCGCGATTCGCTGACATGTCAGCGACGCGCTGCAAGTTTTCACTTTTTGCCTTCGACGCTCCCGGGTCGCGATTCGGCGACATGTCGGCGAATCGTCGCATGTTTTCAACTTAATGCTTTTTTGCCCGCCGACCCGCGATTCCGGAACACGTCGCGATATCGCGACGGTTCCGCCAACCTGCCTGCGTTGACTGCGTTGACCGCGATTCCCGCAACATGTCGGCGCGTCGCTGCGATTTTCAGACTTAACCATTTTTTGCTCAATTTTTCTCCTTTTTTCGCCCAAGTTGCATCAATCAAAGGTCAGATCCCCAACAATACATCAATGCATTCATCAATGAGAATCAATGTGGCAAAAATGCCAACATTCTTGGCGGCTCGCGGGGTATACGACTCGCTGTATGCAAGAATCCAGGCCTTAGTCCATTGGGCACAGAGTCATATCCGAACAGAAGCTGGCTGCTGCAATACATGTTCTGCTGAAAAATTGAAACTGGAAAAAACCTGCATATAACTGATTATGAAACGACTAATGGAACGCGATGATGGAGTGAGCTCTTGCGGTTGCGCAAGCGGTGACTGCAATGGAATGATGAAATGAAAATGAACGAAGTTATGGAGTGGGAATGGAACTAGGAAAGTTGTGAAATGAAATGAACTAGACTGTTAGCAAATGCGTAAAAGACTAAACTTAGAGGAAAGGGATAAGAAGGGACGGGGAAAAACAGAAAAGGGAAAAAGAAACAACAACTGTGGCTTATTTTGTTTTAATGCGAGAAAAAAGAAGAAAGGAAGGAAGATGAAGAAAGGAAAGAGAGAGAAAAGGGGAAGGGAAAAGAAGAAAGTGCTAGAAAGCCACCAAACTGTTGGGAGGAGAAAAACAAAGGAAAAAACAAGCATCTACGGCTCGCGAGCAACAAGAGCCGAGATGAACAAATAAAAACAATACCACTTTTTTTTTTTTCTTCTTCTTTTTCTATTTTTTTTTGTTTTTTTTCAAAATACTATATACAATAATGCACGACATGATTGGCATGTCGCCACCAGACACCCAATCTCAGAATGTTATCCGGTAAATCTGCAATGTCCCGACCAGATCTGATCATACTTAAGTCGGTCCTTGAAATTAGGTCGGCTCCTTCCCGAAGTTCTCCATGGTGCCGATAGGATGCAATTCAGCAGATTATCCTTCTTACTAGTACCCACATGGAGGACTTCTTCAGGTACCGGATGTAGTGGCTGGAACCAACACCACCACTTTGCGGACTTTATTGGCTGTGGGTTGAGTACAGGCTCCTCTAACTCCTTGATGTGATCACAGGGCTCTTCAAGTGAGAACTCGGATTCTGGGATCTCCTCAGGCTCTGGAATTTGCACTTGTTCTTCTACTTGGCCCATCTCTTGATGAAAACTGCAAGCAACCATATTGTTCATTGCTGGAAAAGTGCTTGCATGTCCCAATCCTTGACTTTGGACGAGATCTGTCCCTTGAACTTCACATGATTGCATCTCAGGGATCTGGCATGAATGTGCAGGGTAAACAGGAGCAGCAACCACCGGAGAAGGTAATGGAGTTTCTCCCCACGGTAACTTTCTTGATAAGAGCAACAGCTGTTCCGCTCGCACTGCTTCCTCAAAGATTTGTGGGAACCGTTGTTCACCTGACTGCAGCAAAAAGAGACCTATGTCAGAATTAAAAGCTCGAACATAAAAGAGGTGGGCTTGGGTGGGTGATGGACGGATCTTCTCTGGAATTCTCTTCCAACTTATCAAGAATCGGACATTGAAGTCCGTGATGCTCTCTTGAGGTGCTCTCTTGATGTACATGAAAAATTGGTAGAGATCCAAAGAACTGTAGAAAGGATCTTCGTCAAATCTTTTGATCAGTGCCCCCGCTAGATCATCCCATGAGCTGATGCTTTGACATTTGAGCAATCTGTACCATTGCAATGCTCTTCCTTCCAAAGACTGAACCAGAAGTCGGATCATGACATCTTCGTGTTCTATGACATGGATCATGGACAGAATAGCAATATCTTCAACATGTGCCGAGCCATGCCTTCGGTACCATCATATTTTGCCAGGTTCTTTAGGGCACCTTCGGGAATTTCATGCCGAACTTGGAGATTCAGAGGGCCAGGATCATCCCATCTAGAAAAAACCCTCGCCTTTGTGGCAGTGGTCTGTGGAATCACGGCCATCGCCATTAAGTCAGAGTCGCCAGATGAACATTCTTTGAATTTTTTTTTTTTTTTTTTTTTAAACAAAAACAGGCGTCCACGAACAGATCTTCAACTCAGCAAAGTCGCCAGATGAACTTAAAAATCTCCGCTGTGAGGCCAAGACAGCTCATCAAATCTTGAGACCTCCGGGTGTTAAAACGTGCCAAAACTGTTGGCACCGGTGGGGTTATCACTTTGGAAAATTATGCGTATCCCACCGATTATGAATTCTTGGAGACAGAACAGTCTGTCCCACCGGGCGTGCCAAAAACTGTTGGTCACGAATCTGCCACAGGAAAGGATTTTTACAATTGCGCCCTAGACCCGGCCAACATTGAAAGGCTGGAAGCAAGAAATGGCTCCCAGACCAATCTCCAGAGTGGGCTGGTTCCCTTCACTATTCTAAAAATGGGTTTAAGATAGGGTTGCTGGAAAGAGATTTAAAAGGTTGCAGAAAGAAATGGGAAATATGGCCACAGGCCGAAGTGATGGGATCAGAAAAACAATAGCAGGAAACTACAAACGCAACAACAGCAAGTAACATAAGAAATCAGCTTCATCCTCGCACAATCACATGCCGCAAATCCCTCCAAACCCACATTCCAGGAATTGTACCCTGACCGCAGTATTTAAATCCAGTATGCAGAATTTAAATGTAATAGCAATGCAGGAGTACGAATGCTATTAGAAATGCAGAAAACAGAAAGCAAATTCATCCATGCGACGCTTGAAAAATTAGAAGTCGATCCTTGTATTCCCGCAGATACAATTCCAGTTTCTAGCAGCAAGTTTTTCCAACCTTTGCAAATGAAAATTACATTGGTTTTTATAGAGGTCCGTCCTCTTTGCAGCATTAAAAACGTAAAACCAACTTCCTCGTGATCTACAATAATATCTTGAAAATCAGGAACACGATCCCCTTAATCGCAGCCTCGAGGAAATAAAAATTAAATGCCATG
The DNA here is from genome assembly GCA_028583015.1 of Wollemia nobilis. Taxonomy (NCBI): domain Eukaryota; kingdom Viridiplantae; phylum Streptophyta; class Pinopsida; order Araucariales; family Araucariaceae; genus Wollemia; species Wollemia nobilis. The sequence goes on from JAQPPZ010017221.1 coordinate 6,000,749, forward strand.
AAACGTTCGCGGTCCTTCATTAAATTCGATTCTTCGAACATGTGCATGAAAACCGTTGAATTAATCCACGAACCGCGGCTTTGAACCAATAAATCCTTTAATTTTGGTGGCCTGGGCACTCTTCGACCTTAACCGCATCGGAAATCCGCAAAATATTTAATTCGGGTCAGCATTAAATCATCGAAAATCGAAAAAACCCTCTCGGCCGTTCATATCGCACTTGGCGGGAAACTGCGCAGGTCACGAAAATGCGACGGGTCGCGAAATCGCGACGTTCGCTGCAAGTTTGCACTTTTTGCCTTCGACGCTCCCGGGGTCGCGATTCGCTGACATGTCAGCGAATCGCTGCATGTTTTCAACTTAATGCTTTTTTGCCCGCCGACCCGCGATTCCGGAACACGTCGCGATATCGCGACGGTTCCGCCAACCTGCCTGCGTTGACTGAGTTGACCGCGATTATGCAACATGTCAGCGCGTCGCTGCAGTTTTCAGACTTAACCATTTTTTGCTCAATTTTTCTCCTTTTTTCGCCCAAGCTGCATCAATCAAAGGTCAGATCCCCAACAATACATCAATGCATTCATCAATGAGAATCAATGTGGCAAAAATGCCAACAGAACCATACACCAAGTATTTTGCATCAAATATCATAATAGTGCCCGCTTCGTGCCTACCTTGAAAACCTACTACAAAGCACAAAAAAACTTAGTAATCAATTTACCATACATACCTAAAAATAATAAATTGATAAATTATAATTTAAAAACTTTAAGACTAAAGCAAAGATATCTAAACACATGACCTGACCACATACACTCATACATAAAATAACTTAAAAATAAAACATAACTATTTCATAATAAAAGTAAAACAAAATAAAATATAACAACTACATAATAAAAATAAGTACATAACATTAATAAAATAACATAAAATAAAGCTAAACATAACATAAAATAAAATGAAAACATAACCAAAATACACCTAAAAGAACAACCTAATACACACTTGATAAAACACAACATGACAATACCTAAAATAAAATCATTACTTTGACAGGACATCAAATCTTCCAATGAAACCAATTATGAAACAACATTCCTGAAGATTGCTTTTTCTACACCAGATGATGAAAACAATCAACAATATGCGAAGGCAAAACGTGGAACAAATTTCAAATTTCAAGTGGGTCCCCACTTTTGGGGTCATTGTGAAGGAGTCACAACAAGTAGACCGTACTTGTTAGGATGCACAACTAAGTGGGTTCTTGCTCTAAGTGAGTTTGAACTCACATTTATTGGCCAAAAATATAGTAAAGGCCAAGTTATATCCAATCAATTAGCTATTGCACCTCTAGAATCTACTCATCCTATAACCATAGAATTTCTTTATGATTGTCTTAACTTAGAAGAGGATTTTTATGAATCTTGGTCTTTGTATTTTGATGGAGCTAGATTTATGAGCGGTGTAGGTGCAGGTATTATATTAATATCTATGCAAAAGCACCTTATTCATGTATCTTTTAAACTTCATTTTTCTTGTACTAATAATACTGTAGAGTATGAGGTTCTAATACTAGGGTTACGAGTTGCTTTAGCCTTAAAAATTAAAATTTTATTAGCATTTGGAGATTCTCAACTTGTGATAAATCAAATAAATGAAGTTTATCAAACACGGGATGAGAAAATCCATCCTTATAAAGAGTATGTTCTTAAGCTTATTTTATTATTTTAGAAAGTAACTTTATAAGCCATCCCTTGCAATAACAACCGTGCTACCAATGTCATGGTTGTTGCTACCTCTTTGTTACCTTTGGAGTTGGATGATGAGTATGCTAATATTGTTATTCACCAACTCCAAGAACTAGATTCCTCTAAGTCATATTTAGAGCCATTATATGTGTTTTTAATTAATGAAATAACCCCAGAACCTTGGTACATAGATATCTTTAATTTTATCCAAAATGGGACCTTCCCAGAAGGATTAGATAGAAACCAACGTAGGCTATTATGTAAGCAAGTTGTTCGCTTTGTAATTGTTGGAAATACCCTATACAAAAGGTCTTTTGAAGGTATCCTTTTGAGATGTCTCAATTATAAGAGTCTAAGAAAGTCTTAAGTGAAGTCCATGATGGATCCTATGGAGGATACTTTAGTGGAAGTGCCATTGCTAAGAAAATCCTTCGAATGGGATATTTTTTACCTTCTATGGAAAAGGACACTAATGATTATGTTTATCATTGTGACAAGTTTCAAAGATATGCAGACCTTTTCCATGCTCCTACTCAGGAACTCCAAGCTATTTCTTCTCCTTGGCCCTTATCTAAATGGGGTTTAGACATTATTGGTAAAATTAATCCTATTTCTTTTGATGGTCATAAATTTATCATAATAGCAATAGAGTATTTTACAAAGTCGGTAGAAGCTATGATATTAGCTTCTTGCATAGGAGTCCAAGTCTCCAAATTTATCTTTAATCAAATCATATGTAGATTTGGAATTCCATCAACTCCCGTCTCTGATAATGGAACATTCTTTAAGAACAAATATGTTAAGAATTTTTTTCAAAAATATAAAATTCAACATCGATGGTCTACTCCTTATTATCCATAAGAAATGGCCAGGCCAAAGCTTCTAATAAAACCTTGATCAAAATCCTAAAAATATTGGTTAATAAATCAGGCCATGATTGGCATATGCAATTATATCCTGTGTTGTGGGCCTATCGAACTAGTTTTCATACTCCTACAAGTGCCTCACCTTTTGTCTTGGTCTATGGTGCTGAAGCAATTTTTCCATTTGAGTTAGAAGTTCCTTCTCTAGATATTCTACTTCAAGATGTTGAAGTAGGAGATGAATATCGTGTTGGTAGACTAAGTCAGTTGGAGCTTCTAGATGAGAAACGTATTCATGCTCTAGAGCATCTTTGTTCTTACCAAGACAAACTCAAAAGATCATATGCCAATAAATTTCATAGTCAGTATTTTAAAATTGGTGATTTAGTACTTAAAGAAAATAAAAAAAATACTAATGCTATAAAATATTTAAAAGGTAAATTTCAACCTAATTGGCTTGGACCATTTGTTATTACTTCTTAATTTGGATCAAGTGCATATCGCTTGGCCACATTGGAGGGCAAAGATATTAAGGAGCCAATGAATATCATGCATCTCAAAAGATATTATGCATAAAACAAAAATTTCATTTTTGTATATACTTGTAAATAAATTCTTCATAATTCAGTTTGCAATGATCATATTATTAAAACAACAAAAAAAAACTAGAAAAACATGAAAATTTCCAAAAATATTTCAAATTGTTAAGCTCTTATTCTTTGCATCAGTGTGTGTTGTTTTCCAAAATTCAAGTTATATTTTATTTTATTTTAGATAAAATCAAAATTTATCTTCAAACATGCACTTAATGTTACATTTTTAATGATTTTGATTTCATCACTTTGATTATAAATATCTCGTGTATTGAAAAGCACTATTACTTCACAAAATAAAATTTTGAGTATAGGTAAGTGATATTGCTACCTTTTGAACCAAGAATACATTCTTACATATTAAAAATGATTTATTGCAAATTCAAAAAGGATACTACATAGTATTCTTAGTTCCTTAAGGTAAAAGTTTCCCTTGTTATCCTATTATGTACATGGTCTAGAATATTGAGAATTGGCAAAATGACAAGCTCTCCTCCTACCCAAATAAAGTCCCTTGCTCTATGTCTAATCTAAGCAAAGATCCTGAAAAAGCAAAAATAGAAGCCAAAAAAAAAGCAAAAAGAAAAAGAAAAATAAAGAGAAAAAGAAAAGAAAAAGTAGTTCCAATACAAAAAGTAATAAAAATCCCCTTGTTAAAAAATGGACAAGAATCCCTACTCCAAAATCAGAAGAAAATAAGGAGTTTTGATCTTGAATCCCTAGAATTTCTTAGTTATTTTAAAGCCATGAGGTGAGCCCCATAACTCGCAATTTGTGCCCAACCCGTTTGGCCTTGGGTAAGCCTTTCGCATGGTGAAATGTCTTTCACATTAGCGACCTTATTTTGTATAAACCAATGTTTGCTTGTGGATTAGCTATATTTTGGTAACTTGATTTACATAGTAGTTTAGTACAAAGGCATACACAAAATCATGGTTAATAAACATTTCACTTGCACACACATTGGTTCATAAAAGTTTGCTTGTATCAATTACCTTGCTCAAAATCGGTAAATTAATTTCACAAGCACACACATTTGATCCTTGAAATATTTTGTATCATTACAAAAATCAATATGGATAATGAATTCATACATCGCACTCTAGTTTTTGATAAATTTGACTTTGTCTTAGAAATAAGTTAAACTATTTCTTTGATATTTTTTGGACAACATTAGTTTTATTGGGTTAGGAGCAGAGAATTAATTTAGTATTGATAATAAGCAATATAAATAATACATGAGGAAGGCTAATAATATTTTGGAATAAAATCCCCTAAACTATGCTAACGACTAACCAAATAGATGCTAATAAAGCTACCGACATAGGAATGTCGGTAAAGCTAACAAACTAACCTAGGTAAAGTAAATAAAACTAATATACCTAGGGTAATATCCCGAATAATGGAATATTTACTCTAACATCCCCCTTATTATATTATTTGGGTAATACATATACATCCTCCTATATAACAATATTTGGGTAAAGTATATAACTGCCCCAATACAATGAATAAGAAGAAGAGAAATGAAATAATGTTGGCTCATGCTTTGTCTCTAGCTTTGGATCTGGATCTAGCTCTGAGTGTACCTCTGGATGTGTACCTCTAGGTCTATCTCGGGATCTACCTATGAATCTACCTCTAGATCATTGCCTCTGGATCTGCTTGTAGATCTACCTCTAGAAATGTGTCAATGGGTCTGTCTTTAGGTTTATCTCTAGGTCATTGCCTCTGGGACTGCCACTCGGTCTGTCATTGGATTTACCTCTAGGTCTACCATAGGTTTTACCTTTTTGGTAGAAGCCATACAACATTTCTTTCATCATGGTCCATTGTGTGTGATTTGTCCATCCACAATCTATATGAACCTTGTTGGCCATTTTAATTTTGTACCAACAACTGGAAGAAGAGTGATTCATACATCCACATGAATCACAAGGATGTAATTTCCAACATCTAGCTACAACATGTCATGTCTTTCCATAATGACTGCAACAATGCTTTTTAGGATTTGTAGGAGATTTAGGTTTTACAAACATGGTATTACTGGTACTTGCATGTCCAGTATAGCCAAGGCCTTCTTTCTTTGCCATGACATTAAGCATTATTGGATTTTTAATGCCTTGTTCCTATTTACCTAATATTTCACCATTTAATCACATTTTCTTCATCATTTTGGAACCAAATCCTTTGGTGTGTTGTTCAAAACACCCAATTTCATCATAAATACTTTTAAAAATATGGTATTTGTCATTATTTACGAGATTATGGAGCTCTTTTTGAGGAGTTTCAATTTTTAAGTCACTAGTATCACAAGCAAAGTTTGCTTTTGATATGAGATCACTTGTGCTACAACTGATATCTACCATTTAAGGTAGGAGGTCACATGTATCACAACAAGCATTGGCCATCATGGGCTCAATGTCACATGTGTCATAATAAGCATTTGCCACCATGGGTTGAAGGTCACTTGTGTCACTACAAGAATCAACCATTAGGGATTTGACCTCTATTTCCTCATTTATTTTCAATTTCACTTTACGTTGGGCATAGTCAAGTGCAACAAATAATAGGTATATACCCCTTATAACGCCAATAGCAAAATTGAGCACCATGTGTCTGAAGTTCTTTACAAGACTCAAAATCATCAAGGAGGGCTACTAAACCATTTTTTGTGTGATAAATGTGCCTTCCTTATAAAAATCTAGTCCATCCATCTCTGGTGGAAAATAAGGATTTTTAACTGATGTAACAACATCATCAATTTGTTTAGGGGTTTGCATTTTCTTTTATCTACCCATTTTTAAGGTGTCGTTCATCGTCGAAAATGCACCTTTACAAGCTTATCTCCCCTTTTTGCAAAATGTTCTTTGATGTAGGAGAAAAAATGATTATCCCCCCTTTTTTTTGTAAATAATGGTGGAGAGAAAAATAAGTATCCCCCCTAAGTGCAAAAAATTAAAACTAGAAAAATTTATCCCCCCTTAATGCAAAAATGGCAACTATGAAGCCTCAAAAGGCTTTTACAAAGCTTCCTTGACAATTTTCAAATTTGGCCTCTTAGGCAATTGCTAAAGTTTGCCCCCTTTTTGTTTTCAAAAATAGGATAAAAAAAATGAAGTGGTTTTGGGATTTGTTCAAAAGGAATAGATAATATAATTTTTTAAAAGCAAAACAGATTTATTTTTAATGAAAAACTTCCATATAAACTAAATATTATTTAATTCTTAATTAAAAAAAAATTAATAATTAAGAAAAATAATATTTAATCAAAGCAAAAGTTAAGCATTAAAAAAATTTAAAAAAAATATTACCTGACGTGGAATTCGATCCCACTACCTTTCTACCGATAGCGCTTTAATGCTTGGAAATATACCACTCCAGCTTCCACTCTAGTTGGAATATTAAGGGAATAATCCCTTTTTGATGCAGCTCCAGGTGACAAGAAAGGGTGTTGCGGTCGTGCGTCTGCCACCTAGTGGCACTTCCATTGGGCAGTGCTCCTCTGCTCTTGAAGCAGTGCTGCTTGAATTGGGTTCATTCATCAGTTTTCTCCTCCACTTTTTGTTAGGTCCCTATGGTGGCGATGGCAAGTGGTGTTTTTTAAGATGCTTTCTTACCCTAGTAGAGAAATGATCTGTGCACTGCTTCTTCCTTCGCTCGATAACACTCCTCTTCTTACGGTGCCACCTCATGTTACTTCTTCTAATGCTTTGGCTCTGTCAAGATCCTATTCATCTACAAATTGACAAAGGGACTACACTTGTTGACTTTAGCAAATTACCTCCATAGGATTCATCAACATCCAAGCTTAAAAAATGAATCTAGGCAACATCAATGAATTGAGCAAAAAGTTAGCTTTGCTTCCAGCCTTTGTCATCATCAAGGATGTTGGCTACTGGCAGGATCAACCAGGTACCTCAACTACTAGCTACAAAATTTCCCTCCAATGGATGAGGGTGGTTTTTGATTTTCACATCAATAGATCTGCTACCTATTTGACTTTTTGATCTTTGTTATCATGTAGTGTAAAAACTGGTGCAAAATCATCCTCTAATTGATCATTGGTGCAGATCATCGAGGGGTTGATGCGGTTGGTGAGCTCCTCTTTCCATCTGTGATCAAGTATATTAAACCAAATGGCCCATCGGTTTCACTTTCTAGGTGGCTCACCTCTCAGCATAGTTTTTGGTATGGTTTGTCCCAACCAATTAGAGATCGGTGTTCACAAACGACATGATCCACAAAATCCACGTGAAACTAATAACTTGCTTTCATTATAATTGGAGAAAGGTTTCCTCGCCTCACACCCGCTCTAATACCATATTGGGTTAGTGTAGCACCCTAAAATTGGTACAGTTAAACCCTTAGTAAAAATATAAAAATTTGAATTTTAACCCCAAAACCGCCCGTTACCCACTCCCCTTGTTTCCACGCCATTTTTAGGATTTTTTTTTAACGTTGGATGATATCGTCGATGATCAAACGCAATTGTCCCAGATCTGAAGAATTCGTCTGGAACAGAACGTCTAGACGATTTCATCCCAAAACTAATTTTCATAATTAGCTTTTGTTTCAACAGCTTCTCTAACTTGGGCAAAAAGCATGTCTGCGCGGTTAGAGTCTCCTCCGTTGGATATCTCCCAAATTGGGGTGATCTCCAACCTCCTAACCTCTCCCCAAATCCTATATAAACTTAGGATCTTTCTTGACTTCCCCCTGGCTGATTTTCCCTACAACTTTAGCTTTTCGTGCATTAGAACACCTTTGCACCATTGTTTGCATTGTGTATTTCAAGTTTTTCTTGTAGGAATTTTACTGTTTTTCAGTCGAAGCAAGCTCGGATCGTCGCTGGCGATTCCAGACGATTTTGGATGATCCTGTCATAGATCGGCGATGATCTCGTATGATTGGAGGTGATCTCGACTGTAGTCCATATTGGGGGCAATCAGAGCCCAAAGTTTGCATTTTCTTATCTTTTCTCTTCATTTCTTTATGCATTAACTTAGTTTATTCTATTTTTGCATTCTGGAGTTCACCTCATTTAGCATAGATGCATGATAAAGTTAAAATAAATTATTAAATTAATGCATTTCTTTTAATTTTTATATGGATTTATCATTTAGGTAAGTTTACTGTTATTTCTATCATTTCCCCTTGCTTTTGCAGTTGCATTTTTTTGTGTTTGGTATCTTTTTCTATGATTGCAAGTTTCTGATGAACTCGTCTGATGAATTCATCAGGCCGATGATGATCTTGTCTGATCTCAGATGATCGACTGTGATCTGAGATGATTTTATGCAATTGTTGACGATCATTTAAAATTGGGGATGATCTGGTCTTCTACAAACCTCAGAACCTTCATTAGACATCCAAAATCAGGTATGTTCTATCTTATTTAGTACACTTTCTATGTTTAGCACTTATTCATGTTTTTTGTATCCATATAAATCAGCATTGGCATATAGAATAACTTAGATTCATCTTGGAAAAACCTAGGAATTGAATTATTGAATATAAAAATGAACACATCAAACCCATTCTCAACCTAGGCATGGAAACTGCCACTCAAAAGTTTCCTGGTGAACCCACCATCTATCAAAAATTCACCTTTATACCCCCCCTAAGAGGCAAGACCTTCACAGGGCCTCTCAGTCCGAGGTATTGTCCCATCCTTCTCGCATCCCCCTTTAGGGCACAGATCCTATAGCCTGAAGGTAAGGATGTGAAAAATTTGGAGCGATACAGTTAGGAGTGAAGAATTAATTTAGTATTGATAATAAGCAATATAAATAATACATGAGGAAGGCTAATAATAGTTTGTAATAAAATCCCATAAACTATACTAACAACTAACCAAATAGATGCTAAGAAAGTTGGCAATATAGGAATGTTGGTAAAGCTAAAAAACTAATCTAGGTAAAGTAAATAAAACTAATCTACCTAGGGTAATATCCCGAATAATGGAATATTTACTCTAACAAGTTTATGATTATTTCAAAATTTTCAAAATTTTCAAAAAAAACTTATTCCAAAAGAACTTGTAGTCCAAAATCATTTACCATGTATCATGACTTCACGATGATGGTATAATTCCTAGTAATTATTTTTCTCAAATTTCACACTAGGAATTATATGCCTAGTGCAAGTCATATTTCTCAATTTTTAGGTCTAAATCATTTAATATTTCTTGATATTATTAAACATGTGAATTATTTTCTTCATATCGATTCGCATTTTAAGAACAAACAATTTCATATTATCATGCATTTCATTTTGACTTTGCGATGATGGTATAATTCCTAGTAACTATTATCCTCAAAATTTTCATACTAGGAATTCTATGCCTAGCACAAGTCATCCTCTCCAATTTTTCATGCTTAATCATTCCATTTTCTCACAAACTTTATCAACATAATTCTCAAAATAATTTTTTTCTCAAAAATAAAATCAAACATTTTCTTTTATCATCATAAAGCCTCAAGATTATTCTTGAGCCCACAACCCTTTCTATTAGCAATATTAAAACTCCTCATAACAGGATTTGCTTCATGACCTAGTGAGCATTGATCTCCACCAATGGTCATATAACAACACAACATCCTTCGAGGTATATTGCTAATCTATTAAATCAATCATCATACAAAAACATATTTTTCAAAAACATATTTACCAAATTCAAATCAGTTTCTTTCATTTTAAGCATGATCAAAGTATTTAAAAATCACAAGCATGATTATAAGAAATTTAAACATCATAAAGAAAATACAATAAAAAACAATCAAATCATTCAAAGTCACATAAGCAAGAAGGATCAACATCTATATATATCTCAAAAGGTCTATATACAAAATAGAGTTGACTGATATACCACAATCTCCAACATCGACATACTCAATCATAAAAACCATAGCATACGTCAACCCCTATCCTCTAGATGCCCTAGAAATCTAGACATCATCATCTCCACCAGGGGGTAATGGTGCTCAGAACCCTCCTACTCTCGTAGTAGTTGCTATTTTGGCATTCAAACAAGATCTCGAATGAATCAAAGTAGTTGAATTGTACATCATAGGAAGTGGTTGTATTTGCTCCATGGGGACTACTGCAAAGTATAGCACCTGATAGTGTCTCGCCTAACAACACAAACTAGCTCATCCCCTGAGCCGCTCCTCCTATACTAAGTCATATGATAAGGTGTAGGAGATGGAACTTCAACTCCCTGAGCTGCCTATGCTCAAACTTGTGATAAATTCACCTCCAAATACTCAATCTTAGTCTTCTGAGAGGCATTCGTATCTCTCATACTAGTGACCTCTACTCGTAGAGCTGCCATATCATTGCTCTTCCCCTCCTCCATAATATTTTTTCCCTTCTTGGGTGAATCAGGTAGTATCTCCTACTGATGAGAGACTCTCATCTTCTCCTCCCTTCCCTCCCCCCTAGTCCTCTTGGATCTCTCACCAACCCTAGATACCCTCTACCACCTCATATGGTGTTGATGACTATCCCTAGTATGAGGTTTCTCTTTTAGAGGGTACATGTATCCTTTGCTATCACTGTTGAGTAGTTGGACATCGTTCTTACTAAACCAGCTCAACTACCTACTCTACTGTAGTCCTTAGTCTAGTAATCCTCATAGGAAGTATCCTAGCATACCACTCTCTATATAGATATGTAGCCCCAACATCATCCCCATCAGCCATAGTAACCACCTCATCATCTGGCTCTGGGTCCATAAACTGTACCATGTTGGAAGCACCACTCATTGTGGTAGAATCCCAAGTCAGCCTATAAAATTAGACATCCCTAGTCCTAGGAATATCTTACTTCAAATCAAAATATCACATTACTCAATCAATACGGTGCAGCTCCACATCACCTTGGTCCATCCATAACCAAATAACTCATCTCACACAAGCTAGCTGGTAACCATCCTCTCCCCACCCTAGATGATATTTTTAAGGTCTCCATGGGATTTTGTCTGTTGTCAACTCATCCAATAGCCTCCTAGCTATGTCTATAGAAATTTGACTCATAAGAGCTCTACGTGAACACCAATAAAAAAACCTAGGTCTCTCTATAGCCACCCCTTCCAATGGAAGTCCTACTGGCCTTTGTACGGTTATATGCTCCCATGACCAAACCTATAGAAAGGAAGTAAAGGGTAATGTTGCATTGCCCTTGTATACAACCCTAAAAAGAGTCTTATACAAGTAGAATAACATAAAATACCCCCATGCAAACTATATCCCTTGATCCCTCATGTCTGCCACAACCTCTACTAGAGTCCATGGTAGATGAAAGTCACTAAAGTGGCTCAAAATTAGTCCATCAACAATCCCCTCAAGAAAAACTATTAGTCAATAAGCCCCATTTCTATGACTCAAGAGCTCAATTCCAATGCCTCCCTTATTCAAAGGGAAGCTAGAGTCACTTGCCAATATTTGGAGTGCTTGAATCTAATTACAAGATGCAACAATGAACATACTTCTGATAGGCACTCTAAGAATCCTCCAGATGTCCTCCAATGTAGGGGTCATATCCCCTATAAGTAGTCAGAAGCAAGATGAAACTAGGTACCATTGCTCATCCAAAGTAGTCAATAATCACATGCCTACTAGAAATTGTGGTATTTTTGCAACATGCCTCAACCCAGTAGCATCAAGAGTCCTCTTCATTACTGAAAGGACATTTAGGTGAGCATGAAACCCACCATACCTCCATTCTTAGATCTTTAGTTCTTCGTTCAGTTAACAAAAAAAAATCAAAATCAGTAACTTGTCAATTAAACAACTTTGTTTTGTATTAGGTGATTTTGTTTGATATTGGTCATATTTGTATAATATCGAGTGATTTTGTACGATATCGAGTGATATTGTATGATATCGGTTAGTTTTGTGTGAAAGCAGGAAATCTTGTCTGATATCAATCAGTTTTCTATAATATCAGGTAATTTTATCTGATATCAATTGATATTATCCAATATCAGTTGATATCACCAAAATCATCTTGATTGTGTGCAAATTGACCTGATCTTGTTGATGAAGCTACATGACAATGACTATGCCCTAAATACCAAAAAATTAACTAAATTACAAACCAAAATCCAAAAATTTTAACTGACAAATAGTTCAAGATCCTTACTTGTATCTAGTCGGCTCTCTTTCGCATCAAATCGGCTCAATGTGGAACTTCTGTCATTTTCCTCAGAGCTCAAATTAGAATAAATGCAAAGTAAAAATAAATTAGGTTTTACCATAATTTTTCTAATTTTATTAAAATTTGCCCTAAAAATACAACGTTCGATTTTTCACCAAACTAGGAATCTGGTGTAAAAAATCAAAGGGGTTGTCATACCTAAAACAGTTTAACAACAAATTTTGAAATCACCAATAAAAAGTTGCAAAAAAATTTTGCTTTCTCGTAAAGCATGCCATATTATCTTTAATGCATTTTTTCAAAAATGTGCTAAAGAGGGGGCAAAATATAGTGGGTCAAAATTGACCAACATTAATCAATCATAAGTTAAAAATATTAGAAAAATCAAATTAAATTACCCCCTAACTTCCTACCTCAATTTTTATACCTATTGCAAGTTTTTTTTTGAACATTGTATGAGATTGTACGATTTTGTACGATATTGAATGATTTTGTACGAGATCATACCACCCGATCTCGTCCAAAACTAAAAATCGCCCTTTTTAGCAAGGCAACAAAAATTATTACAACTTCTTTTCCCTTACCTGATCAACTGTACGGTAGTTACAGGATCATATCGAACAATATTTTCTAGAATAGGGAAAGTTGTAACCCCCTCTATTTTTAGCCCAACCTCTTAGCTAACCCCATTCTATTTAATCAAAGCTCCTTGCCCTAGATTCCCCCTAGAAATTTTGTACTTTCACTCTGTTATTTCATATGTTTGCTATGTTTTTGTAGGTTGTATTTGTGCATCAACTGGATTTGTGCCGGATTGTACCACCTAATATCTAGATTGTACCACTTGATCTTAGACAAAACTACCCGATCTCAGACAAAATTGCTTGATCTTTTTTGCATCAAATATTTTTGTTGTTAAGCTACTTGGGGGCATCTAGACCTCACTATTTGCATTCTCTTTCCATGTTTCTCCTATATTAGATCATATTTATTATTTGTTAGATTATTTTAAATCCATTACCATTGATGCATTAGATTTAAATTCATATTTTATCACTTTTTCATGAATATCCATGTATCTAGAATAAATCTATATTCATTTATTAAATCATTATCCTTTTGAGCTTATCTAATCCATCTTGATAAATGCATATTATTCTATAAATTTATTATTTTTTGTGTCAAATTGTCAAACTATAGATTTTTTCACTGATTGGCTTGTTCAATCACATATCGGACTGACCGATCACTAGATCATATCATCTGATCTCATCCTATTTTTATCGATCTTGTCTACAGGCATGTAAAAAGTTGCAAAAATCAGCCATACAGACCTGGGTTAGAATTTCAAATCATTTTATAAGCATTGCATTGTTTATTACTTCCTATTTTCTATTGTTTGTTGGTTGCATGTGAATTAAAATTTCATATAGGTTAGCATAGTTGCATATTGGTTAAACTAGGTGTATGTTAGACTATTTAAAATAATACATCAAACAAACTCCAAAACCTAGGTATGGAAACTACCATAGCATATGTTTCTTGGTGAACCCTAAACAATTCATCAAAAAATCACCAAAGAAGGCATGACCTCAAGTGCCTCTCTCTAAGGTGTAGACCTATCATTCTCCCATTCCCCTTCAAGGCACAAATCCATTAGCCTGAAGGAAAGGAGTGCAACAATTTTAGAGCTGCATTCGGTATTTCAATGTTGGCAAAGTCTTGGGCACAAACGTAACCAAAGGTATATTTTGAACCAATAGTTTTTGGTATGTCCAGTAGGACTCAATACCAGGTAATATACAAATCAAAGTTTCGATGAATACCTTTGCCCTATTAGTTTTTTATAAATCACCTGGCGACTCTACCCAAGAAAGGAATCCTATGAAAGCCTTTACCTAATTTTTGGTTATATACCATATTTTATGATAACCAAATATAAAGAAAAAAATTCAGAAGAACCCATTGAGTTCTTTAGAATACACCTTGGTATCCTTAGATTTAATCCTATTTTAGTTGCTATAACAACTTCTTCATATACTACTAATATAGGATACATGAATCTTTCCCTTATAGCCTTTCCTAGCATTGCTGCTAGTGGAAATTTAACTCTAGCTACCTATATCCATGTAAGATCGTACATAATCATGATTACAATGGTCGCAAATCAACCAAATTTGCCTTACCCTTTATGGAACCATACAGGCCCCCTGAATCTGGTAGCTTAGCATCTGATTCTAGCAATGGTCTTGAAAGCTTTACCCTAGTATGATGGTACTAGAAATATGGCCTATGAACAATATCAAGATGTATTTGCACTAGCCCTAATACACAATATCACTAAAGAAGATGTTATGATAAGATTATTGGTTATTTCCTTAAAAGGAAAAATATTCTATTGGTATAGAGCTCTTGACAACCAAACCATATCTACTTGGGCCCAACTTGTTGGTAGACTAGTAGAGGAATTCAATGAGCATTTTGACCCATTATTCCTACTAAATTATTTTACTATCATCCAAAATCACCCTCAGGAGGAGATTGTCAACTTTAACATCAAATTCAGTCAGAATTGGCAGAGAGTACCTGATGGGTTGCAACAAACAAATGAATAGTCAATGTATTACTATCTGAGAGCTTTCAACTCAGATATAAGTATGGCTATCAGGTAGTCCCAAGTGTTTACCTTCTTAGAGATTTACCAAGAAGCCCAAAAAGCAAAAATATATCTAATCACTATTGGAAGGTTCCTTGCAAAAATGATAATGCCTATTTCCCTAGATCTATTGCAAGCATCAAATATTGCTTTTCCAACTCTTGCTCTAGCTTCTAATGAAAGTCTCCCCAAATGGATCAGATAGCCTAACATTCCAGTCATACAAGAACCCTCCACTCCTTCAATGCTTCCTACCATTCTTGCACTTCTTGTGGCCATAGTTTCATCGATTCTAGATCTTCCACTTGTAGCTTTACAAGATCTACAAGCATCCATGAAAACTTTGATGAATAATATGACCTCCATGGAAAGAAGAGAAGCAGAAATAAATTTCCAATGAAGGAGTTTTCTACAAGTAACAAAATATCAAACCTCCACAAGCGATAGAAGCTATGATAAGTCTAACATGGTTTATGCCAATGAATATAGTGAACCCACTAACACTTTGATAGATTTGAACTTCTGGTGTTCCACATGTAATGATCTACACAGTGAAACTTCTTGTATGATTCATCAATATCATGTTCAAAAAGTATCTATCAAAAAGGCCAAGAGAACCCTCAAGGGCCAAGTTAATATGATCAGAGAAGAGAATTAAAATTTCATGATGTATTTTGTTAAACAAATAGCTATTCTTACCTGATCAAGAAATAAAGCCTTGCAAGTTTATCCCCAAGAGCTTAACCCCTTGAAGGTTCCTTCATCTATAAGGAACCCTATTGAGAAAAGAACCTCTTACGAAAAATCCCCCATCTTTCAAGCCAAAAAGAAGAAAAATGCATGAACAAGCTAGAGATAAACTAAGATACCCCTCATTAACTAAGCATTAAATAATAGGTGCTACTCAAGGGTACATAAATAAGTATGACACAACTATGAAGGATAAAAGTATCGAACCCCTCCCATTTAACATAGTCAATAAATAATACCATTCCACTTTTCTTAGGGAATATGGCTAGAGAGGAATATGAAAGTTTTTAAGAGTAAAAGAAGATTGATATAAATAAATATATAGGGTATTAATGGTAGGATTAGTGATAATGTCCCTATAATAAATATACAAAGTGGTAGATAGAATAAACTAAAAATAAAATGATGGACATGTATAGGATAGGAAATAAATTCATTGCAAGATGTTGAGCAAGATGTTGCAAGAGTTTTGTCATTGTTGTCAACACAGGCAGTTAGATCTAATAATGTAGTGTACAAACAATTCAAAAGTCATTCAGATGCAGAGGACAGAAGTTCAAAGGTCAGTCAGATCATGTACAGTGCAATTCTAGGTAAAAAGAGGTAACCTGGATTCAGAAAATCAAAGAAAAAGACAAGTAAGAAAACTGTCGTGATATCACGACGAGTTTTCTATCGCGATTTCGCGACATGTCGGAGGAGAGAGAAGGCGCAAAAAAAATTGTCGCGATTTCACGACATGTAGGAGGAGAGAGAAGGCACAAAGAAAATTGTCATGATTTCACGACATGGACGAGGAGAGAGAAGGTGCAAGCAAAACTGTCATGATTTCATGACATGTTGCAGGAAAAGAAGCCAAGTGGAAAAACTATCGCGATTTCATGACATGTCTGGTGAAAAAGCGCTAAGGAAGAAAACTGTCGCGATTTCACGACATGTTTGGAGGAAAAGCGCTAAGGAAGAAAACTGTCACGATTTCATGACATGTTCGAAGAAAAATCTCCAAGGAAGAAAAATGTCACGATTTCGTGACATGTCGGGTTTTCGCGACCCGAAGAGGAGAGAGAATGTACGAAGGCAAGTATGTCACAATTTTGTGACATGTTATGTTTTCATGGGCAAAAGTCAGAAAAGAAGCCAAGGCAGTGAAAGTGTCACGATTTCATGACATGTTTCATTTTCCCTGGTAACTAAGAAGAAAAGTGTACAGAAGCCAAAAGTGTCGCGATTTCACGACAGGTTGCAAGAAAAGCCTTCAAAAGCTGAAAGCGTCGCGATTTTGTGACAGGATGAAAGGAAAATGTACGGATGGAAAAAGTGTCATGATTTCATGACAAGCAGTAGTGAAGAAGCTAGCAGGATAAAGATGTCACATTTTTGCAACATGTTGTGGTTTCACGACTCTCGAAGGAGAGAGACTATACGACGCCAGAAATGTTGTGATTTCGTGACAATAGCGAAGAAGAAGGCCTAGAAGCAAAAAGGGTCACATTTTTGTGACAAGAGTGAGGATGATGTCAGCAAAATTTAGAAGTGTCACGACTTCGCAACAAAAATGTTGTCAAAACAAACAAAGGCCAAAAGTTTCGCAATTTCACGACAGTAGGGACAAGAAGGCGTACGGTTGTAAAATGTGTCGCAATATCGTGACATGTGTTTTCACGGCATGTTGTAAGAGTTGCAGGGGCAGTCAAGGCCGACAAAGACCGATGCAGGCCGACAGATTTTAGGTTTAACAGTCGACCAAATTTAGGGTTTGCAACCGACCATATTTAGGATTTGCAACCGACCAATATTAGGGTTTGCATTTGCATAATCAATCGACTACTATTAGGGTTTTCATCTCAAAATCTCAAATATATATAAGCAGGGCTATTTGTAGATTTATATAGATCGATCAGGGTGAATATGATCATGTGATATGCGACTGTAAAAGCGTAGATAGCACAAAACTGACGAGATGATAGCAAAGTGCATAATGTGAGCTAGTCGTGTAAAGTTGTTCGAAGTGTGATTGTGAATGCGCATAGAAAGCAGAGTGTGCAGAGAGCACAAAGGGCAAAGTTGATTGCAAAGTTTGGTTGTAGCAGTGCAACAGATTGTGTGAAGTGATTATGCAAGAAAGAGAGCAGAGTGCACAGAGATTGCAAAGGTGAAGTAGACCAGTTAGAGTCTTGCAATAACAAAGGTATCTGTCAAACATTTTCATTCAAAATTGAAGTCTAGTTGGTGCTAGAAAATTAGGGGTCGATGCTCCTTTATGTTGGTGCAGATAAATAAGGGGTTGGTGCTCCTTCCAGTTGGTGTTGGTAAACAAATTGTAAAGTTGGTGCTTTGCAAGAGGCTGGATTTGGATGGTAGTCCAAGCAGCCATTTTTTTTTAGGAGTAGCCATTTTGGTGAACCTCGTTAAAAATCTGTGTTGTGTGATGTTCTCTTGCTGTAGTTATTATATCTGTTTATAAGTTTTAACTGCTATGATTTTTAGATCTGTTAATTCATGTCTTGTAATGCTACACTAATTCACCCCCCCTCTTAGTGCCATACTAAGTACAACACAAGAGATAAGTAGAAAATAAGTAATATGGAAAAACCAAAGTAAACTTGGATGAAATTAAATTTTGATGATGCATCAAATGCTAACCCAAGGAAATCAAGAGAGGGTGTCATTAGAAATATAGATGGGATTACAATGGGAGAATAAGATAGGTTCTATAGGGTACTAACGAGTCATGTAGTAGAATGTAGAGAAGTAAATGAAGGAATCAAGTTGTCAAAAGATATGAAAATCTTGCTCTCCCTTTCTTCTTTTTTAGCTTTTGAATCATCTTTTTCAGGATTCATTTTAGGCAAGACTTTTGTTGCTTCTGTGGGTGGGGTTTCTCAACTGGTTGTCTTGGTTTTTGGGATGGATTTTGCTTCATTTTTTATGTGCACGATTTCCATACTAGTTTTCTATGTTTTAGGCTTTGTTTCTACTGCATTGTTGGTGTGTAGGGTTTCTTCTAATGTGTCTTCAATGTGAGGAACTTTTTTAATCTTCATTTTGTCTTTGTTGGGTTTTATCTTATGGGTTTTGGGTAAGATTTATGTTACTTTTATGGGTGGGATTTTGCTACTAGTTCTCTTGATTCCCAGCATGGCTTCTATTTTTTTTCAACATGCAAATTTTCCTTATTGGTTTTCTTGGTTTTTGGCCTTGCTTCTATTGCATCACTTACATGTGGGGTTTATTTTGTTGCATATTCATAATGTGGGGCATATTTTTGTGGCTCTCTCCCTCCTCCTCCTTGGTGGTTTTGTCTTCCATCCTCCCTTCTCCTCTCTTAGAAAGTCCTTTTTAGACTTTTCAAAGGTGATTGATCTATCATCTCCTTTCTTTTTGGAGTTGATAGATTTATTTTTTTCATTAATAACCAGGAGGGTCCCCTATTTTCTAGTAAGGATGTGTCTCTTGTGGGTATGTGCACCCTTATATAGATTGTCCTTTCAAGGGCCAGGAGGGTCCCCTATATTCCTACGATGGTGTGTGATGGATATCCCTCCTTGGGAGAGCATCCTATGGGCATTGACATCCTCGAGTAGATTGTCTCATTAGGAACTAGGAGGACCCCTTATTTTCCTATCATGACCCTCTCCAAGCTAGATTTTTTTATATGATGGACTTATGAATTTTTATATTGCTTTTAAAATGATAGAGCACATGGCTTTATGATAAACTGATGATGAATAATATGCTACTAATGGATTTGTATGTTTGTAGGAATAGGTGTATTTTCAAGTGGGAAAAAAACTAATGACTAAAATAGTCAAAATGATCTAACACCATGATATATCCACATTTAACCCTAGCTCATGCCTTTGCATTTTGATATACCATTTTTGCATTTGCATTTTATTTAGTATCAAGTTTTTAATACTAACATGCTTTATGTTGGACTATGGAAGGAATGTCTAATGTATTTTAATAAAAAGACTTATTATTAAGAAGGAAAAGAAACTAATAGGGGTTTTCTTATCCATTTAGATATGTGTGCCCTCTTTTGATTGTGGTTGAGTTTCTCTATAGAATACATCAATAGGTATTTTGAGCCTAGTATGATCTAATTCTTTGTGTAACATATGAAGCTTATTAAAGGAAGCTTTAATAATGCCTTAGTAACAATTTTTTTTTTAGATCATCGTGGGTATAATAAGATAATATTTTTAGATAATAGTGGCTAAAGAAAACATAGGTATTATTATAATAAAACCATGATGACTTGACTTTATTTAGGTTCAGATAGGGACCTTTGCATTAAAGTATTTGTCTTATAAAAATATGACCCTCAATTTTTGCTTTATCATCTTTTAAGCTTTAATGATCTTTAGGTTATTTATTTAATTGATTAAATATCAAAAATATATAATCTATAGAATTCATTTAAGACTGAAAATAAATTATTATATCTTATTAAAGTTATTTCATTTTAGAAGAAAATGAATTATCCTTTATATTGTGATTAATCTATTGTAGATTAGAAAGAAATAATCTTTAGATTAAGGTTAATTCATATTGGTTGAAAATAAATTATTCTTTATAATGTGATTAGTCTATTGTAGATTAGAAATAAATAATCTTTAGATTAAATTTAATTCATATTGGTTGAAAATGATGTATTTTTTACATTGTGATTAATCTGTAATAGATTAGAAAGAAATAATCCTAGATTAAAGATAATTCATTTTAGTGGAAAAAAAATGAAATGTTCTTTAGATTGAGGTTAATATATTAATAGAATATGATTAATCTTGTTATGCTTGTAATAAAAAAACTTGTGCTTTGGTAGAGTAATATGAATGTTAAGTATTTCTTTACTCATGCAATAGAGTAGGTTTTATGTAAATATAATATGCAAAATAAATATACTAGTGCTTAGATTACTTTGGGATTTGGAGTTTTTTCTTAGGAGGTATTATCCATAGGAAATTAGGCTATCTAGACCCTAAAGGATATTAATAGAGTGCATCCTATATGGCCATCCTTTGTATGGCCTCGAAAATCTTGTCTTACCAAGGGCTATATGGGCCCCCTATTTTCTTCCATTGGCCAAGAGGATCCTTGTTTTAGATGTGTTTTTAGATCAAGATGTCCTCTAGTTATGTATTTATTTTGTTATATTGTAGTGTTCCCATAAAATTCCCTTCTTGCCTTTGTTTTTGGTGAAGTTCTCCTGGTGTGCTCAATAAATTTTTTAAAATATTTGGTTTGATCGGGATCTCCTTTCTTCAACAGGAATTTTCAATTTGAATATATTTTTTGAGCAATAACCTTAGGTAGGAACTTTCAATTTGAATGTTTAATGGATCTTGACTCATCTTAGTCCTTTGTTTGTTTTGCAACCCCTTTCTTTGGGCTTTCTCTCTTTGTAAAAGGTTTGGGGTACCTTTCAAAATCCCTTCCTCTAACAAGATATATCTAATACAATAAAAGGATATTTTTTCTATAGAGATAAAATAAATATTAGAATATTTTTAGTGTGGTTTGGGATTTTAATACTTCTATATAAACTTATTAATAAGAATATTTTAAATAATATAGGTAATAATCTAGGAGAGTTCATATAAGAAGGACCAATTACTTAGGAAACAAAATATGTTGTATACGATTGTATATGTGTTTCTCCCAATATTTTATAGCCATTTACATAGTCCATTAAGATTAAATCCAATTTAAGAGAATAGGATCAACAAGGGGATTATAAATATATTACATTCCAATGTCACAAATGTTATGATATCAACCACATGGTATGACGTTGCAAAGTGAAAATATGCAAAAAAGGATATAAAATTTTGGTCATGAGGAAAAATTCATAATGAAGCAAGGAAATCAAGTTATTTTACAATCTATAATGGACCAAGTCACTCCAAAAAAACTGGCAAACAAATCCCTTTTATATCATCATATGAAAATTTTCATCATGGTGTACATAGATCAATAATTAGAATAAATAAGGGGTGAAAGGGATCAATAAGTATAATATATAAGCTCATATTCAAAATTAATTAAAGGTGTAAAGGAATATGTGGAGGAAAAATATGAAACAAAGTGTTAGCTTTTGATGATATATGTTTAATGAAATGCAACCACAAGGACTAAAAAGAGTATGCAATATTAAATATATGATAATGGCAATATACTAAGTAGGTAAAAATCATAAGAAACTTTTGCAATAACTCATAAAACTACCATTAATGAAAGCTCAAAAATAATATCTTCATACAAAATGTGGAGATCTCAAATACTCCATGCTTCATACAAGTTCTACATTGTATCAAACTTGTACTCTACTCTACTCTACTAAGATGATATGATAAGATATGATATGACTTGTATTCCTCTACTTGATCACACAAAGGCCAATATATAATGGGATGTGACTCTTGGCCTTCCATATTCCTATGACTCTTCACCTTCCTATTCTATGGACTCATGTGCACATGGACTATGATGCACATTTACACTATTGAATACTTTACACATTCTAATATTACTTATGATTTTATTACATTGCATAAAGTAAATACTCAATGTAGATACCTAAAACGCATCATGTTTAGGAAACTACTCATATGGGCACATCCATAGACCATATGACTGATTTTGGACCTTTCCAAGAGCTAGCAGTGGTTCTAACCACTCACTAGGGATAGTTCTAACTTGTTCAAGCACAACCGCTATTGGCCAGAGCATTTACCATCCTAGTCACTAAATCTTAGAGTGGCTACAAGCTAGCCACTTGTAGACAGTGGCTAGCACTGAGACATAAACTAACCATGACTATGAGATAAAATCACGCATGGTGACTGAACTTGCATTGGATTTGAGTAGTTTTTGGCATAGATCTCCCAAAGTTCCTCCTAACTAGAACTGCCATGCAAGTCTGAAACTAGGCCTTTCCATCAAACGAAAAGTTTCATGTAGATCTAAATCTTGGCTTCTCCAAGAAGCCAAGATCTAAAATTTGGGAGGCCTACATATACACCCTCCTAGGAACAAGTATGGATCTGATTTTTATGTAGTGAAGCCCTTTTTAGGTGACCAAAAAAATTGACAACCCTTTACGAGAGTCAAAGTGCTACACATTTTGTAGATTATTGAGCCTAAAACCAACCATGGAGCTTTTAAAGGATTGAGAAGCATACATCACAAATTCACACCAATTTTATGTGAATCCCCATGATTTTCATTGTCAATCCATCTCTAGACACTAAGGTGATCCTTGAACATCAATTCAGATGAATAATTGAGTGTCAAAACCCCTAGTTTGTGAGGAAAAATATCACAATTAGTAACCATTATCTTCGACAATGGTCTACAAGCTCAACAACTCTAAGAGATAGTGGCTAGGGTTTGAGTCATCATTTCTTGAGTTCTTAGCATAGATTTTCTATTACTTCTACTTTATTAGCTCAGATTAGAGTAGATCTATCATTTCCATTATATTTATATGGTTATTTCCTATTTACTTACGAATTTTTTCTTATCTTTGTTCCTTTATGCTTTTGTCATTATTTCATGCCATTTCATGCAAAATCCTTGAAACATACCTCATCACGAGAGGTTGCATATGCTATTGATGCATTTTGTGGTTTCTTTCTATGCAAGTGATAGGATCTATGAAGGTAAAAACCATATCCAAGGACCTTCCTTTGGACAAGAGAGGAGGCATCAAGAATAAGCCCTCAATAATTTCATGTCGAATCCAAAGAATCTATGGAGTGCACCACCCCTATTTAGGGGTTTTAAAACATTGTTATCATTGTATCACAATATCGATATCCCTAAGAGGGACCTACTTGTAACCATATTTTAACATCAATTAATAAATAAAGCTTCACATTTTTATTATTTCAATGTTGTACATCTTTATTGCTTTTATATTTGATATAATGATGTCAATAGCTTAGGTGCATGTTTTTTGAAATCATACAGATGGCGATCATGGTGGACACCCAAAAAAAAAAAAAATTGATGATCTATTTTGTTTTTTTTGTATGCAAGCATAGTCACTCTCGTTGACATCGGCTAGTAGATCTAAGCCACTTTTGAAGACAACAACTAGTCAAGGTCACCCTAAGCAATAATGGCCAACAAAAAATATGCAATAGCAGACATCCTGAGCAGTAATAGACTTGGATTCCAAGTTTATGATATTCTTTACAATTTTTCACTTCTCTATCTATGTTTAATTTCCAGAATGCAGTAGAGAAATTTTTTTTAATTATAAAACATAGATAAAATTAAGGCAAATTGATTACATTCTCTTAGGGTTTATACTAGACATTGCTAGGAATAGCAAACTTCTTATTTCAATCTACCCTATTATCCAGTGGTCTAGATTGTTTGTAGAGTTTGCATGCTTGAGGTCCAACTAGAGTCCATTGATTCATAAGTAATACTACATTCTCTAAAAATCATGTAGTTATTTAGATGTGCATTTTCTTAAAGTGAAACATTTATTTTTAGGCATATAGGAAAGAGCATGAGTTCTTTATGATGTATCCATTTATTTATATAAATTTTAAAAGAACAAACACACACCATGTCACATGTAAATTTTAGTGAGTTAGAATTCACACCCAACCACTAATAGAGTCCAATGATGATGGGTTTCATCTTCATCTGTTGGATCAAATTCCATGAACTTGTTCTATTTGGCAAATATCAGATCCAAGAACTGACGTAGCCTAGAAATTTCCATGTACTTCTATTTGAAGGGTATGACATTGACCAGGTGATACTGGGTGAGGATCTGGCAGGACCTATGCTCCTTGATTGATTGTAGGTTTCATCTTCACACTTTGGTGCATTTACATGACCATGACTTTCATTTCTGGTTGTCAAGTTGTGAGCATACAAGTGAAAACGATTAAACTATTCAAGCATTACATCAACAAATTTCAAAACACGATGAGAGTAGTTGAAGACACCAACAAATATAAAACACACAAGACCAATTTTAGGAACACCAATAATTTTTAAAAGAGATAAATATTTTGTCTACTTTATTTGTGTGTCTTAAAATTTACATAAAATATAATTTCACGTTATCATGGTCTTCATGTGAAGCAATCTCTCTCGATCCAACATCGAGGAGGGAAATACCGCTCCACCCAACCATGATCACAACAATAATTATGTTGATCCCCCACATATAATATCATTGAATGAATTTCAGTGAGCCTTGAGAGGTATAACTCAACCCATGGGGTACTCCTAGAGAAACCCCAACTAGAGAACTATATCTAGGTTCTTCTCATGATAGACATGAGGGGGCTTCAAGGCCCCAATCCTCATATGATAGACATAGGAAATATCAGCCCACTAAGGGGTAAAACATAAGGGTTTGTAGAGTTTTCATGCTTGAGGTCCAACTAAAGGCCATCGATTCATAATTAATACTACATTCTCTAAAAATCATGTAGTTATTTAGATGTGCATTTTCTTAAAGTGAAACACTCATTTTTAGGCATATAGGAAAGAGCATGAGTGCTTTATGATGCATTCGTTTCTTTATGCAAATTTAAAAAGAACAAACACACACCATGTCACATGTAAATATTAGTGAGTTAAGTGAAAACCATTAAAATATTCAAGCATTACATCAACAAATTTCAAAACACGATGAGAGTAGTTTAAGACACCAACAAATATAAAACACACAAGACTAGTTTTAGGAGCACCAAGAATATTTAAAAGAGATAAATATTTTGTCTACTTTATTTGTGTGTCTTAAAATTTACATAAAATATAATTTCACATTGTTATGGTCTTCATGTGAAGCAACCGCTCTCGATCCAACATCGAGGAGGGAAATGCCGCTCCACCCAACCATGATCACAACAACAATGATGTTGAGCCCCCCACATATAATATCATTGAATGAAGTTCAGTGAGCCTTGAGAGGGATAACTCAACCCATGGGGTACTCCTAGAGAAACCCTAGCTAGAGAACTATATCTAGGTTCTTCTCATGATATACATGAGGGGGCTTCAAGGCCCCAATTCTCACATGATAGACATAGGCAATATCAATCGACTAAGGGGTAAAACACAAGGGTTACATCCAGTCACAAACTCACCATAACTCCCAACATCCTTAAATATGGTAGGATAGCCATAGACCATAATCTCATTGGTGCCAATGGAACTCCACAAGATAAGTTATGGAGATCCATACAACTTGATGAGTTGGATCAAGTTTTCTCGAGATCAAATAAAATAATCAATGCTACTACACACTCTATTTTTGGGACTTCATGTAGCCAGCAAATAATAAGGTACACTAATGAGCTGGGAGAATATTTCAAGTACCCCCATAGCATGCACACTACTTTCGATCATGGGGATGCTAAACATAGGTCATTGCATGCTAATCGTGTTGCCCTAATAGACAGAGGTAAAAACATAGTAGGAGATCCTTCAAAGGACCTCTCCATAAGGACTCCTTGTATGGAGCTATAGAGTCATAGACCTTCAATAGCAGATAAATATGATTACATGTGTAGGTTGTATGAAGACACATAATATCAGAAAAAATTATGCCAAAATAATAGGGAAGCATTACGTGCAAAATAAGAGTGCCTCAACATCCTCAAATAGGAAGAAGTATGAACATAAATAAAAATACATGAGCACATAAATGAATAGTTCTTGAAGGAGCAACTCCCCCTAGAGCAAGTGGAGTGTGAGGAATAAGCAAATAGGCTAGATTGAGCCAGTATACATGTAGGTAGTGAGTACTACCAATCCAAAAAATGTGTCATTTTTCAATACGATAGATGCACTAAAAAACTATATGAACACACTCATTGCACATCACATCATGCTTTAAAACACCAACAACACCTAGGGCTAGAGAAAGTGGAGCATGAACAAGAACAGGTAAAAATGGAGGATCGAAAACATATGTATCAAAAACCTACACCTGTAGTCATGGGAGACAAATATAGATGGTAAAAGTGGTAAAATACAAATTTACCTCCCCGAACACCTCGAGAAAACCTTTGAGAACAAGATATCATCTCTTCAAAGGCATACAAAATACTCATCAATAAAATCAAGTCTTTTGTGAAACAAGAAATGATTGTCCATAAGCCAACCCTAAGCAAGATACACAATTAGTCTTTGTGCCTTTCAATACCAAGTCTTGCTTATCCTAGATACTTCAATATGACTAGGTTAGATAAATTTAAGGGAGAGGAATATGCACAAGAGCATGTGATAAATTTCATGAACACGTGCTTCCAACTCCAACACAATGATGCCTTGATGTTAAGAACATTTATCATGAAATTCTTAGGTGTAGCAACTGAGTGGTTTAATCAACTATCCAAACATAGCATCATCATTTTTGAGCATTTGGTGGATGCATTCCTTTAACACTTTTTTTTTGGCATCAAGAAAAAAACTAATCTATTTGGATTTTCTAATCTAAAGCAATATGATGACAAGCTAGTCATGGACTATAGGAATATATCGATAAAACTAATGGTAAAAGTACCCTTTTTTGTTTCCATTACTGAGATCACTTGAATGTTCACTAAGAGTTTAGATAAGCATATATTATTGCTCTTGCAGCTACAACAATATGGATTATTTTAGAAAGCCTTGGCACAAGCAAAGTTGATAAATAATATCAAGGTTAAATAAGATCTAAATCTCTACAAAAAGAAATATTGGAACAACAAATATAACAACCAAAATCAAAAACATCAAGAGAAACCTTCTCTAGTCAATCATGTTTTACTAAATACATTCTCTAGCGAAACCTTCAAGGGAGGAAATAGCCAAAAATCATAGAATTACCAAGCTCAACCCCCTTGTCCAACTACAACCAAAATAACAACCAAGACCAAAACATGTAACGCTGACCACCTCAATATTTTACACCTTTTTCAGAATTGATGGCATCAATCTTTAATCAACTAAGTGAGTCACTAAGACTCGGATTACCTAAGGTACAACTTATTGACCCTAACTACCCCAAGCCCAAGGGATATAGGTATGATAACTATTTCCCATACCATAGACAACAGGGGTATGATATTAAAGTGTGCATAAATTTCAAAAATATTGTACAAAACATGATCGATAAGAGTGATCTTCAAGTTGATAATCCACTAGAACATAAAAATAAATATATGGATATATTTAGAAACTTGTTGCCAAACCATGAAGCCCCTAGAAATTAGGACGCCCAATTAAATCAAATTTGAGTTAAACCTTCCATCCATTGATTCATTAGAATGGTAAGTAGTCAACATGGCTATAAGAAACTGGTGATACAACTAGAGCCTCCAATGGCTCCTATTTGCATCCTAGCTACACCTCAATGGAAACTAGTGCAAAATAATCTTCCAATTCAACCAGCGTAACCTGTGATAACTATTAAGAATAGAATTATGTAGAGTCTCCAAAAAACACTGGCTAAGTTATCAATATACAATCTCATTCAACAGTCACCCAGACACAAGGAGACCCTAATAGAAATTTTAAAATCAATTGAGCTATAGCCCCAGAACCTAAATGTATTTACAAACTTTATGGGGAAATTACAATAGTGTCAAGATCCCATGATTCATTTTTACGATTACAAAATAAAGGTATTCCCTACTACCATATCAAACCCACCTCTACACATCATCACATGTATCAATGACATACCTTTCAAGCAGGTTTTAATTGACATTGGCTCATCAATTAACATAATAACAACCAATACTATAGGGTACTTGATGATTCCTTGGTCAAACATCATCCCTACCTCCTACACATTGAGAGCATTCAATGATGCACTATGCTCCATAGTGGGTACAATCATCCTAGCTATTCGGGTGGGGCATAATACCATCCATATGATGTGTCATGTATTGGATGGGGGAATGTAGTATAATATCCTCCTAGGACATCCTTGGATAAGGGACATGCAGTGTGTTCCTCGATCTTGCATAAATGCATTAAATATGTGCACGAGGGATAGGTACATGTGGTACCATTAGATGAAGAGTCATTTAAATATGTTCATCAGGTTGACTTATCAAGGGATTTTGTCCTTCCATATGCACACCTATACATTATTCCATCATCCCTTACCACACAACCTCGAAGACAATCTAAATCAATGTAAGGTAACCCATCCACATCGGTGCCACCTCCAACTTCTAAAGCTACTGGAACTTTTGAGAAATCCACAACATCTAAGGTAAAATACTCTCAAAAACTAAAAGCACCCTTGGTGGAGGAAAGACCTAAGGAATTCCCAACCATAGCAATAGTGGAAATTCCAAATCCCATGGATAAGGAATATTCCCAAGACATAGTCGAGGAGGTGCCTCAACCTGCATCACCTGCATCATCATTAGCGTCATCTGCACCCCAAGTGACAGTTCACTTAGCCAACATAATACTAGGTGAATATCTTGTGCATAATGTTACTTTCACTCCAATTATTGAGTCTGCACATGACATGGGATGACCAAGAATCCTAAGTTTATAGGAATAGTAATACCATTGGGGATCCCTCCTAACCAGACCAATTTCATTTATTCTGGTTTGGATTGTACCCATGATGCCTCAAAAATTTAAGAGGATGAGGATGAACCGTCCACCATGAGTGTTCATTACTTGTCCACTCATGATTTTGCTCTAAGATATTTTAAATACAATCATTGGCATGGCTATGGTTTAGGTCTATATGAGCAAGGATGATGAAACCCAATTAAACCATGATATTAGTTACCTACTGATAGGTCTAGCCTACTATATTATATACAAAGCTATGATGATTCATTGGCATCATCTCTAGATAGGTTGAGCTTAGGGTTCAAGGAAGACATCGAATAGAATATCTATAACCCAAACATAAGCTACATGGATGATAGGTTGGTGACCATGGTCACTATAGAACCTCCTGTTGTGTATCATTTGAATTTCTCTCTCAACGCTACCCCATTACGAATCATTCTATGGGAATATGAACCAAGCTACGGTTATGAACAAGAGTATAATGATTACATAATATATCATAGTGATTATGAGGATGAGACTAAATTTACCTACCTGGGGCCTTGGCATTCACGTCACCTTACGAAGCTAGTGGATATGAATGATGGATATTTTATAGATGATAGTTATTATGAGTATGAGACCGAGATGGCCTACCTTGGACCTCAATACTTACATCATTATAATAAACCATTTGACATAGATGATATGTATCATAGAGTATATCCTGGCCCTCACCTCAAGGGGAGACCATCCAATTCATATGTGATTTATCGTATGGTGTTCCCCTATCCTCCTACATTTAGATAGCTATTGCAACTAAATGATCCCATATTCCTATATTTTTATAGACTGAATCCTGATATCCCCATACCCATAGAGCCACATCTTAGGTATGGAATGTAAATCAACAATGCAGAGTTACACACATGTGGTCCTAGAGATTCCATTTCATCCATCAACATGATCTCCATTTATTTGACCACTCTAATCCACAACCCAAACAATCCCACTAAACCATTGTATCTTAAATTAGATGCTATTGATTGAGATCATTTTGATTCACCCTTAGAGCCTAAATATTTATTCCCCAATGAATAAATACTACAACCATTTCATTTTGCACTAGGCTCTGCACATGATGTTTGTCATGTTGGTTTTGACCCTGATTTAGTTGAACCTTTAAACCCAGTGGATGACATCCACTTGATCCCCACTCCTCACCAGCTTGAGGAGGGGTCACACATATCAATAGAGGAAACATTCAAGGTGGACATCAGCAATGATCCTTCTAATCCAAAGAAAGTTAAGTTTGGAGAATGCTTATCTCCAAAAGAACAAGCTACCATTATACCTATATTGAAAGAGAGACCTAATCTCTTTGCTTGGATCTAAAAAGATATGTTGGTTTTAGATCTAAAATTTGTTGCCCATAATCTTTTTCTATATATTGCAAAGAAATTGGTCAAGAAAAAACTCAGGAAGATGCATGCAACCATCACTTTAATTGTAAATAATGAATTACAAAAGCTATTGGATGTAGTCTTTATTACCCCCATCGACCATCTGGAATGGGTATCAAACATGGTACCTATACGAAAACCTGATGGAAGAATATGTATTTGCATAGATTTTAGAGATCTCAATAAGGCAACAGTGAAGGATTCATTATTGTTACCCAACATAGATGCTCTTGTATATGCAACTACAAGTTATGAGATGATCTCCTTCATGGATGGTTTTTTTGGTTACAATCAGATTCAGATTAGACCTGAAGAATAGCATAAAACTACATTCACCGCTCCACGGGGGATATTTTGTTACAAATTCATACCATTCGGTCTTAAAAATGTTGGTGCCACATATCAGTGAGCCATGACATATATTTTCCATGACTACATGCATAAAATCTTATAATATTATATTGATGACTTACTGGCCAAGTTATTACTACATGAAGAACATGCTAAGGTCTTGATAAAGGTCTTCAATTGCTTGATAGAGCACAATGTCAAGTTGAATCCCAAGAAATGCATCTTTGATGTAACTTCAGGAAAACTCTTAGGATTCATTGTTTCTAAATGAGGGATCGAATTCAACCCATCAAAGGTAAAGGCTATCCTATAAATGGCCCCACCCACTAAAATCAAAGAGCTGAGAAGCCTACAGGGTAAAGTAGCACCCATAAAGCATTTCATCGTACAACTGTCGAACAAATGTTGACCCATAAATTGATTGCTACACAAGGTGGTCCCATTCCATTGGGATTAAGAATGTCAACAAGCCATTGCTGAGATCAAATAATACCTAGCAACACCACCAGTACTAGCTCCACCAAGGATAGATGTGCCATTTTTACTCTATATATCTTCTACCGATTTTTTTTAGGCACCATATTGAACCAAAATAACATGCAATACAAAGAACAAGCGATATAATATATCCCCCACACCTTGTTGAGTTACAAGCTAGGGTATGTATACATAGAAAATATGTTCTTAACAATGGTCTTTATGACTAATAAGTTTTGCCTCTACATGCTGAGCTACACAATGTATGTGATATCAAAATAGAATCCTTTATAGTATATGATGAGCAAGACATATCATAATAAACGTATTGCAATGTGGATCATGCTATTGATAAAATTCAATTTGGAATTCATAAGCCAAAATTTCACCAAGGGACAAGTCATAGTTGATCAACTGGTAGAGGCACCTCTTGAAAATAATATACCTCTCATCATAGAACTTCTCAATGATGCAGTATTTATATTATTGGAAGCACCCAAACTTGAAGAACGTAATAATAAAGTTGACATGACTTATTTCTTTGATGGTTCAAAGTGTTAGCAAGGGGGTGGTGCATGGATTGTGTTTTTCATGTCATAAATTACTCCAATGCCCTTGTCATTTAATATAGATTTCCCTTGCACAAATAACAATGTTGAATATGAGGCCCTAATCTTGGGTCTTCAAATAGCAATCACTATGAATATTAAAAAGTTAAATATATTTGGATATTTCCTTCTCATCGTTAACCAAGTTAAGAAAATATTTTAGTGTAGGTGCCTAATCCTGAAAGCTTACAAATATCTTGTTGACATTTATCTAGCCCAACTAGAATGGTATAACATCAAGGCAGTCCCTCATACGTCCAATAGATTTACGAACACTATGGTATCTTTGGGATCATTGATCCCTCAGAATCCATCTATTGATTTCACTACCATTCATGTGAATATGCTCTCGCAATCAACAATGAAACGTGAGGCTTTTGACAACCAAGAATCAATCAACATGATTCATATAGAACTAAACCATGAGTGGTTCTAAAAAGCCAAGGACTTTCTAAAGAAAACACCTTAGGGATATTTAATCTTGTAGGGTCCTACGGTGAATGGTACCATCATTCACCATAAGGTTTTTTCTCAATATGTATTTGTGCACATCGAATTGCAAAGAGAACAAGTCATCTTATCTGTTGAGGTTGTAGCTTATCAAGATTGGCTAGGCCAATTACAATATTTCCTTAAGCTTGGAATCATCCTACAGGGATTATTGCATGCTAAAAAATGAACATTCAAACAAAAAAAACAAGGTATGTCTTTCTAGGAGATATATTGTATCGTCAAAACTATGATGGAGTCCTCCTTCATTGTTTGAGCCCTAAGAATCAACTTGGATAATTTCATAAGCTCATGATGGTACATGCAGTGGCCATTTTAGTGATATGGCCATAATCAAGTGCATCCTTTGAATGGGTTATTATTGGCCCACCATAGAAAAGGATTGTTGTGAATATGTTAGGAAGTGCACTAAATGTCAGCATCATGTGAATCTGATGTACCTACTATCATATGCCTTACAACCCATTCATGTGGCTTGGCCATTTTCTCAGTGGGGTTTCAATCTAATTA
Organism: Wollemia nobilis; assembly: GCA_028583015.1. Lineage (NCBI taxonomy): Eukaryota > Viridiplantae > Streptophyta > Pinopsida > Araucariales > Araucariaceae > Wollemia > Wollemia nobilis. The sequence goes on from JAQPPZ010017221.1 coordinate 6,033,994, forward strand.
GGAAGTTATCTCCCCCATTTTTAGGCTAACACACATTTATCTTAACAATCATTGAGTACTTCACCAAATTGGTGAAAGCATTCCCCTTAACGTCAATGATAGGACCACAAATTACAAATTTCATACTTCACAATATCATCTATCACTTTGGGATCCCATTCAAGATAAATTTGAATAATGCTCCTTAATTTAAAAAAATATATGCAAGGCTTTAATGTCCAAATATAACATTCAACACAGTTTTACAAAATGATATTATCCATAAGAAAATGAGCAAGTAGAAGCCTCAAAAATATTGTAGCCATCTTAAAGAATATGATAAAATAAAATGATAAGGATTGGTATCTGCAGTTGTCTCTTGCATTATGGGCTTACAGAACTAGCATGCAGACACCCACTGGGGCAACACCATTTTTATTGTATATGGTATTGAGTCCATTATGCCCTTGGATCTATAAATTCCAATATTATGCATCGCATTGAAAGAGTTTATCGATGATGACACTGCACGAAAATATCACCTTGATCAATTGAACCTTCTTAATGAACATCGTATCAATGCTCTTGATCATCTCCATGTTTACCAATATTTTTTAACATGAGATTATAACAATAAAGTCCACCTGAGATAATTTAAGGTTGGGGATCTTATGCTCAAAGAGAACCAATAGAATTCAAACCTATCGTTGCAACTATGAGACAAATTTATAGCCAATTGGATAGGTCCTTATATCATATCAGAGAATATTGTACCTAGAAAACATCGCTTAATATCATTAGAAGGTGTTGAAGAGCCTGATCCTCTCAAAATTCTTCATCTAAAGGCATTTTACACATAAAAGCAACAAAATTTAAAAAAATTTAAAAAAAAAATTCAAAAACAATTGAAAAATCAAAATTCAAAAATAATTTAAAACACAAAAACCAAACAAATAAGAAAACATCAAAATAAAAAAGCCCCATAGGCATCTTAATCCCTTTGGTCAACTCACAAAACACCCCAAAGGTACCATTAAGCCCTTTGGTCAACTCATAAAAAACTCCAAAGGTACATTAAGCACTTTAGTCAACTCACAGAAAGCCCCAAAGGCACATTAAGCCCTTTGGTCAACTCACAAAAAGCTCCAAACGTATATTAAGGCCTTTGGTCAACTCACAAAAAGCTCCAAAAGTTATTTAAGCCCTTTGGTCAAAAATAAAACACAAAAAAAATAGATTAAAAACATTAAAACACAAAAATATCTGCATCTTACATTTTGCATTTGCATTCAAGTAATTGTATTGCATTAGGCATGTTGCATCCATTGCATTCACATTAGGATAGACTGTGTTTTCAATCTTGTAAATGGTGCCACATATATGAGTAACTGTATTTTTCAACACAACCCCTTCCTATGGTTATGAGGAATATAATAAGATTTTCTAATCATTCAGCCATACCTAGTGATCTTCTCAGATTTTGTAGAAAGCTATCTTTGCTTTTCTAGATAAGGTCTAGTTTTTATAGCACCTATATCAAAATCCCATCACTAATTAAACACATTAATAATACTAATTAGGACAAAGAAATATGAATACTATGAAGTGATCCTAGTCACCTTAAGTGAAAGGTTTTTGACTTGCTCATCTTGTGATGTGCATGGTCTAGAGTGTTGATCATTGAAAAAATGGCAAGTTTCCCCTACCAAAAAATGCCCTTGCTTTCATACAAAATAAGAAAAATTCCACAATCAAAAGCAAAATCCCTTGCTCAAAATAAAAGAAAAACATAGTTCAAAATAATTAATGATTTCCATCATTAAACACGAGCAAGTATCCCCAAATAAATATAAAGTAAATAAGGGGATGAAGAGCTTGAATCCCTAGAATGGTCACTACTTGAAACCATAGAGTGATCCCCAATATAGCAATGGGTTGAATGAATCCCACCTAGCATTGGGATAAGCTCTAATAAATTTGAAAAAATATCTAGCTTCAGGTATCCTGTATCACCTAAATGGTTTAATCCAAATGAGTCCAACTTAGGATCATGATGAGCATTTGGTGATCCCCAATACAGTAATGGGCTAAATGAATCTTGCCTTACATTGGGGTAGGCTTATGTATCTCTAATATATTTATTCGCACACATAGGGATAATGAATATCTTGGTCTTCATAACAAAACTCTATCTTTCAGGAGTCCTATATGGTAATTATACAACTTTTGATCAATCAACTAGGGTGTTTGAGTCTCATGGAAAAACCTCAAAAATCCCCTCATAGAAAAAAAAAAAACATTTTATCAATCAAATCATCAACTTTCTTTATGAGTTTTTGTTCATTAAAGGGTGTGCATTAAAGAGGTTAGATACCGAATAAATATCAGCAATGATATTTAGATGACCACTGACTATTTTGTACATATCTTTTAATTTGAAGAAACTATAAATAAAGCACATACATATCACATCATCTCATCTCACATTTGGATGTTTAAATGATTAATTATTATGTTAATAGATTATTTACATTCATGATTTTTATACATTTTATGGTATCATCTATTATATTGTTAAAAACACATTACATTCATCCCTTATGTTTTAAGTGATTAAAGCATACTGGTTCATTTACATTACATCACCATCATGTAAATATTGCATTTCATACATTGCATTCACCATAACATACCAATATAAGATAAATGCATAAACAATTGAAACAAATTAAACATGCATTTAATAATCACCATTACATCCATATATGCATACATAGTAGTCTATCTACACATCTAGATCACATAATCTAACCATACATAGATAATCTAGCTAGTGCATGCCATTGATACATCACATCATATAGTAATAATCAAATCATATAAACATGGCATCCATATACATCTCAATAAACATTAAAGCACAAACACATGATACACATAACAAGATGTAAATATAATATCATATATGTGTGTCCAATGTCAAGTGGATATAGAGGTACAAAAATGCCCATAGGCTAAAACTATGTAGGCCATCCGACCTTACACTCAAAAATAATACAATAGGCCAAGAGCATCATCAATATGGGCATGCATCGCTAGTATCACCACCCTCTCCACCCTCTCTGCAAGGTGGTCTAGAGCTAGTACCTATAGTCCTCTCTATCCGGGCTCCTATCCTGTGGTTGGGTTGTACTGATGACTACCCTAACTCACTATGCCTACTTTGATGTGAGCCCCCTACTATAGACCTCTCTTGAGGAGTTCCACCTAGTGTCTTGATCTGGAGTTATAGAGAAATAATTAACCCAACATCATTCATAATTTGAGACTCATACTCCTCTAGTAACCCCTAAAAGCATCTAATCTCTACCCTTGGGCCTAAACCTGTTGGCCCATTAGTAGTTAGAGTGACTAGTACAACCTGTGATCGAATCCCTCTCTATAGTAAGCTACTCTATCATAAGTAGCCCTGAGTAAACCTATGCCTAGACGGTGGTCTTCTCCTCCTCATACCCACATCATGTGGCTTGCCCTACTGATAGTTGGCTCTCTAAGGAAGTGATAGAGGTGTCTCGCTCCAAGATCTATTAATGATTCATCTGAAGCTCGACCTCAATTTTATGAATTTAGGCCCAAAGAGGAGACTCTTGCTCCTCTAGAGCTATGTTATCCTTGTCCTCAAGTGCTACTTGCTCCTATATAGCTTTCTCCCACTCCTCTATCCTAGGCTACACCCATAATGCATCAAGATCCTCCTCAGGAGTAGCATCATGCTTGGCTCAACCCAAGATATCGTCACCCTGCCATAGTCATGTAACCCACCACTGGGTATATGCCTCTATCATATTGATATCTAATACATTGGTATAAATTGCAGTAGGATCTACCTCCTCTAAAATAGCTATAACATGGGGTATGATAAGGTCCTTCTTTATCAAAATCCACCAATACAAAACTAGATCTAGTGGGATGTCCTACTATATCCCATATTGTCTAGTCACCTAAGGCAATTAGAAGTACTCTCTGATACCTACCTTGCAACCGATAATCCATCGATTACGTTGAGTCCAAGCTAAAACCTTGTATACCCTACGCCATGGTGGGTAATATGCATAAGACCTCCAAATGATATCTTGTGCTTGTAGCCCAGTCAATGTACCTACATAGTGTGCTAGGCTCCTGCATGGCAATGACTCTATCGCCACTCTACCTCCCATGACCATATTACCCCATAACACTAGGATTTGGTTGCTATGGAGGCAATATCTTGGGGTAGCCCTATTTGGAAGTCTACTCTGATGTTATTCCATCCCTAGATCTATAATAGTAAGATACATGCTATGCTTTACCAACCCCACAATTAAATCTTGTATAGCTCATCATAGAGCTATTCTAGAAGGGTACTTCCCTAAGCCATGATGATGGGCTCTATGTTGTCCATCAAGTACTAAATCATCTCCAAGAGGTTCCATGGGAACCTCACTCCAAAAGTATCAAGAAGAAGCACATTATAGCTAACATGCATCAAACATTCTTGCTACATTGATAAAACATGAGCTCTATATCATCAGGTGATAGGAACTCCACCATGCTGGATGTTGCCCAAGGCTATCTATGCCTGATATCCAAAGACCATGGCAAAAAATGCTAGTATCTATTTAGTAGGGGATGATACGATGGCCTATCCATCAAATGGGATCCTAAATATTCTATAAACATCCTCCAAAGTGGTGGTCATATCACTGGTAGAGAGATGGAAAGTGTTCATCTAGTAGCCCCATCTATTGATCAATGCTATAAGGTACACCTGATCTGACATCATTTTTTATAGGCGAGCGATATACATCAGCCCTCGTTCATCAAACCAATACCAATTTGCATGAACCATGAGGAGCATAATATCAATGAGCAATTCAAGCTCCCGAGCCCATGAAGACAAGAGCTAAAAGTGCAAAATAAATGCCTAATTAGATGCACTTACACTAAAAACATCAATAAAATTAAAAAATGGTGCAAAATTAATCTAAATCACTTAAGGGCACAAATAACTGAAGAAAAATCACAAAAACATACAAAAAAATAAAAAATGCATTCAAAAAAATCCAAAAAATCAATTAAGTTGAAAAAACAAATAAATTTCAAAACTTTCTATATAATTTAGCAGTTTCTTAGGGTGACAGTGATCGCTACTGTGACCATTGAGGTCAATAGAATCTAGTCATAAATGGTTAAAAATTTAACCGTTAGGAGTCAAACTAGCCATCCTCAGTGACAACAACCCCTCTTTGTAAATTATGGGTTGCCCTGAGCGATAGCAGCCATGAGGCGACATGCCAATGGTATCCACCTACACCCAAAAATCTAAAAAAATTAAATAAATGCTAAAAAAAATAAGGACCCACCTACATTGGTCTAAATCTAAACCTATCTATGGGTGTGGTTCATTACCAATGAGTTTAGTGTGATTCCATGAAGCTCCGACTCCTTTGTTCATGGATGCCTCACCTTACTCTATCATGGTGTCAAGTAAACTATCAGCATTTTGAGTCACTATCTCACTCTCTCACCTTAGAGATCAAATTGCAAAATGATAGCTAGAAAATAATGAAATTCAAAACCCTAATTTTTCTTTTAATAATTTTTAGTTTTGTTGTGGCCGCTATTTGTGTGAGTGGCTAGAAAGTGTGGTCCGTTGATACCGATAGTGACCACAAAATTGCAAAACTAGGTTGTTGATGTTGATAGTGGCCAGAAAACAATAATAAAAGCATTATATTTCTTACCATGATGAGTCATAAAATGGACAATTAAACATCTATAATAGTCTAGAATCATTAAAAATTGCAAAATAACCATAAAAATCATAAAATCAAAATTTTACAAACAATTAAAAATAATAATAAAAAAAATAACAAAAAAATCAAATAAACAACAAAATTTCAAATACATGTCATATTCATTTATTTACTCTATACACTTGGCGGTTTTAGTGACTTCCACTCCATGCAATTCGACAAGATGAATAAATTATCATAAGATCATTTGTGGTAAATTCATCATTGTTGAATTGAAACGCTTCACTTCAATTCCAAAGAAGGCTATGGTGGTCGGACTGTCCCATGAGAACACATAATTTTTAGGAGACTACTCAATTGGGCATATCTACCGACCATATGACTGATCTTAGACCTTTCCAAGATCTACCAGTGGTTCTAACCACTCATTAGAGGTAGTTTTGACCTATTCAAGCATAGTCATTATTGTCCAAAGTGGTTGTCAACCCAACTGTTGAAGCTCAGATTGGCTATGAGCTAGCTGCTATTGTGGACAGTGGCTAGCATTGAGACACAAACTAGCCATGAATATGGGGTATAATCATGCATGGTCACTAAAATTTCATTGGATTTGAGCAATTTTTTGCATTGATATCCCAAATTTCCTCCTAACTACCACTCCCATGCAAGTATGAAACCAGATCTTTTCCTCCAATGGCCAGTTTCATGCAAATATGAATCTTGGATTCTCCAAGAAGCCAAGATCTAGAATTTTGGAGTCCTACATATGCACCCTCCTAGTAACAAGTATGGGTCCAATTGGTATGCAACGAAGCTCTGTTCGAGTGAGCAGCAAGTTGACAACCCTTGAGGAGAGTCGAAGTGCTACAAATTTTGTAGATTGTCAAGCTTGCAACTAGCCATGGAGCTTTCGAAGGACTGAGAAGCATACATCACAAATTTACACTAATCTGATGTGAATCCCCATGATTTTCACTGCTAATCCATCTATGGAAACTAAGGCAATCCTTGAACATCAATTCGAATGAATAATTGAGTGTCACAATCCCTAATTTTTGAGGTAAAATATCATAGTTAGTGATCGATGTCTTTGATAGTGGCCTATAGGATTAGCCACTCTGAGCTATGGTAGCTAGAGTTTGAGTCATCATTTCTTGAGTTCTTAGCGTAGATTTCCTATTACTTATATTTTATAAACTCATATTAGAGTAGATATGTCCTTTCCATTGTATTTATACGGTGATTTCCTAGTTATTTATGCATTGTTGCTTATATTTACACCTTTATGCTTTTATCATGCTTTCATGCCACTTCATGCAAAATCCTTAAAACAAACCTCATCACAAGAGGATGCATATGCTATTGATGTGTTTTATGGTTTCTTTGTGTGCAGGTGATAATATCTACGAAGGGCAAAACCATATCCAAGGACCTTCCTCCAAACGAGAGAGAAGGAGGCACCAAGAATAAGCCCTCAATCAATTCATGTCAAATCCAAAGAATCTGTGGAGTGCACCACCCTGTTTAGGGGTTTCAAAACATTGTAATCATTGTATCACGATAGTGGTATCCCTAAGATGGACCTACTTGTAAATAAATTTTAACATGAATTAATAAAGGAAGCTTCACATTTCTGTTATTTCATTGTTATACATATTTATTTATTTTATCTTCGATAGAATTATGTAAATAGCTAAGTTGCATGTTTTCTATAATCATACACTTAAACCCTAATCTAGAACAAACTCCTAATCTAAATATGTACCCAAGTATGGTACATTGACATATACCAATAATGTAATATATTCCAACACCCTCCTACATTACATTATTTTGTTATTGAAGACTTTAGTCTTCACTATGGATCTTCATCTTGGCTCTGGAACTTGAGATCTTCTTTTCTACTTCTTCATTTTGCTTCTTGTATGTATCTTGATCAAGTAAATAATTAGTATCTTCATAAAATACTATGTTTTTTGAAAGAGATTTAACTTCATGTTCATCTGTAGGTTCTTCCAATTATTGAATTTCTTGAATCTATTAAACTAAATTTCCTTTTTGTTTCCCTTCTCTATATCATAGTTGAGATGATTGTATTGATTCTAAGAAGTATATGGATGCCAAAAAAAATTCTTATGTGTATTATATTTATTTTGATATTATCTAGGTTGGAATGACCTATTTGATTGGCCTCCAAAATTTATTTGGTTTCCTTGATATTGATTTCTTGGATTGAATCTAATTGGTAATATGTCCTTTATTTTTCATACTTGACAATATATTTTATTCCATCTTGATCTATCCTTTGAGAATGAAGCAACATTTCCTTGTGAATTATCTTTTGAGACTAATGCATTGTTAGTACTTTCATCTTTCACTGAATTTTCTACCTCATATTCTTGCAGTATATTGACTGACTCATTAAATAATGTATCTTTACTTATAATTTGTAAAGATGTGACTAAATGCTTCTAGCTTTCTTGAAGTGCTCTCAGTATCACTTGGAAAAGAAACTTGTCTTCTACCTTTCTCCTAAGGTTAACAATTTTTTTTTTTTATATTTGTTAACTTCCTTAGAAATAGTTCTATACTTTCACCACTATTAATTTTTAGAGAATGCAATTGAGTTTGGAGATTCAAGATAGTGGCTTTATTACTTCCTTCAAATATCCTAGCTAAAGTTTTCCAAGCTTCTGTAGAAGTTGTTTTTGAACTAATGTATGGTTGTATTTCATCTATAATTGCAAATGTTATTATGATAAGTTCTTTTGCTTAATCTTCTTCATACTTTTGAATTTATCTAGCATATGTAGTAGGTTTAGTTTTTTCTCCTTTAATTATATCCCAAAGCTTTTCAACTATCAATATTGACCTCACTTTGTTTTTCCATGAAGTTTAATTAGGTCCTTTAAGAAGTTGGTATTCTAAAAGTATGAATTTATCTGTTTTCATGATTATACTGGTAGACTACCTTATATTTCCCTAGTTTTGAGTATTTGACCAAATTTGATAATATTTTTTAATCCTCAAGTTTTTTAGAATAGCTTGTATCTCCCAAGGGTGTTGAATATAAAATGGTTTTTATAAAGTACTTATCTTTCTTATTTTTCCTTTGAGTTGAATCCATTTTGTCTCCCTAATGTTCAACTATTGTTATTCACCTTATTTCTCCCAATTTTTGAATAAAAATCTAAAGATAATTTTAATGCAATTTCAATTGGTAAAATTTTCTATCTTCAATATCTTTAAGTTGGATTCCTTGTCTCATTAATTTGAGCAAGAGACTGATTCTAATGTAGTTTTCCAACTTTTAAAAAACCTCTGTTTATATTATGTCTCTCAATTTTCAATAATATGGTTTCTAAATATCAAGAGACTAATTTGGTGTTGAACTCCTTATCCCTAATTAAAAATTTAGAACATAAGGATATTTGTAAACTTAATATTTCAATTTCTATGTAAAAGTCCTTATGCCTCCATGTCAAATTATTTGCAAATATTTTATGCTTGAATTTCAAATAAATTAAATCCAAAATATTTCAAATTAAATCCTCCTTGCTTCAAAAATCTTTCAAATAATTTAACAAATCATCTAAGGTTATAGTTCATCAATAAAATTTCTTATATATCCCTTCATCTGATTAATTTCAAGCATGATAGATTATCTAGGCTTAACCTTAGCATTAATATTCCTTATACCTCCTTGACCTTTATGGAAAATGTAAATTTATTTAAATAGTTTATGTACATTCTTTATTATGGTGTGCTACATATTTGGTCTACTTCTCCTTTGACTTATTTTCTTTGCAACTTGCACTCTAATTTAGGTGTTGTCCACTTCCCAGACTTCAATGCAAAAATAGTGTGGATATAATGGTCTTCCTTATGGTTGGCTAGTTTCTCTTACCTTTGAATATGCTTGTATGACTTATATTTCATGCAAATAAGACATTTAACTTCCTTTAGAGTTACTTCAGTACTATGTGAAGAACACAAGATTATACTGAGAGGGGAGGTGAATAGTATAAGACCACTTTTTACTTTTTATTTTCCAAATTAATATTATGCAATGTATCAATAGCAATATCAATATCAATAATCAAAGAAATGCATAAATCACCACATACAATAGAGACACCAATTTAATGTGGTTCACCCAATGTGGGCTACTCCACGGGGAAAATATTTTACTAAAATTTTCTCAACAAATCTCTTTGAAAACCTTTCTCTATTACAATGTTTATGGACCTCTATACAAATGAGACACCAATACCATAATCAAGTTTTTAGATCTTTATCCATAAAATACACCAATATCCTAACTTGGTTCATGGATATCTATCCATAGGAGAACTCCTTTCTCCTTTTCTTTGGCTAGTTATTTTCTAGAAGAACTGTTCCATCCATTGCATTGGCTAATGGATATCTATCCACTGAAGAATCCTATCCTCACTCAAAATACCTATCCTCACCACCCTAGATAATGGACCTCTATCCACTAGAGACTATCATCCTCTATAATATATCACCTCCAAAGCTTGCTCTTAGCTCTGTCTCAAATATGCACTAAACACAATCCTTCGGTCTAGTAAAAATCTACACAATATCTATCTCTGGTCTAGCACAAAACTATCCTCAAATAAGCACCAAAATATATCCTCAAATCTAAACCTAACATAGTCCTTCAGTCTAGCATAAATCTACTCAATATCTATCCTCAAGCCTTAACACAAAGCTTGACTCAATCACAAATAAACTCTGCTAGATCTACCCCAAATCTTAACTCACGATTTGAAAAAATCAATCAATCAACTCTACTCTCAAGTCTTCTCAAAGAATTATCTCAAATATTCCTTGTAATATTCCATAAAAACTCACACTAATCTATCCACAAGTCTTCTCTAAAACTTTTCCAATCTACTCTCAATCTCTATCTTCAAATCTGTATTGTAAGCTTCAACAAAATCTCACACCAATTTGTCCACAAGTCTTCTCAAATACTTGCCTTAAATATGCTCAACAAGTCCTCACTAGAACTTGTCCAATCTGCTCAATAATTCTTCACCAAGACTTGTCTCAAATATTCTCAACAAGTCCTTACTAGAACTTGTCCAATATCATAGAAACATATAGAGAATTGTTAGAGACTCAATATGCTTCACACTCACAACAATGCTCAATCACTTTCACTCTCTCATTTTATCATAGAAACATATATAGAATTGTTAGAGACTCGATATGCTTCACAATGCTCAATCACTTTCAATCTCTTTTTTACCACATAAACAAATAGAGAATTTTTAGACTCAATATGTTTCACACTTACAAACACTCAACCTCTTTTTCAAATCAATTTAGGATATAGAACAATTTGTTTCATAGGAAATAAAACTATCACTTCAACACTTCCACTTGACTAGGCTCGATCAACTCCAGTCAATCAATCACTCAAGAAAACACTTATTTTCTTACAAACCCTAGTCCAAGCATATGAATTGCTCACTCGATTATTTCTAACAATGCTTATCAAAAAACCTCACATAACAATGATACTCATGTTCTTTCACAAACTCTAATTCAATATAGTTCTCAACTTCACATAACAATGATACTCATGTTCTTTCATAAACCCTAGTTCAAGCATATGAAATCTTACTTAATATTTCCAACAATTCTTATCAAACAAGGTTTTTATCATCAAATCTCACTCATAAAACCTTTAACAATCAAACTCAACAATGCTTACCAAACAATCATTTTCACTCCAACTTAGCATTTACAACATCCAATTCAACAATATTTTTCTCACAAGGAATATTTACCCATACCTTTTACTTTGATGGAGATATGTGTTCAAAACCTGTCTTAACCACAATAAAAAATTTCTTTACCAACACTAGGGTTAGGTTACCACAACCTCTCTCAAGATCCCCACACACTAATTTCCTCAAAGATTATTTTTCATACAAAATAATAAATCCTTTGTACACCTTATAATATTCAAAATCACAATATTCAATTTTAATACTTTTACTATAACACTACACTTAACAACAAGTATAGAAATGTCCTTATACACCTTATAATATCCAACTTCATAAACTCTAATCACCAAAAATTTAAATCAAATATTTAATTTTTAATACCCTTATATCTCCCTCAAAAACTTTAATCAAACTTTATTTTTTACAGCAAAGCAACCTCTGAAATTACAACCTTAGCAAGAGAATAAAATTGGCTCATACCTTATTTAGCCTAGCAAAAAACTTTAAAGCTCTTTGGTATATAAAATAAAAGGCTCTCCTCCTTGTCCTATATGCTATAATAAGCAGCCATGAGTCAACCTGTGCCTAGAGGGTTGTCCTCTCCTCCTTATTCCCATGCCATATGGCTTACCCTACTGATAGCTAGCTCTCTAAGGAATAAATAGAGGTGTCTCACTCCAAGCTATATCGACAACCCATCTAAATATCAATCTCAATGTTGTGAAGTTGGGACTGAAGAGGAGACTCCTACTCCTCTGGAGCCACATCCTCCTTGTCCTCAAGTATTGCTTGATCCTTTGTAGCCTACCCAAAATCCTCTATCCTAGGTCACACCCATCATGCATCAATATCACCCTCAAGAGCAACCTCATCCTTGGCTTGACCCAAGATACCATCACCCTATCATAGTCGTGTCACCCACCACTGGGTATACGCCTCTATAATATTGGTATCTACTACATCAGTACCACCTGCAGGAGTATCTACCTCCTTTGAAATAGCTATAACATGGGGTACAGGAAGGTCCTTCTCTGCTAGAATCCATCGATACAAAAATTGGATCCAGTGGGATGTTCTACTATATCCCATATTGACTTGTCACCCGAGAAAAGTAGTACTCTCTGATGCCTACCTTGCAATCGATAACTCATCCATCACTTTAGGTTTAAGCTAAAACCTTGTCTACCTTAGGTCATGTCAGGAAATCTGTATAAGACCTACAGATGATGTCCCACACTTGTAGCCCAGTCAATGTGCCTGCATAGTGTGCTAGGCTCTTGCATGGCAGTGACTCCATTGCCACTCTACCTCTCATGACCATCTTGCCCCATAACACTATGATCTAGCTACCATGGCAGTGATATCTTACGGTAGCTCTACCAGGAAATCTACTTTGCTGTGCTCCAATACCTAGATCTATAGGATCAATTTGCATGCTATGTCCAACCAGCCCCATCATTGAATCATGTACATCTCATCATAGAGCTATTACAGAATGGCACTCCACCAAGCCATGATGATGGGCTTCTCATTGTCCATTAGGTCATGCACCATCACCAAAATGTTCCATGGGAACCTCGCTTCAAAAGTATTAAGAAGAAGCACGTTATAGATAACATGCATCAAAAGAGCTTGGTGTGCTAAGAAAACACAAGCTCTATACCATCGAGTGATAGGAATATTGCCATGCTAAATGTTGTCCAAGGTTGTCTATGTCCGATCTCCAAATACCTTGGCAAAAATTACTAGCCTTTGTGAAGTAGGGGATGAGACGATGGCCAATCCATTGAATGGGATCCTAAATATCCCATAGATTTCCTCCAAAGTGATGGTCATATTGTTAGTAGGGAGATGGAAAATGTTCATTTGGTAGTCCCATCTATGGGACAATGTTGTGAGGTATGCCTGATCCAACATTGTCGTTGGTGGGTGAGGAATGTACATCAACCTTTGTGCATCAAACCAATCCCAATCGGTGTGAACCATGAGGGGTATAATCTCGATGAGAAAGTTAGGCTCTTGAGCCCATGAAGACAAGAGCTAAGAGTGCAAAATAAATGCCTAATTAGAAGCACTTAAACTAAAAACATCAATAAAATTCAAAAATGGTGCAAAATTAATCTAAATCATTTAAGGGCACAAATAAATGAAGCAAAAGCACAACCACATAAAAAAAAATTCAAAAATGCATCCAAAAAAATCCAAAAAATCAAGTTGAAAAAAAACAAATAAATTTCAAGAATTTCTCTATAGTTTAGTAGTTTCTTAGGTGACAGTGGCTGCCACTACAATCATCGAAGTTGACAAAAATTAGCCATCAACGGTTAAAAAATTGACCGCTAGAAGTCAAATTAGTCGTCCTCAGCAACAACAACCCCTATTTGAAAATTTGGGTCTGCCTTGAGCAACAGTGGCCATGAGGTGGCATGCCAAAGGCATCCCCCTATGTCCAAAAATCTAAAAATAAATAAATAAATGCTAAAATGAAGAAGGACCCACCTAAATTGACCTAAATATAAACCTAGCTATGGGTGTGATTTGTTACCAATGATTTTAATGTGGTTCATTTACCAATTTCTTAATTTGATTTATTTTATTGGTAAAATAACAAGTTAGGGTTTGGAGAAATACCCGTGAAGCTCCAACTCCTTCGCTCATGGATGCTTCACCTTGCTATACCATGGTGTTAGGTAAACCGTCAGCATTCCGGATCACTATCTCACTCTCTCACCTTAGAGATCAAATTGCAAAATGATAGTTGACAAATAATTAAAGTCAAAATCCTAATTTTTCTTTTATAATTTTTAGTTTTGCTATAGCTGATACCGATGTTAGTGGCTAGAAAGTATGGGTCACTGATGCTGACAACGACCACAAAATTACAAAACTAGGCCACTGATACTGACAGCAGCTAGAAAAAATTAATAAAAACATTAGATTTCTCACCATGAGGAGTCATAAAATGGATAATTAAACATATCTAATAGTCTAGAGTCATCAAAAATTGGTAAATAACCATAAAAATCATAAAATCAAATTTTCAAAAATAATTAGAAAATAATAATAATAATAATAAATAAAAATAAAATAAAATAAACAACAAAATTTCAAATGCACCTCATATTTAGTTATTTACTTTATACACTTAGCAGTTTTAGTGAATTCCGCTCCATGCAATCCGACAAGATGAATAAATTATCATAAGGCCATTTGGGGTAAATTCGTCATTGTTGAATTGAAATGCTTCACTTCAATTCCAAATAAGGCCATGGCGGTCGGACTACCCCATGGGAACCAAGCATTCATTTTATTTTTTTATGACATATTCAGTAGATTATCGAACTTAGTGATTCAACATAAGCTTAAAATGAATTGCTATCATCTTGATTCGCTGAGAAGGCCACTACTATTAGACTATTGTATGGGATAAAGATGTATAATTACTATTAATGGTTGAAATAACACCTATAATGGGACTTGCCAAATAACAACATAGCAAAACTCTTAAACTATCCAAATCAATTATCCTAGTCAAGCAACTCATTGCTTTATTTATTTTCCTTCCCTCATCGATTCATCGCTTGAGGGGGTAGTCATAATATCAATAATCATAATAAAAATCAACAAAGGATCACTCGATCTTGTCAAATTGCATTCGTCTTACGAATAATTTCTAACAACTATCATAAGCTTACCATTTTTTGGGGAAAAAATTAAATATGATAGTTAAGCTTAAAGTTCTCCTATCACACCAATTGTAGCACTGATGCTACCCGATCACCGCTGGACTTGTGAAAGTTTTTGTAAAATTAAGCCTTCCATTCCATTGGAATAAATGATTCTAATATGTGCATATTTCTCATGATTGGGGCATCTATTGTTGATAAGATCAATTATCATCATACACCCTACAGTATGGCCCTAGGTGGTCTATTTTTACTTAGCACTATGTTTCCCATAGTGCATCACAAAAAGGGGCATATGTAGACACCTAAAATGCATCATGTTTAGGAGACTACTCATATGGGCACATTCACAAACCATATGACTAATCTTGGACCTTTCCAAGAGCTAGAAATGGTTATAACTACTCATTAGAGGTAGTTATGACCTTTTCAGGAACAACCACTATCGGCTAGAGCGACTGCCAACCCAACTGCTAAAGCTTAGAGTGGCTACGAGCTAGCCATTATTGTGGATAGTGGATAACATTGAGACACAAACTGGCCATGAATACGGGTTATAATCATGCATGGTGACTGAACTTGCATTGTATTCAAGTTGTTTTTGGCATGGATCTCCCAAATTTCCTCCTAACGGCCACTCTCATGCAATTTTGGAACTGGGCCTTTCCCTCCAATGTCCAGTTTCATGCAAAACTAAATCTTGGCTTCTCCAAGAAGTGAAGATCTATAATTTGGGAGGCCTACATATGCACCCTCCTAGGAAAAAGTATGGATCTAATTTTTATGTAGCAAAATTCGAGTGAGTAGTAAGTTGACAATCCTTGAGGAGAGTCGAAGTGATACACATTCTGTAGATTGTTGATCCTGCAACTAGCCATGGAGCTTTCAAAATATTGAGAAGCATACATCACAAATTCACACCAATATGATGTGAATCCCCATGATTTTCACCACCAATCCATCTTTGGACACTAATGCAATCCTTTAACATCAATTTGGATGAAGAATTGAGTGTTGCAACCCCAGGTTTGTGAGGCAAAAGATCATAGTTAGCGGTCATTGTCTTCGATAGTGGCCTGTAGCCTCAGCCGCTCTAGCATCTAGAGTTTGAGTCATCATTTATTGATTTCTTAGCATAGATTGTTTATTACTTCTATTTTATCAACTCATAGTAGAGTAGATATGTCCTTTCCATTGTATTTATATGGTGATTTCCTAGTTATTATGTATTTTTGCTTATCTTAACACCTTTATGCTTTTATCATGCTTTCATGCCATTTCATGCAAAATACTTTAAAAAAACCTCATCATGAGAGGTTACATATGCTATTGATGTGTTTTATGGTTTCTTTGTGTGCAGGTGATAGGATCTATGAAGGGCAAGACCATATCCAAGGACCATCCTCCAGACGAGGGAGAAAGAGGCGCAAAGAATAATCCCTTAATCAATTTTTGTGGAATGCAAAGAATTTGTGGAGTGCACCATCCCTGTTTAGGGGTTTCAAAACATTGTAATCATTGTACAACGATAGTGGCATCCCTAATATGGACCTACTTGTAACCATATTTTAACATGAATTAATAAAGAAAGCTCACATTTTTGTTATTTCATTGTTATACATATTTATTGCTTTTATCTTCGATATAATGATGTCAATAGCCTAGTTGCATGTTTTATGGAATTGTACACTCAAACCCTAATCTAAGAAAAACTCCTAATCTAAATATGTACCCAAGGTGGTACATTGACATATACCAATAATGTAATATATTCCAACACCCCTCTATATTACATTATTTTGTTATTGCTTCAATATGGATCTTCATCTTGGCTCTGGAACTTGAGATCTTCTTTTCTACTTCTTCATTTTGCTTCCTATCTATATCTTGATCAAGTAAATAATTAGTATCTTCATAAAGTCCTATGTTTGTTGAAAGAGATTTAACTTCATGTTTATCTGTAGGTTCTTCCAATTCTTGAATTTCTTGAATATCTTGAACTAAATATCCTTTTTTTTTCCTTCTCTATATCATAGTTGAGGATGATTGTATTGATTCTAAAAAGTATATGGATGCTAAAATTATTTCTGATGTGAATTATATTTATTTTTATATTATCTAGGTTGGAATGGCCTATTTTATTTACCTCCAAAAAAAATTTGGTTTCCTTGATACTGATTTCTTGGATTGAATCTAAAATAATTGGTAATATGTCCTTTCTTTCTACATACTTGACAATATCTATTATTCCATCTTGATCTACCCTTTGAGAATTATAAGCAACATTTCCTTCTGAATTTTATTTTGATACTAATGCATTGTTAGTCATTTCATTTCTCACTAAATATTCTACCTCATATTCTTGTAGTATATTGGCTAACTCATTAAAAAATGTATCTTTACTTAAAATTTATAAAGATGTGACTAAATGCTTGTAGATTTCTTGAAGTGCTCTTAGGATCACTTGGAAAAGAAACTTGTCTTCTACCTTTCTCCTAAGGTTAACAATTTTTCTTTTATATTTGCTACTTTCCTTAGAAATAGTTATATACTTTCACCACTATTAACTTTTAGAGAATGCAATTGAGTTTGGAGATTCAAGATAGTGGCTTTGTTCCTTCCTTCAAATATCCTAGATAAAATTTTCCATGCTTCAATAGAAGTTTTTGTTGAACTAATGTATGGTTGTATTTCATCTAGAATTGCAAATGTTATTATCATAAGTGTTTTTTTTCATCTTCTTCATGCTTTTGAATTTCTCTAGAATCTGTAGTAGGTTTAGTTTTTGCTCATTTAATTATATTCCAAAGCTTTTCAACTACCAATATTGACCTCACTTTGTTTTTCCATGAAGTGTAATTAGGTACTTTAAGAAGTTGGGATTCTAAAAGTATGAATTTATTTGTTGTCATGATGATACCAGTAGACTACCTTATATTTCCCTAGTTTTGAGTATTTGACCAAATTTGATAAGATTTTTTAATTCTCAAGTTTTTTAGAATACCTTGTATCTCCCAAGTGTTTTGAATATAAAATGGTTTTGATAAAGTACTTAGCTTTCTTAGTTTTCCTTTGAGTTGAATCCCTTTTGTCTCCCTAATGTTCAACTACTATTCTTCACCTTATTTCTCCCTATTTATGAATAAAAAGCTAAAGATAATTTTAATGCAATTTCAATTGGTAAAATTTTCTATCTTCAAGATATTTAAGTTGGATTCCTTGTCTCATTAATTTGAGCAAGAGACTAATTCTAATGTAGTTTTCCAACTTTTAAGAAACATTTGTTTATATTATGTCTCTCAATTTTCAATAATATGGTTTCTAAATATCAAGAGACTAATTTGATGTTGAACTCCTTATACCTAATTAAAAATTTAGAACATAAGGATATTTGCAAACTTAATATGTCAATTTCTAAGTAAAAGTCCTTATGCCTCCATGTCAAATTATTTTCAAATATTTTATGGTTGAATTTCAAATAAAGTAAATGCAAAATATTTCAAATTAAATCCTCCTTACTTCAAAAAGCTTTCAAATTAATTAAAAAATCATCTAAGATTATAGTTCATCAATTCATCTCCCTTCATCTAATTAATTTCAAGCATGATAGATTATCTAGGCTTAAGCTTAGCATTAATATTCCTTATACCTCCTTGACTTATGCAAAATGTAAATTGATTTAAATAGTTTATGTACCTTATTTATTATGGCACACTACATATTCGGTCTACTTCTCCTTTGACTTATTTTATTTGAAACATGCACTCTAATTTAGGTGTTGTCCACTTCCTATACTTCAATGCAAAATTATGTGCATATAATGTTCTTTCTTATGGTTGGTCAGTTTCTCTTACCTTTGAATATGTTGTCCTACCTTCACTTGCATCATGTTCTGATTTCACGAATAGGTTTGTATGACTTGTCTTTCATGCAAAGAAGACATTTCACTTCCTTTGGAGTTACTTCAGTACTATGTGAAGAACACAAGCTTATACTGAGAGGGGGGGTGAACAGTATAAGACCGCTTTTTTATGTATCAATAGCGATATTAGCAACAATAATCAAAGAAATACACAAATCACCACATACAATAGAGACACCAATTTAACATGGTTCACCCAATGTGGGCTACTCCACGAAGAAAATATTTTACTAGAATTTTATCAACAAATCTCTTGGAAAACCTTTCCCTATTACAATGTTTATTGACCTTTGTCCAAAGGAGACATAAATCCCCTAATCACGTTTTTGGATCTCTATCCATAGGAGACACCAATCTCCTTAGCTGGTTCATGGATCTCTATCCACAAGAGAACTCCTTTCTCCTTTGCTCTGGTTGGTGATCTTCTAGAATAATTGCTACCTCCACTGCACTATCTAATGGATATCTATCTACTGAAGACTCCTACCTCACTCAGAAGACATGTCCTCACTACCTTGGATAATGGACCTCTAACCATTGCAAACTGTGATCCTCTATACTTTGTCACCTCCAAACCTTGCTCTCAACTCTGTCTCAAATATGCACTAAACATAGTCTTTCGATCTAGCACAAATTTGCTTAATCTATATCTCTAGTTTACCATAAAACTATCCTCAAATCTGCACCAAACTCTATCCTCAAATCTGCACTAAACATAATCCTTCAATATAGCACAAATCTGCTCAATATCTATGCTCAAGCCTTAACACAAATCTTGACTCAATCACAAATCAACTCTAATATATCTGCCCCAAACCTTAACTCAAGGTTTGAATCAATCATTCAAGTCTGCTCTCAAGTCCTCTCCAAGACTTGTCTCAAATCTGTGTTGTAAGCTTCCACAAAATCTCACACAAATTTATCCACAAGTACTCTCTATAACTTGTCCAATCTACTTTCAATATCTATCTTCAAATATGTATTGTAAGCTTCCACTAAAGTTCACACTAATATGTCCACAAGTCTTATCAAAGGCTTACCTCAAATCTACTCAATAAGTCCTCGCTAGAACTTGTCCAATCTGCTCAACAAGTCTTCATCAGGACTTGTCTCAAATATGCTCAAAAATTCCTTACTAGAACTTGTTCAATATCATGGAAACATATAGAGAATTGTTAGAGACTCACTATGCCTCACACTCACAACAATTCTCAATCCCTTTCACTCTCTGTTTTTATCATAGAAACATATAGAGAATTTTTAGAGACTCAATATGCTTCACAATGCTCAATCATTTTCAATCTCTCTTTTTACCACAAAAATATATAGAGAATTGTTAGAGACTAAATATGTTTCATACTTACAAACACTCAACCTCTTTCTAAAATCAATTTAGAATATAGAACAATTTGTTTCACATAGTTAGAATTATCACTTCAACACCTCCACTTGAATACACTCAATCAACTCCACTCAATCAATCACTCAAGAAAACACTTATTTGCTTACAAACCCTAGTCCAAGCATATTAATCGATCACTCAATTATTTCCAACAATTATTATCAAACATCCTCACATAACAATGATACTCATGTTCTTTCACAAACTCTAGTTCAAGATAATTCTCAACTTCACATAATAATGATACTCATGTTCTTTCACAAACCCTAGTTCAAGCATGTGAAGGCTTACTCAATATTTCCAAAAATGCTTATCAAAAACGGTTTTTATCAACTCTCACTCAAAAAAAAATTTAACAATCAAACTCAACAATGTTTACCAAACAATCCTTTTCACTCCAACTTAGCATTTACAACATCCAATTCTATAATATTTTTCTCACAAGGAAGATTTACCCATACCTTTTACTTTGATGGAGATATGTCTTCAAAACCTGTCTTAACCACAATCAAAATTTTCTTTACCAACACTAGGGTTCGGTTACCACAACCTCTCTCAAGATCTCAATATAATAATTTCCTCAAAGATTATTTTTCATACAAAATAATTAATCCTTTATACACCTTATAATATCCAAACTCACAATATTCAATTTAAATAATTTCACTATAACACTACACTTAAAAACAAGTATAGAAAATTCCTTATACACCTTATAATATCCAACTTCATAAAATCTAATCACCAAAAAATTAAATCAAATATTTAATTTGTAATACCCTTATATCTCCCTCAAAATATTTAATCAACCTTTATTTTTCATAGCAAATCAACCTCTGAAATTACAACCTTAGCAAGAGAATAAAATCGGTGTATACCTTATTTAGCCTAGAAAAATACTTTCGATGGGTTTCAAACACCTAATCTCACCACTCCAAGTGCCTTAGCAAGAAGTGCATCCACCACATGGGCTGCAGACCTCTAGATAAAGTAAAAGGCTAATGCCTTTCCTTTATTTTCCACTAAGCATGCAAACTACTCCAACAAAATCTTCTCCACTACACAAAATGCAAACCCATAGGATTCAATCACTGCATCTCATGCTTGCCAACGACTTGGAACCTCGCTTGCTGCTAGTTGTGCTACAGAGTGCTTTGGGATATAAAATAAAAGGCTCTCCTCCTTGTACTATATGCTATAATAAGTGGCCCTAAGTCAACATGTTTCTGGAGGGTGATCTTCTCCTCCTCATAACCACACCATGTGGCTTGCCCTACTGATATCTGGATCTCTAAGGAAGAGATAGAGGTGTCTTGCTCTAATATCTATTGATGAGCCATCTAAAGCTCTACCTCAATATTGTGAAGCGAGCCTCGAAGAGGAGACTCCTACTCCTCTAGAGCCATGTACTCCTTGTATTCAAGTGTTTCTTGCTCCTCTGTATCCTGCCCCCTCTCCTCTATCCTAGGTTGCACCCATCATGCATCAGGATTCTCCTCAAGAGTAGTCTCATCCTTGGCTTAATTGTAGTTTTCGTCACCCTACCATAGTCATGTAACCCACCACTAGGTATATGCCTCTATCATCTCAGTATCTACTACATTGGTATCAACTGTAAGAGGATATACCTCCTCTAAAATAGTTGTAACATGGGGTATGGGAAGGTCCCTCTCTACTAGAATCCATCAATACAAAATTAGATCTAGTGGGATGTTCTATTATATCCCATATTTTTTGGTCACCCGATAAAAGTAGTACTCTCTGATGCCTACCTTGCAACCAATAACCCATAAATCATGGTAGGTATGAGATAAAACATTGTCTACCTTAGGCCATGTCAGGAAATTTTCATAAGACCTCCATATGATATCCTATGCTTGTAGCCCAGTCAATGTTCTTGCATAGTTTTCGAGGCTCCTACATCCCAAATATGATGTTCTAGGATCTTGCATCCCAAATATGATGTGCTAGGCTCCTACATCACAAATTCACATCAATATGATGTGAATCCCCATGATCTTCACCAATAATCCATATTTGGACACTAAGGCAATCCTTGAACATCAATTTTTATGAATAATTGAGTGTCACAACCTCTGTGAGGCAAAAGATCATAGTTAGCAGTCACTGTCTTTGATAGTGGCCTGTAGGCTCAACCACTCTTAGCAATAGAAACTAGAGTTTGAGTCATCATTTCTTGAGTTCTTAGCATATATTTCCTATTACTTCTATTTTATCAACTCATATTAGAGTAGATATGTCATTTCTATTGCATTTATATGATGATTTCCTAGATATTTATGCATTTTTGCTTATCTTTGCACCTTTATGATTTTATCATGCTTTCATGCCATCTCATGCAAAATCCTTGAAACAAACCTCATCATGAGAGGTTGCATATGCTATTGATGTGTTTTGTGGTTTCTTTGTGCATACGTGATAGGATCTATGAAGGGTAAAACCATATCCAAGGACCTTCCTTTGAATGAGAGAGAAGGAGGCACAAAGAATAAGCCCTCAATCAATTCATGTCGAATCTAGATAATCTATGGAGTGCACCACCCCCATTTAGGGGTTTCAAAACATTGTAATCATTGTATCACGATATTGGTATCCCTAAGAGGTATCTACTTGTAACCAGATTTTAACATGAATTAATAAAGAAAGCTTCATATTTCTATTATTTCATTGTTATACATATTTATTGCTTTTATCTTCGATATAATGATGTCAATAGCTTAGTTGTATGTTTTCTGAAATTTTACACTCAAACGCTAATCAAAGATAAACTCTTAATCTCAATATGTATCCAAGGCGGTACATTGAAATATACCAATAATGTAATATATTCCAACACCCCCCTATATTACATTATTTGCTTATTGAAGACTTCATTCTTCACTATGGATCTTCATCTTGGCTCTAGAACTTGAGATCTTTTCTACTTCTTCATTTTGCTTCTTGTCTGTATCATGATCAAGTAAATAATTAGCATATTCATAAAATACTATGTTTGTTGAAATATATTTAACTTCATGTTCATCTGTAGGTTCTTCATATTCTTGAATTTCTTGAATCTCTTGAACTAAATGTCCTTTTTGTTTCCCTTATCTATATCATAGTTGAGGATGATTGTATTGATTCTAAGAAGTATATGGATGTTGAAATTGTTTCTAATGTGAATTATATTTATTTTGATATTATCTAGGTTGGAATGGCCTATTTGATTGGCCTATAAAATTTGTTTGGTTTCCTTGATACAGATTTCTTGGATTGAATCTAAAATAATTGGTAATATGTCCTTTCTTTCTGCATACTTGACAATATCTATTATTCCATATTGATCTACCCTTTGAGAATGAAGCAATATTTCCTTGTGAATTATCTTTTGAGACTAATGCATTGTTAGTCATTTCATATTTCACTAAATTTTCTACCTCATATTATTGTAGTATATTGACTAACTCATTAAATAATGTATATTTACTTAGAATTTGTAAAGATGTGACTAAATTATCTTAGATTTATTGAAGTGCTCTTAGGATCACTTGTAAAATAAACTTGTCTTCTACCTTTCTCCTGAGGTTAACAATTTTCTTTTATATTTGCTACTTTCCTTAGAAATAGTTCTATACTTTCACTACTATTAACTTTTAGAGAATGCAATTGAGTTTGGAGATTCAATATAGTGGCTTTGTTCCTTCCTTCAAATATCCTAGCTAAATTTTTCAAAGCTTCTGTAGAATTTTTTGATGAACTAATGTATGGTTGTATTGCATCTATAATTACAAATGTTATTATCATAAGTTCTTTTGCTTCATCTTCTTCATAATTTTAAAATTCTCTAGCATCTATAGCAGGTTTAGTTTTTTCCCCTTTAATTATATCCCAAAGCTTTTCAACTATCAATATTGACCTCAGTTTGTTTTTCCATGAAGTGTAATTAGGTCCTTTAATAATTTGGGATTCTAAAAGTATGAATTTATTTGTTGTCATGATGATACTTGTAGACTACCTTATATCTCCCTAGTTTTGAGTATTTGACCAAATTTGATAAGATTTTTTAATTCTCAAGTTTTGTAGAATACCTTGTATCTCCCAAGTGTTTTGAATATAAAATGGTTTTGATAAAGTACTTAGCTTTCTTAGTTTTTCCTTGAGTTGAATTCCTTTTGTATCCCTAATTTTCAACTATTGTTCTTCACTTTATTTCTCCCTATTTTTAAATAAAAAGCTAAAGATCATTTTAATGCATTTTAAATTGGTAAAATTTTCTATCTTCAAGATCTTTAAGTTGGATTCCTTGTCTCATTAATTTGAGCAAGAGACTAATTCTAATGTAGTTTTCCAGCTTTTAAAAACCTATGTTCATATTATGTCTCTCAATTTTCAATAATATGGTTTCTAAATATCAAGAGACTAATTTGGTGTTGAACTCCTTCTCCATAATTAAAAATTTAGAACATAAGGATATTTGTAAACTTAATATTTCAATTTCTATGTAAAATTCCTTATGCCTCCATGTCAAATTATTTGCAAATATTTTATGGTTGAATTTCAAATAAAAGTAAATACAAAATATTTCATATTAATTCCTTCTTACTTCAAAATTTTTTCAAATCATTTAACAAATCATCTAAGGTTATAGTTCATCAATGCAATTTCTTATATATCCCTCCATATAATTAATTTCAAGCATGATAGATTATCTAGGCTTAACCTTAGCATTAATATTCCTTATACCTCCTTGACATTTATGGAAAATTAAAATTAATTTAAATAATTTATGTACCTTATTTATTATGGTGCACTATATATTTAGTCTACTTCTCCTTTGACTTATTTTCTTTCCAACTTGCACTCTAATTTAGGTATTGTCCACTTCCCATACTTCAATGCAAAATGATGTGCGTATAATGTTCTTCCTTATGTTTGGCTAGTTTCTCTTACCTTTGAATATGCTACCCCCCCTTCACTTGCATTATGTTCTTATTTCACGAATAGGTTTGTATGACTTGTCTTTCATCCAAATAATACATTTCACTTTCTTTGGAGTTACTTTAGTACTATGTGAAGAACACAATCTTATAATGAGAGGGGGGTGAACAGTATAAGACCACTTTTTACTTTTTCTTTTCCCAATCAATATCATGCAATGTATCAATAGCAATATCAATATTAGTAATCAAATAAATGCACAAATCACCACACACAATAGAGACACCAATTTAGCATGGTTCACCCAATGTGGGCTACTCCACAAAGAAAATATTTTACTAAAATTTTCTCAAAAAATCTCTTGGAAAACCTTTTTCTATTACAATGTTTATGGACCTCTGTCCAAAGGAGACACCAATCCCCAAATCAAGTTGATGGATCTCTATCCACATGAGACATCAATCTCCTCAGTTGGTTTGTGGATCTCTATCCATAGGGGAACTCCTCCTTTTCTCTAGATGGTAATCTTCTAGAAGAATTTTTGTCTCCACTGCACTATATAATGGATCTCTATCCATTGAAGACTCATATCCTCACTCAGAAGACCTGTCCTCACAACCTTGGATAATGGACATCTATCCACTGGAGACTGTCATCCTCTATACTTTGTCACCTCCAAAGCTTAATCTCAACTCTGTCTCAAATATGCACTAAACACAGTACTTCGATCTAGCACAAATCTTCTCAATCTCTATCTTTGGTTTGGCACAAAACTATCTTCAAATCTACACCAAAATCTATTCTCAAATCTAAACTAAACATAGTCCTTCAATCTAGCACAAAACTGCTCGATCTCTATCCTCAAGCCTTAACACAAAGCTTGACTCAATACCAAATAAAATCTAATAGATCTGCCCCAAACCTTAACTCAAGGTTTGAACAAATCAATCAATCAACTCTACTCTCAAGTCTTCTCAAAGACTTGTCTCAAATCTGCCTTGTAAGCTTCCACAAAATCTCACACTAATCTATCCATAAGTCCTCTCTAGAACTTGTCCAATATACTCTCAATATCTATCTTCAAATATGTATTGTAAGCTTCCACTAAATTTCACACCAATATGTCCACAAGTATTCTAAAATACTTACCTCAAACATGCTCAACATGTCATCACTAGAACTTGTCCAATCTGCTCAACAAGTCTTCACCAATACTTGTCTCAAATTTTCTCAATAAGTCCTCACTAGAACTTGTCCAATCTCATAGAAACATATAGAGAATTGTTAGAGACTCAATATGCTTCACACTCACAACAATTCTCAATCACTTTCACTCTCTCTTTTTATTATAGAAACATATAGAGAACTTTTAGATACTCAATATGCTTCATAATGCTCAATCACTTTCAATCTCTCTTTTTACCATAGAAACATATAGAGAATTGTTAGAGACTCAATATGCTTCACACTTACAAACACTCAACCTCTTTATCAAATCAATTTAGGATATAGAACAATTTGTTTCACATAATTAGAACTATCACTTCAACACTTCCACTTGACTAGGCTCAATCAAATCCACTCAATCAATCCAATAAAACACTTCTTTGATTACAAACCCTAGTCCAAGCATATGAATCACTCTCTCTTTTATTTCCAACAATGCTTATCAAACAACCTCACATAACAATGATACTCATTTTCTTTCACAAACTCTAGTTCAATATAGTTCTCAACTTCACATAACAATGATACTCATGTTCTTTCACAAACCCTAGTTCAAGCATGTGAAATCTTACTCAATATTTCCAGCAATGCTTATCAAACAAGGTTTTTATCATCAACTCTCACTCATAAAAATATTTAACAATCAAACTCAACAATTTTTACCAAACAATCCTTTTCACTTCAACTTAGCATTTACAACATCCAATTCAATAATATTTTTCTCACAAGGAAGATTTACCCATACCTTTTACTTTGATGGAGATATGTCTTCAAAACATGTCTTAACCACAATCAAAATTTTCATTACCAACACTAGGGTTAGGTTACCACAACCTCTCTCAAGATCTCCACACAATAATTTCCTCAAAGATTATTTTTCATACAAAATAATAAATCCTTTGTACACCATATAATCTCCAAACTCACAAAATTCAATTTGAATAATTTCACTATAACACTACACTTAATAACAAGTATAGCAAATTCCTTATAGACCTTATAATCTCCAACTTCATAAACTCTAATCACAAAAATTAAAATCAAATTTTTAATTTTTAATACCCTTATATCTCCCTCAAAAACTTTAATCAACCTGTTATTTTTCATAGAAAAGTAACCTCTAAAATTACAACCTTAGCTAGAGAATAAAATTTGTGCACACCTTATTTAGCCTAGTGAAACACTTTCGATGGTTTCGAACACCTAACCTCACCACTCCAAGTGCCTTAGAAATATGTGCATCCACCACATGGGCTACAGACCTCTAGACAAAGGAAAAGGCTAACACCTTTCCTTTATTTTACATCGAGCATGCAAACTACTCCAACAAAATCTTCTCCACTTTGCAAAATGCAAACCCGTAGGATTCGATCCTTGCACCTCATGCTTACCAATGACTTGGTGCCTCCCTTGCTTCCAGTTGCACTACATAGTGCTTTAGGATATATAAAAAAAGGCTCTCCTCCTTGTCCTATATGTTGTCATGCTTAATTTTTGAAACAAATGATCGCTTGTCTTTTTCAATGCGCACACAAATTACTCTGATCACAGATGTGACTTTTACCGAAGCTTTACCCCCTTTTATATACATTAGGCTATGTCTTCAATGACATCGATGATAATTCAAAATTTTGAATTATGAATTTTATAACCCTATGCTTAGGGTTAGTTTAATTAACCTATAAATTAATATATAATTAAATTATAATTAATTTAAAATTAACTTAATAACTTTAAAAGTTAATTAAATTAATTTATAAATTAAATTATAATAAAACTATTATAATTAATTAAATATCTTGCACCTTTAATATTATAATAAATTATTATAATATTATTTTTCTTGGACCTTCCTTTTGCCCTTTAAACCTCATCTAACCACTTGGATGGAAACTTTATTTTGCACTTGATTACGGAACCTAAAACTGATGCTGCTTATTTAAACGGACTCTTACTCATGCTGACTTCTTAATATCAATGACAACAAAACCTACTCATATTTCAAATAATCTCAACTTTGTAATTTATGGCAATCCAATTATCTTTTATCATTTCCTTAAAATTTTTTGTTCTACTCCCCTTGGGAAACTGCTCCCCTGACTGAATGCTCTCCTTCTGAATCAAATTTCTCCCCCTTACTCAAATATCTCTCCCTTTAACATCAATGGCAAAGGGTCACCTTTGGGTATTTGGGCTAAGAATTAAACTTTTAGCTTAGCCCCTCCCCCACATCCTCTTGCGGTGGTTAATTCTAGGGTGGGATTATTTATACCCCCAAAATGCATTGATATTTACCTTTTTTCACTTTCCTTCTCATTTGGTCCTTCTGATTTCTCTGACTATTCTTGTTCCTGCTTATCTTTGGAATTTATTCTCTACACCACTTTGTTGTATGTCCATCATTATTGCACCTATAACACTTAATGTTATTATTCCTTGGAGGTGCAAATATCTTGGAATTTCTTCTGGCGAAGCCATATCTATTCCTATCATAAACCCTGCAATTCATTGCCTTGTGATCAAACTTATTATAAGAGTAGCAATACCCTTGAAAAAATTGTTTGTTTTTGAATTTTCCATATTCCTATCTTTCATGTATCCTGCATTGAGAAGATTTGTACCCAAACCTGTAACTAAGAAGCATCATCCATTGAAACTACCTTGCCTTGACCTCATTAGTATATTAGTCTCTTTTACCCTATGTTGGTTCCTATTCCATCTATTCCTCTTTTGTGCATTTTTCCTTTCCTTATTGAAATTCTTTTTGTTCAACTCATCCTCATAAGTCTCACTTTATCTTACACTCTCTTCTTCTGAATTTTCTTCTTCTTCAAAACTTGAGGTTGACTCCTCTCCTTATTTCTTTTATACTTGTTCAAAATCAAGACCTATCTTGCTTGATGTAGGCTTTTGTGTCTTTATAATATTATCCAAATTATTTGAACTTCTTCCAAACTATGTAACATATACTTAGACTCTTTTACTTATCCCTTTAGTAGAGTCACTTCATGTTCTAACCTTCCACATTCTAAGACCTTTTATTCTAACTTATCTTTGAGCTTCATTGTCTTAGACATTGACTTATTTAGATCCTCTATAAGCTTTCCTTTATCTTCATCACATTCTTGAAAATGAAGCTTAAGTTGGGATTTTTACTTTCTTGCCTTCTTTAATGCATCAAGGGCATGAATAGGTTCACCTTCAAGATCAACTCCTCATATTTATGATTCTTCCTCTATTTGTTTGCCTTTGAAAACATCTTCATTACTTTTTTGCTTTTCTCATTTAGGATCACCTCCTTATTTTAATGCTATTAGAAGATTCTCTTCTGGTCCTTCAAGTGTATCTTCATATTCATCATCACTGAAACTGAAACCACTCTTTGTACAACTATCTTCAAGATGACCAAATTTACCACATCTAAAATACTTGAGGATTATTGGTGACATTTTCCTAATCATTTCCTTTTATTTTGTCAAAAATAGAACTTCATATTTATCATTATCTGAGGAACTATTATCACTATCACTTGAGTACTTACTTGCCTTTTCTGCATAGTATCTCTTCTTCTATATTTGCAATAACTTTTTTCCTTTCATGTCTTGATCATCCCTACTTTTATTTTGGTACATATATTTTTTTTATTCCCTATTCTTATGATCCTGTTTTTCTTCATCATTGTTATTTCTAGATTCTTGACAATCAGTTGCATAGTGACCATACTTTCCACAATTAAAACATCTAATAGATTTTGCATCTTTAAATCTTCTTGGATCCTTATTCCTTCTACCATAATTTTCTTCTTCATCACTGGATGACTCATTGCTTGAATTTGACTTCTTACCCTTTATCTTCTTATTGGCTTTGAAGGTTGTTTATTTTTAGAGATTAGGTTCTTCTTTTGTTCTCACATCAAAAGCTATAATAATACCAAGTAATTCATACCTTATCAAAATATCACTATCTTTTGATTCCTCTATATCTGAAATCTTTTCACTAAACCTTTTTGGGAGATATCTTAAGATCTTATCACAAACATTTGATTCTTGAACCCCAAGTCCAAGTCCTTGCATGGAGTTAACAACCTCATCTACATGAAGTAGATAAGCACTAATGTTTTCCTCATCCTTGATTTTTATATCTTCAAATTGTCCCTTGATATTTTGCAACTTTAACTTTTTGACTTTTTTATCTCTTTCATATATGCCTTGCAACTTAACCCAAATATCTTTTGCTAACTTGTAGTGCATAACCTTAACAAACTTTGTTCTATGCAAACCTCTCAAAATTGCATTTATTGCTCTTGAATTGTAATTATGTAGAATATTACCATATTTATTTGTAGGTGGAGTAGCTAGTGGTGTGTATCCATTTTCAACTGCTTTCCATATTTTATTGCCAAGTGCCATCAGGAGAATCTTCATTCTCATACTCTAAAATACATAATCGCTTCCATAAAACATTGGTGCTGAATATTCTGAGGATAAAATCTTAGAATCCATTTTTTTTCTTGTAAGCTTTTCCTTCAAGCTATTAAAATATTCTGAAGGAACCCACTCTGATACCAATTGAATAACACAAGCTTATACTAAGAGGAGGGTAAACAATATAATACTAATTTTTACTTTTTCTTTTTCCAATCAATATTATGTAATGTATCAATAGAAATATTAGTAACAATAATCAAAGTAATGCACAAATCACCACACACAATAGAGATACCAACTTAACATGGTTCACCCAATGTGGGCTACTCCATAGAGAAAATATTTCACTAAAATATTTTGAACAAATATTTTGGGAAAAATTTCCCTATTACAATATTTATGGACCTCTGTCCAAATGAGACACCAATCCCCTAATCAATTTCATGTATCTCTATCCACAAGAGACACCAATCTCCTCAGCTTATTTGTGGATCTCTATCCATAGGAGAACTCCTTTCTCCTTTGCTCCGACTGGTGATATTCTAGAATAATTATTGCCTCCACTACACTAGCTAATGGATCTCTATCCATTGAATACTCCCATCCTCACTTATAAGATCTATCCTTGCTACCCTAGATAATGGACCTCTATCCACTAGAGACTATCATCCTTTATACTCTATCACCTACAAAGCTTGCTCTCAAATCTCTCTCAAATCTGCCCTAAACACAGTCCTTCAATCTATCACAAATCTACTCAATATCTATCTCTAGTCTGACACAAACCTATACTCAAATCTGCACCAAACTCTATCCTAAAATTTGCACTAAACATAGTCCTTCAATCTAGCACAAATTTGCTCAATATTTATCCGCAAGCCTTAACACAAATCTTGACTCAATCACAAATAAACTTTGCTAGATTTGCCCTAAACCTTAACTCAAGGTTTTAAAAAATCAATCAATCAACTTTACTCTCAATTCTTCTCAAATACTTGTCTCAAATATACCTTGTAAGCTTCCATAAAATATCACACTAATTTGTCCATAAGTTCTCTCCAGAACTTGTCCAATCTACTCTCAATATATATCTTCAAATTTGTATTGTAAGCTTCCACAAAGGCTCACACCAATCTATCCACAAGTATACTTACCTCAAATCTACTCAAAAAGTCCTCACTAGAACTTATCCAATCTTCTCAACAAGTCTTCACCAATACTTGTCTCAAATCTTCTCAACAAATCCTTACTAGAACTTTTCCAATCTCACATAAATATATAGATAATTTTTAGAGATTCAATATGCCTCACACTCACAATATTTCTCAATCACTTACACTCTCTCTTTTTATCATAGAAACATATAGAGAATTTTTAGAGACTCAATATGCTTCACAATGCTCAATCACTTTCAATCTCTCTTTTTACCACATAAACATATAGAGAATTGTTAGAGACTTAATATGTTTCACACTTACAAACACTCAACCTATTTCTCAAATCAAGTTAGGATATAGAACAATTTGTTTCACATAATTAGAACTATCACTTCAACACTTCCACTTGACTAGGATCAATCAACTCCACTCAATCAATCACTCAAGAAAATACTTCTTTGCTTACAAACCCTAGTCCAAGTATATGAATCGCTCACTCAATTATTGTTGGAAATTTTGAGTCCCTAAGTAAAAATTATCATTTATGTCACCAGATGAAGTCATCATTAATGTCAAGGAATTCAACAAGAAATAAATTCATCAAAGTTATCATTGATATCCAGGAAATATCCAGGAAGAAGCTTCAACAATGCAGAAGTTAAAAGCAAAAGGGTTTCATAATATTTTAATATTATATAGGAGCATAAGTTAAAAGGTTTTCATAAAAACCCAAGGAGGCTTATTGTATAAATAATACTTATTTTATAAATATTTAAATTCAATGTGAATTTAAATTTTATAAATAAATGTCATTAATACCAAGTTGTGCAATATGAGAAGGCCTTAATAAAACCAGAAGGTTTTATTAAATTAATTTATAAACATTTCAAATGAATTTTAGAGCACCAATTTCTAAGGTTGGAGGAGCACCGACGTGTTTGAGGAAATGCTATATATACCATGCCTTAAAGGTATTTAAATTTATCCTTACTTTGAAATGTGACAGCATGTGAACTGTGAAAGAGGAATCTCATGAGAAAACATCAAATTCATATTTCTTTGTGGTAGCAATTGGGAATAATTTGAAAACAATGAAAATTTTGGAGCCAGCTGGGTAGTGTGGCCTAATGGCAAGGAGGCATTGGCTAAAAAATTGAGGCATCAAGTGGCCTGCGTTCAAAACATGGCAGCAGTGTTTGCATTGTTTTGAAGTGCAAAGGGAAGGTGCACATTTTTATTTTTGGTGGAGAGAGGTAGGTTCATTGAGCACGTGGTGCTCTCCACTTCCCAAGCGAGTGCTTAGCTCACACGGTGATTGGAGCCACGACTAAGGCATTGGTCGTGGGATATGTTGAGGGTTCGAATCCCTCCAAAGGTAATATTTGAATAAGTTCTATGTGGAATTATTGAGAAAAATTGGACAAGTTCTGAGTGAGCTTATTGAGCATATTTGAGCAAGTTTTGAGTGGACTTGTTGAGAATATTTGAGCAAGTTTTAAGTGGACTTGTTGAGCAGATTTGAGCAAGTTCTGAGTGGACTTGTTGAGAATATTTGAGCAAGTTTTAAGTGGACTTGTTGAGCAGATTTGAGAAAGTTCTGAGTGAGCTTGTTGAACAAATTTGAGTAAGTTTTGAGTGAGCTTGTTGAGCATATTTGAGAAAGTTCTAAGTGGACTTGCTAAATAGAATTGAGCAAGTTCTGAGTGAGCTTGTTGAGCATATTTGAGCAAGTTATGAGTGGACCTATTTAGAATATTTGAGTAGGTTCTGAGTGGACCTGTTGAGCATATTTTAGATAGATCTTTTGAGGTTACTGATCATAGAGGATAGTAGTTTCTAGTGGATAGAGATCCATTATCCAAGGTAGTGAGGACAGGTCGGTAACAAGAGTCTTCAGTGGAGATATATCCACAAGCCAATGTAGTGGAGGCAATAGTCTTCTAAAATATCACCAGCCAGAGCAAAGGAGAAGGAGTTCTCTTGTGGATAGAGATCCATGAACTTAATTTAGGGGATCAACATCTCCTTTGGACAAAGGTCCATAAACATTGTAGGTAAAGGATTCCCAAGAGAATTTATTTGAAATAATTTATAAGAAATATATTCTCCATGGAGGTAACCATATTTGGGTGAACCACGTTAGATTGGTGTCTCTATTGTGTGTGGTGATTTATGCATTGCTTTGATTACTAATATTAATATTGCTATCTATATATTGCATAATATTGATTTGGAAAGAAAAGTAAAAAGTGCTCTTATATTGTTCACCCCACTCTCAGTATAAGCTTGTGTTCTTAAATTGGTATCATAGTAGGTTCCTCCATAAGATTTTAACAACTTTAAGGAAAAGCTAACAAGAACACAATGGATCCTAAGGAGGTGTCCTCAAATAATTCAGCACCAGTATTTTATGGAAGTGACTATATATATTGGATTATGATGATGAGGATCTACCTGATGGCACTTGGCAATGAAGTTTGCAAAGCAGTAGAATTTGGATATGATCCCATAGTCAATCCTCCTACAAACAAGGAAGGTAAGCTTATACAACACTATAATTCAAAAGCAATGAATGCACTTGTGAGAGGTTTATGTAGAACATATTCTATGAAAGTTATGCATTGTAGAACTGCAAAAGAAATGTGGGATAAATTGCAAGGTATACATGAAGGAGATAAAAGTGTCAAGAAAGCAAAGATACAAAATCTCAAAGGGAAATTGGAAGTATTAAGAATGAATGATGAGAAAAATATTAGTGCTTATCTAATCTGAATTGATGAGGTTGTTAATGATATGCAAAGACTTGGAATGAATATTTATGAATCAGATGTTTGCGATAAAGTCTTAAGAACTCTTCCAAAAATATTCAATGAATAGGTTTCTGCTATAGAAGTATCAATGTATGGTGATACTTTGACAAGAGATAAGTTTCTTGGTATGGTTACAGCTTTTGATATAATAACAAAATATCTCATTCCCCAGAAGGAAGCAGCATTCAAAGCAATAAAAAATGCAAAGAGTAAGAAGTTAGAATCAAGCGATGAGTCATCCAGTGATGAAGAAGCTAATTATGGTAGAAAAGATAAATATTCTAGAAGATCCAGAGATCTAAGATCTATTAAGTGTTTTAATTGTGGAAAGTTGGACATTTTGCAACATATTGTCAAGATCCCAAAAACAACAATGGTGAAGAAAAATAGGATCATAGGTATAGGGAATCAAAAAGATATAGGTAGTAGAAGAAAAGCAAGGATGGAAAAAATAGACAAGGAAATAAGTTCTTCCAAAGGCAAAATAGGAGGCACTATGTAGATAAGATAATTAAGTACTCAAGTGATAGTGATGCTAGCTTTTCAAAAATTGATAGATATGAAGTTATTTTTATGATTGAAGAAAAAAAATCAGTTAAGAAAGGGACTCTAGTAATTCTCAAGTGTTTTAGATGTGGTAACTTATTGAAGGTGATTGTACAAGGGATGGTTATAGTTTTAGTGATGATGAATATGATAATGTACTTGAAGGACCAGATGAAAATATTCTAATGGCATTAGAAGAGGAAGTAAGTGATCCTATAGAATACAAGCCAACAGAAAATAAATATGTGGACAAAGACACACACATAGAGGAATATTTAGAAAAATATGGTTATGATCTCAAGGGATAACTTATATATGCCCTTGAAATGGTAAATAAGGTAATAAAGTAACACTTTAAACTTGAAATTCAATTTCAATAATGTGATGAAGAGAGAAGATTGCTCATAGAGGATTTAGAACAATCAAAGACTAAGGCAAAGAGGTTCAAAGATAAGTTAGAAGAAAAGATATTGTAATGTGAGAATCTAGCATAAGAAGTGGCACTACTAAAAGAATATTTAGAGGACTCCAAGATCAATATGAAATTTTTTTAAAATATCTCAAAGAACTTGGATAAGTACATCATCAAGACACAAAATATTACATCAAGGAAAATAGGTCTTGGATTTGAACATGATCAAAATAAATGGGAAGGAGAGGAGAAGAAACTTTAGATGAAGATACTTCAGAAGAATATGGTGTAAAATAAAGTGAGAGATCCAAGGATGAGTTGGACAATAGAGAGTTCAACGAAGACATGAACAATGAAGAGAGAAGATATAGATGGAACAACAATTAGAATAGGTCAAGAGAGACTAAGAGGCCAATGATATCAAGACAAGGAAAATTCAATGGAAGATGTTTTTAATGTCATAGGTTTGTGCACATGGCTTCATAGTCTAGGACACATGAAGGATAGGAATATGGGAACAGACAACTTTTCCATGGGTATTGTTACTCATGTAATCAATTTGGTCACAAGGCAATGAATTGTAGGGTTCATGACAAAAGAGGATATGACTTCACTAGGAGAAATCCTAAGACATTTGCACCTCCAAGGAATAAAAAAATCAAGTGTTATAAGTGCAATAATTATGGTCATACAGCAAAGTGGTGTAGAGAAAACATTCTAGAAATAGTTATGAACAAGAACAAGAATATGAACAGGAACATGAACATGAATAGGAACATGAACAGGAAAAAGAACATGGATATGAACAGGAAAAAGAATAGGAATAGGAACATGGAACATGAATGTAGACGTGGATAGGAACATGGACATGGATAGAAATAGTTAAAGGAATCAAAAAATTTAGA
This sequence comes from Wollemia nobilis, assembly GCA_028583015.1. Lineage (NCBI taxonomy): Eukaryota > Viridiplantae > Streptophyta > Pinopsida > Araucariales > Araucariaceae > Wollemia > Wollemia nobilis. The sequence goes on from JAQPPZ010017221.1 coordinate 6,070,965, forward strand.
TAATAAGAAAATAGGATAAAGGTAAAGAACAATGCTTTCTGGGAGTAGAAATACCCCCACCCCATAATTAACCACCTCAAAATGATGTGGGGGAGGGGCTAAGCTAAGAGGATCATTCTTAGCCTTGAGCCCCAAATGTGACCTGTTGGTCCGACTTTTATACACACCCTGTGAAGAAGGAGCATAAAACTCTGATAACACTTATACGGGATAAATCCCACTCACTTTAGGATCTAGCTAGTTATCCAAGGTGTGAGTTACAAAGTCGGGTCGAATCTCAATTCACTCTTTTCCACTTCTGGAATAGTTTTCAATATGGACTATTTCTTACCTTACAACGGGCTCACTGAACTTGTTCAGTAATGTTCAGAAGTTGTCACTTGTTGACAATCAGATTTAAAATTGATTCTTTAATCTAGCTCTTATGGGTCAGCAGATTTAAATGAAAGACAATTTTAAAAGAAAATAAAAATGGATCATTTCACGATAAAACAAAGAGGGTAGGGTAAGGCAAAAAGAGAAGTTTATCAAACTTAATTGTAAAACTGAAACTACCAATTTTATTTATACTATCAGCTTCACGACAGAACAAATCAAAGAAGAAAGTGTCCAGCTTTCTAAGATCACTTTCTACTAAGAGCATAAGGCAGAGATGGAACAGATCTAACAAAAAATTATAAATCAAAGGGAAGTCGGTTAAAATTGATATCTTTCACCGACAGCATAGCTCGCACAGTGAGGACAGAGTAATTAGAACAGGCCTGTACCTTAAATCTGTAATTTTCCCTAGCATACAATAGAACAACTGAAGCCTAATAGCATATTTAATCTTGATATCATAGATTTACAGCATATATCTAATAAACTTTAAAGAAACGGATAACAAAAGAAAATGAACTTATCACAATCTGCAAAATATTAGGCTCCTGGCCATGCTATCACAGAAAACAAAAGCACATCAACTCCAAGTCCAGAAATAAAGTATTTAACAAAATTTGTAAGAAATTGCTTCAATAGCCTTTTATTTCTAAGTTTTCGCCTCCTGCGATTACATTGAGAAGAAGTATTTATAGACTCAGGACAGACCCTGATCTTTTCAAAAATATCTTCTTCATCAATCGTAAATCTTATCATCTTAAACCCTAGGACCCGGGTTTTACAATATAAGCTCTTTTAAAACAAAGTTCGGATAAAACTTAACCATTCTGCAAATCAGTGCAGTCACTTGCCATAAATGGAGAAGATAGAATTCGAATGCCACTTGCATTCACCCGCAACTATGAGTAAATGCCCTCATTAATTCCCTCGGGTAATCTAGATGAATCACCACTTCTCTGACATTTCATCTCCGCAGAGCCATCCCTGAGTTGAAAATGTCTGTAAGCCATTAATTATGCCATAAATTATCATTAAATGCATTCATCGGCAAATTTCGATAACTGTGTGCAAATATTTTCATTTTTCGGCCAATTCTTGACATACTCCATTAAATGGGCAGCTTCTTAGTCACCGTAAAGTCTCTTTGCAGCCAGATATGAAAAAATTGGATGAAACAACAATTTTCAGCATCTTTCCTTTCAATATAGCTGTCTTTGATTAATTCGCACTCGACTTTGTCTTTATGGCCATTTCTCCGTTATCATGTAAGTGCTAGATGTCTTCTTGCATGAAATACAAAAGATGGATTAGTATTTTAAAAATATTAAATCAAAATCTTAAATATTAAAAAGAAGCCCTAAAGTTCACTTGCATGTCGACCTTATTTATCTGATACATGGCTTGCAGTGTTTTGACACGTGTCACAAAATCATGACATGTGTCCATTTCTAGCTGTTTTCCACTCTGTGCTGCTTTCCTGTCAAGGTCGCAAAAATGCGACATGTCGTGATATCGCAACATCCCCAGCGTTGTGCAACTCTTCTATCTCCATGTAGCAAAAACGTGACATGTCGCGATATCGCGACATGTCATGAAATCGTGCCTTCTCCCTACTTGCCCCTGGTTGTCTTTCATCTGTCACGATTTCGTGATGCTCTTTTCACTTTGCCCTTATCTACTTGCTTGGCAGTGAAACCGCAACATGTCACGATTTCGTGACATGTCGCGAAATCGCGCCCTTCTTCGATCTTTGGCAACTTCCCTGAAATGCATCACGATTTTGCGACGTCGCGAAATCGCTACGTCACAATTTTGTGACACCTATCCTGACTTGTGTTTTTGACTTGCTTTTGGTTTCTACTGCAACCCTTGGCTTTCTCCTGGACCCTATCGCAATTTCACGACGTCGCGAAATTGCGACGTCGCGATTTTGCGACATGTTCGCTCCTTTCTCCTTCTTCCTACTGTCGTGTCGTGATTTCGCGACACGGCCACCCTTGGGATCCCTTTTGCTTCGATGTGTCACGATTTTGCGACACCTTTGACCTTGGGCCCTTTTCTTCCAAATCATCGTGATTTCGCGACATTTTCCTTACTTAGACTTTTCTCAATTTGGTTTCTCTTTGTTCTCTCTTCTTGCAGCTTTGACTTGGACCTGTCGTGATTTCACGACATGTCACGAAATCATGACCATCCGTACGCCCTGGGCTCCCTCTGCTGAAAATGTCATGATTTCATGACGTGTCACAATTTCGCTACCCCTTTGTGACTTATGCAATTTTCTCCTTCACGCATCGCGAAAACGCGACATCTTCCATGCCTTAGTCGATTTTTCTTTCTCGCAGCCACGAAAATGCAACATGTCATTATTTTGTGACATGTCGCAATTTCGTGACGTTCCGTACAATTCTGTCTTTCTCTCTCCTAATCGGTAGCGATTTCCCAACATTTCCAAAAATGGAAATGTCATGATATTGCGACATTTCCAAAAATGGAAAGTGTCGCAATTTCGCTACATTTTTCTAACTTAGCTGATTTTATTGAAACCTGTCGCGATTTCGTGACATTTCCATAAATGGAAGTGTCACGATTTCATGACTTTGCCAAAAAAGAAAAGTTTTGATTTTCAATGAATTTATCTATCTGTTTTCTGCATTTTTTTCATACCGGTGTAAGATTTTCATTACCCATGAAGGATTCTAGCATGTAAAAAGTGAAGTCTGAGATAACAAAGCCAGAATACAAGAATACTTGGATACTTTGATATAGGAAAAACATGAAGAAGAAAGAGGCAAGTAAAAAATTGGAATTAAAACCTGAAAATCATCAAGAGGGTCCCTACTGCAAAAATGAAAGCTCAAAGTTTTCAAAGGATGGAAATTCATTTTTCAGTGGGGGTGTGTTACTTCTCAACAAATGGCGATATCTGCATGTAAAATAGTAGCATTATTTTAGAACCCAGGACTCTAGTTTCAAAACAACATAGACTATGTATCAAGCCTTGCCACAGACATTCTTCACAATAAATTGACTACTAACTGATAGTTGTTAAAATTTTCCAAGGACATACTAGGCTGAATTACTTAAAGAAGATTTCTGATGTGCAATTACAAGCGTATAAAAATTTCTTCAAGAATGACTGGATCGAATGTTGAACTCTGGATTGATCAGCCTTTTTAAATTGTAAAAAGGGAAAACCGAGTAGAGCTCTGTTTACTAGTTTAGCCTTTTACAGCCCCGACAGAGTTACCCTTTAGATTTACATGACCCAAATTTACAACTGTAAGGTAGAATCTACAACTTAGTAGAAGAAAAACATCTTTTGAAGTCTTGGCTGCCTCTTTCATTATATAACTCTTTTTTTTTTTTCTTTTTATCTCTCTTTTTATATATATATATATATTGGAAATAATAGAGTGCCAATTCAACTTTCATCTCTTTCTTTTGAAATACATCAACATCTGAAAAGCCTTAAAAAGAATAACAATTTTCTTTTAACATTTTATCAATCTAGAACTGCTTCAGCCTAGGAACTGATAGCTTCTGTGGATACTCAAATAATTACATGAATCATAGTCCCCTCTTATAACCAACTTTTTTTGGATTCCCTGGGAGTTTCTCCAGCCAAACAGCATAGCAGTTTCTTTATAATTAAAACAATTGTGGCAAGCAAGACACAAAATCCAATCATCCTTCCACTATTGTTTTGACTAAAAAAATAGTTCCACTGTTCAGTTCAAACAGACTATCTTCCAATTGTGATAATGAACATTGGATTGATCAGCTCAGAATAAAAACAATTTTTTGGAAGGCTGACTTTTTTCTATTGATGCTCAGGCAAGGCTAAAGAACAGAATCTTAAAAGCCAAAGAACTTTGTACAGACTTCCAAGGACAAAAATAGACCTCTAAAACAAAATAAAATAAAACTGCACAGACTTTAAAATAAAACTATACAAGCAGCAAAGAAAACAAAACTGTAGGGCTATTTACAAAGGAAACAAAATAAAACTGTACATTCATTAAAGGAAATGAAATAAAACAAGACTACAGAGCTATTTACAAAGAAAATAAATTGCACAGACCTTAAATAAAAATAAAAATAAAATACAGAACTTCAAGACATACTAAAATTGCACAGACAATTAGGATTAAATAAAACAAAAGAACACTGCACAGACATTTAGGATTAAACTAAAGCAAATAAACTAAAAATTGTACAGGCATTTAGAAGTAAACTAAAATAAACAACTGAAAACTGTACAGGCATTTAGAAGTAAACTAAAATAAAATAAAACTAAAAGCACTGTACAGACTGAAATACTTTAAAGCTTATTTACAATGTATACACATGTTACAACTTCTTTGATCACTCAAAAAATGTAGCAGATGGAAAAGCAGAGAAATAGTGCCTTAAAATTTTTTTGACCATTTGCAAGTAAATTTAGAAAAATTACCTTTCAGGTCCTGTTGACGAAATGCACTCCAGACTATGCTTCAAAAATTTTTTGCTACCTGGGAAAGACTTGTGTTTACCGTCTTCCCTCTCTCCTTTTTTTTATTTTTTTATTTTTTTATGGATCTTGTCCCACTGAAAAACAAATTTGCAACTCTTTCAAATTAAACAAATCATATAATAACAATTATATAATAACATGTTTATGCTTCTACTTGAAGAGTTTGCAGAATTATTTCAAAAGGATAGAATGTAAAAACCTCCCCCGGGATCAAATACCTTAAAGCCTCTATAGACCCAGACCATCACATCTTCAGATTTATGTAACAACTCAAAGAGATCATATTTTATTCGTATGTCCTGGTTCTTAATAACTTGAACATTTTGTGGTTGTTCTACTGCTTCAATATCCTAGATTTCAATTTTTATCCCTCCAGCAGAATTTTCATAATTTGCTTTTTGCTTAGATTTAACCTTATCAATGTATAATGCCCAAACATCATTGTTGTAATTGGTCAGAGCTGTAACCTGTCTTACCTTCTTGGTTGCCAAATTATAATCTCCAATATCCACATCAACATGATTTACAACCTTTTCTTTAATATTATGTTCAGTAATCACAGGTTTATACTGAGACTATTTATCTATTCCGAGTTGGCTAACCACATTCACATGTACTATCTTTTCTTCTTTTTCTTGAAATTCAATAGGTGGTCCAGAGTAAGCTTCAATCAAGTTATCATTTTGTTCAACAATCTGGGCCAGCTCATGGAGGGTGATGTCAGCTTTAATTTTCTTCATATCCTCAATGATGTTATCCTCCTTCCTAGTTACTTCTGCATAGTGATATTGAATCTCATTTTCATCATCCTCTGGTGAGGGAGGATCATTGGTAGGTTCTGGACTTTCACATCTCAAATTATAACTATCCCTTTTTAACTGTTGAAAATCCTGTATTTCATCCATAGGAATCTCTACAAGACTTTCTGACTCTTCGGGAAAAGTGAAAAAATCTAAAACCTTGGTTGTACTATTTTTGGATGAACCAGAAATATCAATATTTCCTGTATTTCTAGGAAAATTTAAATCATCAAGAAAAACTTCAGATTTGGGTAATGCTAGATCACAAATGCTTACTTCAAGCACTTCTAATTTGGACTTGTCAAAACCTTTCTCTATATTTTCCACTTTGAACTTGTCAGAACCTTTCTCTATATTTTGCACATGCTGAGTGGATGTCACAGTTAACGGAGTTTCCTTGGGTAGAGCATGACATGTTGGCACTAACTCATGATGTGGAATAGGATTCAAAATAAGCATGTTCTGTGTAACATAGGATATCAAAGGACTGCTCGAATTTGAGGTCCTAACTGTTTTTCAAGAATTAAAGCTTCTTTATAAGCTCCTGCCAGGGTTGTGATATTGATGTCTCTCTTGAGGAAAATAGAGGTCACCAAATCCAATGCATTCTTATAGATTTCTAAGGCCATATTTGCATTTGAGATATAATGACCAGTCATTCTACCATAAGCTCTTTGGAACCTCATATTGAATGACCTGACAGCTTCTCCCAACTCTCTCTTGATGCTGAAAAACTATTGGTATAACACACTGGGGTCTATCACTTCCCAAAATTGTGATATAAAAACTTTCTCTAGGTCATTCCAACTGGTAATAGAATTGCTCGTGATATTTAAAAACCAGTCATAAGCTCCATCCTGGAGAGTGAACGGGAACAGTCTGCAAGCAACATCTTCATGCTGTATATTTAACAATTTCAAAGCATTCTTGAATGCAACTAGATGTTCTTCTACTGTTCTAGTCCCCTCATGTTTATATCTGGGAAGATATCTTTTCAGATTTCTAGTCAGGTCATGGGCTATACCCAAAATGTTTAAAGTAGTGGCACCTAACCAATTTGCCATTACTACTTGGCTGACAGTGATATTCTGAGTTGTGGTTGGGGTAACTACCAATGGGGATAAAACTACTAAACTTGGCCCCTTTTCCTGGTAATTCTAAATATTGTACTGAAAACTTACAATACTGACCGGAGTTTAGTGGGCCCTCCTTCTTTTAAATGTTGGTGTTAAGTTCCGCTGTTCAGGCAAAACTCAAACAACAAAATTTTAAAGGCTGAGGAGGAGGGGAAAGGATTCAAAAGATAAAACATCAGACTCTACACATACAACTTACAATACTTGAACGGAGTTGAGTGTGCCCTCCTTCTAGCACCATTTTTAAATGTTGGTCCGACTTTTATACACACCCTATGAAGAATGAGCATAAAACTCTGATAACACTTATACGGGATAAATCCCACTCACTTTAGGATCTAGCTAGTTATCCAAGGTGTGAGTTACAAAGTCGGGTCGAATGTCAATTCACTCTTTTCCACTTCTGAAATAGTTTTCAATATGGACTATTTCTTACCTTACAACGGGCTCACTGAACTTGTTCAATAATGTTCAGAAGTTGTCACTTGTTGACAATCAGATTTAAAATTGATTCTTTGATCTAGCTCTTATGGGTCAGCAGATTTAAATGAAATACAAATTTAAAAGAAAATAAAAATGGATCATTTCATGGTAAAACAAAGAGGGTAGGGTAAGGTAGAAAGAGAAGTTTATCAAACTTAACTGTAAAATCGAAACTACCAATTTTATTTATACTATCAGCTTCACGACAGAACAAATCAAAGAAGAAAGTGTCTAGCTTTCTAAGATCACTTTCTACTAAGAGCATAAGGCAGAGATGGAACAGATCTAACAGAAAATTATAAACCGAAGGGAAGTCGATTAAAATTGATATCTTTCATCGACAGCCTAGCTCGCACAGTGAGGACAGAGTAATTAGAACAGTCCTGTACCTTAAATCTGTAATTTTACCTAGCATACAATAGAACAACTGAAGCCTAACAGCATATTTAATCTTGATATCACATATTTACAGCATATATCTAATAAAATTTAAATAAACGGATAACAAAATAAAATGAACTTATCACAATCTGCAAAAGATTAGGCTCCTGGCCATGCTATCACAGAAAACAAAAGCACATCAACTCCAAGTCCAGAAATAAAGTATTTAACAAAACTTGCAAGAAATTGCTTCAATAGCCTTATATTTCTAAGTTTTCGCCTCCTGCGATTACATTGAGAAGTATTTATAGACTCAGGACAGACCCTGATCTTTTCAAAAATATCTTCTTCATCAATCGTAAATCTTATCATCTTAAACCCTAGGACCCGGGTTTTACAATATAAGCTCTTTCAAACAAATTTCGGATAAAACTTAACCATTTTACAAATCAGTGCAGTCACTTGCCATAAATTGAGAAGATAGAATTCGAATGCCACTTGCATTCACCCGCAACTATGAGTAAATGCCCTTATTAATTCCCTTAGGTAATCTGGATGAATCACCACTTCTCTGAAATTTTATCTCCATAGAGCCATCCCTGAGTTGAAAATGTCTGCAAGCCATTAATTATGCCATAAATTATCATTAAATGCATTCACCGGCAAATTTCGGTAACTATGTGCAGATATTTCCATTTTCTGGCCAATTCTCGACATACTCCATTAAATGGGCAGCTGCTTAGTCACCGTAAAGTCTCTTTGCAGCTAGATCTGAAAAAATTGGATGAAACAGCAATTTTTCGCATCTTTCTTTTCAATATAGCTATCTTTGATTAATTCGCACTCGACTTTGTCTTTATGGCCATTTCTCCGTTATCATGTAAGTGCCAGATGGCTTCCTGCATGAAAGACAAAATATGGATTAGTATTTTAAAAATATTAAATCAAAAGCTTAAATATTAAAAAGAAGCCCTAAAGTTCACTTGCATGTCGGCCTTATTTATCTGATACGTGGCTTGCAGTGTTTTCACATGTGTCACAAAATTGTGACACGTGTCCATTTCCAGCTGTTTTCCACTCTGTGCTGCTTTCCTGTCAAGGTCACGAAAATGCGACATGTTGTGATTTCACGACATGTCACGATATCGCGACATCCCCAGCACTGTGCAACTCTTCTGTCTCCATGCAGCGAAAACGCGACATGTCGTGAAATCGCGCCTTCTCCCTACTTGCCCCTGGTTGTCTTTCATTTGTCATGATTTCACGATGCTCTTTTCACTTTGCCCTTCTCTACTTTCTTGGCAGCGAAACCGCAACATGTCACAATTTCATGACATGTCACGAAATCTCGCCTTTCTTCGGTCTTTGGCAACTTCCTTGAAATGCGTCATGATTTCGCAACGTCACAATTTCGCGACACCTATCCTGACTTGTGTTTTTGACTTGCTTTTGGTTTCTACTGCAACCCTTGGCTTTCTCCTGGACCTTGTCATGATTTCGTGACGTCGCGATTTCGTGACATGTCCGCTCCTTTCTCCTTCTTCCTACTACCGTGTCGTGATTTCGTGACATGGCCACCCTTGGGCTCTCTTTTGCTTCGGTGTGTCACGATTTCGCGACGTCGCGAAATCGCGACGTCACGATTTTGCGACACCTTTGACCTTGGGCCCTTTTCTTCCAAATCGTCGTGATTTCACGACATTTTCCTTAGACTTTTCTCAATTTGGTTTCTCTTTGTTCTCTCTTCTTGCAACTTTGACTTGGACCTGTCGCGATTGTCACGAAATCGCGACCGTCCGTATGCCCTGGGCTCCCTATGCTGAAAACGTCGTGATTTTGCGACATCGCGATTTCGCGACACGTCGCGATTTCGCTACCCCTTTGTGACTTATGCAATTTTCTCCTTCACACGCCGTGAAAATGCGACATATTCAATGCCTTAGTCGATTTTTCTTCCTCACAGTCATGAAAATGCAACATGTCGCGATTTCGTGACATGTCACGATTTCGCGACATGTCACGATTTCACGACGTTTCGTACAATTATGCCTTTCTCTCTCCTAATCGGTAGCGATTTCGTGACATTTCCAAAAATGGGAATGTCACGAAATCGCTACGTTTTTCTGACTTAGCCAATTTTCTTGAAACTTGTCGCGATTTCGTGACTTTGCCAAAAAAGGAAAGTTTTGATTTTCAATGATTTTATCTATCTGTTTTCTGCATTTTTTTCATACCGGTGTAAGATTTTCGTTACCCATGAAGGATTCTAGCATGTAAAAAGTGAAGTCTGAGATAACAAAGCCAGAATGCAAGAATACTTGGATACTTTGACACAGGCAAAACATGAAGAAGAAAGAGGCAAGTAAAAAATTAGAATTAAAACCTAAAAATCATCAAGAGGGTCCCTACTGCAAAAATGAAAGCTCAAAGTTTTCAAATGATGGAAATTCATTTTTCAGTGGGGGTGTGTTTCTTCTCAACATGACCCTTTGCCATTGATGTCAAAGGGGGAGAGATTTGAGTAAGGGGGAGATATTTGATATTTGAGAGAGCATTGAGCCAGGGGGAGCAGTGTCCTAGGGGGAGCAATTTCCTAGGGGAGCAGAACAAAATAAAGGTCACGTTTTCAGTAAAAATAATGTGGGTTGCCATCAATGACAAAGGGGAATATTTTTGAACATTTTGAGTCCCTAAGTCAAAGTTGTCATTGATGTCATCGGATGAATTCATCATTAATTTCAAGGAATCTGGCAAGAAATAAAGTCGTCAAAGTTATCACTGATATCTAGGAAATATCCAGGAAGAAGTTTCAACAATGCAAAAGTTAAAGGCAAAAGGGCTCCATAATATTTTAATATTATATGGGAGCATAAGTTAAAAGGTTTTTCATAAAAACCCAAGGAGGCTTATTGCAAATTTAAAAAGGAGATATAATATTTATTTTATAAATATTTAAATTCAATGTGAATTTAAATTTTATAAATAAATGTCATTAATACCAAGTTGTGCAATATGAGAAGGCCTTAATAAAACCAAAAGGTTTTATTAAATTAATTTATAAAACCCAAAGGTTTTAATAAATTAATTTATAAACATTTCAAATAAATTTTTGAGCACCGACGTCTAAGGTTGGAGGAGTGTCGACGTGTTTGAGGAAAGACTATATATACCATGCCTTAAAGGCATTTAAATTTATCCTTGCTTCGAAATGTGATTACATGCAAACTGTGAAAGAGGAAGCTCATGAGAAAACAATGAATTCATATTTCTTTGTGGTAGCGATCGGGAATAATTTCAAAGCGGTGGAAATTTTGGAACCAGCTGGGCAGTATGGACTAGTGGCAAGGAGGAATTGGCTAAAATAATGAGGCATCGATTGGCCTACATTTGAAATGTGACGTCAGTGTTTGCATTGTGTTGAAGCACCAAGGGAAGGCACACATCTTTATTTTTGGTAAAGAGAGGGAGGTTCATTGAGCACGTGGTTCTCTCCACTTCCCAATCGAGCGCTTAGCTTGCATAGCGGTTGGAGCCGCGGCTAAGGTATTGGTCATGGGCTGCATTGAGGGTTCGAATCCCTCCAAAGGTAATATTTGAATAAGTTATGTGTGGACTTATTGAGAAGAATTGGACAAGTTTTGAGTGAGCTTGTTGAGCATATTTGAGCAAGTTCTGAGTGGACTTATTGAGAATATTTGAGCAAGTTCTGAGTGGACTTGTTGAGCAAATTTGAGCAAGTTTTGAGTGAGCTTTTTTAGCATATTTGAGAAAGTTCTTAGTGAGCTTGTTGATCATATTTGAGCAAGTTTTGAGTGGACTTGTTGAGCAGAATTGAGCAAGTTATGAGTGATATTGTTGAGCATATTGGAGTAGGTTCTGAGTGGACCTATTGAGCATATTTGAGCAGGTTTTGAGTGGACCTGTTGAGAAAATTTGAGATAGAGCTTTGGAGGTAACATAGCAGATAGGACAATAGTCTCCAGTGGATAGAGATCCATCAGCCAAGGCAGTGAGGATAGGTCTTCTGAGTGGGGACAAGAGTCTTAAGTGGAGAGAGATCCGTAAGGTAGTGTAGTGGAGGTAGTAGTCTTCTAGAGGATCACTAGCCAAAACAAAGGAGGAGTTATCCTATGGATAGATATCCACAAACCTTATTTAGGGGATCAACATCTCATTTAGACAAAGGTTCATAAACATTGTAGGGAAAGGATTCCTAAGAGAATTTATTTGAGAAAATTTATAAGAAATATTTTCTCCATGGAGGTAGCCATCTTTGGGTGAACCATGTTAAATTGGTGTCTCTATTGTGTGTGGTGATTTGTGCATTGATTTGATTACTACTGTTGATATTTCTATCTATACATTGCATAATATTGATTTGGAAAGAAAAGTAAAAAGTGCTCTTATACTGTTCACTCCCTCTCTCAAAATAATCTTGTGTTCTTCAATTATTTCCAATAATTCTTATCAAACAACCTCACATAACAATGATACTCATGTTATTTCACAAACTCTAGTTCAATATAGTTCTCAACTTCACATAACAATGATACTCATGTTCACAAACCCTAGTTCAAGCATATGAAAGCTTACTCAATATTTCCAACAATGCTTATCAAACAAGGTTTTATAAATCCAACTCAATAATGCTTACCAAACAATCCTTTTAAATCCAACTTAGCATTTACATCATCCAATTCAACAATATTTTTCTCACAAGGAATATTTACCCATACCTTTTACTTTGATGGAGATATGTCTTCAAAACTTGTCTTAACCACAATCAAAATTTTCTTTACCAACATTAGGGTTAGGTTACCACAACCTCTCTCAATATCTCCACAAAATAATTTCCTCAAAGATTATTTTTCATACAAAATAATAAATCCTTTGTACACCTTATAATCTCCAAACTCACAATATTCAATTTTAATAATTTCACTATAACACTACACTAAACAATAAGTATAGCAAAGTCCTTAGACACCTTATAATCTCGAACTTCATAAACTCTAATCACCAAAAATTAAAATCAAATTTTTAAGTTTTAATACCCTTATATCTCCCTCAAAAACTTTAATCAACCTTAATTTTTTATAGCAAAGCAACCTCCGAAATTACAACCTTAGCAAGAGAATAAAATCGGTGCATACCTTATTTAGCCCAGAAAAACACTTTCAGCGGGTTTCAAACACCTAACCTGACCACTTTAAGTGCCTTAGAAAGACGTGCACCCACCAAATGGGCTACAAGCTTCTAGAAAAAGGAAAAGATTAACTCCTTTCCTTTATTTTCCATAGAGCATGCAAACTACTCCAACAAAACCTTCTCCACTTCGCAAAACACAAACCCACTGGATTAGACCCCTAGACCTCATGCTTTCTAATGACTTGGTGCCTCCCTTGCTACCAGTTGCACTACATGGCACTTTGGGATATAAAACAAAAGGCTCTCCTCCTTGTCCTATATGCTACCATGTTTAATTTTTGAAACACATGATCACTTGTCTTTTTCAATGTGCACACAAATTACTTTGATCACGGATGGGACATTTACCAAAGCTTTACCCCCTTTTATATGCATTAGGCTATGCCTTTGATGACGTCGGTGATAATTCAAAAATTTGAATTATGAATTTTATAACCCTATGCTTAGGGTTAGTTTAATTAACCTATAAATTAATATATAATTAAATTATAATTAATTTAAAATTAACTTAATAACTTTAAAAGTTAATAAATAAATTTAATAAATTAAATTATAATAAAATTATTATAATTAATTTATAATTAATTAAATATCTTGCACCTTTAATATTATAATAAATTATTATAATATTATTTTTATTGGGCCTTCCTTTTGCCCTTTAAACCTCATTTGACCACTTGGAAGGAACCTTTCTTTTGCACTTGATTATGGAACCTAAAACTAATGCTGCTCATTGAAATTGACTCTTACTGGTGCTGACTTCTTGACATCAATGACAACAAAAACTGCTTATATTTCCAATACTATCACACTTGTAAATGTATCTCTTTACTCCTCTTATGACTATATTTTATCCTTCCAAGTGGTGGCACTTTCTCTTCTTTGTAACACTTCCTCTATTCTTCTTTACTCAGTAATGCACTACCTCCTTTATATAGTGTGTTTCCTTTCCTTTGTAATGCTTCTTAACTCCCTTAGCTTGGTAATGTATTGATTTTCCTCTACACCTAGTAGTGACTTGATTATTTTCCTTGAACGCCCCTACTTTTAGTTCCTCTATACTCAATGTCTTTGTAACAACAAATGGTATTAGGTTTTCTCTCAATGACTTACTATTTTTTATATTCTCCACTTCTTTGTAATATTGCTCGCTCTTGGCTTTGGTGGCTCCTCCTTCAATATGGTGGTGCTTCAACTCCTTAGTGGCATTATGGTGGTGCTAATGGTGCTTTGGTTCCTTCATTTGTGGTGATATACTAATAATATATTGTTGGTACTTTGTTGGTTGTTATGTCATGACACTTAGGTGGTGCTTCTATGGTTGGCTTGTTTGACTTGGCTCTTTACTTGAATTTAGACTTCACAAAGAATTATGGTCTCAAATCAACTCATTTATTCAACTGTAGATGCTCTAAATGCCTATCTTTGGCTTCTTCCTTTTAATAATAACTTTTTACATTTGTTATCAAACCTTATGTTTCCTTCCTTGTAAACTCTACCTTTATTTGAGCTCCTTTAGTGGAGCTATGACGTTGTAACTTCAAGTCGGTGGCTTGTTGATGGCTCTTCCTTGGGATGTGGTGGCTCTTCCAACTTAGTAGTTCCCTTGGTGTCTTTAGAAACTCTAAAATTTGCTCTATTTTGAGCCCTTATTTGGTCTTCTATTTTGCTTAGTAAATATTCCCTTATTTGGTTTATTTTCACTTCAATAAGTATGCACTTTTATAATCTTGTAAAGAATAGCATTTAATACTAATATTGTTTCATCCTTATTTCTCCTTTTCAAGCAAACTCTAACTTTGATCTTTGTTGTTTTATTTTTGCATATTTTAGGACAAGAATGCTACCACCTTCCTTTGCTAGAAGACTCTCTATTTCAAATTATTTTTTATGAATTTAATAAAGCTAATATGGTGCTCTCAAAAAAATTTATAATAAACTAATGTGAATGTTCAAATAATGAACCTTTATAGCACCAATATTGCATACCTTTTGGTCTCCTTTTGTAGCTAGTCTTCTTGGTGATTTGGTTCACCTATTTTCTGCCCTGAATTTGTAAAATTTTCAGCTCTCCTTTCTATTCAATTTTTACCTCAAACTTATCAATTTTGTAGCTTCAATTCCTTGTGCTTTGCTACCCTAAACTTGTCAATATTGCAGCTTTGATTGATGCCTTATTGCTATCCAAAAATTCTTTAATTTGCATCTTTCAATGCAACCAATCCCTCCTTTGTTTTCCTATCCAAAAACCTCTCTAATATGCTCCAAAAATATCCAAAATGCATCTCTCTTTTCTGCTTCTAATGCTACCAAAATTTACAATTCTAATGTCTTAATTTGCTACTCCAAAAATCTGCAATATTCTCCTTTATCTTTCTATCCAAGAATATCCTCTATCTCTTTCAAATTGCTTCCTTCTTTTATTTTCAAGCCTTTCTTCAATTGGTTGTTCAAGGACACTTCAAAATCTACCCAAATATTCTCAAAATCGCAGCTTTATGCCACCTTCAATTTTTTGTTATGTGACCCTACAAATTTTTTGAAAATCAACAATCTTGTCCTTCGTAAATCAGCCTTCAAATTATTTATCGTTGTCTTAAAAACTCTCAAATATGGTGGTCTCTTCTAGCTTCTTTCTTCTCCAATATTCTTGTCAAATTTTGGCTTAAAATATAGCCTCTTTCACTAGCCTCTTTCTCAAGAATCTGAATGTCTTGAGATATTTAAGAATATTTTCCAAACTTTGACAAACTTCTAGCCAAATCCTTTTTCCTTTTGGGCTTGTTTTTAGATGGTGATAATTATCTCAAATTATTCTCTAGGAGATATTCCTTCTTGCAATATTCTACCTTAAGCTTTCTTAAAATATCCTCCAATGGCAACTTCAAATTTTTAATAGGGCTTCTCTAGCCTTCTTCTTCTTTCTCCTTCCAAACTTTTTTTAGACCTTTTCTCTTGGATCTTCAAATTCTATAGCTTCTCAAATATTCAATAGGACTTTTTCTAGTCCTCTATCTTCAATCTCCAGTATTCTATCTTCCAAATTTGGAATTTTTTAAATGGTACCTCTTTCTTGGGTCTCCTTAAATCTTCTACCTTCAATCTCCAATGGGGCCTTCTTTCTTGGACCTCATTTATCTTCAATGTCTAATTTTTTTACAATAAATAATTAATCCATACACGAGGAAAACACATAGACTTTTAGGTAATCGAGATGAAATTATTTTCTATCCATTGTATAAAGCTTCTCAACTTTTGAGAACTAGTTTTCTACAACAAAAACTTAGACAATAGCAACAAATAGATGCAAATCTCTAGATCTCTATAAATCAATAATCTTCACTAGTTATCCTTCAATCTAGTGGAATGATATCTATGTTGAGTCCTAGTCTTCATGAGTTTTCCTATAACCCTGTGGAAAAACTCTCATAAAAAATCAATTCTAAAAATTTTAAAAATGAAATCTCTCTATCTCCTATCAATCTACCTTGCGACTCTCCCTATCTCCTATTAATATACCATGTGCTCTAATACCATTGTTATATTTTGATGATATATATTTAATGAAATACAACCATAATGACTAAAAATAGCATGCAATATTAAATATATAATAATGGTAATATACTAATAAGGTAACACTCATAAGAAACTTCTGTAATAACTCATAAAACTACCATTAATGAAAGCTCATGAAAATAGGATCTTCATACAAAATGTGGAGATCTCAAATACTCCATGCTTCATACAAGTTCTACATTGTATCAAACTTGTACTCTACTCTACTCTACTAAGATGATATGATAAGATATGATATGACTTGGATTCCTCTACTTGCTCATATAAAGGCCAATATATAATGGGATGTGACTCTTGCATTTCCATATTCATTTGACTCTTCACCTTCCTATTATATGGACTCATGTGCATAGGGACTATGATGCACATTTATATTATCGAATACTTTGCACATTTTAATATTACTTATGCATTTATTACATTGGTTAAAGTAAATACTCAAACCCTAATATAAGACAAAATCCTAATTTAAAGATATACCGAAGGTGGTACATTGGCATGTACCAAATAATGTAATATATTCCAATCCAAAGAAGGTAGAAGAGTTCAAGTGTAGTCTAGCTAATTTGTCTTCATTGTTCTCAACTAGTATAAATGTATCATCTTGCAATAAAAATGAATTTTTTGTAAAGTTTTATCCCTTGCAGTATAGGGGTTAAAGAAAAATGAGAGGGTAATGGATTTAATGGAAAAACAATTTTTTTATAAAGCATAAGTAATTAAGTATTGTGGAGGCGTATCCCTATACTTTTGGGTTTCTAGAGCAACATAAAGAGGTTTTTTATTTATTTGTAAATTTAAATTGAATAGATTTTTGTTAGTTGAAACATGGTTGTAAATAGAATCTCCAATAATTTTAGATATTTTATTGTAAGCATGATTATATTAGAAAATCATTTTTTTTATATGTGACTGCTCAATAATAATCATTAAAATATAATTGTATTCCACTTATGTAGGTTCAAAAACCTGTTTTCTTCTACATTTTTATCCTATGGTGGGATGAAGTAAGCTTTAGAGGATGATGTATGTTAAATTTTGTTAAAAATAAAAAATATATAAAGGGGTAAATAAATATTTTGAATGTCAAATTTTTTGGTATCATATTTAAAATAACATCAGATTTTAAATTTAAGTTCATGAATTTAGAAGATATGGTAAAAATAAATTGAATGATGTTGGAGATATTACATTATTTAGTAGCATCAAAGTATCATGTGGTATATTATACATTTTTTAATATTAGTTTAGGGAGTGTGTTTATATTTTTTGTAATGTATGTGTCAATGTGTGAGAAGTGTCCAAGTATTATGTAATAAAGTGTGTAAGTGTCAAAGTGTGCAAGGTGTGAGGTGTAAGTTGTGAGAGTGCAAAGTGTCAAGTGAGTAATTTAAGAGTCATAGAAGTTAATTTTTAAATGAGAGAATGAAGAGTCACATGATTTGTGGCAAGATGTAAAGTGAAGGGTCATGAGAGTTTTGTCATGTTTAAGGAATTTGAAATAATGCATCTCCTATATGTTTGAGGAGAGCAATAGTTAGAGTATTGAAGAGCCATATTATAAGGTTATATATTGGATACAAATATCCATGCATTTTAAGGATAAATACAATTGAATATTGTAATAATATTCTTGTTATATTTGATGATTTTTTATTAACATTGCGAGTTTCTATATTGTGAAATATTGTTGTGATTATATGAATTATTTTATATGATTAATATTTGATCCTTGTAAAGGGACCTATGAGATAATCTGGGAGAATTCCCAATAGTGGTATTAGAGTTGCACTCTGGCTATATTGAAAGATAAGAAGTTATTGGAGATTGAATATTTGTGGAGGAATATTGAAAATAATGAGAAGTTGGTCAAAATGATAATTTAAGAAGAGTTGATATTAATAATGAATATTGAATGGATGAGGTTGTCCAAGTTGCAATAGTGATAATTAATAACGATTTGTTGATTGAAGAAAAGGATGTAAGAAGTAAGGAGACAATTTAAAGGACATATAAATTGGAAGGAGAGTTTCACAAAGTTTGAGAATGTAGCTTGAGAAGGTGTTGAAAATAAATTGATGAAGCATGCATTAAATGAAAGTTGACATTGTTGTAAATTTTTGGAATGCTGGCCATGTTTTTGTTAGAGGGCTTCACTTTATGATTGATGTTTGCTTAATGGCTGAAGTTATGGGACTCCAAACCATCAATCCGGGTTGCTCATCATCAGCAAATACCTTGACTTTCCGGTATGGTTCCTGGTATGGCAAAACCATCTAGTAAAACAAATATATCATGGTGGTAAAATTGGAATAATTTCCTGACAAAGGTAAGGACTTACTAATTGCTGATGGAGGAATCAAAATAAAAATTATTCTTGGACCATGGGATCATGTCATGGTGCTTATCCTCCAGTATTTCATAATTTAAAAATTTGACATCATCCTTCGCAGCTTCCATTTGGTGTTCTTGAACCACTTCAATAGAAACAATAAGATGAACATCGTGGACTACTTGGTAAGATCCCTTGAACTTTCTATCACCAATTTTAGGACTGGGAAGTCCACCACTACCATCCATAAAGGCTTGCACCTCATTCTTTTCAAACACATCCTAGATGCCTTCACCTAGAAAGCCTTTATCATTGCCTCCCCTGTCCCCCATAGTCCTTCCCCTAAACCCTGTCAGCCTACCCCTGTTCATCTTGGTCCCTCTCCAAACCTCATTCAGCTAGTCCCTGCTCCATCTAGTTTCTCTCCTAGCCCCATCCAGCCTACCCCTACCCCTTCCATCCATCCTTGCCCTACCCCTCCTATTTCCTTCCTCAACCTTAGTTAGTTTAACCCTATTAAGCCCATTGATAGCAACAACCATAAAACACCCATTCACAAAGTGCCCAGCAATGATAATAATCTTGAATTTTCTCTCCCTTCCCTTTGAATTCCAAGGATGAGTATGGCAAGTTAAAATTTAAATTAAGGTCCATAAACTGTTCCTCATCCAAGTTTCTCCAAAACCCTAGTCTGCACTTTGTCTGCACCTCACCATGCCTAAAGAAGCTAAAGAAACGATCACCATCCCTGGTGAAATATTCTAAGCCAGAGAAGGAGTTTTATGGTGAGGAGGTCCACACTAAGGATCCAATTAAGGAGAAGATTAGAGATACCTCTGCTACTATACTTTACAGAGTGGTGCTCAGCCATATTGATAGCTTGGTAGCCACCCTATCCGCGGATGCTAGCTCCTACAACCAAGAAGTAAAGGTTCTTGAATAATCTCATCGTTATCTCAATACCATATTTAAGGAGATGTATGAATCTCCTAGAATCAATGATAGGAATTGATTTACAGGTCTTTGTTGAAGGGTATCCCCTTGGGATGGCCCTGTTCTCCAATTTTTGCCTAGTCAGGATCATCCCACATGGGTATTCCCATCTGATAGTGTGTTTTCGCATAAGGTCAAACCTACATGGGTCATCCTCTATTTTGGTCTGTGAGCCTAAAATTTTGATGGTTTTTCTTGGGTTGTATTAATATTTTGGGGCTCCTTTCAAAACCCACTTTCAATAAAATTTTCTTTACCAACAAAAAAAAATTGATATTATTGTAAAAGTCATAGACTTGTTAGAGAAGATGATTTATGCTACTACTGCGTCAATTATCCATATGGAGATGACTCACATCACCATTGGTAAGACCATTACTAGCCTTAAGGAACAGAGGCATAATCTCAGCATTTTCTTCTTCTGTGAAAGTTTCAATGGTTCCTCCATGGTCTTTGCTGTTGAACCCCCTTCCGATGTTAAAGAGGGTGCTAATGAAGATGATGTAGTTGAAATTGCTCAAGATGCCTACCTAGAAAATCTGAAGGAAACTTCAAAGGACAAAGAAACCTGAAGGAGGAAGCAAAGGACAATGTTCTAGAAATTGATGTTCACAACCTTCTGCAACCCGACTGTTAGCATATATGTCTTAAATTATTGAGCAAAATGGTAGCGCACGTAGGCACTCTCTAGGTTGGTTTAATAACCACCAAGTTAATTTAATAAACTAACTTATTATAACCACACTGTAATCTTTATAATTGATATCAATAGGAATGAATAATTGCTTCATCAAACTCTTTATGGTATCAGAGGTAGGGATGATCGCAAACATTGGGTAGGTAGTTATCATTTCTAACTACTCCAACTTCCCTAAATAGCATGATTCTTAGAGACACTGATGGACATAGACGGAGGACGGACTACCAGCCAATGATACTGGAGGCACGCAGACTGGAGGACACTGATGGATGTAGACAAAGGAGACACTGATGGATGTAGATAGAGGACAGACTACCAGCCAATGATACTAGAGGCATGCAAATAAATTAGAGCAGATTGGGCATGTGATTTGAGACTGGAGGCACACAGACAGAGGAGAGTATACTAGGCATGTAGATAGATGAGGTCGATGATAATGGAGGCAAAAGGGCAGGTTGGTTGCCCAAAGGCAACCAAAATCTATAGTAGCTTTCCTTGTTCTTAAATACCCCCACAGTGGCAGCATAGGCCATGTGGGATTAAAGTTTTTTTTCTCCCTTCTTCACACCCGTTGCTGCTAAGATGTGCCTGCTCCTTGTTTTTTCTTGTCGGGCCCTCTGGCTCATGTGGTATGCATGGTGATTGTTAGGTGGAAGGTCATGGGTTCAAGTCTCTTCGGGGACGTATAAAGTTTTTTTTATGCCCCGCATGCGCTATGATGGTGGGTGGTAATTTTTTTATGCCTCGTGCATGCTGTGACGGTGGTTGGCACCTTTTGATGCCCTGAAGTGCCTTGTTAATATCAGGAAGTATCCTGATGATGCCAACAAGTCATTTGATGCCTATGCAATCAAATTTGATGCCTTGAAGGATCCAAACAATTTTTTTTTGGGGTTCAAGTACAATTTTTTTCCTTGTCTATTTTGCAATACAAATAGGGGAAATCTCAGTCTTCACATGATTCATTTACAAAATTGTAAGATAAAGGGGGGAAATCAAACCATTTGGAAGTGAATAATTATTAGATTTGTAATAGGTTCTTAAATTTGTGGGCATTTGTGATTGTTTCTTTTGCATTTAAATATTCTATTTTTCTTGCATTAACAATCATAAATTACAAAAAAAAAATAAGACCCCAAATCTATACCCTATTTGTGCAATTTATTGCACAGCAACGTTCGGTATTTGAGATTCCTTTGGTCCACACCTACAGGTAATGTTGTCATGCTTTGGACTACTGTATTTGCCACCTAATATAGCTGCAACAACGACATCTAAGCTTGTTCTCTATTAATCATCAGGGAGAAATAAGGCAAACCAGATCTATTTTTTTTCATTTCATACCCACATCGTGATTGTTGTTAGGTGTAAATCCTGACGAAAGTTTTTTTTTCCAAAGTGTTTAGGAGAAATTACGCCCCACGCATGAGGAATAAAACTTTCTATGTTAGGTGACATTAACAACATGATGCCCTTTCAGTATCACCTATGTTCAATATATTGTGCTTCTCATATGTACTTATAGTCTCCCTCATGTAAGGGCGGGTACATATTGAGTAGTATATTTTTCATATATTCCTATAGTCTCCCTCACGTAAGTGCAGGTATATATTGATTGTTACGATATAAATATCTGGCAGGTATAAAGAAAGGGAGACCAATTGGTGATATAAGGAACCTTCATAATGGCCACAATTCATAAGTATCTCTTCGATTCATAGTTGTTGAAAGGTCCTAACTTTGTTCCATGGAAAACAAATATGAATGTCATTCTTCAGTTGGAATATTTATGGGATGTAGTGACTGGCACTACAAAGCACCCTTAGACAACAGGAATAGATCAAGATGCTTTGGATAAGAATGACAAAAATAGTCTCGTGTTTATCTTGCTTGCTACTACAGATGAGGTGCAGCCTTATATTTGTGATGTAAAAACTAGTAAGATATCTTGGGATGCCTTAATCATAGTATATGAAGAAAAGAATCAATCCACTATTCTAAACCTTCAAACTCAACCACATACTCTCAGTATAAATTCTAGGGAAACAGTTGATATATTCCTTTGCAGAGTGGCTGAATTGAAAGCCAAATTGAATGCCATGGGAAAACCGATGGATGATGATATCTTGAAATCTGTCATCTTAAGAGCATTTCCGATTCCTACAAGATGTTGATCACTTCTCTCAATGTTTTTGGTAGACAAGTATCATTTGTGGAGCTGGTAAATTTGCTTCAGACTGAGGAGGAAAATTAGGTTCAGAAATATGACGTGCCAGATAATGCCCTTTCTACACAACAAAGTGGTAAGAAACAAGGTTAGTTTCAAAAAGGGGGTCCTTATTCCAAAGAAAAAGGGAAGCAAAATTAGCAAAAGGATACAAAATATTGTAAGATTTTTGATATGAATAACCATGACACCAACAAGTGTTGGTTCAAAAATAAGCAACAAAACGATCAAGGTCGTAAGAAGGGCAAATACAAATAGAAATACAACAAACATAAGCAACCTAAAGGCCATGTTGCTTATGCTGACTCCAACTCAAACTCAGATTCTCCTGGGTTTGATTCAAATTTTGAATCTGAAAGAGCACACAAGGTGCTCATGACCCATACTTCGTCTTCCCAGATAGATGTTGTATGGTATATTTATTTAGGATCTAGCAAACACATGATTGGGGACAAATCATGGTTTGATACTTTTGCAGAGAAATAGGGTAAGCTAGTCACAATTGCTGACAATCAAGTCTATCAAGTAAAGGGAGAAGGGGATGTTTTTGTGTCCCTTCCTGATGGTAATTATCAAATTGAGAAGTTTCTATATGTTCTAGGATTAGCCAATAATCTGCTCTTAGTCACACAAATGTTGGATAGAAACATGGATGTCATGTTTTGAGTTTTCAAAGGCAAGAAGAGATGTTTTATCACCCATAGTGGTAAACATGTTGCAACCGAATCCTACAAACATGGCTTGTTCATTCTAGATGCTCTTTCAACTCCTCATGTTGCTCTGGCTGTAACTACAAAGGAGGCCACCTCTCTTTGGCATAGACGTTATGGGCACATCAGTTGAGGATATTTTCTTGAATTACACAAATATGGGATGGTGAAAGGTCTTCCTCCACTCTCATCTATCTTACCAGTGTGCTCAAATTGCTTAGCAGGGAAGCAACATAGAGTACCTTTTGAAACTAGCTCCTCTCAAGCTACAAACCCTTTAGAGCTGGTACATACCGATCTATGTGGTCCTATGCCAACTAGCTATGGTGGAAAGAAGTATTTTTAACTATTTTTTTATGATTACTCATGGAATATATGGGTTTTCTTTCTTCAGTTGAAATCAAAAGCATTTCTCTACTTTCAATAATTCAATAAACTTTTCAAGAAGGAGTCAGGTTATTTCATAAAAACCCTTCGCTCAGATTGAGGAGGGGAATACACCTCTAAAGAGTTTTTATATTTTATTAAGAAATATGGGATCAAAAGACAACTGACTATAGCCTATACACCTTAGCAAAATGGATTTGCAGAAAGGAGAAATTGTTCCATTATGAAAATGGTTCGATGTATGCTAAAGGGAGCACATCTTGAGTATAAATATTGGGCAGAAGCAGTAAACACATCATCATACCTCCTAAATAGAGCACCCACTAGAGCTCTACAAGTGAAAACACCACAAGGAGCTTAGAGTGGTAAGAAACCTTCCATTTCTCATTTAAAGGTGTTTGGATGTAAAGCATTCATGCACATTCCAAAATAGAAAAGGATGAAGTTGGATGAGAAAACCCTGCAGTGTATCTTTTTTGGCTATGATGAGTATTCAAAATGTTATTGATTGATTGATCCTAAGACCAAGAAGAAACACGTAAGTAGAGATGTTGTATTTGATGAAGCTTTCACATCAAAATACACATCTACAGCTGTATACCTAGATGAAGAAGAACCTAATAAGGAGGTTCAACTTCCACAACAACAACAAAAAGTCCCAAAATGGTATACTAGCACTTTGAGAGATGCTAAGTTGAATTCCCTTCCATATATATCTATAGATAGGCCATGTACTCATAGTATGACTCAACAAATGAGAGCAGAGGAATCAACTTCAAAGGTTCACGAACTTTGTCAACACTTTGATGATTTGTCAGTGGGTATAGAAAATGATAGAGAAGAAGATGAGGATGAAGAAAAGATTTATATTTCTACATTGAATGCAAATGAACCCATAACAGTTCAATATGCACTTGATAAACCATAGTGGAAATATGCCATGGATGTAGAACATAAGTCTCTCATAAAAAATAATGCTTGGAAGTTAGTAGATCTGTCAACAGGAAAGAAACCCATAGGCTACAAATGGGTGTTCAAAGTGAAGTATAAGGTAGATGGATCTATTGATAAGCATAAAGCCTGACTTTTTGTGAAGGGTTATGCTCAGAAAGAAGGCATAGAATATGAAGAGACTTTTGCCCCTATTGCAAAAATGACTACCATTCAAGTATTTTGTGCCATGGGAGCTCAGTTTGGGTGGAAGTTGCATCAGATGGATGTTAAAAGTGCTTTCTTGAATTGTGACTTACAGGAAGAAGTATACATGAATCAACCAGAAGGATTCGTGGTTGAGGGGCAAGAACAAAAAGTATGCAAGTTGATCAAATCCATGTATGGGCTCAAACAAGCTCCTCGAGATTGGTATATCAAGATAGATAGTCACCTTGTGCAGCATGGATTCAAAAGAAGTCCTTCAGATGCAAATATCTATATTAAGAAAAATGGTTTTGATATAGTGATTCTTGTACTTTATGTAGATGATCTGATCATAACAAGAAGCTCAAAAATAATTATTGACTTAGTGAAAAATGATTTGAAGCAATCATTTGAAATGATAGATATAGGACTTTTGCACTATTGTCTTTGTTTAGAATTTACTCAGAAAAGATTTCATATTAGAGTAACACAAAAGAAATATGCCAAGACTTTAGTAGAAAAATATCAGATGACTAACTGTAAGTCAAAAGCAACTTCAATAGAGCAAGGACTTAAGTTATCACGATATGATGAATCACCTTAGGTAGATGGCACTCTCTATCTTTATTTGATTGGGAGTCTCCTATATCTGACAAATACCAGGCCAGATCTCAGTTTTGTTGTGGGATATCTTTCAAGGTTCATGCAAGAGCCTCAGATGAGTCACTAGAAAGCAGCAAAAAGAGTTCTTCATTATGTTCGTGGTAGTACAAATTATGTTCTGGAATACAAAAATAATAATAAGTTTTTATTACTAGGATACATGGACTCAGATTATGTTGGATCCATTGATGATCGCAAATCCACTTCTGGATATGTTTTTTATCTGGGATCTGGACCTATCTCATGGCACAGTAAGAAGCAGCATGTGTTTGCTTTATCTTCTACAGAAGTAGAATATCGTGCATCCAGTGAAGCAGTCTATGAGATAATGTGGTTAAGTCACATTCTTACAAACATGGGTCTTCCAAAGAATCTTCCTCTTAATTTGTTTTGCGACAATCAAGGTGTTTTGAATCTTGTCAAAAATCCAATTTTTCATGAACGTACCAAACATGTTGATACTAGATGTCATTTCATTTGAGATGAAGTTCCAAAGCACCATAAACAACTTCAATACATTCCTACTGATGCGCAAGTTGTAGATATCTTTACCAAAGCACTTGGGCATATCAAATATGAAAATTTTTGAGATACTATTGGAATTTGCCAATAATGTAATAAGGGGGGATGTTAGCATATATGTCTTACAATATTGAGAAAAAGGGTAGCGCACGTATGCGCTCTCTAGGTTGGTTTAATAACCACCAAGTTGGTTTAATAAACCAACTTATTGTAACCACATTGTAATATTTATAATTGATATCAATCAGAATGAATAATTGCTTCATCAAATTCTTTACCAACGCCCTTCCTTTATGACGTCCATGGCTTGCTACTGGTTTTTCTCTCAGCTGCATTGCTCTTTTGTTGGTCTATTGGTGTGCAAGATGTTTTGTTCCAACTTGCCTTTATGCTTCTCTTTTTGGTAGTGTTCCTTTATGTTCCTTTTTACCAAAGGATTGTAATGTCTTTTAGCCTTTCTGGAATTTCTGTTATTAGTCTTTCATTTTTATCGGGTTTTGTTTTGTTTAAGGAGACTCATTTATCTCTATTTTGTTCCTCTTGGTTCCTTTATGTAAAAGGTTACAGGGCACCTTTCAAATGCCCTTTTTGAAATAATACAAATTAATTTACCAAAAAAAAATAGACTTGTTAGAGAATATGAGGTAAATTTGAGAGGAGTTGTACTCTAAAGGAGATAAGGAAGATATTTTTCATTGGAGATAAGGAATAAATCAATCATAGAAACAAAAAGGAAGAAATAATTCACTGGAGACAAAGGTGGAGAAGTCATTCACAAGAAACAAGGTGAAAAGGTTGGTCTCAAAAACCAAGTCGTGAAGAAGAAAAATGCATAAGTAAAAGCTGGTAATGCCTTGGAAAATCTACATATGAGACCTAATGAGAAATAGTGTTTATGGTCTAACAGACCTAAAAATATGTTTTACCAAGCACAATATAAGGTAAATTACTTTTTCAAACATTTATGGCATATTTCAAATATTTTTCAAATCGATATTGAAGTTATAAGGTGGTGTGAACTATTATTCTGAAGATATAAGGTGAATATTAATGAATGGTTCAAATGAATGGAGATATAAGTAGACATTAACTAATTTGGAGTTTAAATAAATTTAATTGAATGAATGAATTAATGACTGGGAGACATAAGGAAATCATATGCTTGAGATTTAATTTGAAGATTGAAATAAATGGTGTGTTGATCAAATTAAAATTTAGCGGTAAATTTAGGACGGTAAATTTAGGAAATAATGAAATTTAAATTGGGAGATAGAAGAATACAAAATTAAAAATTGAATTTGAAAGTTGAATGAATGAATGAAGATGGATAATGAATGAATGATTGAATATTGAAGGAAGGACTGTGAAATTAATATTTAAAATTTGAAATATAAAGGAGAATTTGAATTTGAAAATTGATGTATGTCAATGATTTGAAGATTGATCATTTTTTATGAATTTGAAAGAATTTAATTTGGAAGTTATAAGAATATGATAAATTGAAATTGATTTCTTGATTAAATATTAAAGGTTTGAAATTGAAATTGTTTAAAAAAATGTTTGATTAAATTTTTGGAGAAATAAGGAATCCTACACAAAAGGAACTGATTAAAATTAAATTATTGCAACATGGAAATAAAAGTAAAAAATAAAAATAAATATGGTCAAAAATATTTTACAATTCTTCTCTCAAGAAGCTATTGAAGATGAAAAATATGTGTCAAACAAATTGATGGGATATTTATAGTCCATTCTTACAGAAGCTAAGAATGGAGATTTTTTAATTCTTCAACAATGCATGCAAAGTGTTATTTATGATTCTAATTATTTTTATGAAAATTCCATAATAGTACATGTTAGTCTATGGAAAATAGCATACAAGGGAATAATCACTCTAAATGTTTTCAAGACAAAAAAAGAAGCAAAATTTGAATTGAAGAGAAATCCTATAATGAAAGATGACTACTATGACATAACCAAATATGAATAATGCATGTTGTGACACTAGTGATCTTTATAAAAAACTAAAAATGAGAATTGTGATATAAGTTGTGATACTTGTGATTTGAGATCCATAAAGAATATAGAAGAACTTGTGCCAAGAATAGACATTGCATGTGACACAAATAATTTGCACATGGTTTATGGATATAAAGAGTTAGCATAATTTTTTTGTGAAAATAGACATTATAATTATATTTATAATGGTGACAGAGAGATTGGCATAGATTTGTGATAGGATACAATTCTAAAAAACTTTGCAAGAAAATATTGTAAAGAAAAATAATGAAGATCTTAAACAATAAGATTATAAATGTGGATATTGTGGTAAGCATGGAAACAAAATAAAAATATGCTAGAATATTTATTATTGTAAAATATTTAGAGGTAACAATCACTCTCAAAAACATTGTTGGTACAAAGGAAACATGAATTTGGATGGAGAACAAAGATAACAAAAAGTACTAAATGGATTTTTTCATTAAAATTTTCAAATTTAAGATATGGATAGAGAAAATATATAAACTTATTCAACAATCAAAAATTAGTATAAAAAATAGTACCAAATTTTATATCCGGAGAAATAAGAACAAGAATTGAAGATTGAATACTCTAAGTCTTCACACCAAATAATGTAATAGGGGGGGTTTTGGAGATATTACATTATTTGGTAGCATTAAAGTACCATGTGGTACATTGTACATTTGTAAATATTAGTTTAGGGAGTGTGTTTATAGTTTTTCTAATGTATGTGTCAATATGTGAGAAGTGTTCAAATATTATGTAATAAAGTATGCAAGCGTCAAAGTGTGCAAGGTGTGAGGTGTGACTTGTGAGAGTGCAAAGTTTCAAGTGAGTAAGTTGAGTCATAGCAGTTAGGTGTCAAGTGAGAGAGTGAAGAGTCATATGATATGTGGAAAGATGTAAAGTTAAGTGTCATGAGAGTTTATTCATATGCAAGGAATTCGAAAGGATGCATCTCTCGTATGCTTTATGAGATCAATAGTTAGAGTATTGAAGAGTCCTCTTATAAGGTTAAATAATGGAGATAAATATTCACGCATTGTAAGGAGAAACACGATCGGAGATTTAATAATATTCTTGATATATTTAATGATTTATGAATAATATGCGAGTATTTATGAAATATTATTGTAATTATATGAATTATTTTATTTGATTAATGTTTGATCCTGAGAAAGGGACCTATGAGATAATCTAGGATAATTCCCAACAAATGATCCAAGATTCTTTTGTGCAAGAAAAATACTTACTTTCTATTGACCACAATGCATAGAAGGGTAGAGTCACTAATTTCAAAGTCTAGGGATAAATGGATTAAGGGGGGTAGAATACTAAATTTTTCATGCTAAAGTCAAAATAAATTTATCATTTTAGTGAGTAAAAAATATTTGAACTCCATATGAAATAAGTGCTAAGGAAGAAGAAAATATTAGGAAGGAAGCGATTAATTATTTCAAAGATATTCTATAGAAGTTAAGAAATATAAAGAGGATCAAGGTATTTTTTTCTAAATATTCCATAAATTATCACGCAAGTACATAATGAACACTTAATAAGAAATATATCTATGGTGAAAGTATAGAATTTGGTTTTCTTATTTCATCCTAATAATGCACTTAGCCTAAATGGATTTACTATATTTTTCTTTCAAAAATATTGACATTTGTTGAAGAGTTATATGTTGGTTGTGGTTGAATAGGCAAAGGAAAAGAAAATTGCTATAAATTATATCAATGCAATATTTATTGTATTGGTTCCCAAGAAAGGTAAAATAAAAAATTTTGACATTTTTTTCTATAATATGATTTGTAAAATAATCTTGAAAACTGCACAAAAATAGATAGAAATCATTCTAGTTTATATTATATGAGGAAATTAATGTGGATTTATTCATGCAAAATAAATTCTTGGTGGTTTAATAATTCGACAAGAGGCCATGGATTCTTTTTATTTTTTGAAGATATAAGCTATGCTTATAAAGTTAAATATGAACAAATGGTATAATCATGTTTGCTAGAGTTTTCTACATGGTATTCTATGAAAATATGATTTTCATCTAGGTTGGTTGAATAGATGATATGTTGTTATAACACTTTATATTATTAATTAATCCCCTTTTAGATACTTTCAATCATCCCATGGACTCTATTAGGGTCATCCCCTATATCCTTATCTATTTATTTATTTTGTTAAGTATTTAAGAAGAGATTTCTTAAAGGAATAAAATGGAAGGATAAATTAGAGATATTCATATGATGACATGTTATAAGTCACACCTATTTTAATAACTGAGTAGAAGTAACCCATCTACTCAAAATTTATATAGAAAGTGTAACAAAGGACGAAATATATATATAGATAGTGGGCATCTAAATAATCACTATGTTAAAATAATTAGACTATTTTGAAAAAAATTTTGTAGGTAAAAGATTTATATTAAACGGGTTTTAACTAGATCCCAGAACCATGTACAAAATTTTTATCATCAAAAACCAAGAAACGAAGCAGGGAAACTGCATAAGGAATCCAAAAGAGAATCCAAACACAAACCAAAACAAACCTACATATGGGTGGCTATGGTTCCAAAAAATATATCAAAAGGAAACCAAAATAATCCCTCACAAGGGAATTGGCATCCAGACTAGGTATGAATCTTGACAGGATTATAACAAAATCCCAACCCAAATCCATGTAGGGGACATAACAAAGACAACAAAAATATAAAAAACAAATTTAACAACCTAAAATCAAGTCTAAGCATTTGTGATGTCCTTCTTGGTAGATTTACCTTTTACATTTTTCTTGAGTAGTTGTTTCAGGGTTCTACTGATGTTGTCTACGGAATTGATGTCACTGGTGATGATGATGGTGGCAACCTTGTTGTAAAGATCCACACTAGGTCCCAAACTACCACTATTATCATCAAATATATGTTTTGGAGAATTTTTACTGGTTTATTTATTTACTTTCTTCAAATGAGCAAACCTTCGAGCATGGGTGGTGCTCTCTTCCACCTTGATATTCCTTTTTTGGGACTAAGGGTTTGGAATAGCATTAGGAGACTTATTTTTCTTTGGAATAGGGGTCTAAATTTTTGAATAAGCTTTAGCACTAGTTAGGAAATTAGGGAGGGAACGATATGGGATAAGGGTAGGGGTTAAAGAAGGTGGGTTGGAATGTATGAGGGTAGTTGATATGACAGGTGATTGGGTGGCAATGGTGGAATAGAATGGCAAATAAACCCTAGTGGGTGGGTGGAGTTTAGGATTTTCTTTTCCTAGTATTGTGAATAGACAATATGAATGATCGGTAGAGAAAATTAGGGATGTTGATAGGGTTAAAATCTCTAGGATGGTTAACTAGCACTAAGTGGAAGCTAAATAGAAGCTTGGAAGTGTTATCAACTATTATATACTAAAGGATAGAAATAATAACGATGGGCCAAGGGGCAGGGAGTGACTCATGCTCAACTATGATTCCTTTCCACTTGAAAAGTTTGGAGTGGTTAGGGAATACTTCGAGCTTAGGATACCAATTGTGAAGATCATTTTAAACTATGTGGTCAATAGCAGGTAACTCTGTGACTTCAGCCAACATCTCAAAAATTACGTGAAAACATAAATTGTGAACTTTGTCATTGCCATTATTCCATGATTTGACATATTTATCTATGATGTCTTGTTTGACCCCTTTAAATTTTTGAAAAAGAGGATAAAAACTTGAGCTTCTAAAAATGACATGGACATGGGGTCGAGCTAAAAGTTATATGGTTCAAGTAGAGCCATGTGAAAGGGGTAAAAAATTAGGAAAATCCAAGAATTGGGATTTTAATGAAATAGGATGGTAAACTAGAACCCAGATTGAATAGATATTTGAGACTTTAGGGGTATGAAAATGCTATTCTTAGTACCCATATTAAATAAATTTTGAGGTTTAATTTTGGGCATCCCAAAAATAATGATTTTAATATGATTTGTATGGATACGATGGATGAGATGACTTTGGAAAGGGGTACCATAATTTGCAGACTGGCTGGGATCGAAAGTAGCATGAGATACTTGAGAATGGTTTAGGCCATCCATATGAAACATAAAATACATCTCTCAAAACTCAAAATATGATTCATGGTATCAATGAAGGTGGAGATTTGGGCATGTATACAATCTACGTGGATAAACGAGCCACCTCAAAACTTGACATGGTTGGAAAAAAGGGAGAGTGGACAATGATTTGGTAGGTGGATTGGTGGTCTCAAACAAGGGAAGGGTTGAATGTGAGAGGATCAATGAGGAGAGGATAAGGGCATAAGGGATAGATGTCGCAGATATGAAGGTGACAAGGGTGGTAAAAAGTGCTACTAGTGATAAAGAAAGTAAAAGGATGGTGGAAAATGAGGTGATGAGGACCAACCAAATTAAAAATGAAGGGGTTCATATAAGCAAAGGATATGTACCCCTTAGTAGAAGTCACGTGGTGCATTATCAACAGCAACAACATTGGTGACGTCCTGGGGGAAGTTTTGGCACCAAATGGATAGGGATTATTGAAGGACTCCTATATTAGAAAGAAAATTCATAGCTTTATTTTCTTCACGATACACATGTCGAGAATTGATATTGTTTTGATATTAAATGAAGTTTCTTACTTATTTTATGGTGGTTCTAATTTGAAGAACACAAGCTTATACTGAGAGGGGGGTGAACAGTATAAGACCACTTTTTACTTTTCTTTTCAATTCAATATTATGTAGTGTATAGATAGCAGTATCAATAGCAGTAATCAAAGCAATGCACAAAACACCATACACAATAGAGACACAAATTTTAACGTGGTTCACCCAATGTGGGCTACCTCCATAGAAAAATATTTCTTCTAAATATTTCTCAAATAATATTTTGGGAATCCTTCCCAATTACAATGTTTATGGACCTCTGTCCAAAGGAGATGTTGATCCCCTAATCTCAAGTTCATGGATCTCTTCCATAGGAGAACTCTTTCCCCTTCTACTCTAGCTAGTGATCTTCTAGAAGACTTTGTCTCTCTATTGCACTTGACTGGTGGATCTCTCTCCACTTGAAGACTCCTCACTCAGAAGATCTATCTTCAATTGTCCTGGCTGTTGGATCTCTCTCCACTGAGACTCTGTCCTCTATACTCTATCACCTCCAAAGCTCTATCAATAGGTTCACTCAGAACCTTCTCAAATATGCTCAACAGGTCCACTCAGAACCTGCTCAAATCTGCTCAATAGGTCCACTCAGAACCTGCTCAAATTCTCAATAGGTCCACTCAGAACCTGCTCAAATATACTCAATAGGTCCACTCAGAACCTCAAATATGCTCAATAGGTCCACTCAAAACCTACTCAAATATTCTCAACAAGCTCACTCAAACTTCTCAAATTCTTCTCAACAAGCTCACTCAGAACTTGTCCAAATCTGCTCAACAAGCTCACTCAAAACTTGTCCAAATATGCTCAATAAGTCCTCTCTAGGACTTGCTCAAATCTGCATAGCAAGCTTTCACAAAAGCTTACACAAAATCAGTCCACAAGCCTTCTCAAAGACTTGCTCAAATCTGCTTAACAAGTCCACACAAAACTTGTCCAATCTCATAGAAACATAAAGAGAATTGTTAGAGACTCAATATGTTCTACACTCAATGCTCAATCACTTTCTCAAATCAATCTCATAGAAGCATAAAGAGAATTGTTAGAGACTCAATATGTTCTATACTCAAATCCCAATCTCAACTCAAATCAATATCATAGAAGCATAAAGAGAATTGTTAGAGACTCAATATGTTCTATACTCAAATCTCAATCTCAACTCAAATCAATCTCATAGAAGCATAAAGAGAATTGTTAGAGACTCAATATGTTCTATTCTCAAATCTCAATCTCAACTCAAATCAGAATATAGAATAGTTTATTTCATGGAACTTGAACAACCACATGCATCCACTTGACTAGGCTCAATCAACTCAACTCAACCAATCACCTCAATGAACAACCCTTTCTCACAAACCCTAGTCCAAGCATGTATCAACCAACTCAAAATATTTCCAACAATGCTCAACAACAAATCTCACATAACAATGATACTCATGTTCTTTTCTAACTCAAGTTCAAGTTCTTTGCATAACCAATTGGCTTCAACAACAATGCTCATAAAACAAGGTTTAATCACAACACTCAATCCAGAAAACCTTGAAGCATTAAACCAACCACTTTCAAAAAGGAAACCACAATCAATCCTTTTCTCTCCAATGATATTTTCAGAAATCAATCACCCAAACTAGTCAATGGAGAATATTGCCCATACCTTTTTGATGCCAAGTAGTTGTCCACAAAATCTGTCAAACTCAACACACTTTCAAATATTTCCTTATCAACCACAAGGAGGTTAGAGGACTTGAGTAATATCACAACAATAAAAATAATATCCCAATAACACCTTATTACTCCTACTCAATAAAATTCACCATGTCCTCTCATGAAAGAAATAATCCCCTTTGAAAAAGAATAAATCAAACTCACTTTTGAACCCCTTTTACAAAACCAGAAATATCTCTTTACACACACCTTATTTCTCCTTCTAAGCAAGTTAATCAAATAGCCCTTGAAAAATGCTTTCCAACGATATATAATATGCTACCCTTCCAAAAATAAAACCTTCAAAAATTTCCCAATTTTCTAGGGCATAGCATAACCCTTATTTCTCCTTAAGGCTATTCAACAAAAATTAAAACATAAAAAAATTAACTTGCCTTTGCCTCTCGGAGGGATTCGATCCCTCGACGTCCTCCTTCCCAATGCCTTAGCCACAGCCAAGCCATCATTGGGCCACGCGCCCTCACGTGCCTAAGAAGGCACGACCACCATTAAGTACCTCACGAAAAGCGCTTCCAAAAATCAAAACGCGCTTCTTCCTTGCAAGCAAAACCCTTCAAGCGAATCGAACGTGGGACCTCCTCTATGTTGCCAAGCCAACACACCACTAGGCCACGTTGGCCTATGTGCTCAACACTCCGAACGTTCTCCCCTTTAGCCTTTACGAAAATCGTCAAACCTTCGAAAACCAAACCTTTTTCGCATGCGCTTAAAACAAAAATTGCAAGGGATACTTTGATTAATGTTTTCGATGGCATTTATATAATGCCCTTGTCTTCTTATGCAATCACGTCGGCGCTTCAAATGATTTTGACGTCGGCGTGGTTTTTAATTTATAATAAATTTAAATTTAAATATTATAAATTAAAATAGACCAACCTTAGGGTTTAATTTAATTAAACCTTAGAACCTTGTCTTAATGCACAACCTTGGTATAATCAAATATTATTTATAAAATTTAAATTCCTTGTGAATTTAAATAATTTATAAATAATTATTAAACCTCCTTTTTAACCTTTGCAATAACCCATCTTGGGTTTTTATGGACCAATCGCTTAACCTATGCTCCCAATAATATTAAAATATTATGGAGCCTTTTTCCTTTCACTTTTGCACTGATGAAGCTTTTTCCTGGATGACTGTGACAACCTTGAATGACTTTATTTCTTGTCGAATCCTTTGATAAGAGTGATAACTCTATCAGGTGACATCAATGACAACTTTGACTTAGAGGACTCAAAATGTCCAACAATCTCCCCCTTTGTCATTGATGGCAACCCATATCCTTTTACTGAAACCTGACCTTCTTTTATGCTCCCCCTGGGACTTTGCTCCCCCTGGCTCAATGCTCTCTCA
Source organism: Wollemia nobilis (assembly GCA_028583015.1). Classification (NCBI taxonomy): domain Eukaryota; kingdom Viridiplantae; phylum Streptophyta; class Pinopsida; order Araucariales; family Araucariaceae; genus Wollemia; species Wollemia nobilis. The sequence goes on from JAQPPZ010017221.1 coordinate 6,106,889, forward strand.
AATATCAAGTCTCTCCCCATATCAAATCTCTCCCCAATATACACAAATCTCTCCCCCTTTGACATCAATGGCAAAGGGTCACCTTTGGGGCTCGGGGCTAAGAATGAGCCTCTTAGCTTAGCCCCTCCCCCACCTCCACATGAGGTGGTTAATTCTGGGGTGGGAGTATTTCTACTCCCCGAAAGCACTTTTCTTTACCTTCATCTTTCTCTCTTATTTTCTGAGTTTTTTGAATCCTCTCACTATTTCTTTCTAAGTCATCATCCATGTTCCTGTCATCACTTATGTTCATGTTCCTGTTCTTGTTCTCATCCATGTTCCTATTCTTATTCTTTTTTGAGTCTCTATTCCTATTCTTTTCTGAGTCTCTATTCTTGTTCTTTTATGAGTCTCTATTCCTATTCATCTTCTTGTTTCTATTCATGTTCCTATTTCTGTTCATATTCATGTTCTTGTTCATGCCTATTTCTGGAATATTTTCTCTACACCATCTTGCTATGTGACCATCATTATTGCACTTATAACACTTAATGTTATTATTCCTTGGAGGTGCAACTATCTTAGGACTTCTCCTAGTGAAGCCATATCCTCTTCTATCATGAACCCTGCAATTCATTGCCTTGTGACCAAACTCATTACATGAGTAGCAATATCCTTGGAAAAGTTATCCTTTTCCATATTCCTATCTTTCATGAGTCCTGCACTGTGAAGCCATGTGCCCAAACCTGTGACATGAAAAACATCTCCCATTGAAGCTTCCTTGTCTTGACCTCATTGGTCTCCTATTCTGATTGTTGTTCCATCTGTATCTTCTTTGCCCATTGTCCCTATTCCTATTGGACTCACTACAATCTGACTCATCCTTAGAAGTCTCACTTTCACTTCTGCTTTCATCTGAGAATCCCTCTTCTGAAGTGTCTTCTTTTGAAGTTCCTTCTTCTTCAAGACTTGAAGTAGACTTTTCTTCCCATTTATTTTGAACCTATTTAGAACCAAGACCTATCTTGTTTGTTGCTCCTCTTTGTATCTTGACTATTTTATCCACATTCTTTGCACTGGTTACATACTTGTATAGCTTATTCTTGGAATCCTCTAAATCTTCCTTTAGTAGTGCCACTTCTTGTGTTAACTTTTCACATTCCAGAATCTTTGCTTCTAACTTATCTTTGAACTTGCTTGCCTTAGCCTTTGACTTCTCTAAATCCTCTATGAGCAATAATATTTCTTCATCACATTCTTGAAACTGACTTTCAAGCTTAGAGTGTTGCTTTCTTACCTTCTTTACTGTGTCAAGGGCATAGATAAGTTCTCCCTTGAGATCATAACCATTCTCTACTAAATAATCCTCTATTTTTTTACCTTTGTCCATATCATTACTTCCTTTTGGCTTGTCTTCTATAGGATCACTCACTTCTTCTTCTAATGCCATTAGAAGATTTTCATCTGGTCTTTCAAGTGCATCTTCAAAACCATCATCACTGAAACTATAACCATCCCTAGTGCAATCATCTTCAAGATGTCCAAATTTACCACATCTAAAACACTTGAGAATAACTGGAGTCCTTTTCTTAACTGGATCTTTCTCTTCAACCATAAATAGGACTTCATCTCTATCATTGTCTGAAGAACTAGCATCACTATCATTTGAGTACTTACTTGCATTATCCGCATAGTAGCTTCTCTTTTGCCTTTGGAAGAACTTCTTTCCTTGTCTGTTTTGTCCATCCTTGCTTTTCTTCTAGTACCTGTATCTTTCTGATTCCCTGTACCTGTGATCCTATTTTTCTTCATCACTATTGTACTTTGGCTCTTTGCACTCTGTTGCATAATGTCCATACTTTCCACAATTGAAGCACTTAATAGATCTTATATCTATGGGTCTTCTGGAACCTTTATCTCTTCTACCATAGTGAGCTTCTTCATCACTAGATGACTCACTGCTTGATTCAATCTGCTTTCCCTTTTTCTTTTTGTCCACTTTGAAAGCAACTTCTTTCGGAGGAATAGGATCTTTTGTTCTTATCTCAAAAGTAGTAAGCATGCCAAGCAAAGAATTCCTTGTCAAAGAATCACTATCAATTGATGTTTCTATAGCAGAAACCTTTTCACTGTACCTTTTTGGAAGAGTTCTCAAGATCTTATCACAAGCATCAGATTCATCAACCTTCATTCCAAGACCTCTCATCTCATGTACAAGTTCATCAATCTTACTGAGATAGTCACGAATATTTTCATCATCTCTCATTCTTAAGTTCTCAAATTCTCCTTTGAGATTTCTGATCTTAGCTTTCCTGACACCTTTATCTCCCTCATATATGTTATGCAGTAGATCCCACATTTCTTTTGTTGTTTTACAATCCATAACCTTCATAGATTCTGATCTACCCAATCCTTTTATAATCGCATTCATAGCTCTTGAATTTGCATGCATTAGAAGCTTACCTTCCTTATCTATAGGAGGATTGACTGCTGAATCATATCCAAGTTCCACTGCATCCCAAACTTCATTTCCAAGTGCCATCAAGTGAAATCTCATCAGCATACACCAATACAAGAAGTCACTTCCATCAAATACTGGTACTGCATTATTGAAGGACCCATCCTTTTGATCCATTATGTTCTTAGACCACTTTTCCTTCAAGCTATCAAACTCTTCTGAAGGAACCCGCTCTGATACCAATTGAAGAACACAAGCTTATACTGAGAGGGGGTGAACAGTATAAGACCACTTTTTACTTTTCTTTTCAATTCAATATTATGCAGTGTATAGATAGCAGTATCAATAGCAGTAATCAAAGCAATGCACAAAACACCATACACAATAGAGACACAAATTTTAACGTGGTTCACCCAATGTGGGCTACCTCCATAGAAAAATATTTCTTCTAAATATTTCTCAAATAATATTTTGGGAATCCTTCCCAATTACAATGTTTATGGACCTCTATCCAAAGGAGATGTTGATCCCCTAATCTCAAGTTCATGGATCTCTTCCATAGGAGAACTCTTTCCCCTTCTACTCTGGCTAGTGATCTTCTAGAAGACTCTGTCTCTCTGCTACACTTGATTGGTGGATCTCTCTCCACTTGAAGACTCCTCACTCAGAAGATCTATCTTCAATTGTCCTAGCTACTGGATCTCTATCCACTGAGACTATGTCCTCTATACTCTGTCACCTCCAAAGCTCTATCAATAGGTTCACTCAGAACCTTCTCAAATATGCTCAATAGGTCCACTCAAAACCTGCTCAAATATACTCAATAGGTCCACTCAGAACCTACTCAAATATCTCAATAGGTCCACTCAGAACCTACTCAAATCTACTCAATAGGTCCACTCAAAACTTTCTCAAATATACTCAATAGGTCCACTCAGAACCTACTCAAATATGCTCAACAATCTCACTCAAACCTATCCAAATATGCTCAACAAGCTCACTCAGAACTTGTCCAAATATGCTCAACAAGATCACTCAGAACTTGTCCAAATATGCTCAATAAGTCCTCTCTAGGACTTGCTCAAATCTGCATAGCAAGCTTTCACAAAAGCTTACACAAAATCAGTCCACAAGCCTTCTCAAAGACTTGCTCAAATCTGCTTAACAAGTCCACACAGAACTTGTCCAATCTCATAGAAACATAAAGAGAATTGTTAGAGACTCAATATGTTCTACACTCAATGCTCAATCAATTTCTCAACTCAATCTCATAGAAGCATAAAGAGAATTTTTAGAGACTCAATATATTCTATACTTAAATCCCAATCTCAACTCAAATCAATCTCATAGAAGCATAAAGAGAATTTTTAGAGACTCAATATGTTCTATACTCAAATCTCAATCTCAACTCAATTCAATATCATAGAAGCATAAAGAGAATTGTTAGAGACTCAATATGTTCTATACTCAAATCTCAATCTCAACTCAAATCAGAATATAGAATAGTTTGTTTCATGGAACTTGAACAACCACATGCATCCACTTGACTAGGCTCAATCAACTCAACTCAACCAATCACCTCAATGAACAACCCTTTCTCACAAACCCTAGTCCAAGCATGTATCAACCAACTCAAAATATTTCCAACAATGCTCAACAACAAATCTCACATAACAATGATACTCATGTTCTTTTCTAACTCAAGTTCAAGTTCTTTGCATAACCAATTTGCTTCAACAACAATGCTCATAAAACAAGGTTTAATCACAACACTCAATCCAGAAAACCTTGAAGCATTAAACCAACAACTTTTGAAAAGGAAACCACAATCAATCCTTTTCTCTCCAATGATATTTTCAGAAATCAATCACCCAAACTAGTCAATGGAGAATATTGCCCATACCTTTTTGATGCCAAGTAGTTGTCCACAAAATCTGTCAAACTCAACACACTTTCAAATATTTCCTTATCAACCACAAGAAGGTTAGAGGACTTGAGTAATATCACAACAATAAAAATAATATCCCAATAACACCTTATTACTCCTACTCAATAAAATTCACCATGTCCTCTCATGAAAGAAATAATCCCCTTTGAAAAAGAATAAATCAAACTCACTTTTGAACCCCTTTTACAAAACCAGAAATATCTCTTTACACACACCTTATTTCTCCTTCTAAGCAAGTTAATCAAATAGCCCTTGAAAAATTCTTTCCAACGATATATAATATGCTACCCTTCCAAAAATAAAACCTTCAAAAATTTCCCAATTTTCTAGGGCATAGCATAACCCTTATTTCTCCTTAAGGCTATTCAACAAAAATTAAAATATATAAAAAATTAACTTGCCTTTGCCTCTCGGAGGGATTCGATCCCCCGATGTCCTCCTTCCCAATGCCTTAGCCGCAGCCAAGCCATCATTGGGCCACACACCCTCACGTGCCTAAGAAGGCACGACCACCATTAAGTACCTCACGAAAAGCGCTTCCAAAAATAAAAACGTGCTTCTTCCTTGCAAGAAAAACCCTTCAAGCGAATCGAACGCGGGACCTCCTCTATGTTGCCAAGCCAACACACCACTAGGCCACGTTGGCCTATGTGCTCAACACTCCGAATGTTCTCCCCTTTAGCCTTTACGAAAATCGTCAAACCTTCGAAAACCAAACCTTTTTCGCATGCGCTTAAAACAAAAATTGCAAGGGATACTTTGATTAATGTTTTCGATGGCATTTATATAATGCCCTTGTCTTCTTATGCAATCACGTCGGCACTTCGAATGATTTCGACGTCGGTGTGGTTTTTAATTTATAATAAATTTAAATTTAAATATTATAAATTAAAATAGACCAACCTTAGGGTTTAATTTAATTAAACCTTAGAACCTTGTCTTAATGCACAACCTTGGTATAATCAAATATTATTTATAAAATTTAAATTCCTTGTGAATTTAAATAATTTATAAATAATTATTAAACCTCCTTTTTAACCTTTGCAATAACCCATCTTGGGTTTTTATGGACCAATCGCTTAACTTGTGCTCCCAATAATATTAAAATATTATGGAGCCTTTTTCCTTTCACTTTTGCACTGATGAAGCTTTTTCCTGGATGACTGTGACAACCTTGAATGACTTTATTTCTTGCCGAATCCTTTGATAAGAGTGATAACTCTATCAGGTGACATCAATGACAACTTTGACTTAGAGGACTCAAAATGTCCAACATAATGTTCCATGATGGAATTATATTGTTGTTGATGTAGTTTATGATGTTGATGGAATCCCCTTCAATTTGTATGTTTCCTTTGAAATATTTGATTGTACTTAGACCTCTCTACAAAGCTCGAGCTTCTACAACATGATTGTTTTGGATGCCAAGGTGCTCAACATAGGTAAAAATTATTTTTCTTATATTTTCCCTAACTAGACCTCCAAATCCTACCACTCCCAAGTTGCCTTTGGATGCACCATCATAGTTGAGCTTGAGCCATCCTTCTCGTGGAGGTTTCTAAGAGGTAGAGATTTTGGTATGGGGAATGATAGGAGTATAGCTAGAATTGAAAGGAATTTTAAGAGTTAGGAAGAGGTTGAGCTCTAAACTAGAATCAGGAGGATTGGGGCAAGGGAAAAGCTAGGAATTCTCAATGGCAAAACTAATAGCCTTGTTGACTATAGTGGTAGGATCATTGGTGATGTTATAAAACACTCTATTGTTCCTTTCAAGCCAAATATACCATAGAAAATGGTTTAGGTAGACCTTCCACAGGGTAAAAAGTTAGGAATTTTAAGGGGTTAAGCCATTGAACAAAAAAATGTGACAGGGTATTGGGATGAACCCATGTTATGTGAAAGGTAGACAAAAGGTAACCCATTACAGACTTGGAAAATTCACACTCAATAAAAATATGGTTGACAGATTCCTAGGCTGCCATACATAGGTGACATCTGTTAGGTAGTGGCATTCCTTTTTTCATGAGATTGTGTATTTTATTTTGGATGGCAAGCCATCAAAAAATCTAATTTTAGGAATGAGATGTTTGATCCAAACCATATTGAAGGGAATGGAGATAGTTTGGGAAGTGAGAAGCAATTGGTGAGAGGTCTTGATTGAGAAAATCCCACTGTCATTTTCTTTCCAAATAGAATAGTCATCTAATATATCAGTAAAAATCACTATTGCATTTAGTATGTTAGAAACATTTATCATAACATTAGTAATTTAGGTATCAAAGTTGGTAGCATTGATATCTTTCCAGCTTTTAGCCTCATTGGATGAGTTAAATAAGTCTACAACCTTACTACCTATTGAGGCATCCAAAAAATGTTTCAACATTGATACTCCAAAATCTTCAATGAGTGGTTGATCCTTAATCCACCTATCTATCCAAAAATTGATATTGTTTCCTTATCCTAGCTGCCATCGTGTTCCCTTTTGAATGAGGAACCTAGTCTAGATTATTGATTTCCAAAATGTAGATCCTTCCCTAGGAATATCTTCATCCATGAAAGCCTTGTTTTGGAGATATTTCCTTTTTATTATTGAAACCCATTCATATTTAGAATTTTTGAAAACTTTCCATGTTTTCTTGACCAACAAGGCAATATTCATATTGTTTATCCTTTGAAGTCCCAATCCCCCTTGAATTTTTGGAGCATAGAATTTCTCCCATCCAACTAAGTAAAACTTTTTCCTATCTTTAGAACTAGGCCAAAGGAATATTTTATGAATTTGTTTGATTTTAGAGTAGACTAAGGTGGGAGCTTTGAACACAGATAGGAATTATACTGGTATGCTTTAAATATGGGTCATGGTGAGAGTAGCTTTAGTTGCATGTGATATAAGAGTCCCTTTCCACCATGCAAGTTTCTTGTTAATCCTTTTAATCATATTGCTTCACATGGATTCTTTGGTATTATTTGTGAACAAGGAAAAGCCAAGGTAGTGAGTGGGGAATTTAGAAATACTACACTAGAGAATGTGAGCTATCTTGGCCTATCTGTGAGGAGGAGTATTAATGAAAAACTTTTGCTTTTGGTGTGGTTGATTTTCTACCCTGTAGCATTTTCATAAATATCTAAAACATGTTTGATTATCCTGGCTTCCAAAACTAAAGCATGAGTGGCAATTATTATGTCATCCATAAATTGTTGGTGGAAAAGGAGTTTTAGATTTGAAACAACTTTAATACCCGATATGATGCCATTTGAACATGCAATTTTAAGGGTCCTTCCTAGAGATTCAGCAAGAATGATAAAGAGGATGGGAGAAAGAGGGTCACCTTACCTGATACCTCTAGTGCTTGGGAAATATCCTGCAGTGGATCCATTAACCAAAATAGAAAACCAAGTATTGGAGATGCAAGCTTTGATTAGATTGATCCATTCTCTATGGAAGCCAAATTTGAGAAGAAAAGTAAGGAGAAATTCTCTATTGACTCTGTCAAAAGCTTTGTTTATGTCGAGCTTAAGGAAAAGAGTATATTTTTTGTTTTGAGAAATAGAATGAAGAATCTCATGTAGGGAAATGATGCCATCAATGATTGATCTACCTTTGATTGAACTGCCTTGGCAAGGATCTATAATATGAGGATCTCTTTTAATATAGTTGGCATTGCTTTGGTTAAGATTTTGTAGAGCACATTGCATAAGCTAATGGGTCTATAATCGATCATCGATTTGCAACTAGGGCCTTTGGAAATAAGAGCAATAAAAGTGGAATTAGTGCCTCTAGGAATGGATTTGGATTTCTAAAGTTCTTTTATGGCATTGCATATATCTTGGCCAATGATATCCCAAAAGGCTTGGAAAAAATGAGGAGGAAAGTCGTTAGGTCCTAGGGTTTTGTCAGGTGCCATGGAAAATAGGGCTTGTTTAATTTCATCATAAGTAAGAGGCTTGATGAGCATATATTTCATGTTGGGAGTTACCAAACTAGGGATGTGTTATAAAATCTTATCTTAGCCTTGGCTAGAATCAGAGGGGCTAGTTCCCAACATATTTTCAAAAAAGGAGGTTGCTTCATCCTGAATTTAGTGAATATCCCTTATTATTGTGCCATCATTCTTGGTTAGCTCCCTAATTTTGTTGGAAATTTTGTGGTGTAGAGTGGAAGCATGCAATAATTTCATGTTTGAGTCTCCTTCCTTGAGCCAATGGGCTCTAGATTTCTATCTCCAAAATATCTCTTCCTTAGCCAAAATATTATGATATTCAAAGCAAGAATTTGTTTTTCTTTATCTCTGATCTAGATACTCATTTGACCATCCTGAATTTGCTACTCAATAGTTTTAAGGTTGTTCAAAATTTATTTTTTTCTTTCAAATATGTTGTCGAAAACTTTCTTGTTCCATATTTTGAGATTTTTTATAGTTCGTAGTTTTTGAGAAACTTGAGAAATGGGTGATCCAAGGAACTGTTGTTGACACCATTCAAAAATTTGATTTCACAAAGCATGGTGTTGGATCCATATTGCTTCAAATCTAAAAGGAAATTTGAAATTTGGATCCTTGCTTGCTTCAAACAGAAGAGGGTAGTGATATGATTTAATTTTGGGGAGATAAATGAGAGAAGCATCACCAAATATGGGAATGGCCTCTCTAGAAAGAAAGAACCTATCAAGTTTAACTTGAATATGTTGGGCCCCTATCCTTCTATTGCTCCATGTGAATTGAGCTCCTTTAATTTGAACATCCATTAGTTCATTATCAATGAAAAAATTATGAAAATATTGAATGCTTTTGGCTGGAATATCACTGCCTCCTACTTTCTTAGAGGGAAAAATAAGGGATTTAAAATCCTCAACCAGAATCTAAGGGTGATAACTATAAGTATTTCTTATTTGACCCAAAGTGTTCCATAGAGAGCTTCTGTTGTGGGGATTGTTAGGAGCATAGATGTTTGATACAACCCAAGAATTTTTTTTATCTTTGTAGAAGAATATTATATTAATCACTCTGTTTGAATAAGAGATAACTCTACCCTCAACTTTATTAGGATCCCAAAGACATAGTAAGCCACCAAAAGTGACCTAGGTAGGGCTGAAAATAAAGTCCCTATTTTTCCAAATGGTTTTGGCAATAATATCAACTCTAGTTTTATCAATATTTTTTTCTTGTATGATAATAATGGTAGGTCTAAATTATTTCCTTACAATTCTTTCAAGTCTTCGTTTGGCAGCACTATTGAGGCCTCTCAAATTCCATGAGAGGATCCTCATTTTGAACCTTTGGAGGCTTTCTTGCCTCCCTTTGATTGTTGAAAGGGAGGTTTTGATATTTTTGAATCATATTTTGTCTGACTGAATATATTTGAGAAAAGAGAATTTTAAATCCCATTTGTAATTTCATCCTATGTTTCTTTTTTCTTTTTTTCTTGTGTGGATGGCCTTCCTCTCTTTTTATCACTACCAAAATCCACAAAAGATTTTTTGTAACTTCTGGTATTTTTGGGACTAAAATTATATTTGATGATGTTAGGGCTAAGACATTCAATCTGGTTTTTAGAGGTTGGTTGGGCTTCAGGAGGTGGGTGATATGGCTCCAATCTGGATGGGGAATGGGATGGAGGAGCAACTTCATGGAAAATGACTTCGTCTCTTATTTCAAACTTAGGATTGGTGTATTTAGATAGAATATCAAAGCGATTAGGGAGATTGAATAGGGAGATTACCTTACCTTGGTCTCCTAAAGATTTTGAATTTGTGATTTGCTTTCCTTTGATTACTGAAGAGCTTTGAAACTTTTTTGGTTGATAGAAACTACCATTATTGGTTTGCTTGCCATTTTGAGAGTAAAATATGATCACTTAATGTCCAAAATATGGATTATTTCTATGATATTTTTCACCTAGAACTATTCATATCTTTTTTTTTCTTGAGAGAGAGGAATTGGGTCTTGAGGTGTTCCTAAGATTGACATTTGATGCAGAATGTAGGTTTTTTTTCATACTCTATAGACTAGAATCTATAGTAAGATCCATAGACAAGGTTGATACGAGTGGAAATCTAGGAATCCAGGTTGGTGTTAACATAATTTTTGGCATGAATCATGTGTTTTCAAGCTCGGGTAGCAGGTTCAATGGCTACTAGTTCACATATAGATTTGGCAATCCCATGAAAAATGTCCTCATAACAAAAATGGATGGGTAGGTCTAGAAGGTGAACCTAGACAGGAGCATAGTTAATGCTTTGAGTATTTGGGTTGAATTCCTCACCCCATTTTTGAAGGAATATGTTTTTCTATCATAGAACCAAGGGCCTCCAGTGAGTATTCAATAAGCATCATCCTAGTTATTGATATGGATAAGAAAAATACCTCATGAGAGAGTAATGAGCTCCATACTCCCTAAGGTTATACATTTGGAGGTATCCCATCAATGGATGGACTCCATATCATGTCCTCCTCTAATAATTTTCCCAACTAGAGAGTGTATTTCCAAAGATAGGTAATCAACCTTAAGAGCTTCCAAAATTATCAGTTCTTCACCATTTTGGAGAAGAGTGTTACGACCTTCAATATTGCTTCTAGAATTATTAATTCCTTTGACTTTTTTAACATAAGTTCCAGAGGAAGGGAATTTGGTTCCATGTGCTGAAGGGGACCCAACTTGGGTGGGTATTTCATTAGATTTTTTTGGGGGGTCCTTTTTCCAAAATATTTCCACATGTTTAGAAGTTTTTTTAGAACCATCGAGGTCTAGTTTTGATCCCACAATCCCATCACCACTTTCCACTTCACTAAGGGGAGCAATTTTTGTTGGTTCTAGAAAGCTCATAGGAGTTGTCCCTCTTGTGGAAGTTTAAAATTTTGAATTCCTACCTTATTTTTCTTGAGTTACCTGAGTTCGCCATCTTTTCTTTCTTAATTTTAGAAATTTGGAAAAATCCTCAAATTTTATGTTAGTGTGAGCAACTCCTATAACCAATGCACAAGGTTGAGCAGTCTCCTCCCAACCATGACCCCTCATAAATCCGAGAGCTATGATTATCAATAAGGAATTTAACACATAGCCTTTGTGTCCCCCTTTACATCATAAGGGTTCAAACCGTGGATCTCCTATTCAACAAGGCTAGGCTCACCTTCTCCACTTGTGCTACAAAGATAGACTATTATAATATTTTGATATAATGGATGGAGTGGTGGGGTGTTTATAAAAACCAAGTTTACAAATTATTTTAATGATTTTAACCTACACAAACATAATAAGAGGGCTTTAAAGATAATTTCAAGTTGTAATATGGGTTGAACCATAATAATTTTAACCATTTTCCATAGGGATTACATAATAAAATATTAGAATAAACTAGATATATTTTACAATTATTTCCCTTAGACCTATACAAGATTACATCATACAATTTTTATCTTATCCATAAGTTATATTACACTTTTAACAACCCATCATAATCTAAACTATGGTGCCAAGGTACAAAGACATTAGTGATAACAATATCTTCGTCTCCAAAATGAATGCTCTAGTAGACCTCTACAATTGAGGAAGATCTTTTTGAATCTCCCTCATCATGTAGAAGGTGTCCACCAATATTTAGAAACTTAATTTCAATCCTTTATTATTTTAGTAATCAATTTCTATTTGGATGCCCTTCCTTCTTGCAATATTCACAAAGAGTCTTCTACTTCTTTGAATACTTAGCCTAGACCTTGGGCCCTTAGGCCTTAACCTCCTTAGTCTTGAATTTCTTTGTATGAGCCTATAATTATGAATACCACTACAATTCCTCATTGTTATCTAAAATGAACTAAGAGAGAAAATTTGATCAAGTGCTTTTTGTGATTCTAAAAACATAGGAACCATATGAATAATGAGGTTCAACATCTAAAATTAAGGAACGATAATTGCAAGGGTAAACTTCAAACATTTTTTATCATCTTTCTTTTTGCTTCCAAAAGATGCAATATTTTCTCTCAACACCTTAAATATCATAAAACACTCCTTAATGTTATCAAACTCAATCAATTTGAAAGAAAAATCTCTAATTCCAAGTGACTTACTTTAGTTTATTTACTTTCCCAAATGACTTATATAATTTTGACCATGCCTTGATAGGTTTACATTCTTCTTTGATATAGAAAGGCAATCAACAAAGGGAATAATCTAAAAGATTATTATTCCTTATGTTGGAAAGGTTCTTCATCAAGGGCTACTAATTTATCTTCTTGAATTATGCATCATTAGTTCTTACTATGTATTAGGATATTTATATGGGTTTACCAAATACTATAAACTCATCCATTAAGATGAGTAACTAGGGCTTGATAATCCATATTACACAATACAACCCATAACACTACAATAATTGAACTAATACTATCAATATGTAGATATTGAAACTTTGTATGATTTGAAAAAATATATATCAAAACACTTTTGTATGAAAATTTTATGGCCTCAAAAAATTTTGCCATAGTGGATTGTTCATTGTAATTTGTCATTCTATAATTTACTATTTTCCTTTACTTTTATGTCACTAACTTAACACTTTTTATCATGTGCAATTGTAACAATTATCTTCTGTTGATTGGTTTAAGGGTATTATATATAATTATTTGATTGTGTGGCACATAGGGGTGCCATGTTGGTTACCACATCATCCATATATCATGTTCCTTTTGCAAATTGTTTGAGAAACATTGGAGGGGTTTGAACCTTTGTCTCAAGAGTAAAATTCAATTTCCAACTCATTGATTGTGCTATTAGGAGGTAAAAATATCTCCCTTTTGCTTATTTTCCTACCAACACATAACAACCAAAACAAATGGGTGTAAATTTTATAAGGTGGGTTTAACCATAACAGGTTAATCATGGCCCATAGGGCTTACATAATAAAATATTACAATAAATTAAAATCATTAGATAATGACTTCCCTTATGTTTATACAATATTAGATCACACAATTTCAACTTTGGACATAAATTATATTACACTTTCAACATGACAAATGGTCCCTTTGAATCTCATCTCTAATTTGTTGATGATAATTTTATTTTCACCCACCCCTTAATCAAGGAGGTCATAGACGTTAAATCAATAATATTGTGCTAACAAAAGACCGCTTCATGGTTAACATTACAAAATTTAAAATATTTTTTAGTAACAATGCAATATATTTAAAATAAATAATAAATTGTATTAATTACAATTGGAAAATAATTATCGACATAAATGTGTTTTCCATTGTCCAATAAACGAAATAAGGAGCTCTTAAACACAATTTTAGATAGAATAAAATTTCATTTAGTAGATTAAAAAGGCAAGTTCTTAACAATTATGGAAAAGCTACGTCTTAGAAATAATAAATTACAATCTATCCCTATATATGATGTCTCTTTCAAGTTTACCACTAGATATAATATTCAACATTTGATCAAACTTAAAGAGAATTTCATTGGAAATGATGTACAAAAATATTTTTGTTTTCTCTTGGCTAGGGTTTGTAATTGAAATAACAGTGCAAGTGCAATCATATATATAATTGCAGACTCATGAGTTTGACATAAAGGAAAAACTTTACTAGAGATTATTCAAAGACCTATGAAAGAGTTGGGAAAAACTATTACTTTAAAATTATATAGTTTTATTGATGTATTAAAAATGTTTAGGTAATGAATCCTATGTAGTGACTCACTAACATGGAACCTCATATTAGATACTTTGCATTTGTTCGAGAAACATAATAAAGATTCAAATAATTAGGGGAATTATATAAGTCTAATGCTTGATTGAAGCTTTATTGTCATGTTTTTAATCCAAAATATCAATTGTTGGCTTGGGTAAGTTTAACTTGTAAACTTCCAAAGGTTAAAATTTATGTTAATATGAGAAACAACTCAATATCATGGATTTTTATTAAAAATATAATGGACAAATAAGTCTATTATTTGAAATTCATAAAGGCTTCAATATACATTGTTGTATATAAAAGATATATTAATAAGTCCATGGATACCACCTCTTGGGTTTTATATATTAGGACAACATAAGATATAATATAATATAGTATAATATTATAAGAAATATAAGAAGGTAATGGTTAGCTTTCCTATATATCTCCCCTTATCAAAAATAGTATATCCTATAAGCTTCATCAAAAAGAAATTAAATAGTGATAAACATATTTTCTTAAGGTAGATTTTAGATTGCACCACTAAATAGAATGATGGTCAAGGTCCGAACAATGTCAATGTTTAAATTTTTCCCCTTGTGTGAGGTCCTGTTGTGGTTTGGGTTACTGCCCTTGTTGTGGTTTGGGTTACTGCCCCTGCGTGGGTCAGTTTATCCTTTTTTTTAGCTTGGCTACTATCTCTTCCCTGCGTGGGTTCTAAAAAATATTTTTGTGATGGTTTCTCTTCTGATGATTGTTTTTTAATGGATTCCCATATATGTTTTTTGCTCCTATTGTTTTTTGTCTCCATGGAGCTTATCAAAATATTACTCTCTTTGTAAAAGGTTATAGGTCCTTTCAAAACCCATTTTTACCAATAAAAAAAAATGAATCATTGGAAGTTTTCTTAAAACATCATCCAAAAGATAATGGGTCTTGCCCAAAGCACAAGAATATATGAAGTGATTTGAGACTAAATAATTAGTTAAAATTGAAAGATATACAATTGATAAACAAGGAAAATTTTAAAAATATCTATCTCATAAAGATAAGAGACATATTTATTTGGGATTTAAAAGACACATTTGCCTTTGTTATACTTTAAAAATATAATATTAGTTATAGTGTCACTAAAAATATATATTTTATGCAATATAAATGATAAAATATTGGTCATTAGTTTTAAAATATTTTATTTCAATGAACTCATATAAGTATGCATATATTTTTAGATCATCAAAAGAGTAGGGAATGATAGTTGCAAGTGCAAGTAGGAAATAAGGGTGAATAGGAAGGGAAAAAGTGAGTGTATCCAAGAAGTGGGCATAATATTTTCCTATTCCAAATATTTTAATAAAATTAAAAAATATATATTCTTATGCAGGAAATCTAGGTAGCATGGTGGGAAATCCATTTTAAAAGTACTAACTAGAAGTAAGGATGCAAATATTATGAATGAATGACCTAGTTGGGGATATGAGAAAGTGTAAATATATGGAAAAAACTATCTAGGTAGCAAACATTATTCCAAAAATAATTATGAAGGATGAGGTAATTGAAAATAACGTTATAATTTTTAAAAGTGTTGTAACTATCACCAATTTCTAAAAATTAATAAAAGCGACCCATTTACTCAAATACTATATATAAAGGAAAAGAGAAAAATAAAAAGAGTTGTAGATATGAACTGATGGTGCCCTTAAGAATCAATAATAAATAAATTATATGTAGATAAGGATCACAACCTTATAATACAATAGGTCATGTGGATAGGGTATTTATATCAATAACTAAACCCCACCAAAAATAATTACATAATATCATTAGCCTAAGCCAACATTACATAAAATACTTAAGGTTAATTAAAAATGAGGCCTTAACTATGAAAAATTTAACCATTGGACCTTAGGATTATACATAAATAATTCATGATTATATTACATAGTTATTGCTTATAGACTTACAAATTTTTACATCATACAATGTCGACCATGACCAATAAAGTTATTTTACAACTTTCAGCACCTAGTCATAATTGAACTAAGGATCCAATGAGAGAGTATTAGTGAAAATAATATCTTTCCTCCATATTGGATGCTCTAGTGTGCCTTTGTACTTAAAGAATACTCATATGAATCAACCTCGTGATATGGAATTATATGTATGTGAAGATGACCTTACACTTGTGCAAGAATCTCCCTAAGCTTGACCATAGTCAATACAACCAATATTATATTTTCCTACACATATAAAAAGAACACCTCACCTATAAATCCATATGAGGAAGACAAGTCAAATATTTTTCCTCTTATAGACTGCTCTAACTTTCTATAATCACATAATGTAAGACTTAGAGAATTGATCTTTCCTTTTACAATACACTTCTTCTTATTTGAATATTTTAGCTTACCCTTAAGACACCTAATTATCATCACCAAATGAGGTTTTACATGAACCTATGTATGAGAAGAACCATTATAATTACCCAAGGATACCTCGATAAAAATAAAAGAGAAGATATCATGAAGGGTTATATTTGCATAAATAACATGAACCAATAGTCAAAATATATGATAGTAATAGAAGGGATTAACAAGAGCACATTATTAATCATTTTTCTATATGCCTCTAAGATATATAGTAATTAATTTGTATGCCTTAAATCCAATTGTATCTCCCATGAATATGGACCAAATATTCGTATTCCATAATGAACTATAAGTTTACCCCTTTGAATAGGCATTATAGTTTGAAAATAATCACACAATGATGTGTTCCCCCACCTACAATAAGTCCTTAAATAATTATCATTAATGCATAGTCTAAAAAAATCATATTATTTGAAAGAAATCAATGCTCAAAATTTTTTGTATACAAGAGTTAATGCCTTTATAAATTTACCCTCCAAAATAGCCCTAGAGTGACATTTTTAAAAAGAAAAAAAATTTCAAATATTTTCTGTTCTTTTGCAAGGAATAAAGATAAAATAAATGTATTACTTCTTTATATTCTTATCTTTCCAAAGATAAGAGATATTGTATGTAGTTGGGTGTTTTCACCCTCTTCATTTGGATAGCAAGGTGTACCCTCTCCATGAAGAAGGGCATCACAACCCATATTAAATAGGGGCTTCATCCATTCCTATAACCATGGTGCATGATATTCAAACCAAAGAAAATTAGCATGCCTCCTTTCATTTTCCTAACAAAGGAATACAAGCTCCCATATAGGACAAAATTCCACAATCCTCCCACCATTTCCAAAGTGCCAAGTTCTATCTAGGGGAGTATTGGAATATATATAAGTTACCTTTGTTTTACAAATCATATAGTTATGATGTGATTACAAACATTATTGATGTTAACCTATGATTTTTCTTTATGTACACCTATATGTATCTTTTTATAAGCCTATAGGCATTTTTATGTAGCCCTGTAGGCATAATTTTTGTAAGCTTATGGCCATTTTTATGTACTCATATTTTAAAATATTGGTTAAAACCATTTATATAGTTAACTTTAATCAAAGGGTTTAAGCATGAATTTCTTTTGTTGGATGTAGTTGCTAAAGATATTTTCAAGGACCATGGGCTCCTTCCATTCCTCCAAAATTTTAAGGGTAATGAAATGGAACTCTCTTAGGAGCTATCTCATTCATGGGAAGACGATAGAGTTTCTATCAAAAGATTCTATTTCTCCATAACTATCAATATTTTGGTATAATTCATAGGGTTTCCTAATGATGGGGAGATTTTTCAGCGTGAGAAACACTCCCTAGTTGGCGAATTATTTTTTATAACGAAGGGTACAATCTTATAAGATATAAAGGTGGTATAGTCATATAGTCTCTTCTCAAACCGTGGGATAGGGTAATGGTGCCTATCCTTTAGTACTTCATGGTGGATGGTCCAAGTTCTATACTCAAAAGTTTCCATATCACATTCCTAAACCATCTCCATCAATAATTTTATCAACATCTTGGAATACCTTTTTATATCCATTGAGAAGTAACAATTTTTAGAAGGGGTCTTCGTCCTTCCTAGTCCACTAAGATCTCCACCTTATCATCTACAATAATGTTCCTATAAGGAAATACTAAATGGTAATCATTTCCTGTCTTGGAGGCTCATCTACCTATCCTTAGATTCCTATGTCTAGTCATTGTGAAAGCCCTCTCTCAAAATCAATTGATGGAGCTACCTAAAATCATATATTTCCTAAAATAAATTATATTCTAGAATTTGATTCTAAAGTAGAATAAACCCCTCACTTTTAAATCTAAGGCTCAACATTGCTCAACCCATAGTAAATCCTAGTTTGTAAAATGTAAATCCCCCATTATCCTTGAGCAAGATCTTGACAATTTGAAATATTATCCCACTACACCTTACAAAGTCAAACATGGGGATGTCTTTATATGATACTCCTCTCAAAAGGAAGCTCCTATGAGTGGCTCCTTCAAGACATCCAACCATTCCTAGAAGAGAACATGTGTCCCCTTCATCATCAAGAAAGGGTACATTTAGAAGCTTGACAATTTTATGAGTATTAAATCCAAATAAATCAAGATGAACACATCTCTACTGTAGTAGACCACTGTCATCCTAGAAGAATTCAAGAATCAGGTCGAGAACAATTAGCAAGCAAGCCATGTGGATACCCCTACTTCTGGTGGCAATGAACATTGAGCATCCCTTTAGGTCTTCTCTTTTGAAATATTTTCCCTATTTATTAGGTGGTCTCCCCTATTTTAGATATCCCATCTTATCTATTTTAATTTTTGTTTGTTCTTGGAACCCTATCTTGAACCCAATGTTAGATCCTCTCTTTTATTTTTTGGATATAGACTTATAGTCTCTCTTGCTGGTTTATTGATGTAAAAGGTTCTAGAACCCTTTCAAAATCCCTTCCTCCAATCAATCAAAAAAATTAAATGGTTTAATACATTTATTAAATTATAATTTAACATTCATGTTAGGTCATCTCAACTTGAGGTTGTCATTTAATTAGATGTTATGTATAACTATAAATACCCCTAATGACTGGTCCAATACATCAGTTTGTAATAAGTGAAATTTTAGGGATTCCTAAGGGCACCCAACCCTTATTCATTTTTATCTATATTAATCTCTCTCTATTTCATCTATTTAGTATATTTATTTCATTGTTCTGTCATTTTGCATATAGTTGTTGTGAATGTATGCTTTGGAATGTTTCTATAAAATATTGTAAGCTCCAACATTGCATTAGAGCCAATTAGAATCCATATCACTAAATTATGCAAAAAAAATCTTATCATTTTGATAGTAGAAGAAGCAAAATAGAAATATTTGGAGCTAAGTCTCCCTTTGTTGTTTTGGAGGAAAATTTTAAATATTTTAAATTCAAATTTTTGAATTTTGATGCTAAAATTTTTCCATCACTCCCTCCTTGAAAAAATTTATAGTATTTGGCTAGAGGAATTACCCTTTCTATGGAATGTAATAAAACAAGACTATATTTTGAGTCTTCAACATATTGGTTGATAAAATTACCCTTAATACATTTCTTTTCACACAAGTTAGGAATTCAAACCCATTTGACATCTTTTTTCTTAGTTGGATCAACATGATCATTATTAAAATTGAGGATATTAGAGTTAATTCTAACATTATCATTGCTAATCATGGCTATTTAAGCTTTCATAAAGCCTTCCCTTCAAGAATATCATGGGTTCTTATTCCCATGTATCTCCTCTGAAGAACACAATCTTATATTGAGAGGGGGTGAACAATATAAGACCACTTTTTACTTTTTCTTCTAATTCAATATTATGTTGTGTAAATATAGTAGTATCAATAGCAGTAGTCAAATAAATGCACAGGAACCATACACAATAGAGAAATCACAATTTACGTGGTTCACCCAATGTGGGCTACTCCACGGATAAAATATTTTACTAAAACTTTCTCAATAAATATCTTTGGGAATCACTCCCAATTACAATGTTTATGGATCTTTATCCAAAGGATATGTTGATCCCCTAATCTCAAGTTCATGGATATCTTCCATAGGAGAACTCTTTCCCATTTTTCTCTGGCTATGTGATCTTCTAGAAGACTTTGTCTCTCTGCTGCACTTACTGGTGAACCTCTCTCCACTTGAAGACTCCTGACTTAGATTTGTATTCAACTATGTTGTATGCTGGATCTCTATCCACTAAGACTCTGTCCTCTATAATTTGTCACCTCCAAAGATCTATCAATAGGCTCACTAATAAACTGATCAATATGCTCACACAGAACCTGCACAATAGGCTCACATAAAACCTACTTAACAAGCTCACACAGAACTTGTCAAATTTGCTCAAGCAAGCTCACCAAGAACTTGCCCAATTCTACTCTAGCAAGCTCACAAATAACTTGCCCAATTCTGCTCTAGCAAGCTCACAAAGAACTTTCCCAATTCTTCTCTAGCAATCTCACCAAGAACTTGCCCAAATCTTCTCTAGCAAGCTCACCAAGAACTTGCCCAAATCTACTCTAGCAAGCTCACCAAGAACTTACCCAAATCTATCT